>OY728120.1:2037918501-2039168501 GCA_963277665.1 Viscum album | reverse complement strand
TGATATTGAGTCACTTTTCTTTATTCCACACAATCTCAAGTCCTTAATGAAATAGTACTGCAGTACAATCCTTATATACTCCATAATTATTATAACAAGTACATTGTTGATACAACACTCAATTGACATAATCAACATAAGAACTATAATCATTCCTCTTCATCTGTGGTAGTATAATAACTTGATTATTATCCAATAGCATCATTTGTGGCATAGTCTGATGACTGGGACATAGGTTCGCGTAGTGTCCAAACTCCTTGCAAATGAAGCATTGTACATTTGAAACCATTTTCTTACCCTTGCAGTCACGTACTTTGTGCCCTTTTCCTCCACACTTATAACAAACTCCCATTCCTTTCAGGCAAGTTCCAGGGTGTTTCTTTCCACAGTTACCACATATGGGAAAATTCTTCTTTTCCCTCTTACCTTTATCCATCTTTCTCTCTTCCATCCTTTTCTTCTCTTGCTTCCTTTCAAAGCCATAGGACTCAGTAAACTCTTTACTTATCTTATCAACACATGATATTATTTCTTCATATGATGATAATACATGCGAGACTATTTCTCTTGTAATTTCTGGTTTAAGACCATAAAATATATGATCCTTCTTTATCTTTGTAACATGTGCATTGCTAGAGTTCTCATTCCTTCTACTGGGCTCCATTTCTAAACAATGGCATAAACTAGATCAGTTTATGAATCAAAATACATAATCCCATACTTAAAAAACACTTAACATAAATTGAACTATTTATGGATATAATCCATAATCATAAGAATGTTTTCTTTGAGGAAGTATATACTCATAATCCCTTCAAAATGATTTGTATAGAAAATGAGAGTTATCCTAAGCATATCCCCCGGGAGTGTCGTAACCAAGAGTGCAGCAAGGCCCGTTGTCGTGCACCAGTTCCCGTTCGAGTCTAGCTCAAAGCGGTGTTTTCGGGTTTTACCCCTAGGTACATCTGTGCCAGAGCCGCCTCTACCTGCTCGTATCTAGACAGGGATGTATTGCTCGGAAAACTCACAAAATCTCTACAATACCAAAATTCTAGGAAGTTCTTCTATACTAATCCTCAACGTTCATCTTAGGTATACGTGTTCTAATCAGAGTTTATCTAAATCTAGCTTCCAAGGTTTGTACTAAACTTCCTCTGATACCAACTGTAACGCCCCGACCCCAGCTACCCAGAGTCGGTGCATTACTTCGTAACATTGGCATGATCACAAGAAAGATCAAATCTCGAAAGACCGATTAGTTTAGTAGCCTTGGAAACACTAGATATAATCATAAGTTTTACATTACATCATAAAATGAAAAACTAATACAACAACATAATGTTACACAATCCACACTATTAACCCCTCATAAAATCCCTGCAAGTCAATCATAATTTACTTCTTCACTACCTGGGAAAAATAAAACATAGAAAAGGGGTGAGCTCAAATGCCCAGTAAGGATAACAATATAGCGGAACATTCAAAATAAGCGTAAACATTTAAGGCAATGAATTACTAAAACAAAAGCCTTTTAAACTTGAACTTCAACACAGTATTGCAAAAGTAAAATGAAATAATGCCATTTACTTATTCACATGTATATTCTACTAATCGAATAATCACATGCAAAATCAATAACCACTTTCATAATGTTGGAATGCATAATGCCAGACTATCATAACCACATAGCCAAGGCCTCGTGCCAAGACTACAAATAAGATTTTGTCAAGGCCTTGTGCCAAGACACTAGTTTGTCTCATGAGACCTACCGATGCATCAAGGAGCTATAGCGGGCTCCACCCATCACTTATTAAGTCCAATGCATTCCCATATGAAAAGGTTTAAACATAACATAAACATTCGTATTAAAACTAGCATACGAAATGTGAATAATTTCACCATAAACTATGAATGCTATAAAAATAGCACATCCATAGTCAAACATATCACAAAACCTTCAATACAATATAGAAGTTTTGTATCATAATAAATCAACTTCAAATAATCTTAAAATCCGTCAAAGGATGTTGACATAAATGAAATCAAAATTCTTTTTAAAGAAATATCTCCTTTTATTTTGAAATCATTTAAGATCCATATAAAATAAAACATTTTCATTGAAAATATTCTTATAAGCTTTTAAGGAAAGATTTGAAGATTTTATAACGGCGTAAAATAACCGCACCCACCGTATAAGTTAAAAAAACATTCTTACCTCAATTCTGTCGAAAAGGTTAAAAAGGACCTTGTTTTGAAAACGACGGAAAGATTCCTTTATAAACCTCTTATAAAAAGTCAAACAAGGGTATAAATGACCTTAACCCATATTCTTGTAAATAGTAAAAATGTTTTGAAATACATTTTTAAGAAACATGGATGTGGATGATAAAGATATCCCAGTAGATTATTACGTATAAACAACCTTGGATAATGAAGAGATTGTGAAATAAACCCTTACCTTGTACTTTTACTTTGTTGGGGTAGGTTAACCTCCTGTATAATGGTGAAATAATTGTTATTAAATTATACAAGAATCATATACATTAATATGATATCATATATGATCTTTTAACATTGCTTTATTAATAATATCTTAGTATTATCGTCGTTTCGGGTGATAATCGATTCGTTATTCTTAAATGTTTGGTTACGTAAGACATGTTTGTAATGGATAGATTATATCTTATTCATAATCAGAATGATATTAACATTATTTTTAACCCTAAAATGAGAATAATACTTGAATGGATATTATGGAGAATGAATCTTATCGCATTCGTGGAGACGGTAGTCCGTACGTACGCACGAACGCTACTTCCATTTAATTTTCATTTTAAAAGAATCAAATCCAAATGATACATAGGTATATTACTATTCCAGTATAATATAATATTTTATATATGTTACTTAAGTTCATTAACACCATCCTTTATACGTTCCATGTGTGGTATGAACGAGTCATATCATTTTAAGGGGGCGGTAGTCCGCACTTTCTCAAATGAAATTATCATATGTATATACAACATGAAACGAATAATGGTATGAAATAAAATGGAATTACAGAAGCTTATATATAAAATATATATCATTAATATCATATTTAATTACAGTGCCATCATAATGGCCACCATGAGAGGCGGTAAGATGTATTTGCACAATCATCGTTTCGTGAGGCGTTAGTTTGCCATCCACAGAAACATTATGTTCATCATCCATTAGATGGAGTTGTGTGTATGTGTAGTTTGAATCCTTCTTATAACAACATCCTAGTATATTTAGGATACTGGTTTTGTTACAAAAGAAAGGAAATAAAAAGAGTTTGGGGGTTGGAGAAGCAAAATAAATGAAAATAATTTAAGAGAAATCGTTAACTTTAATTTAGGTAACTCACTTTGGTTGGAACCAAAGGACTTCTTGAAATGCTTTCTGCCTAAGGGGAAGCTTCAAGGAGGAGGAGAGGGATGTGGGGAGCTTAGTTGGTCAGAGTTTGGACGAGCCAAGTGGCTTGAGAGGTGTGAGGAAAAGAGAAGGAGGAGTGCCCTTTTATAAGAGGGGTGAGGGGCACCTTTGGAAAAGCTAGAAATATTAATTTATAATAAATTCATATTCGGTTTTCAAAGGCTCCAAAGTTGACTATTCAAAGGATGAGGTGGGGATAGGTCGAAAACAACTCATCCAATAGAACTTAGACAGGTTTGGGTACTTATATTAACCTTATCTTTAAGTATTAACTCTAAGTTAATTAGTTTCACTTTTACAATGTCTCTTTGTATTTTTATATAATATGGTTAATAAACATACTATATACATCCAAGCGACCCCCAAGTGGTTCATTAATAATTAACCTATCATAATATAAGTCTCTTGGCCGAACCATAGATTTTTAGGAATTTAATATCAATTAATAATATAATATTTGTTTTAAGAACTCTTTTATGTCAATTTTGACACTATTCAATAGTTGATTTTTGTGAAACTCATAACAGATTGATTACTTCGAACAAATTCAATTACATCAATCCTAATATATCATATTATCCTAGAAAATTAGTTTAATTAATTAAAAGTTTCATATTATATTTATTTGGGTATTTATAATATCAATTATTTTAATTTTTCACTATTATAGTAATTACTGCATCATCATTGTGTCATACATTAAATAAATTATTTAATGTCTAAAAATTATAAATAAAATATCATTATGTAGGAAATCGTTTTAGCTTTCTAATGAATATTTATAATCGAAAATCCAACATGTATAACCCTATGTAAAAATTGTTCTTCTAAAACATGTAATCTTATGCCATTTTTATTTTTATTTTAACTTTATTAATATAATGTGTCATTATCACTTACAAGTGGCTCCAAGGGGTCCCCAAATTGACCCAAGGATGCCCATGGTCGGGTATGTGTACACCAATAAGGTTAGGACACGTTTTAGGGTAATTTTGTTTTATTATAATATTATTTTTTTAACCCTTATTTACCGGATTTACCCTTTAACCATGGTAAATAAAATATTTACCGCAGTAATTATTCAAAATGTATAAAAATAAAAGTTACCTATTTACACAATTTGAACATCCTGATTCCAAATATGGAATCTATTTTCCTAAATTCAAAACACAGAAGTGGCAGAAATTAATTTAAAATTAATTCCCGCTGTCAAAACAAAAAGCGTGTTTTTAAGAGATAATAACTATCAAAAGATTGACACTTGTTTATGTTCGGTTTAATTGTAAAATTATGTCCAATGACCAAAATTATATTAAATAGTAAAAATATATTCTAAATATACTTTAAAACCACTCAAATTCATAATTTATTACTATTAATTATTTTGATTAAAAAAGTTGTTTTTAATTAAAATTTAGTAATTTTCACTATTCATCAAAATATGAAAGTTATCCGAAATGTACCAAAATTTCACCTTAGGCTAAATTCGATATTCCGAATCCAAAAATGAAGTCCATTTTCAAATATATAATTTTAAAAATTAGGTATTACTATTCATAACGGCTAGTTTGATTGGTTGTGGTGTGTGTTAAAACTCAAGGTTGCGTACAACACACGCTACTGTATTATTCAAAGAAAGTGTACCGTGGAAGCTTGGGATGTTTCATTTTAAATTTTTGATGTCCCCATTTAGTCAAAATGTTTAAAATATTGTATTTAAAAAGGGTTCACTATTAAAAGTTGATAAAAGTGCAATACTGAAAATGAATTTGTTCTTGCATTATATCTAAGAAACTCATAATATGGATTCTAAAATTATAAGGATTATATAAAGTTTAAAATTTAGATAATACTATTCATAACCTCTTTTGAACAGCTTGTTTGGTAAGTCATGGTGCGATTGAACTTGTTGTTGTGTGTAGTGAATGTTATTGAATTATTTTGAAGAAATAACACACTATAAAATCTTGGGGTGTTACAATAGGGATTAAAAATTATTATAATTCCAACTATGTAATATATTTTTCAGATTATAATCATAATTGTTTTGTAAATTAAATTAAAATTAACATCACAAACATGAATGGAATGTGGGTTATCAAATTGAAAATGTTCAGAATATCACTATCATTTTATATCTAAATTCAATAAAAGTAGATCCCAATGAATTTTATTTATTAATATATGTATTTTTTATCTAATTTTACTTCATAATCAATTTTAATTATCATTAATATTTTTTATTAATGTCATTTTGAATTAAATCATAGTATTTTTTAGATTTTGAAATATTTTTTATTGTGATTAGAAATTAAAAAAAAATTATACCAAGGTAAATTTTAATATTATCCATTCAAAATAATAGTTTATATTTTCCAATAAAATTTATAAGATTTTAAAATTTTGGGATCCAAATAGTATCACATTAAAAGGATGGAATGTTACATATAATAAAAAGTACATATTTTTTATTGCTCATATTATATATGTTCTTATGTCATGTCTATAAATATAATGGAAAATTTTTAAAAAAACAGGATCATATAATATATATATTTAAGAAATATCATTCATTAATAGTAATTATAATAATTTATTCAGAAAATACATCTCTGGGACTATAAAAATAATCTAAATTTTTATTAAATTTAATAGTTTTTTATTTTCATTTATAAATTATTAGAAACCATAAAATTAAAACATACAATTTTATAAGTTATATAATTCTATTCAGAACTACTAATTTAATTTCTCGGTTATATCTTATAATATTAAATTGTAATATTTTCATAATATATTGTTGTTCAGTAAAACTCAGTCTTGTGTGCAACACAAACTCTCGAATAAAGTAGTTGTTGTGTTTAGTTAAAGGAAACTCATTCTTAGGAGGAGAGAAAGAATAAATCATTATTTAATATAAGTAAATGTAACAAGAAAAATAAATATATTCTAAAGGATATTTTTTTAATTACATTGGGTGATACAAAAATCAGGTAGATGTGTTTTTATAGAATGAACAATGAGGATAATTTTTAAGGTTCTCTTCCATTACAATAATCCTACAATATTTTTTAGTGAATATTTATTTTATGGATACTAGGATATAATTAATTTTTAAGAGAAAATATATATTAATAAATTAAGAAATTCAAATAAATTATTTTTCAAGATTAAGTAATAATTTTATAAAATTATTTAATATATATTATATTTTAAACAATTAATCTAATGAACTATAATGTGACCAAGATTTTACGAAGAATATTACACTAGTATAGATATATTATATGAGTATTAGAAACACATTCCCATAAGAATTTATTTAGAGAGGAAGATATTTGTTCTAGAGTACCCACATTCTGTTAATCCAATATATAGAGTGATAATGGTGGATAAATATACTTATAATATTCACATATATGATGTATTTGGGGTTTTAGGGATCATTCTATCATAAATAATGATTTTAACTACATAAATTTAATGAGTACAATGATGATAAATAATATATGCCTCATATATAGTAATTGTTTTATGAAATGGTGAGGAGTATAATGTTTGATATATTAAACCCACCTATAAATATAATTATAACATAAAAGATTCAATTAGGTCCTCATGTTTTCACAATGGAATATTATATTGATTATGTTGAGACCATAGGGATCAAATTATATTATGATATTATAATAGTTCTTATAACTATATCATTTTCACCTTTCTTTATGACCATTATCATTAACTATAACATTAAAAAATAAATATTAAATTATATAATCATTGTCTAATGGTCTTCCTCGATTATAAGGATATAATAAATTTTTTCTCATTAGTCTATATAGTTAACATCAATATCACGGGATAGAAAAATAATTCAATGGATAATCCTAAATTATAGGGTCTAATTAAGAATACACGTAGGAAGCCAATTATGTAGTGTTTATGTTCTAATGAGGATGATTTTATCATTTCATTTATTAAGAATGAACTATGGATGAAAAAGTTCTTGGATACAAATAATAAGTAATATCTTCCTTATATTTAATGAAAATATTTCCTTGAATTTAATATATCAATTTCAATGACTTTTTTAAAAGAAGTATCATATAGATATAGAATTTTTATTTGAGCAAAATAACTATGTAGAGAATAAAAAATTATAAAGGGTGAGGTGGAACCCTTTATAGTAAATGTTCCATGAGTGATTAAATTTATATTGAGGGATTACGGTATTAGATTAATGAGTATTTTAGTTCTATTGTTAATTTAACTTTATCATATTTCATATATTAATAATAAAATATATTCTCATTATCTATATTTTACAACATGTTGATTTAATTAATTCTAGGTTGCTAGGATTTATTTATTCTATAATAATGAATTTTGTTATATGTTGAAATATTGTAATAAGTCTATTTATATACTTTAACATCAATAAATATTTTTAATGTAATTAAAAAAATGATGTCAATAAATTTTTTCTACATTTCTATAATACATAATTAATTGTTATTTAAATTAATTTTTTTTTATTAACTACATCATTTAATGTGTATATAAAATATTAGGTTAAAATCCATTGATGTGTGTAAATATTTTATAAAATTTTATGTAATCAGTTCAAATATTATTTGAAAATTAGAGTGACCTATACGACATTGAAATTTTATTCAAAACTTATATTGTTCTCTATTTACATTAGAGGTAATGATTGGGAAAGAATACATTATATCATTATCAAATTAATAAGTCCGATATTAGTTTGTAATCATATTTATGTATAATTTTGATTACATTTACATGTTTCTAGAATACTATAACTATATAGAGCATCATGTTTTTATGGTGATTATAAAACTCCACAATATCCAAGGTGGATAATATGTAAACCATTATTCATTAACCAATTTTTAGTGCTTTTATACAATAAAATATAACTGTTTCATTTAAATCTATATGTAATAGTGTATTTTAATAGTGGTATCAAACCATGCGAGACATGAAAAATAGGGTGATGATTCAATAAATTATTCCTTTATACATTCATGGTTATGCTAAATAGAAAATTCCATATAATTCTTGCAGATAACTAATAAAAATATTATATAGTGTTTTAAATGAAACATTATATAAAATGAAATGACTTCTAGGTCACATACGATTTTGGGGATATGATACGGTTTTCCATAAAATACAAAATTATAAATTATCATATTGATAAAATAAGGGATTTTTTAAATACTAACCTAAGAAAAATAAGGTATATTTTCTATAAACACTTATTAGATAAATTTAATTTATGAAACCAATTCATTATCTCTATGATGGATAAAATTTCTAATGGATATTGTTATAGATATATTATCTTAATTGAAGCTAAAGATCAATTTAAAAAAGATTTCATACATGAGAATAAAAAATAATAAATATTTAGATGAAATGATATTCCTACGTTAAAGGTGAATTTTATTTCTTCAAGATAGGTTTGATATTTAAGTGATTTTTTTTATTTTCACATTGTTAGATTACACATTATTACCTGTGAATAATGATCCTCAATCCTTAAATAAATTATTATTTTAAAAGATACTATATAATAGAATATAACATTGAATTTAGGAATTAATCCCATTTTCCAAAATGGGGACTAATTTTTATAGACCCATAGTACTTATAAATTATATTATGTTTCAATTGTTTTTCAATAAAAAATATAAATTATTGGTAAATTAAATACCAATGAAGAAAGATTGATTAAAAAGATTAATAGAAACTATTTATCCATTTACATGGAAATAATAAAAAATTGAAATAACAATATCCGTTAAAATATTATATAAACTAGCATTGATTCATTATTATTAAATTTATTATTCATATTTTAAATAAACATTATTAAATATGATGTTGGTTTAAAGAGACTATATGTCACAACAATAATTTTTTGTGAAATATTGGATTGATAATAAATTATTTATGTTGTAGAGATCCATTTATGGTTTGAAGGAGATATTAAATATGTTGAATTAAAATTTTAATGATTAAATACTAATTATGAATTCAATAATAATGAATGTGATACAGTTTTTACATGAATGATAGTTCATGTGGAAAATTTTTTATAGTATCATATATTGATCACATATTATGAATATATTAATCACATATTTTCATGTGACATTGATTCAAAGGAATATGATCTATATAGATAGTTATTGAAGGCATATTGGACAAACACATTTTTGATAAATTGATAAGGTACTCAAAAATTGCATTATGTAATCGTTTTAGAGGGTACAATTCCTTATAACATAGAGAATTGCCTCTCTATAATAATTTCTCTACATACACAAGAGGTTAAAAAATGAATAAGTAGAGTACAATATGATTTAAAAGAGGGTTTTAATATATATGAAATTCTACATACATGGTTATATGGTTACTAATTGTTATCCTTATTTGTAATATATATAAAAATATGGGAGTATTATTGGGAGGAAGATAAAATAATCCAAATTTACAAGACATTTACAAATGGTATGATCCTATTAAAGATATGAGTTTATGAGGTTGTGGAAAGGGTTACATTAATAATATCTCAATGATATATCAAATGATATTTAACCATAGTAAAGATATTTATATTTATTTAATTTTGGTATAGTGATATATTATGTCACTTACCCACACGTGGTCACCAATTCATGAATGGATTCTAATTAAATAATTTCTTCTAAAATAGCTAATGCAGTTATATATATATACATATATATATATATATATTCCACTAATATTATAATATTACCTATTATTATAGATATTATAAATATATAATGTGATAATACTATACTAGTTATACATTATAATGATACTAGGGCATACAAGAGGTAAACACATATATTTTAGTTGTAAAGTATCATAAGGAATTTTACTCTAATTGGTTATTTCATAAATATTATAATATCCCGAGATGGAAGGATTGTAATAACGAATGTAAATACATATCATAGTAGTTAATATTATTCTTATATGAGGAAATTTGATTTTGAGGTTTCAACGGAAAGATCTAGTAAATATAAGAATATTGTGACAGTGGGTATAATTCAACCACCTCAAACATAAATATAGTATTACCATTTCATATAAAACATGGTATATACATGTTCCTCACATACTGTGATGGTATAATTACATTACTATGTTATATATATATATATATCATTACCCTTAGGTTAAATGTTGAATCAATAGGTTATATATGTTCATTCTATAATGAGAACATTGAGATATATAGACACTAATATTAAAAATATCTTTTACAGTATATATAAAATAAATTAATGTTACATATATTATGATTTACTATTATTTGATGGGGGAGAAATGAAAAAATAATTCATATCGTGATGTTAATATTTTTCAATCTCACTTATATGAGAACCTTAAATAGATGCCGAAAAATGAACACCTGGTGTTTCTTTTGGGAAATTTCCATTCCTATATATAATAATTTGTATTAGTCTCTAATCATGGGATAATGGTCAATATATATCACTAATAAAAAACTATTATAGATGAATAAAATATTATTCATCAATGATTTATATGATCTTGTAAGTATCATAGATGTTGTTGATGGTAAGATGTTGGTAGACTGATTAATAAATTTTTTTAAGCATACTCAAATATGATTTATATATCGGTGGGCTTATAGACTAGGATGATAGCTCATTTTTTAAATACATTTTCATGTCAAAATATGTTATATACATATATTAGGGAAAATAAATTGAATAAATAATCATATAAGGATATTGAAATGACAATGTGAACAATTAATTATGGTATATAACTATACAATGAAATTATATAACACATTTTATGTTCATTGGAGAGGTTATTATTGATATGAAATAACCTTATCCTTTTAATGGATTTGATTTGTTTCCAGATACAATTATTATTTTATGGTTATAAACTACTGTGATCGATGGAATGTCTAATAGGATCCCAAAAAATCCTATCATCATGTTCCAAAAATTAATATTAATTAGATTCTATGACTATGTGGGATGTACATTATTTGGAAAAGGTACATGTAATTGTGAAATATCATAATGAATTAAGTAAATTATATAAATTATATGTTATTAATTTATATAATTATATGAATTTAATTTAACACTAAACGAATTAATATAATACTAATGATAAAATATTTGAATACATGTATAATTTTTGTCAAACATGTATATTATTATTAAAAAAATAGTTGTTTGAAAATTTGATGAAAAAGTTGAAATAATGAAAAATGGATTAATATATAATAGTTTTGAATAACTTATTTTTTGTAGTTTACGTAGAATTCATTGTGTTGTAATTGTTTTATTTTTGGAATATTGGATTATTTATATGATTAAATACATCTGTTAGGAAAAAACAAAATTTGTATATGTTTAACATAGAGATAATATAACATTTAACACCAAAAAATAACAGTGAAATCCATCCCAAATAATTTATCTCATCTACCATTATCTCTGTATTACATATACTGAGAATGTGATTATATGAAGGATACTGAATCGATTTACTTCATCAATTCACTAAAATCTACTTTTTATGATTGAAATAAAGGAATATGGTTCCTAGATCCTTAATTTTAGTAAAAAAGTCAATCAGAATAAATTAAAAATATATTATTGAAAATATCTAGATTATATTTATTGTTCTTATTTTTAAAACATCCTATAATGATCACTATTGATCAATAAAATATTTCATAGTATTTAAATCAAATAATGTATTATTTAAATTTATAATTTACTATTAATTTAAAATATAGTAGATCATCAACAAGGTAAATAATCCCATTAATGTTTTCATTATGTAAATAATAGATTAATAGTAAAAAATTAAATATAAATTCATTAATGATTTATTTGAAAACCCAATACTAAGAAATATAACCCCATTCAACATCCGTAATTCCAATTTTTCTTTTCAAAATTCTTAATAGTGTTTCCTAAATCAAAATATATAACAATGTATAATACTTCACAAAACCATATTATTTCATAGAACAAGAAATAAAGTCACCTTATCATTATTATATAAAACAATATTTCGTCTCACTTCTTATTCATATTATTATTCCATTTTAATTTTCCATTCCTTCAATTATCAATAGTATAATCATTCAAAATAATTCATTATACCATACTATTTGAATTTACTATTCCAACACATATGCTATTATTTATTTTCTTTTTTATTAATTGATTCTAATATTCATCCTCTATATTTTGTTAATTAACATAATTAACTATGATAATATTAAAGAGAACTTAGAAACCCCTATATTATGTTGTACAATATCTTTTACTAAGCATTCATGAATTTCATATATAAAATTTCCCAACTAATTATTTATGACTAAAAACCCTATTAAAAATCAAATACATGATCTACCATATTATAAAAAAGATAAATGGATGTGTCACTATGTTTACTAAAAGAATATATATAGACATCAAAATCATATTTATCAATCCATATTTTTCATCTCTCACATAATGAAATATCATAGAAAATACTAAAAATCCATAAAAAAATTTTCATTGTACGTTATATTCCATCTAAAAGTCTTTGAGAATATAAATAAGAAATATAAAGGTTTTATATAGTTTCCATTATTTTTAACTTCATTTATAAAAGCCCACTGATTTTAATTCCAAAAATATGAAAATAAATCAATAATAAAATTGGAATTGAAATCAAGGATGTGTTTTTACATAGTTGTGTTCATTTTAACACTATCAAGAATATAAAATTCACATTTATATGAGAAAAAAAATATTTTTTCATATAAAATATGGATGAATTTAAAATATTTAAATGAACCATGTAATGTAAGAGAATCATTTATTCATCCTCATGATCCATAGTTTAACCACTAATATTTCATTATAATATATCTTATCATGTTATAAATGAAACATTTTTTTATACTTGGGTTCTAAAATCTTGTAGCCATATTTCCAACCATGCCCTTAATCCATGATATTTCTAATTGAACCAAAAATTATAATTACAATGTTTAATGAATTTTATCTTCCATTTATTGGTTTTCAATATTATATGGGTTATTTTTACACCAGATTCTGAGCCAATAGGTAATTCTGTAGCACAGTGTCCCCGAATAAACGTTGGACATATAATAAATATATGAAATAGAATCCAAATTTTTTTTATAGAAGTAGTGGAATAACATATAAATAAGTTACTGAATCAATAATATGAGGTCACCATTGCGTATAAAATGTAACTTTTAACCTATGCGTGACATAACATTATTCAGTGTGGGTCGTTTGTGGAATAGTCATCACCGGCATATTAAATGAATAAAATAATTGAATAAAATATTTAAATTCATTTTTTTGATGCAACAATTTTTTGGATACCTAAATATATCATTATACATAATCATATGATTATCCACATAACCCTATAATCACCACATGACAGTTGGAGAGAGCATTGGAGAACCCTCACATGAGAACGATGACGAGATTGTGGATCGATTATCAACGCACCTTGGATTTCAATGATCATACCTTGGATGATGACGACACATCATTCCTCATCAGCGATCAAATAAAATTATGGAATGTAATGTTTTTTAATTTTTATTACATAATTCATGGGTTTTATGATGAATGTAGACCAATCAATCAAAATATTGATATGTTGTTCGATCATCTTGGGGGTGAGTTTATTATTCAGGGTTTTATTGTGATATTTTGTCATTGGATTTATTATTAACTAATTCTATTGACATTATATATGAAATGAACCATGATAGACATGAACATCATTTGAGGTTCATTATTTATGATTGATTAGTGTTGTTCTCCCACCATTCATCATTCATTATGGGCGTTATTCATTTTATCCATGACTTGAATTATCTCGATTAATCAATCATTGCACACCAATTTCATAGAGAAATGATCTGATATCATAGAACTAGGATCAATATGACCTGAAAAAGGTGCAACGATAGTGATTGAGATTTATAGAAGACATAGTATACCTTAATTTGTGTTCTTTGATGTTATTTGTCACACAATGAATAATGAGGATTTGATCCATTTTCCAAGAAGATATGATGATTAAACACATTTTTGAGGACTGAATGAATTGAATGATCCGAGATAATAATTTTTTAGTGAATTGATCACCAGATCAAAAGTTGGAGGTGCTAGATCTAACACGAACATTAGATCTAGGATTCTATGATATTCAAAACAAACACGTAGTGTAAACCAGTTCTACACAGTGTGTGAACCCCAAGAGTGGTGGCTTGATTATAGAGTAATTTAAATTCCACAAGGCATATGGACCGTTTCTCACATTATGTGGTCCATGCCCAGATACTCAGCATGTAGTTTGGGAAGTACACAGACACGGGGTGGAGTACATAGGTTTCTTACTCGATCCGTACTCCCCCACATAGCATGGGTTGGGCCACATACATGAGATAATCCATGAACTGGTACACAGACATGGGAACACTGTATGAAGTGATGTACTATTACACTGGTCGGATACATGGAATCTCTACATGGCATGTACAACAACACAAAAATTGTTTTATGACATGGTTCATTTACATGGGGTACACCTGAGGTATATGAACACATATTTTCACCCTTATAGACACCATATACTCTTTCTTACATGTCATAGAGACCTCATCCTCAGGTACATGGACTTTTTTCATTAGCTTATTGTCCCCTTATCCTTTCCCTGATGGTGGGTATAGTATTGTTTCCTACTCTTAGGAAAACAACCCATTCCCCTATACTTCTAGGATAGTGTCATTTGAATCCCTTCTTGAGGACTAGAGTGACATCCTCTATTCACCTTCATTCCTTATATAGGGTTCTAGGTATTGAAGTGACCAAAAATATGCGGGTACCGATACACTACATGATTGATTAATCTAGACTAAGTATTTGGTTTCCCCCATGGATATTACTTTGATTCAAATATTTTTACTATATCTCTTCATACTATCTTCGTGCACTTTCTCATGATGAGACCCAAAGTGTAGTACCTCTCAGATAGACTTTATCAGTGTTATCAGACTCAGCTACGTGTTCTCCCAAATGTGTATATCATGGAACATTCGAGCTGGTATCCTAGGGTTGATATATTATAGTATTTTAATACCTCTAGAATGCGTGTATTTATTGAGTATATCTATATATTATTATTATATGTGTTATATAAATTTACCTTTTTATAAATGACATTATTTTCCTTTTTTTAGTTTTTTTTGGGTTCATAATGTCCCACTGAGTATTTTTATAATCACCCCTAAAAATTATTTTCCCACACATGCCATGTATTTTGTAGATGATCATCCTTTTGATAAATTCCTAGTTAAACTAGGACTATTCATTTCTTAGTAAGAATGAATAGACTAAGATGTGTTCCTATTGCTGTAGATAGTAGTTTTTTTCTATCATGATGGACTACTCTTATATACCCTTTTTGATGGAATTGTATTTGGCCTTTTTAAATTTTTTTACGTCTTATTTTACACTGGAAATGATACTTAGATTTATTCATGCATGGTTTTCCAATTATTTTTACAATTCATAATTGGTATAATCTTTGAGATGTCTAGGTGTGTGTTTATTATTAGACTAATTCCAACCATGTTAGTGATATTCCGTCTCCCACTTTTCATCATTACCTAGAATATTGAATGTGGGTAAGATGAGTTAGTGCAAAGGCCCCACTAGGACAAGTCATGATAGAGTTGTATCCGAGTAGTAATGTTGTAATATAGGATTTGGAGTCGGTGATATTGGTCTTTGGAAATAGTGTTTAGTGTTTCATGTTGAAAATTTAGGATATGGACTCTAGTCTTATTGTGGTGGTTGATATATCCATACACCATGACTGTAGTATCATAATTTTGGACACGATACATGAGAACATTAGTTGAGGGAAAAATGGTACATGCATCATATAGAAATGGGTTGTGGTTCCATGTCCTACTTGATCCAGATATCCATATATTCTCATTGATTGTGGTATAAATTTTTTACATTCCGGATTCCTTTTTCTTGTATACTATCTAGGATTTAGAATTATGATGATGAAGATGATCTCATTAGTTTTTTTGATCGATACAAGGGCTGGTTCTTGATATGTTACCTCCATGGTGGTGAACCATCCTTTCCACTGCCTATAGATTAGACTATGGTGCCCACAATACTTGTGGATTTGGTGTGTAGGATATGTGTAGTTCACATGTTTTTGGGATTTTAACCACTCATGACCCTTGGCGAGGACGACCCACAGGCAGTTGAAGATGAGACTGAGTTAGTGATCTGAGTTTTCCTTCAAGTCATGACACTATTACATCAGATGGTGGTACAAGAAACTATCCATCTCTATGTCTCAGAACATAGATGGTTGGATTTGGTTACCTAATATTTTAGTGCGGTGAATCATTCTATGGTGGAGTGAGAGAACCTCTTCAGAGAAGATTTATCTCTAGCTATGCTGAGGGCAGTACATATCCAGAAGGTTCGGCATCTCCAGAAGGGTAGCACGATAAAAGATGATTATTCATCAATGTTTACAAACCTAGAAAGTAATATAATGGATATGGTTATATATTATTAATTAAGGTATTACACCTTCTATTAAGGTCTATATAGACAAATCTGATCCAATTTTATCCCTTAATGCATTCCTACCTATATTGGGTTGCTAGATCAAGCATTGGTGGTTTAGAGTTTCACATATGAGCATTTTTATCAAGTCGTTGTCAATAGATTCCTTGATGGGGTAGATTCATCATCATTACAGAGAAAACATCAATCTTAGGGACCTAAATGTGGAAGATTTTTTAGAACGAGGTGGTAAGATAGATGATATGTAGTTCATGGATCATAGGGTCGGTGCAGTCATCCCAGAGAGATGTAGTTCTACTCATGTGATGACATGTGACATATTTCAAGATATTGTTTGACCCATCATATAGTTGATAGAGAAACCATACATAGGCCACTAATTAGAGGATGTAGTAGTACTATTAAGGTTATTAGGTTGGTGTATACGTATAATGATTTATGAGTGTAGTAGGTGGTGGTAGAGGCTTTGACATTCCCCCCCCCCCAACACCAACAGGTTATCCCTTCCATGCTTATGGAGATAGAGTATAGGGGTGGGGATAAATGATGAAAATCTATGATTATCACCCAGCGGATATGTGAACTATATTAGGTTTAATATATGTCTTTCATACCATAGATTATGTACTTATAGACACAGGTTTCAGTCATTCCATTCATGCCACACAACTTATGCAACACTGAAAGATTCCAATTAAGCCTTTGGAACAACCCTTAAACTAAAATACTCCTAATGGAGATGATTCTATTATCTAATATGTGTGACAGTTGTGTAACATAACCCTTGGAGTTGAGATTTTCGTTTTGAATATATTTTTAGCAGAGTCGAGGCCTTACAATATCATACATGTAATAGACTGGTTATCCACAGTTAATGCATAGATTGAATGTTTTAGGTTAAGGGTATGGTTTGATTGCAGCTATAGAACCAGGTAGCACAATACTCATTAGATGGATAGTCATAACCTTGCTATATTGGATGTTATGAGTTTCCAATATCCTTGAGTGGTGTGGGAGTATGACGAAATTATCCGTGAATATGTACTGGTTTTACCTCCCCACCTAGATATAAACTTTTACATTGATCGGATCCTAGTTAAGAAATTGAAATATGGGACATCATTTTCAATGGATCCCATAGAGATTCACAATCTAGGGGTGATGTTGGGGTACATACAGAGGAATCGATTTGTTACACCCACTGTTTGTCTTTTGGAATCCCCATGTTTGTTTTTCACGAAGTTAAATGGGATCGTGGGGTTTTGAGTCGAAGACTAGCACATGAACTAGGTGAATGTGAACAAAATGTATCCCCTACTATAGATCAATGACATATTTGAGCAGTTGGGATGGGTGTGAATGTTCTCAAAGGACAACCTACAGTCATAAAATAACCATCTTTGAGTACGATGTGAGGATATATTGTAGATAGAATTCAGAGGTCACTACTGTCTTTATGAGTACTTGCTGATTCTCTTTAGTGTGACATACTCCCCAACAGATTTTGTGGGACTCATAAACTAGATCATCTATCATTTGATTATCCATTTCTTTATAGTCATTATCAATTATATACTTCTGTACATGATTCTGGTGAAGTAAAATATGAGAGACCCAATGATGGTTCGGAATGTACTCTAAGAAACCAATATCTATGAAAATCTCTATTTGATCTTGATCTGTAAATAAACATTTGATATTCTAGGACATGTTATCTATGTAGATGGATATGAATTGGACTCGTCCATGGTCATGAATGTGCAATCATGTGTGGCACCTAAGAGTGTGAAGGAGGGTCAGAGATTCATTGGATTGAAATTATATTACCGGAGATTCATCCTTGATTTATAAATGATGTCATCTCCAATGAAATCATTGACTCTAAATAGAAATCTGTTCGTGTGGATAAATATGCTCTAGAAGGATTTTCACTAGTTGAGGAAGAGTTTGATGGATGCTCCAATCATTAGATTATCGGAGGAGGGTGTTGAGTATGTAGTGGTCAATGATGAATCATGAACATGTCTTGGTTGTGTCAAATTGTTGAAGAAAGAATTGATTCTCTATGGAACACGTCAGTTGAGACCTCATGAGTAGAACTATGTGACCCATGATTTGGAGTTATCAGTGTTAGACTTCATTTTGAAGATGTGGTGACACTACCTGATGGGAGGCCGGTTTATCAACTATTCTTATCACAATAGTCTCTATTACGTATTCTCTTAAAAGTATATGAACGTAATACCAAGGTGATGTCTTCAGTTCCTCTAGTATTTCGATATTAATATTGTTTATACTCTTGGGAAGGGGGACATGGTAGGAGACTCTCTCATCAAGTGATCGTGTCAATTGTTTCTAAACAAGGCATCAAAGCAGTTATCCTCGTTGTAGTAATCCATTGTAGATAGAGATGAAGTAACTTACCTCCAGTCGAAGTTTGTTACCCCACCACTGAGTTTGTGAGATTGGGAGACACATCTCTGGGATACTCACTACATGACCCTATATGCTCATATATCCATAGGGCATTATTGTGATGTATTTTATAAAATTGGGGAGCACATTGTTATTTTTAGAGGACACATAATGTTAATGGGGATGTTGTCATAATAGGTTCTATGATATTTTCATACATATCCTATGGAGGTATATCCAGGTGTGTAAAATATGTACCATGATCTTCGATTTCTGTTTTGGTGGCCTGGGATGAAGAAAGGAGTATCATTGTTTGTCTATCGGTGCCTTACATTATCGCAAGAGAAGGAAGAGAACCAAGTTCCAATGGGTATTGCTCAACCCCAGGATGTTCCAAAATGGATGTCTTATGGGATATATATGGATTTCATGATTGGATTACCACATATGTACAGGGGACACGATTCCATCTGGGTGATCAAAGACCGACTCACCAAGTGGACCACATCCATGATATATGATAATAGAGTTCAGTAAAGAGAATGAGATGCCTCTATATCAAGGACATTGTCTGGCTCATTATCCATTCATCAATGATTATTTCTAATAGTGATACATGCATTTCATCCTTTATTAGAAGGTATTGCAGGAATCATTTGGGACATAGTTACACTTGAGAATAGCTTTTCAACCAAAATCCAATGTCCAAACTAAGATGATAATTATTTCTTTTTGAGTATATACTACATTTTTTTTATTTTGGAAATTGGATGTAGTTGGGAGTATCACCAACCATTGGTGGGTTATTTTACAAAAATAACTACCATTCCACCAATGGTATGTCACCATTCAATACATTGTATGGGAATCACAGTAGGTCACCATATTTCTGGACTGGCCCAGGAGAGTCATCAATCATGTTTTTGAAGTTGGGTTGAGATTTAATAAAGAAGGTGAAAATCATCTTGGAGATGATAAATATTACATAGATTCATTATAAAACATATGATAATTGGTGATAGAGGCCTTTATAATTTAGTAAGGATAAAATTTTCATGAGGTGTTTCACATCTACATGTTTCATAGAGATCTATCCTATGTGGGAATCTATCTACGATGTTAATCAGTAATTTCTAGATACAATGTAGAGTTGGTGAAGTGGAACACTTCTTAGATATACCTTGGCAGTTAGACTGGGTCCACAACTTCTTACGTGATTCAAAATTGGGGAGGTACGTGCCTGACCAATCACCCATTATCAACTAGGGTGAGATGAACATCAAGGATGGAAAGACCATTTTTGAGTACCCAATATTGATCACTGATTGGATGGGTATAATCTTTAATGTGTGATTGATTCATTTAGTACGTATTTGTGGAATGACAATAATCTCCATGAGAGAACAAGGGAATGAGAGGCTCTGAAAAATACTAACTTCCAACATTTTTTTCATTATCCATTTTCTTGGATTTTTGGGGTTGTAAAGAATCAATGTATGGAGCATTTAATATCAAAATTTTTCCATAAATTATTTTTTGGTATTATATAAATTAAAATCCTGACTATGTGATGAGACAACGTGCAATTATGAGGCACATTCTGATCAGAATAAACATTTCAAATTTGATAAATATATTAAATGTAACACACCTGTAGTTTCATTTTGGAAAGAGTGGAATAACATATTAATGGGTTCCTGGATTAGAAATCGAAGGGCAACGTTTAGTTTAGAATTTTTGGTTTACCCAAAGCACAAGTAAGCATTATTCAGTGAAGGTTGTTTGATGAAAATTCATCACAGATACTGAAATGAATAAAATAATTGAAAAAATTATTTTAATTTATTTCATTGAAATAGGGATTTTTTGGATCATTAAATATATCTTTATGTAGAAACACTAGGGTTAGTTGCATAACCATGGAACCCCCAAAGGACAGTATTATAGTGATTTGGATAATACTCTCAGGAGAAAAATGGTGATATCGCGTATTGACGATCAATGCACCTCATATTCATTGTATCATACCAATGATGAAAAGTACACTTCATTATTGATCAATGATTAAAAAATAATTGTGTTAGTGAAAGTGTATTTATTCTATCATTCTTTGTTCTTGGTTAATATGATGAACACGGACAAGTCAACTCCATATTAATCCATGGTTCGATTGTCTAATAGGATGGGAATATTTTTTTAGGTTTTAGTCATTGAATTTAACCTTTGATTAAGTTTGTGACAGATTTTTTTTTCACATTATAATTGAAATTAACTAATATCAACATGATCTTTGTTCGATGGATGTTCATCTTGATTTAATTGTGATTTTGTCCCACTATTCATCGTTATTCATAGGCCTTGTTTTTTTGGCCTGTTACTCAACTTATCACAATAAATAATTCCATACCCCCATGTTTCTTTTAGTAATGATATGATATCATTTATCTGGGATAGGGATGGTACGATGGATGTTTGGTGATGGAGAAAAAGTGATTTTGAAAACATAGGATATCCAAATTCTGGTTCTTTTTTCTCTTTCAGCATGCAATAAAGAATGAAAATTTTATCTTTTTGTGAGAATAAATAATGATGAAAAACATTTTCTTAAGAATGGAATGACTTAGAGGATAGTAGATCATCATTTTCATGGTGATAAAATCACCAAATTGATGGTAAGAGGAACCCGATTGAATGTCAATAGTAAATATGTGATTTTACAAAATCACAAACAACACATCATGTAATCCCGAAATACAATCTTTGTTGGGCCCCCTAAGCAGCGTTAAGTGTTTCTGGGGAATTTAAACATCACATGAAATGTGATCCCTCTGACATAGAGTGTTATACCTACCTAAATAATCGACTTATACTTTGGAAAGTACACAGACACTTGGTGTAGTGAATGGGATGCCTACATGATTTGTACTCCCCCACATTACACAGGTTGGACCAAGTACATGGGCTGAGCTGTGTAGTGGTAAACAGACATCTGTACATGGGATAAAGCTATGTAATATCACATGGTAGATTACATGGGATTCCTTCATGGTCTGTACTACTATATAGTAATGGATAGATGATACAATGAATTTACACAGGCCGGACCTGGGGTCCTGGGACAATGCTTGTAACCCTTTTACACATTGTTTACTTTTTCAAACATGACTTAGAGCCATAGCCCTTAGTAACATGGACCAATTACATTATGTTTGGTTCTCCTTATCCTTTCCTTGAATTTTTTTATAGTATCATTTCTTACTAATAGAACAACGATCCCTTCCGCAAGGACTCTTAGATAGAGTCGTTGGAATACCTCTGAGATGCCCAGAGTGAGATCCTTTATTCATATTTGTTCCCAAGGTTGAGTTCATCGTATCTAGTTGAAAAAAACTACATTGGAACTATTACTCTACTTAGAAAGTTAATATATATTTTTTTGGTATCACATCCTAGACTTTGTATTGAGCCTCATCTATTTTATAGTGTCTCTACGGAAAATCAATGAGGCCTTTATCATGACAATACCTGATGAGAAGTACCTTCATATAGAAATCATCGGTGTTGTCATACTCAAGAGTGTGTTCTCACAGATGAGTGCTTTTAGGAATCATCGATCTTAAATCATTATCATGGTATTCTATAATTTTGGATAACCTCTAGACTGTGTGTATTTGTTTAGTATATCTATATATTATTATATTATGTGTTTTAGACAAATTATTATGTAGTGATGACATTATTTTTATTTATTTTATTCCTTTTGGTTTCGGGGTGTCCTACTGAGTATTGTTATACTCACTCATACACAGGATTTACCAACAAGTTTCAAGTCCTGTTCAGAAGATAGATCATTTGATAATGTCCTAGGAGGACCAGTATTAAAAGGTTCATAGGAAGACCAGATAGACCAAGGTGTGTTATTTAGGATTCAGACAGTATCGCCATTGCTTTCAATATGGAGTTTTTTTAAAGACACTATGTGGTGAGCATATATTTTTCTCTATTTACATTCATTTCTTCATATCGTACTCCTATTACGGGATTTATACGTATCAGACATGGTTGTTCGATGGTCTTTACATTTCATTATTTTTACAGGTTAGGATATGTGTATGTTTTCCAGTCTATATAGGTACAGAGGCTATGGCCTCCCATGTTAGTGATATGCATTCCCGATGCTTGTATCCATCCTTAGACTATTGGAGGCGGGCTTGGTGAGTCACATCCCTTGTCCTATAGGGACGAGTCATGACATATTGGCCATTAAATTTGTTATCTAAATATTTATGTATTTAGATTATAATTATGGTATTTTTACATCTTAGGAGAAACAATTTAATTTTACTATATTAAAGGAATAAACTATTTTTTTGATTGTTCCCTTATTTTCTGAATGTGTCATTTTCTTATGTGTGTATGTTTGGTGTGACTCAAGGACTATTCAATTATCATAAAATTTTAAATTATATAATTTCTATTAGGATAATAAATTTCTAACTCTCTTAAAATATAGTAATTTTTTTATTTTATATTGATAAAATTAAATATTAACTTTTGAGCCAAACCCAGTCCTATATTAATGGATTGAACATCATGTTATTTATATTAATAAACTGATGAGTAATTTGGTGATAAAAATGATAAATATTAGTCAAATATGAAATAAAAATAGTCTCCATGAGGTTGATCGCATGAAATTTCCAAAATAAATTGATTCAAATAATCATTATAATAAATAATTCATTATTATTTTATTTTATATAGATAAATGATTATTATATAATTTTTTATTAAAAATTTTTTAAAAATTATATATGACTATAAAAAAACATCATGAACTCTACATATTAATCAGCTCATTGAAGTGGTCTAGTCACACCTTCATAGAAATCAAATTGATACATTTTTATTAAAATGTTCAAGATATCCATTCCATAAATTTTGATAAGAACAGTATAAATAAACCATTATGGAATGGTAGTTTTATATTGAAATCATTAGGATATTGGATGAGACCATAGAGGCTAGATCATGGAAGGCATACTTTTAAAATTATTGGTGGTTACTATGTATTTGATAAAAACATGGTAGTGTGGGTTAGTCATGGGTGGGATAAAAAATAGATCCATATAGAATATGGAATATAGTAGTTACTAGGAGAACATCAGTAAGGATTACACATCCCTTGCAATTAAATTTTTTCTTAAATTAATCATGCATAATATTTTTGACTAATATTAATTTAAAAAAACAAATCAAAATCACTTATTTTTTCTTTTAAATTCTGATTATTATTTTCATTCAAATTCTTATTTTTATTTGAGCTGTGTTTTATGATATTTAAAAAACATTATAATCACTTGGGAAAAAGGAAACCCAATCAATAAATATCATAAGGACACTATACAAATTAACTTGAATATTAGAAGAACATATCATGTTTTCTATTCCATTGTTGATCGCTTATTTTTGGGAAAACCTAAAATATTTGTTTTAGTATAAGAATAATATAATGTGACTCATTGATGATTTTTAAAACCATTTTTTTCTATTCCCTCTTTATGTAACATATTCACAATAAATGTTTCTGACTATTTTATATCCGTTATAAATTAATACATGAAATGGGATTTGGAGTAAATTCATTGTTATGATACCTTAGTTTCTCTTTTACAACATATTATTTTTTATCATGATGATGGTGCTGAAAATAGTGTTCATATTTTTGAAATTGATGATGATGAAGTTTTAATGGTGATATGGTTTGATGATAAATAAAAGTATTTATTTCTGAATACTATATACATCAGTTTGGATCCAAATATTTTTTTTTGAAAAACTAATGTGGGAAATGTCATATAGATGTATTCTAATAAAATTTCACTCATAATATGTTTCTGGTATGGTGGCATGAGATATATTATTACATTAATAATGTGATAAATTTAAATCATAGACTTCTGGGTGTTTAGAATAGTTATATGTCCCCCAATGTAGCACTACGCCTATAAGACCCCATAGTTAGTGCATACAAAGTGTAACGCCCCAACCCAAGATACCCAGAGTCGGTGCATTATTACATAACATTGGCATGATCACAAAGGATCATGTCTATAAAAACCTATTAGTTTAGTAGTTTTGGAAATACTAGATATATTCATAAGTCTTACATTACATCATAAGGTAAAAAAACTAAAACAACATCTTGTCTTCATATCCCCTCATACTATCCTTGCAGGTCATTCATAAATTACTTCTTCTCATCCTAGGAAAAATAAAACACTGAAAAGGGTGATCTCAGATGCTCAGTAAGGATAACAATATAGCAGAAGCTTTCATAGATAATCATAAACACTTAAATAAATTTAGAACTAAAACAAAAGCCTTTTTAAACTTGAACGACAACATAAAATGGAAATGATAAAATAAAATAATGCCATTCACATACTCACATGGATATTCTACTAGTCGAATGATCACATGCAATATCAATAACCACTTTTATAATGATGGAATGCATAATGTCAGTCTATCATAACCACATAGACAATGCCTCGTGCCAAGACTACAAATATGTTTTTGCCAAGGCCTTGTGCCAAGACACTAGTTTGTCTCATGAGACCTACTGATGCATCAAGGAGCTATAACGGGCTTCTCCCGTCACTTATTAAGTCCAATTCATTCCTCATATGAACAGGTTTAAACATAATATAAACATTCGTATTAAAACTAGCATACGAAATGTCAATACTTAACCACAAACCATGAATGGTATAAAAATACCACATCCACAGTCAAACATAACTCATTTGATACAATATGGAAGATTGTATTGTATCGCATTAACCTTAATCAAGAATAATGAAGTATGTTGACATATATGAAGATAATCATCCAAACTTATTTGAGAGAAAGATACCCCTTTCCTTGAAATCATTTAAAAGTCACACTATTTGTCAAGAAGCCATTTTAAAAATAGATTTTTGAATCAAAGTGTCCCATACCACTTTGAAACTTTTTAAAAGGAGTTTTAATTTTAAAACATTAATGTCCATATAAATAAATCCTTAAAACCATTTTTAAAACATGGACATTAATGAGAAATATTTAGATGAAAGTCTTTAAAACATTTAAAAATGGTATTTTAGTTAGAGATTATAACCAAAAAAGATAAACTTGAATACAAATAATTGAGGTAATATATATTTTTTAATATCCTGAGAATAAAGGTATTCATGATATACTATGTCAAAGTACATCATATACACCACAAAAAAGTGATTTGGTGTATAAAAACAAAAAAGTGTCAATGGAATTTTAGTTGAGATGAAATCTCTCATAAAGGTCATATCCTATTGTTAAGGATAAATCAACAACATAGTTATGTGTGAAAAATACACTAAATATGATTGGATATTTAGTGTAAAACAATCAAAGGATATTCACACATAATCTTGTAAAAACAACACCTATGAATTGGATGTTTAACTCAACAAATGGAGAATGAGTTAAAATTATTCTTATCAAATTCATATCGATGACTTGAGAAATTATCAATGGAGTGATTATGTGTATTAATAGTATATACACAGGAAGGGGAGTGGAAATTATGACATAATCAAATGAATAGTGATTCCACACATAATCTCGGAGTAAAATATTCAATGATGTTTGCGTAAATTCGAATAAATGGAAATTGAAATTTCGAATTTCCTTATCGATTTGGTACCATACGAAACATACACCGATGAAAGAAGGATAATACAATGATGATATAAATACCCATAAATTAAATTATATTACACAATCCATACAATCATGGGCAGTACACACACTACATGCAATAAATAAGTGGTGAACAATGGAATTCTCACAGAATTAAAAGTGAGATAAGAAACCCCTTACCTTGTACTTTTACTTCTTTGGGGGTAAGTTAACCTCCTGTATAATGTTGAAATAATTGTTATTAAATAATTCATGAATCATATACATTAATATGATATCATATATGTTCTTTTAACATTGCTTTTTTAATGATATCTTAGAATTATCGTCGTTTCAGATGTTAACTTACTCGTTTTCTTTTATATATTTTGTTACATAAGCCATGTTTTTCATGGATAGGTTGTATCTTATTCATATCCAGAATTATATAAAGTTCTTAAACATTATTTTAAATCATCAAATGATAATTATACTTGAATGGATATGATGGAGAATGAATATCATCGCGTTCGTGGAGACGGTAGTCCGTACGTACGCACGAGCGACAATATCATTATTTTGATATTAAAATAATATATAATTGGATGGTATATCATATATACAGAATCATTACCATGATATATTTATTATTTAAATGAGTTACACATCATTATTATACCCACCCAAATAATAATATATTGAATAAAAATTACACCACGACGTGAAGACGGTAAGCCGTACGTACGTACGTATGGTGACATGTTATTCAAAGGGTGGATAGAATACTGAATATGGTTGTACCATATTTATAATAACATCACAGTATATATAAGATATTGGATTTATTATTTTATAATTGTAACAACAAAGAAAGAAGAAGTGGAAGAAGAAAGGAACTTGAAAAGGGGTGGTGAAAACATTACCTCTTCTTTGGGTTCTTCCTTTTGATTTGATCAAAAGGGATCCTTAGGTGGTCTTTTTGATAAAACTAAGGCCTCTAGGTTGTAGTGAGGGAATTTTAGAGAGTATTTGGGCCAGGTTTTGCCGAACCAAAAGGCTTTTATGGTTTTAAGAAATGAGAAGGAGGAGTGCCCTTTTATAAGAGAGGTGAGGGGCACCTTTGGAAAAGCTAGAAATATTAATTTATAATAAATTAATATTCGGTTTCCAATAGCTCAAAAGTGGATTATTTAATGGTTAAGGTGGGGATGGGTCCACAAACACTCAACCAATATAATTTAGACAGGTTTGGGTCATTATATTAACCTTATCTTTAAGTATTAACTCTTAGTTAATTAGTTTCACTTTTACAATGTCTCTTTGTATTTTTATATTATATGGTTAATAAACATACCATATACATCCAAGCGACCACCAAGTGGTCCATTAATGATAAACCTATCATGATATAAGTCTCTTGGCCGAACCTTAGAATTTTAGGAATTTAATATCAATTAATAATATAATATTTTTTTTAACAACTCTTTTATGTCAATTTTGACACTATTCAATAGTATATTTTTGTGAAACTCATAACAGAATGATTAATTCAAAAAAATTCAATTAAATAAATCCTAATATGTCATTTTATCCTAGAAAATTAGTGTGATTCATTAAAAGTCTTAAATTATATTTATTTGGGTATTTATAATATCAATTATTTTAATGTTTCACTATTATTGTAATTACTACATCATCATTGTGTCATAAATATATTAAATTATTTAATGTCTAAAAATTATAAATAAATTATTATTATGTAGTAAATATTAATATATTTCTAATTAATATTTACAATCTAATTTAAATTAGGTATAACCCTATAATAAAAATTTTTAGTAAATAAACATTCATTTTAACTCTTTTAACTCTTCTTTGAATTAAATAGTAATAAATGTACTACTCTAATCCAAGTGGTCCTAAATGATAATATTTTATTCCTAAGGTTGTTTTTGGTCGTGATACACTTGTCCAATAGAATTAGGACATGTGTTAGGGTAATATTAATATCATTTTTAACCTTAATTACTCTATTTACTTTTAACCGTGGTAAATAAAAGTAAAAAGTTACTATTCACCAAAAATTATTTTCAGCTCATTGAACCAAATTTTACTTCGTGATATTGACCATGGATGTTGGATTTTCGAAATTCCATTCAGAGAAGCGGTAAAATTATGTTTGATGAAAAATTCAGTTTTTTAACTACAACTTAGTAGTTTCACTATTCATCAAAAATTGATGTTTTTCAGAACAATGTCAAAATTTCACCCTCATCTATAATTGATATTCCGAATTAAAAAAATGATCTCTATTTTACAAAATTATAAACATATAAGTTGCATTAATTAATTTTATAATTAATTCCCGCTGTCACAACAAATAGCGTGTTTATAAGAAACAATATATATCAAAAGTTTGACAATTGTTTAGGTCCAATTTCAAAGTGAAATTAATTCTAATGAACACCATTGGATAAAATAGTAAAAATATATTATAATTATACTTTAAAACCAATAAATAATATAATTTATCACTATAAATTTTTTTGATTTAAAAAGTTTTTTTTAATTAAAATTTTGTAATTTTCACTATTCATCAAAATATAAGTGTTATCCGAAATGTTCCAAAATTTCACCCTATGATAAATTCGATATTCCGAATCAAAAAATGAAGTCCATTTTGAGAGATAGAATTTATAAAATTTCATAAAGTTTGTATTACTATTCATAACGGCTAGTTTTATTCGTTGTGGTTTGTTAGAATCTCGAAGTTGCGTACAATGCACGCCAATGCATTATTCGAAGGGAAACATACTGTGGAAGCTTGGGGTGTTACATTCTCCCCTCCTTCAATAAATTTCATCCTCACAATTTTTAAAATTGTGCTTGGGAATATAATGGAACGTCCCACATCGGAAAAAGCGTTAATAAAACTATCACATTAAAAGAAAGAAAGAGAGGTATAAAGGTCAACCAAGATAACCCATACTCGGATTCCATGTAGGGAAACATGGATATGGAGGATAAACTAAGTGTCCAGTTATGATGGAGTGGGATAGAAATCATGATCAAGAGAAAGTTTACAATAAGAAAACCATAAAATTGTGTTGGGACAAACGACCATTAGTCTCCTAGTAGGAAAGTAAACGGACAAATTTTTTTTTGTTTTAAGTTACATTACATAAGGATGAAGAATTTATTTATGATATTGACTAAGAATAAATAGATATATACTTACATTTAAAGTAGAGTTTCATTCTTTAATAAATTTCCACCACTAACTCATTTTTTTAAACGATGAGTATTCAAGAAGACTTGGTCACACTGGAAGAGCAATAATAAACTTCTATAGAATCACATGATCCATGTAGGATGAACTATATATTTATATTTACTTTAGAGATTAATCAAAACCAAAATGGCTAGTACAAGATCTAATGATCCCCCAAAATGATATTCCTTGAGAGAAATAAACACTAATCTTAATTTCCAAAATTAAACCAACAATACCCCAAAGTTAAATAAATACTATTAAATAATCAATTGTTCTTAAAATCCTTTAATATAATCAAAATTAATATTGAAAACCAAAACTTATTAAGAGTGTAGTCTTCCATGTTAAATTGTATCTCCAAGTGACATTAATTACTCTTAAAGTCACATACATAAAAGTAATTAACCTAATCATTTCCATCAATAACCCAAATCATTATAAATCCCCAATAAAAACATAGATAAAAATACACCATTACTCCTCAAATGAAATCCAATACTACTCTATTTTCCTTTGGCATATAGTGTTCTCAACACAGCGAACAACTTCGAAAATAACATTTATCACTTAATCACCAAATCATTTTCCTATAATAAGGGTATTCATTTGATATGACATAAGATCCCAAATCAAATTATTATTCATCAATAAAATCATTTAACTAAAAATAATTGTCACACTAACTTGGGACTTTACGTAGTCCAGTGGTAGGCGATAAATCCCAATCGCACTTTGGTTGTGGGTTCGATTCCCACAACTTTGTCTGACGCGACGTGTTGCCACACGGTCTACGTGTTGTCCTTTTTCAAAAACAATATTTTATAACATTACCAAAATGATATAAATTCCTCAAAATAACCATAACATAATTTAACCACAAATGTTATCTCATACCTTTCATTTTCATCCCAAATTATAATAATTTGTAATTTCCTCAAACCCAATGATCATATAAAACCAAATGGTTATTTATAACTATATCCACATGAGAAAAGATAATTCTTCCATAAATATCATTCTCACATGGAAAACGTTAGGGTTACAAATACAAGAGAAAATTATTCCAATGTAAACCCTTCAACAAGGATCACTAATAATTTTTAAACATTTTTCCAACCATTTATTTCCACGTAGCTTCTTCTCTGACTAAGAAAATACCATATAGAATAGGACATTCGCTCGGCTAATGGCCTGGTGCCCTACATTTACGGAAAATGACTGTGAATGGACTCTTGGGACAATTTTTATCTTCTTCCATAGTACTCTTCATTTTTCATCAGAAATTCTTCACTTTATGTCCTTCCTTCTCGCACGTAAAGCATTTCTCTGTCCCATTGAGACACTTTCCTGGGTATCTCCTTCCACATTTCCTGCATGATAGAAATTGAGTATTTCTTTCTCCATGGTCTCCACTACTGGATCTCTTATCATTCATCACCTTTCTCTTCTTTGTTGAGTTCGGTAATTGGTTAATATATATATTATTGATCATATTTTTGGAAAAATGATTTGGCATAAAGACGATATCTTTTATGTCTATCACCATTCCATTTTGTTGCTCATTTCCACCACTGTTCCCACCTTGTACATCATTCTCAAAGTCACTATGACTTCCTTGGAATCCAGCCATTGATTAAAACCAGAAAGCATTATTTGAGTAATAGTAGTCATACAATCATTTAGAGATTAACATGTCACCATATTCTCAATTTGAAAAACATTAGGATTAACCAAAGTCATTTACTCTCATCTTATATATATAATACTTTAAATTGTTTTGTAAAGAAAATGTAAATTATCCTAAGCATATCCCCCGGGAGTATCGTTACCAAGAGTGCAGCAATGCCCGTTGTCCTGCACCAGTTCCCGTTTGAGTCTAGCTCAAAGCGGTGTTTTCGGGTTTTACCCCTAGGTACATATATGCTAGAGCCGCCTCTACCTGCTCGTATCCAGACAGGGATGTATTGCTCGGAAAACTCACAAAATCTTTACAATACCAACATTCTAAGAAGTTCTTCTATACTAATCTTCAAAGTTCATATTAGGTCTATGTTCTCTAATCAGAGTTTATCTAAATCTAGCTTCCAAGGTTTGTACTAAACTTCCTCTAATACCAACTGTATTGCCCCGACCCTAGATACCCAGAGTCGGTGCATTATTACATAACATTGGAATGATCACAAAGGATAAAGTCTCGAAAGACCGATTAGTTTAGTAGTCTTGGAAACACTAGATATATTCATAAATCTTACATTACATCATAAGGTAAAAAAACTAAAACAACATCATGTCTTCATATCCCCTCATACTATTCTTGCAGGTCATTCATAAATTACTTCTTCTCAACCTGGGAAAAATAAAACACTGAAAGGGGTGAGCTCAGATGCTCATTATGTAGAACAATATAGCAGAAGCTTTCATAGATAAGCATAAACACTTAAAGCAATTTATAACTAATACAAAAGCCTTTTAAATCGTGAACTTCAGCATAAAATGGAAAAGATAAAATAAAATAATGCCATTTACATACTCACATGGATATTATACTAGTCTAATGATCAAATGAAATATCAATAACCACTTTCATAATGATGGAATGCATAATTCCAGACTATCATAACCAAATAGCCAATGTCTCGTGCCAAGACTACAAATAAGTTTTTGTCAAGACCTTGTGCCAAGACACTATTTTGTCTCATGAGACCTACCAATGCATCGAGGAGCTATAGAGGGCTCCACCCGTCACTTATTAAGTCCAATGCATTCCTCATATGAACAGGTTTAAACATAACATAAACATTCGTATTAAAACTAGCATACAAAATGTCAATACTTAACCACAAACCACGAATGGTATAAAAATAGCACATCCACAGTCAAAAATAACTCATTTGATACAATATGGAAGATTGTATTGTATCACATTAACCTCAATCAAGATTAATGAAGGATGTTGACATAGATGAAAATAATCATCAAAACTTATTTGAGAGAAATATCCCCCGTTTTCTTGAAATCATTTAAAAGTCATACTATTTGTCAAGAAGCCATTTAAAAATAGATTTTTGAATCTAAGTGTCCCATACCACATTGAAACTTTTTAAAAGGAGTTATAATTTTAAAAAATTAATGTCCATATAAATAAATCCTTAAAACCATTTTTAAAACATGGACATTAATGAGAACGATTTAGATGAATTAGTCTTTAAAACATTTAAAAATGGTATTTTAGTTAGAGATTCTAACCAAAAGAGAGAAACTTGAATACAAATAATTGAGGTAATCAAAAGTTTGTAATATCATGAGAATAAAGGGATTCATGATATACTATGTCAATGTACATTATATACACCACAAAAAAGTGATTTGGTGTATAACAACAAAGAAGTCTCAATGGAAATTAAGTTGAGATGAAATCACTCATAATAGTCGTATCCTTAGGTTAAGGATAAATCAACGACCTAGTTATGTGTGAAGAATATACTAAATATTATTGGATATTCAGTGTAATACAATCATGGGATATTCACACATAATATTGTAAAAACAACACCAATGAATTGGATGTTTAACTCAAAAAATGGAGAATGAGTAAAAATTATTCTTATCAAATTCATATCGATTACTTGAGAAATTATCAATGGAGTGATTATGTGTATCAATAGTATATCCACAGGAAGGGGAGTGGAAATTATGACATAATAAAATGAATAGTGATTCCACACATAATCTCGGAGTAAAATAATCATGATGTTTGCGTAAAGCCGAATAAATGGAAATTGAAATTTCGAATTACCTTATCGATTAGGTAACATACGAAACATACACCCATAAAAGAAGGATCATAAAATGATGATGTAAATACCCATAAATTAAACTATATTACACAATGAATACAATCATGGGCAGTACACACACCACATGCAATAAATAAATGGTGAACAATGGAATTCTCACGGAATTAAAAGTGAGATAAGAAACCCCTTACCGTGTACCTTTACTTCGTTGGGGTAGGTTAACCTCATGTATAATGTTGAAATAATTGTTATTAAATTAGTCATGAATCATATACATTTATATGATATCATATATGATCTTTTAACATTGCTTTGTTAATAATATCTTAGAATTATCGTCGTTTCGGGTGTTAACTTACACGTTTTCTTTTATATGTTTTGTTACATAAGCCATGTTTGTCATGGATAGGTTGTATCTTATTCATATACAGAATCATACAATGTTCTTAAACATTATTTTTAAATCATCAAATGATAATTATACTTGAATGGATATGATGGAGAATTAATCTCATCGCGTTCGTGGAGACGGTAGTCCGTACGTACGTACGAGCGACAATATCATTCTTTTGATATTAAAATAATATAGAATTGGATGGTATATCACATATACAGAATCATTATCATGTTATATTTATTACTTAAATGAGTTACACATCATTATTATACCCACCCAAATAATAATATATTGAATATTAATTACCCCATGACATGGAGACGGTAAGTCGTACGTACGTACATACGTATGGTGACATGTTATTCAAATGGTGGATAGAATACTGAATATGGTTGTAAAATATTTATAATAACATCACAGTATATATAAGATACTGGAGTTATTATTTTATAATGGTAATAACAAAGAAAGAAGAAGTGGAAGAAGAAAGGAACTTGAAAAGGGGTGGTGAAAACATTACCTCTTCTTCGGGTTCTTCCTTTTGAATTGATCCAAAGGGCTCTTTAGGTTGGATTTCTAATCAAAGTAAGGCCTCTAGGTTGTAGTGAGGGAAGTTGAAAGAGTATTTTTGCAGGGTTCGGCCGAACCAAAAGGCATTGAAGGTGTTAAGAAATGAGAAGGAGGAGTGCCCTTTTATAAGAGGGGTGAGGGGAACCTTTGGAAAAGCTAGAAATATGAATTTATAATAAATTCATATTCGGTTTCCAATAGCTACAAAGTTTATTATTTAACGGTTAAGGTGGGGATGGGTCTAAAGCCACTCAACCAATAGAATTTAGATAGGTTTGGGTCATTATATTAACCTTATCTTTAAGTATTAACTCTTTGTTAATTAGTTTCTCTTTTACAATGTCTCTTTGTATTTTTATATTATATGGTTAATAAACTTACCATATACATTCAAGAGTCCCCCAGGTGGTCCATTAATTATACACCTATCATGATATAAGTCTCTTGGACGATCCTTATATTTTTAGGAATTTAATATAAATTAATAATATAATAATTGTTTTAAAAACTCTTTTATGTCAATTTTGACACTATTCAATAGTAGATTTTTGTGAAACTCATAATAGAATGATTACTTCAAAAAAAGTCCATTAAATAAATCATAATATGTCATATTAGTCTAGAAAATTAGTTTAATTCATTAAAAGTCTTAAATTATATTTATTTGGGTATTTATAATATCAATTATTTTGATGTTTCACTATTATGGTAATTACTGCATCATCATTGTGCCACAAATATATTAAATTATTTAATGTCTAAAAATTATAAATAAATTACCATTATTTAGGAAATCTTATTATATTTCTAATTAATATTTAAAATAGAATTTATCTAATGTATATCCCTACATTAAAAATGTTTTATTAAATAAACATTGATTTTAACTCTTTTAACTCTTCTTTGAATTATATAATAATAAATGTACTAATATAATCCAAGTGGACCTAAATGATAATATTTTATTCCTAAGGTTGTTTTTGGTCGAGATATACGTGTCCAATAGAATTAGGACATGTTTTAGGGTAAAATTAATATCATTTTTACCCTTAATTACCATATTTACTTTTAACCGTGGTAAATAAAAGTTAAAAGTTACTATTCATCCAAAATTATTTTCATCTCATTGAACCACATTTTACTTCTTGATATTAACCATGTCTCTCTGATTTTGGAAATTCCATTTATAGAAGTGGTAAAATTATGTTTTATGAAAAATTTAGTTTTTTTAACTACCACTTAGTAGTTTCACTATTCATCAAAAATTGAAGTTTTTCAGAACAATGTCAAAATTTCACCCTAAGCTATAATTTATACTCCAAATTCAAAAATGATGTCTATTTTACAAAATTCTAAAAATATAATTTTCATTAATTAATTTTATAATTAATTCATGCTGTCAAAACAAATAGCGTGTTTATAAGAAACAATATATATCAAAAGATTGACAATTGTTTTGGTCCAATTTCAAAAAGAAATTAATTCTAATGAAAAAAGTTGGATAAAATGGTAAAAATATATTATAATTAAACTTTAAAACCACTAAATAATATAATTTATCACTATAAATTATTTTGATTTAAAAATTTGTTTTTAATTAAAATTTAGTAATTTTCACTATTCATCAAAATATAAGTGTTATCCGAAAAGTTCCAAAATTTCTCCCTAGGATCAATTTGATATTCCGAATCCAAAAATGAAGTCCATTTTGAGAGATAGAATTTATAAAATTTCATAAAGTAGGTATTACTATTCATAATAGCTAGTTTGATTTGTTGTGGTGTGTTAGAATCTCGAAGTCGCGTACAATGCACGCCATTGCATTATTCGAAGGGAAACGTACTGTGGAAGCTTGGGGTGTTACACAAAGACTTATAATATGTTAATTGTATGACCCATATTACACCTAATTAATAAGTAAAAAATGATGTTTATGTCAATAGGAGTACCAATAAGGAATCTATCATACTCTTTCATGATACCTATTTAAAAACCGTCATGTGGGAGTAAAATTCTATATTCCAGTTTGGGTAATGGTAAGGGAAAGTTATTAACATAATACAATATTTGTATTTGGAAATTTTCAGTTAAATTTTTATCATATATTTAGAAAACATTTCTAAGATAATCCACACTGTGTTTTATTTTTTCAATGATGTTTTCTGAAAAAAAAATAAAAATGAAGTTATTATGATGTCAAAGTAGTTGAACCTATGCATTATAATATATTTAATGAAGTTATGTGGTTGATGTATAGTTGGAATGACTTCATGAGGATTGGATGATTTGAATCTATTTATGATGTTTCCTTTTTTTATTATTGGGATATGTCCTCAATGTGGGTATAGATAATAATTAGGGGAGTTGGTTTTGTAGTTGATGGTGTTGGTTAGCATAGATTAAAAAGGGGACACAAAATTTTATTTTATGTGACTTTTTCAAAAAAAATAAAGGATGGGGACGAAGCCTCATTTATTATAAATGCAATTCAATGACCTCTTTTAACGTCGTAGAGGGAGACCCATTACATAGCCCGAAGGCCTAGTGAACATTTATCCTATTACATGGCTCGTAGGCCAAAACATAGGCCCATGTGTGACTTTTTCAAGGATTATATTTATATTATACATATTTACTGTTATTTTTTTAATGTAAAATATGATCTATATATAATTTTGTTATTTACACTGTTATTATTTCTAAATTTCATATTGTCTATGAGTTATTTAGTTATTTTGGTGTTGAAGAACTAGATATTCAAACATGTGTATCCATAATAATTATATTATTATTAGATAAAGAGATGTGGATTTGTTCTAGAGACGAGTAGAGACAATACAAATGTCATTTTTAAAAATTTATAAATATTTAATTTTATTTGAGTAGTGTTAATGGATCTTATAATTTACCTTTTTGGGATATTTTACATTCGTAGACAAACATGGTTTTATATATTATATTTCTATTTTAGTTAAATTATTCCATTTGATCTTATCATTTAATTTTGCGGTAATTATGTTTTTATAATCATATTAGTTGTTTTTATTTCTTATCATGATTCACATTATTATTAAAGTAATGTCCTCCAATATAATCTATCTTTACCCAAGATTTTATTCATTACGAAATATACTTTTAGATTTTGGATTAAAGGGAGTGGTGGGGTAATAAATAGTTTCATTTATAATGTTAGTCTAGCATTAATTGAATCAGTTCAATAAACAGTTGTGTTTGATTCATTTTTGAGAAAATTATTTGACTTCAGTGTTTTTATATTCAAATATATTTCTTTGTTAGTGTGCGTAGTTGTCCTCTTAATGTAAGGTGTTAATAAGGGCACATAAATCAATTTTTGAAGTGGGTCACTGATATATTACAAATTGAAAAAATTATTTTTCACAAATGACTCCTATTATATGATTTATCAATGAGTTTTATTTTAAATAGAATTAGGATCATTCATTATATATTTTTATTTAAGAAATAATGGTCACAAAATCATCATATGGAAGATAACTTACACGGGGTCCTCCTAGGGAATACTTTAATTTTGATTCATATATCATTATATTCACGAGATTAAGTGGAATATGGATTTACATTCATTCATTATTTATAAATTTTGTATATAATACTTTGTTATTGTAATCCCAAATATAATTTAATGGTTGTATTACATTATGTTATTCTTAAAGAACTAGTTGACTGAAAATGACTAGGGTAGGTAGATTGAATAAGGATCCAATTTTTTAATTCTTTATTCGTAGATGAGAACCATAAATGGGGTATAAAAATATTATATTTTTTGTAAAATACATTTTTTTAGGTATGATCAATCTATATTAGACATGTTTTTGGGATCCCAATTATGGATGAAAAAATTATTAATTTAATGAGTATTGAGACCAGTTTATTTTCTATTTATTCATGTTATTCATATATTATGTGGAATAAAATTGTAAAATTGATAGATATATTTGTGATAGAGGTGAGAAAACTATAACATTGGATAATTTATTTTGATAATTCACAAAAATATTTCCTTTCCCCATTCTAAGGGTCAGTATACTGTGGGAGTTACTGATAATTCGAAAGAGGAGTTATAGTGTCTGAGATTTTTGGGATAGGTATCTGTGGATGGTGAGATATTCACATATTATGTTATCAAATGAGGATCTCGTAGAGATTATTATTTATAAGATTAAATTAAGAACAATTCATATATATATATTATAATAATAATATGAATATGATTTTTTGATCTTTTAGTGAGGTCAGAGGAGGAAAAAAGAACCATCATCTATATTGGGAATATTTTCGAATGTAAACTATGTATAATTTAACAATATAATTTTAATAAGTTTATTTTTATCTATCATAGATATTCCAATTAATTTTGGGGTTATTTAGGGTGATTAATGTAATGGAATGATATAGGGAATGCACTGAATGATCAAGTATGCTAGTGTATAATATTCTATTCAATCAATCTGAGTGGGAAGAAAAAATTATATAGACACACACACACACACACACATATATATATATATCAGTGGAACTATGTAATAGAGAATATTCTAATTGTTTTAGGGTCCCCCCACTATCCTTATTATACAATATATTGGTATTGTCAACCTCATATGATTCCTTTTAAGTGATAACAACATTTTTAAAAGTCGTATTACCACCATCTAAAAATAATGATTTTGTGTAGATGAGATGGTAATGAAAAAAAAATTGTTCTTCGTATTTAATCACCCTTAATTCCATTCAACCTTTATATGTTTAAGCATTAGGATATAATAAGAGAAATCATGGTTGATGGAATATTCGAGTAGCATATTTGGAAAATGTGGATGGCCTAGAGGTTTTAAGAGATACAAAATGACATTACTTCAAAATAATTATTTTATTTATTTGGAAATGATTTTCAAATTTTTTTATGACATATACAATTTTCTGATTAGTTATCTTTTTCATTGGGAGTCATTGTATACCATTGGAGCTATCTATAGTTATTTTATGACACTTTTTTAATAAGTAGTTTACTAATATTAAGAAATTACATTTTGTTAGGATTGTACATCAAGGCACATGATACTCTTGCAGATGTTGTTTCATGAAATATTTCAGGTCATAAATCATACACTCCTTAAAAGGCCATTTATTTTTCATTGTATGAAAAGGATAACTTTCATCCTCATAGATTATTAAATATCTATTTTCACTAAAAATAAAAATAAATGTTTCCCATATATAGTGATTAATGCTGATAAATTTTACTCAAAAATTAGATATTGATGTAATGTGTGGAAGAGGTATACAAGGAGTAGATTAGCATTATCATATATGAGTTTCGGGATGTTTTTTCTTTAAATTTAATTTGTTTTCTATATATTATGAGGTTGACTATACCATTTAGTTACATATTATACATCTTGTAACACCTTGGACTTGATACTAGAGGACTAATTTGAGATTAGGGAAACAAATATTCAAATATATGTAGTTCTCCCACCTAGTAAATCCCCAATGGGTGACATATTCTTATTAGTTGCGAAGGTATAAAATTTGTTTTTGAATCTATATTCAATACCTTTAAAAAGTTGATATTTATTAAAAAAATTATTTCCCACTAAAAAGAATTAGAAATACTGTTTAATATATTATTTATGGATTTTTTGTACAGATATTCAATTAATGTATTTGTAGTATAATATTTAGATACAGTTTGGTGATATTTTGAAGACCCCTAATTAATGTTTACACTTTTTTATATAAATATGTAGTATTGCTATTTTTTTGTATTAAAACACTCGATATATTCATGGGATTTATTCTATATGTTTTAGAACCTATAAATAATAATTATTTAACAATTATTATCAATTTGATATTGATATACTTCATCATGGTGAAGGTGAATTCTTGTGACATGAGGATTTTTTATAGTTACCATGTGACCATGAACTATGAATTATTTTAAAACTATTTTTTAATCATGATGGGTCATATTCATAAGGAATATTCTTCTAGAAATAATTATTAATGTTTACAACTTAAAGATTAATTAATTTATGGAATGGATTTGTCATAATATTATCTTATTGGTTTTATATTTTTTCCAGCATCCATGTTATTAAAAAATTGATTAAAATTATAACTCCCATATTTGTCCTAAAAATTGATATATAATAAAATTTTATGTATGTGTAATTTGAGAAATCCATGTAGTGTCTCATGATGATATTAAATAGAGAACATATTCCATAGTAACTAGACTTAGTAGGTGTATAAAAAGAGTATTGTGATGTATCTCATTAGGCACTGGGTAGAATATTAAGGAATACGTTGAAATAATTTTTTATTGTTTGAGAATGTTACTCCCTTACATTAAATAATATTTCACCCATGATATATACCTTATTTCATTTTCATTTACACTAATGGAATGGAGGCATTAATTACATTGTGAAAACGTTAAAGTCTTAAAAAATTATATGAAAATATATTATATGTTATCATAAATGGACATGAACCCATAGTAGATTATACATATCATGTTCCACTGGGAATATCACATGAATGGTACATAGAAAAAATTAATGGGTAATTTGGTCACTAAATCATGAAATATGATTTCATATAGTGTTGTTACCCTATATCCATTGATTACTGGATGATTATTGGGATATTGAAAGGATTTTATCATAATCTAGAACATATTTTGGTAACCAGAAAATATATTATACGTAAATCAACTAACCCTATGTAAATTGTGTAATAATTTCTTATATAGTTTATCATGAGATAATTATTGAGTGGGATTTCATTCTTTATAATGTTCCTACTAATACATATTCATTCCATGAAGAGAATCACCCTGATTAAAAGGTTAATGGTTCCTTTCATCGATAATGTAGAAGTACTATAAGAGCCTCAATATCACCAATTATTTTAGTTCATGGGGCTTCCAGTTTGTATCATTTTCCAAGAAAATTATTTTTTCTAATACAAATAACGTTATTATTTACATTGTTAAAAAAAATTTCAAAAACAAATTGTTTATGATTTGGCATCAATAATATTTCTTATTGATGTTACATAGGATAAACGGTCATGTATGGATACAAGGATATATATATTGATTAAATTAAAAAAATCCACATATAATCTATGATCATATATATTTTTCTCTAATTGGTTAACTAATTTTCCAAATAGTATTCCTATCCAAGTGTATAATTTATTAAATTCTATATATTCAACATACGTCTCTAAAATGTTGAGACAATATGGAACTCCCAACTCAATAACATTTAATAATGAAAAATGATAATAAAAAACTAATTTTGGGAATATAATATGTCATTGACTTTTAGTTTTGTCTCATCATTCATTTAACCATCATATGGAATTTTTTTTAAAAAGATACTATGTATAGAAAAAAATGAAATTTTTTCCATGATTACAGGAATATTTTGGATCAAAAAAATTCTATAAATTATGAAGTTTTCCTATATTTAATTTTATAAATGTTAAATTTATAAAATAATGTATAATGGTTTATATGATACCCATCTTTTGTTTCAATATCGTTAATTACTTTTTAGAGATTCGACCATCATTGAGTGTAAATTGGAATTGAGAATTATTGATGTTGTCTAGTTGATTATGTAATATATCGAGATGAAATAGAGTATCTATAATTTATAATTAGATCAAAGGGTAGGAGTATGATTGGAGTTCTTGGTTAGTGATCATATTTTTTATGTTTATAATAAAGGGGAAATTTTATATGTTAAGAGTAGTAAATCCTTCTTTAAATTCAATATAACATTTTTGAATATGTGGGGTAGTTTCAATGTGTCATCCATGAGTCATAGTTGTTGAAGGATATCATTGATCAATCCTAAGTCCATAAATTTAATAGATAGAGTGACATGATATTGTATTTTTATTTATAATCCTTTAGGGATAGAGGATTAGAAGGATTATTTGTTGTCAAGCATGTTTTCTCTCTAGTTCATATTTGATGAATACATAAATCTATATAGGAGAGAATAAAGCGGTTGGATTCCATGTTAAGGGATAAATACCATAACATGTTTTTTATGTTTCTAATTTTTTTGATATAGTTTTACAGATGGTTAATTATATATTATTTATATCAATATTATTTGAGGGTTTAAATTTTTATTATTAAATATAGTTATTACTTGAGATTGGATTTAAAATGATTAATGTTGTGTATCTGATATAAATTATTGAGGCCTATTTTCAGATTGGTGTTATGAGAACATGATTTTTATCCATCAAATAATAATTTATTATGATGTATAATATACATTTTGAAATGGATTATCCACTAAGGATACTTTTTGTTTTGTAGGTGACATAATGATGATAAAAATAGACTTATCATTGATGAGATTTTTTGATGATTTCATTGATATAATGTCCCTCAAATAAATTTTATCAGTATTCATCAACATGTAGAGGAATTAGGGTCATTTTTCATTTAAATGGTTAATTTATAATACCATCGTAGAATGAGAAATGTTTTTTATTCTAATGATGCTTTTATGTTTATAACATTAAAATTTTTACATTAGAGTTTATGTTTCATATGACTCAAATAAAATTATATATTTATTATTTTTTAATTGATTTGACCAAAAAATTACATAATTTATATTAATTTGATATATTTAAATTCAATTACCTCTATGTATATATATATATATTATCTTTAAATATCATATTTTTTTGTTTGATTGATTATGATGCTTTATTTTTTAATGATAAAATAACATTTTGGGTTTTGAGTTTGATGTAGGACCCTCACTAGGGATGTTTTTTTATTTTCGTCACATTTTTAACTCTGTAGAATGTGGAACACAGATTTAAACCACAATTAAAATTATTTGGTTTTCTATTTAATATTTCATTATATGAATAGTCAGTCGAATTTTTGGATTGATTAAAATATTCTCTAGTGTTTATCATAATTTATCAATTTTTGTGGATGATAGACTCATATAATAATATTGATATCAAAACAAATTTAAGAAATTTATTATCATTTTATCTATATAATTTTTATTATTCCATGGTACTATGTTGACAACACTGTCTCATGTCAGTGGAACCATCAATACCTCATTATTACAATCATCCAGTCTCAAAAACCATGGCCTTATGTTGACTCTATATTAATTGAAAACAATTATAATTTATTTAACCATTCATATAAATTTTTCTTTCATGAATCATTAGGAAAAGGATTTGGTTGAATGATGGAATATGGATCTTGGATGAGGCATTAGTGGTTGGATCATGGAATGTAAAATAGAAGTTTGATATATTTTTATTTAGTGACCATGTTACAATTTTAATTTTTTTAAACATATATTTATGTCATTATTATGCAGAACATTTATAATTTTTTTCATCCAATAAATATATAATTTATCAGTTAATATTACAAATTCAAAAGGATTTTATTTTATTCATATTTTATATGACATGATATTGTTATATTTCACCATGACTCGAATTTATGAGATGAAGATGAAAAAATGGAAAAATACTCGACTAGTTTTCAATCCATTGATGATGAATTTATGATATTTTACTATTCCTTTTATACTTGGAAAATGTGTATACTCATAGAAAATTGATATGTGTATGGGTCAATATGTCCAAAATATGGGTCATTTTACATTGTAGATTTGTGTACAGATAAATTATCAAGTGATTAAGACTTTTTTTAGACACATTCACTAATATAAAAGATTTCATATGGGTTATTTACTCTTATATATGATTAATAATGTTCCAATAATGTGAATTTTTATAATGGTATCCAAAATATTAAACCATGAAAATGGATTATTTACCCAATTTTTTTACTATAATTTATCGACTATTAAATATTATGAATAAATAAATGCATATGATTTAAAATATAATAATCAATTATTAATACCTTAACATTAAATTTATTTTCCATAAAAAAATAAATTATGATCCATATTTGAGATCGAAATGAATTACATTTTTCTATTAAAGGGTTATAAAACCTTGCGATTCTTTGTATGACCATGTGTATCGACCAAAGGGGAATAATGTTGACACACCACTGCACATGATGATAGAGGAATATGGATATAAATTCACAGGAGTGTGTTGGATGATATAAAGACTGGTGGGAGCTTCTGTAGAGAAATGATTTGGTGTGTATAAAAGGAGAAACATTTAGAGTTAAAGCATTCTATGGTGAGAGAAAATATAAAAAATCCAAAATGATGTGTCTACTAAATCAAATTAGACCATTAATTATTGAATATTTTCAAATAGAAATTTTGGTTGATTTTTTTTAATGGTGATTTATAGTGGAAATAAAAACCATGAAACTCAACCAAATTTTAAAAAATATCATCCTCTTATAATGTGGTCCTTATAAGTATGTTTATATATTATTTCATTTCCATATATTTCAAATGATTGTTTGTGTGAAAATAACTATCATAAGGACCTTGATTTCCAAAAATTATAATGGATTTCATGAAATATATAATAATTAAAATGGAAAGGGTATAACCAATTCACCCACTCCCCATCACTTAGATCATAGTAGATCTAATCACAAAATTTATTATAATAGATAAATATGTACCCATTAGAATGATCATGACATTACTGCAGAATAATAATGTAGAATCATAGTTCTTCCAACATACACTAAATACTAATTTTCTAATGAATAAATTTAATGGGTAAGTTAAAAATTAAGGTTATGTATCTTATATCTCTTGATTTTGAAGTGATTTGTGTTCTAATATAATTATTTACTATATATTGACGGGATTCCCCCATGACATATAATTAAAATAGTTATATATTTATATATAAATGGAAAGACAAGAAATTTAACCCTATAATAATAATCTAGTAATGTCATCCTAAATGAAATTAGACATAAAACTACATTGGAGATGTAAGAAAATCCTAATAAGATATATGAGATAATTGTAATAATTAAATAGGAAAATATTAGTTTTTTAGATAGGCATGTTTATATTCAATCCAAAATACTGGTAACGAGATTATATATGATTAAATTAAATTATTAAATTATATATTTTCCCATATTACAGTATTTTGAAGAAATTGGCATGATTCAATAATTTTGAAGAAATTAATGAGGTAATTCCCTAATAGGATTTAGAATAACAAATAAATCCTTCTAGTTATATGAGACAAATTAATTGATTATTTACAAAATACCATCCCTAAATATGAAAGTAAAAAATCACAAATTATGAAAAATAAACCATAGGTGGATTTGGAATTAAATTCCCTGGATGAATGATAGATTAATTGAAGGTATATTACATTGAATTTATACTCATAGATTTGTGATGGATATAGTAAGGTGTATAAAAAATCCGAGTCATTTTTCTATAATAACATAAAATTTAGTAATGGTAAATATAAATGAAATTTTCATCTACATTCCAATAATTGAGGTGTAATTATTAATTTTATACCTTACCACCCAATGAATAAAGATATTGATACAGAAGGTGATAATGTTGAATAGGTCCTTTCTTAGAGGAACCTAAATTAATTATAATCATTGACATTATGATGATTATTTTTAGAATCATGCATTTCATAAATATGAAACAATTAGTAGAATATTGTGATACATAATCAAGGAGATATTCAAATGATTAATTTTCCAATAACAAAACAATCATATCATAAGATATGATGAATAATGAAAAATCAAGCTGTAACACCTCAGGTAAATAAAGAATATGACATTTTCACCATTATCCATATTTGTGAATAGAATATTAACATTACTTTAAAGGGGATGCTATGCTCGATGGCGTACCCAATACGCAACAACGAGTTTCTTGGGAATCTTATGTTGCACTCTAATAATAAAATAATATTATTTAAAATGGTAGTTAACACCTAGCTGTTGTAATGGAGGGAATGAACAGAACTAACTAAAAATGATTATATATGTTTGTCAAATATTTTTACTTTTTAGAATAAATGTTAGATGATTAAAAATGCGAATGAATCCAATTTTAAGCGTAAACATTCTAATATTCTTTAAAAGGTTGATTAACCGCATTTTGATGGCGAAACTATTTTAAATACACTTTTTGACGATTTTATGTGTTGTATTTGACAAAATAAAATTATTCTTCCGAATCGGGACATCAAAATTTACTTTGTGTAATTTTTTGGTATTTTTCCGATAAAGTTCATTTTTTAATGAATTGTGGAAAATGTTGTATTTTAATTCAAAACCACTTTTTAATATAATTTATTTATATTATGATATTATATTTTGAATTGGTCATAAAGTAAAATTAGAATATATTTTTACCATTTAATCCAATAGTGGTCGTTGGAATTAATTTCACTTTGAAATTTGAATTAAACAACTGTCAATCTTTTGATATATATTGTTTCCTAAAAACACGCTATTTGCTCTGACGGTGGGAATTAATTATTAAATTAATTAATGTAACTTATATGTTTTAAATTTTATAAAATAGAAATAATTTTTGAATTCGGAATAACAAATATAGCTTAGGGTGAATTTTTGGTATTTTTCTGGAAAACATCAATTTTTGATGAGTACTGAAACCACTAAGTGGTACTTAACAAACTGATTTTTCATTTAAATGAAATTTTACCACCTCTGTGTTTTGAATTTCAAAAATAAAATATACATGGTTTTAATTAAGAAGTAAAATTTGGTTCAATGGGATTAAAATAAGTTTTTTTTTTGAATAATAACTTTTATTTTTTTAATCGCGGTTAGAGGTAATTAGTGTAATTTAAGGTAAAACTAATGTTTTAATAATATGAAATGAACTTAACACATGTCCTAACCTCATTGGATGTGTCATGGCCGACCAAGAAAATCCATGGGTCAACTTGGGGACCCCATGGAGCTACTTTGGTTGGAAAATGACATAAATACCTTTTTATTTAAAGTTAAAAATAAAATGTCACAAACATGAGTTGTTTTACTAAAACAATTTTTAAATGGGGTTATATAAGTCATATTCTTTTACCGTAAATACTCATTAGAAATATAAATAGTTTTCCCACATCATTATTGTTTTTTTATAAATTTTAGACATTAAATAAATTAAATTATTTATGACATAATGATGATGCAGCAATTACATCATTAATAAGGGATTTAAGTAAAATGAAAATATAATGTTAAAACTATAACATAAACTTGTCAAAAACCTATTTTATGGGTGGATTTAGAAACCTTATCACCTTATCCTCGAAATATATCCTTTTGGGACCTTTTAAATCCGAAAATCATTTTATAATAATGTAATATTTTATAACATTCCAATAGTGCCCTCCTCTCCTCTTATAAAAGGCCCCCACCTCTACCACCTTACACACACCTCTCAAGACTTTGGCTCGGTCAAACCCTGACCATTTCATCTCTCCACATCCCTCTATTCATCATTGAAGCCTCACATTGGTCATAATCCTTTCCAAGGAATCCTTTGAGTTCAAATCAATGAGAGTTACCCGATTTAAAGGTAATGTCTTCCCTTGTGTTCTTTTGATTTATTTTTCTTCTCCAAACCCCTAAACTCTTTTTATTACTTTTTTTCTAAAAAAACACCAGTATCCAAAATATACTAGGATGTTTTTATAAGAAGTATTTGAGCTAAATATACAAACACATTTGTCTAATGGTTAAAGAAAATACAGTTTCTGTGGATGGAAAATTGCTGCCTCACGAAATGATGATTGTTCAAAATTCATTTAACACCTTCAATGGTAGACATTAAGATGTTAATAAATTTATATATGATTTATAATATGGTTATGTTTTCCTTAAGCTTATGTATTTTTTATTTATGGCATAACTTTATGGTTTCCATTATGGGTAAACGCGATATCTTCATTTTTGGATGTGCGGACTACCGCCCCCTCAAAGTGATTTGATTCGTTAATGCCATATGTGGGACGTATAAAGGATTGAATTAACGGTATTAAAAATGTTATCCTACTGGAATTATAATATAACTTTATATAATTATTATTTTATTCCATTTAATACAAAAAAAAAAGAAATGAAAGTAACGTTCATGCGTACGTACGGCTTACCGTCTCCATGAACGGTACACTTCATTTCTTATCTCAAAATGTTATGTACTATTATAAGTACATATATATAATGGATATATATGTAATATATTATATATAAATTATTGATATCATTCTGAAATTATAATATATATATCTATCATTTTGTTTTAATTCCATTAATATGACAAAAAATGGAAGTAGTGTTCATGCGTACGTACGGCCTACCGTCTCCATGAACGGTGATTTTAATTTTTTTATCTCCAATTGATATGTAATAGTATAAAATCAATATATACTGGATATATATTTTATTTAAAACATCAATACTATTCTGGAGATGATGTACCTATAACTACATGGAAATTTCTTTTCTAACAAGTTCAATTTTTACTCATGTACTTAACATCGACAAAAACGTCTTATATGAATTCACTTGATTAAACAATTATTATAACATTATAATATATGATATGAACTGAATAATAATATTTAAAGGAGTTCCTTAAGCAATTATAAATTTACCAACTTTTATTATTCAGGAGATTTAAGAACGATCGAGTCATGTCGGACACGAGGTAAGGGAATCATACCTCTCTCTTTCTTTGTAAGTACTCTCTTTTATGTAATTTCTTTTATACTCCATGTTATTATGTTAGCGTATGTTATTTTATAATTCATATCTCTGTAATTTTTATGTTCATGTGATGATAGACCCTATTTGATCTCATCAATCAATTTTTGGAAGTTTTTTGTGGCACCGTTAGGCTACCGAATTTTCATAAGGGGATTTTCATCTCACTTTTTGTTCCCGTGAGATCCATGCTACATTGGCCACTATTTCCTTTTTGTGTGGTGTATTTAATTCCCATTATTTTACTATTAGTATACTATAATATCATTTATGGGTAGTTACATCTTTATTGTATGACCCTTCTTTCATGGGGTGTACCTTTTGAAAGTTGCCCAAATCGGTAAGGGAACCTTTCACACTCCTCTTTTAAAAAGACTTATTTTATTATGTCTTTTAATTTACATATTTTTATGTTGGGATATGTTCTTATATATACATATTGATGTAAATTTTATGTCCAAGTGATGAGATACCATTTTATCTCTCATCAACTAATTTTATGAATTTTAAAGTGACGTCGTTAGGCTGTCAAATTCTTCCAAGGGATCTTCTTAACCCAATTTCGATTTCCTTGGGTTCAACATGTGGTTATTGAATATGTTATCCATTGAATATGTGTGAATGACCTTTTATTTTTTTACAATTAATATACACTTATATTTGGTGTATTTATTTTTGTCACACATAATTATGAGATTGATTCATCCTTAATTTATGGATACCTTCTTTATAAGGGATTTTATCTCATTTTACATTTCTATTGAGACTGTATTGTTTTTATGCACCATTTCACTCTTATATGGTGTATATTCTGTCCTTTGGAATATTATATCATGAATCCCTTTATTCTCATGATATTATAAAGTTCTGATTAAATGTTATTCCTCAATTATTTTATTCAAGTGTCTCTCATTTTGATAAAAACCCTTTAACTAAAATATCTTTTTATATGTTTAAATGATTTATTCATATAAATATTTATCATTAATATCCATTTTTTAAAAATGGTTTCACGGATTTATTTATGTGGATATTAATGGTGTAAAATGTTAAAAGCTTCAAAGTGGTATGGGACACTATGATTAAAAAAATATCTTTATTAAATGTTTTAAATGGTTTTGAATTTTTTTTTAGAATGGATTCAATATCTTGAAATGTTATATTGTTATTGAAACGTGGGAACGTTATCTTACCTTTATGCTTATGTTATATTCTATGATTATGATATGGTTCTTGGGAATTTTTTATGAAGACAGGTGGTTCTGTGATAAACTAACGGTGGGTGAGCCCGATATAGCTCTCCAATGCATTGGGTAACGCGAAGGGGTTAAACGTAAAGGTTTCTCCGATGAGATTTAGGGAATATACTATGATGAGTATTTCAAATGTAACCAAGATTGTTACTCTATACATAAGAAAGTTATGAATGCCTCAAATTACCTTTATGTCTTTTGATTTCTATAATTTATTCATGATTTTATGAGGTATGTTAAAATGCTTATGCTTTATGGGTAGATTATGATTTCATTCTTATGTATATATGTACTCATGTTTCCTTTCCATACTTTTTATAACCCTTACTGATCTTTTTATGCTAATCCCATGTTTTTGAAATGTTTTTCACAGGTCAAGGGAAAGTTACATGATGTGATGATAGTGTCAATGAAGTGTCAAGAAAGAATACATGTTTTATTTTAAATATGTTTCTGTTGATGGGAAACATGAATACTGTCTTTTATGTAACCACATTCTTTAAATGTAGAATTTAATGAAAGTTTCATGATCTAATTCACTAAAACTCTAAACCTGAAAAGATCCTCAATGTGAATTATTCATTTAATTCAATATTATGTATGGTTTAAGGTCGGGGCCTTATAGTTGGTATCAGAGGTCGGTTTAGATAACAATATAGGTTAGGGTATTATCTAAGTATAAGTGACATTACCATAATGGTTAGGATTTCTGATAGAGTCCTAGTTTTAGATAAAGTGAATGAGTATGTATATCGTAGTTTTTATCATACTCATTAGTACATGATGGTTTTGTTGATATACTCACACTTACTTTTCTGTTTTTAGTGAATGGATAGATCTAGCAGGCACCAAAGTGACAATAGGTTTCAAGGAAACTGTGGTGGTTCTTTGATTAAGAGACTAGATGAAATGGGGGATTCAATGAGGAAACTTGTGGTTATTCTAAACCATCTATCAAGATTCATGATCAACCGCTTGTACCTTGGTATGTTCTGTAATGCATCAAGTACCAGATGACCAATTGATATAGAAGTTCGGGTAATAATTATAATGGTAACCATTAGGGTTTATATGATCCTTACATTTGAGGTAATTATGGGTTATTATATATTATGATGGAAATTGAAAGGCATGAGATAAAAGTGAGGTTAAAATATGTCATGATTATTTTTGAAGATTTTATCTCATTTTGGGGAATGTTTTAAGAATTATATAGTTTTGGAAGAAGGACAACACGCAGACTGTGTGACAACCCGTCGCGTCAAAGCTGTGGTAATGGAACCCACAACCAAAGTGTGACTGGTATTTATCGCCTACCACTGGACTACGTGATGTCCCTGGTTAGTTTGACAAAGTCGTTTTAGTTAGATGATTTTAGGAATCAAGAGTATGTTTATTTTGGGTTATCTATGGAAATGATTAACCTATCATGGAGGATATGTGATTAGGTTAATTACTTTTCAATATGAGAATTTAAGAGCAACTGATGTTATTTGGAGATAAAATTTTATTTGTACCTTGGAAGACTATGTGATTAAATACTTCAAATATTTGGGTTTCAATATTAGTTTGATTTAATTTGATTAGTTTTATGGACAATTTTTTACCGAATGGCCTTCGTTGATCTTTGGGTTTTTTTTGGACAAATTTTGGAGATTAAGAAAGGATTTTGTTTTTATAAAGGATTATACATTTGTGGATTATATGATCTCATACTAACAATTTTGGTTTTGGATTTTATATAAATACATGGGAAATATATAGTTCTCTTATATGGATTATGTGATTCTTAAGAAGATGATTATAATACTCTTAATGTGAACAAGTCTTCATAAATACTCATCTTTTGGTAAAAATAGGAGTTTGATTAAGGAATCTAGTAAAAGTTGAAAGTCTACGTGACAAGTAAGTATGTTTCATTATGATTTAGTTAAGCTCAAAAATAAATTCCTCAATTAAGAGTAACTTAAAACAAAAATTTTGTCAGTTATCTTTTCCTACTGGGGAATCGAATACCGTTTAACCCATCACAAGTTTGTGATTTTCTTATAGTTAACTTTCTCCTAGACAGGTTTACTATCACTCTCCATTAGAACATGGCCCTTTGTTTCTTCCTCCATGCCCATATTTTCATACTTGGAATCTTAGTATGGGTTAACTCAGGTGACCTTTGTACTTATCATTCTTTATTTTAATGTGATTGTTTTACTGACTCTTCTTCCGATGTGGGATTTTCAATTAGGTTTCCAAGCCCAATTTTAAAATTGCGAGAACGCAATTCCCAAAAGGGGGGAAAGATGTAACACCCCCGGTAAATAAAGAATATGGAATATTCACATTTATCCATATTTGTGAATAAAACAATAATATTAATTTAAAGGGGATTCTATGCTCGATGGCGTACCCAATACGCAACAACGAGTTTCTTGGGAATTTTACGTTGCACTCTAATAATAAAATAATATTATTTTAAATGATAGTTAACGCCTAGATGCTGTACTAGCGGGAATGAACAGAACCAACTAAAAAATGATTATATATGTTTGTAAAATATTTTTTATTTTTACAATAAATGTTAGAGGATTAAAAATATGAATGAATCAAATTTTAAGCGCAAACATTCTAATATTCTTTAAAAGTTCGATTATCCGACTTTTGATGATGAACCACTTTTAAATCCACTTTTGACGATTTTATGTGTTGTATTTGACAAAATAAAATTCTTCTTTAGAATCAGGAGATCAAAATTTACTTTGTGTAAATTTTTTGTATTTTTCCGATAAAGTTCATTTTTAATGAATAGTGAAAAATGTTGTATTTTAATTCATAAAATCATTTTAATCTAATTTATTTATATGATTAGACTAAATTTTGAATTGTTTTTATTGTTAAATTAGAATATTTTTTTACCATTTAATCCAATAGTGGCCGTTGGATTTAATTTCACTTTGAAATTGGACTTAAACATGTGTCAATCATTTGATATATATTGTTTCATAAAAACACGCTATTTGTTATGACAGCAGGAATTAATTATTAAATTAATTAATGTAACTTATATTTTTTGAATTTTGTAAAACATACATCATTTTTGAATTCGGAATATCAAATATATCTTAGGGTGAAGTTTTGGTATTTTTCTGGAAAACATCAATTTTTGATGAATAGTGAAACCACTAAATGGTACTTAAAAAACTGATTTTTCGTTTAAATGAAATTTTACCACCTCTGTGTTTTGAATTTCAAAAATCCGACATACATGGTTGTCATTAAAAAGTAAAATGTTGTTCAATGGGATTAAAATAATTTTTTGGTGAATAGTAACTTTTATGTTTGTAATCGCGATTAGAGGTAATTAGTGTAATTTAAAGAAAAAATAATGTTTTAATAATATGAAATGAACTTGAAACATGTCCTACCCTCAATGGATGTGTCATGACCGACCAAGAAAATCCATGGGTCAACTTTGGGACCCCATGGAGCCACTTTGTTTGGAAAATGACATAACTACCTTTTTATTTAATGTTAAAATTAAAATGTCACTAACATGAGTTGTTTTATTAAAAAAATTTTTATATGGGGTTATACAAGTCATATTTTTGACTATAAATATTCATTAAAAATATAAAAATATTTCGTTCATCATGGTATATTTTTTATAATTTTTATACATTAAATAAATTAAATTATTTATGAAATCATGATGATGCATCAATTACCGCATTAATAAGGGATTTAACTCAAATGAAAATATAATGTTGAAAATATAACTTTCACTTGTCAAAATCATATTTAATGGGTGGATTTCGAAACCTTATCACCGCATCCTCGAAATATATACTTTTGGGACCTTTTAAATCCGAAAATCCTTTTATAATAAAGTAATATTTTATAACATTCCAAGAGTGCCCTCCTCTCCTCATATAAAAGGCCCCCCACCTCTACCACCATACACACACCTCTCAAGCCTTTGGCTCAGCCAACACCTGCCCATTTCATCTCTCCACATCCCTCTATTCATCATTGAAGCATCACAATGGGAATAATCCTTTCCAAGGAAGCCTTTTTTCTCAAATCAAAGAGAGTTACCCGATTTAAAGGTAATGTCTTCCCTTGTGTTCTTTTGTTTTATTTTTCTTCTCAAAACCCCTAAACACTATTTATTACCTTTTTTGTAACAAAAACAGTATCTTAATTATACTAGGATGTTTTTATAAGATGTATTCGAGCTACACTTACACACACCTTTGTCTAATGGTTAAAGAACATACTTTTTCTGTGGATGGCGAATTACTGCCTCACGAAACGATGATTGTTCAATATTATTTTAATACCTTAAAATGTGGCCATTAATATGTCATTATATTTATATATGATTTATAATATGTTTATTTTTTCCTTAAGCTTCTGTATTTTTAATTTATGGAATACCTTTATGGTTTTCATTATGGGTAAACGCGATATCTTCATTTTAGGAAGTGCGGACTACCGCCCCCTGGAAGGGATTTGATTCATTAATACCATATGTGGGACGTATAAAGGATGGAATTAATGGAATTGCATATGTTACCATACTGGAATTATAATATACCCTTATATCATTATTATTTCATTCCATTTAATACAAAAAAAACAAATGAAAGTAACGTTCATGTGTACGTACGACTTACCGGATCCATGAACAGTAAATTCCATTTCTTATCTCCAAATGTTATGTACTATTATAGGTACATATATATAATGGATTTATATGTAATATATTACATCTAAATTATGGATATCATTATGTAATTATAATATATATATCTCTCATATTTTTTTAATTCCATTATTATGACAAAAAATGAAAGTAGCGTTCATGCGTACGTACGACCTACCATCTCCATGAACAGTGATTTTAATTTTTTTATCTCCAAATGCTATGGAATAGTATAAAATGAATATATACTGGATATATATGATATTTAAAACATCAATACTATTTTGGAGATGATGTACCTATAACTACATGGAAATTTCTTTTTTAAAAAGTTCAATTTTTACTCATGTACTGAACATTGTCAAAAACATCAAACATGAACTCACTTTATTAACCAATTATTATAAAATTATAATATGTGATATTAACTGAATAATAATATTTAAAGGAGGTCATTAAGAAATTATAAATTGACCAAATTTTATTATTCATGAGATTAAAGAAAGATCGAGTCATATCTGACACGAGGTAAGGGAATCCTACCACTCTCTTTCTTTGCGAGTACTCTCTTTTAGGTCATTTCTTTTATGCTCCATGTTCTTATATTAGAGGATGTTATTATATAATTCCTATTTCTGTACTTTTTATGTTCATGTGATGAGATACCCTATTTTATATCATCAATCCATTTCTCGAAGTTTTAGGTGGCGCCATTAGGCTGCCGAATTTTCATAAGGGGATTTTCATCTCACTTTTTGTTCCCGTGAGATCCATGCTACATTGGAAAATATTTTATTTTTGTGTGGTTTATGTACATCCCATTATTTTACTATTATTATAATATACTCTCATTTATGGTTAGTTACATCTTCATTGTATGACCCTTCTTTCATGGGGTGTACCTTTTGAAAGTTGCCCAAATCTGTAAGGGAACCTTTCACACTCCTCTTTTAAAAAGACTTATTTTGTTATGTATTTTAATTTAAATATTTTTATTTTGGGATACGTTATTCTATATTCTTATTGATGTAAATTTAATGTCCAAGTGATGAGATACCATTTTATCTCTCATCAACCAATTTTATGAATTTTAATGTGACGTCGTTAGGCTGTCGAATTTTACCAAGGGAACTTCTTAACCCAATTTCGATTTCCTTGGGTTCAACATGTAGTTATTGAATATGATATCCTTTGAATATGTGTGAATGAAAATTGATTTTTTTACACTTAATATCCACTTATATTGGGTGATTTTATGTTTGTCACACATAATTATGAGATTGATTCATCCTTAATTTAAGGATACCTTCTTTATAAGGGATTTTATCTCATTTTACATTTCTATTGAGACTTCATGGTTGTTATGAACCAATTCACTCTTATATGGTGTATATACTGTCCTTTGGAATATTATATCATGAATCCATTTATTCTCATGATATTATAATGTTCTGATTAAATGTTATTCCTCAATTATTGTATTCAAGTGTCTCTCATTTTGATAAAAACCCTTTAACTAAAATATCATTTTAAATGTTTTAATGATTTATTATTATAAATATTTCTCATTAACATCCATGTTTTCAAAATGGTTTCAAGGATTTATTTATGTGGATATTAATGGTGTAAATGTTAAAAGCTTCAATGTGGTATGGGACAATTTGATTAAAAAATCTCTTTATTAAATGTTTTAAAAGGTTTTGAAAATGTTTTTTTAGAATGGATTCAATATCATAAAATGTTGTATTGTTATTGCAATGTGGGAACATTATCTTTCCATTATTCTTATGTTATGTGCTATGATTATGTTATGGTTATTGGGAATTGTTTATGAAGACAGGTGGTTCCATGATAAACTAAGGGTGGGTGAGCCCGATATAGCTCTCCAATGCATTGGGTAACGCGAAGGGGTTAAACGTTAAGGTTTCTACGAAGAGATTTAGGGAATATATTGTGATGGGTATTCCAAAAATAACCAAGAGGGTTACTCCCTACGTAATAATGTTATGAATGCCTCATGTTACCTATATGTGTTATGATTTCTATTATTTATTCATGATTTTATGAGGTATGTTAAAGTGCTTATGCTTTATGGGTAGAGTATGATTTCATTCTTATGTATATATGTACTCATGTTTCCTTTCCATTCCTTTTATAACCCTTACTGAGCTTTTTATGCTCATCCCAAGAATGATTTTCACAGGTCAAGGGAAAGGTACATGATGTGATGATAGTGTCAAGGAAGTGTCAAGAATGAATCCATGTTTTATTTTAAATATGTTTCTGTTGATGGGAAAAATGAATATTTTCTTTTATGTAACCACATTGTATAAATGTGGAATGTAATTCATGTTTCATGATCTAATTCTCTAAAACTCTAAACCTAAAAAGATCCTCAATGGGAATTATTCATTTAATTTAAAATTACGTAATGTATAAGGTCGAGGCCTTATACAAGAAGTGATACAGAATAAAAAGGAAACTATATAAAGTATATACTTAGATATTAATCGACCTCCTTCCAAGAAAATATAATAATCTCCTAAAAAGAAAAAACTCTTGATATTGAAGGATGTAATTTTGAATATTAATATAATTAACACTTTAGAGTGACAAGGATTCTTAATGTGATTATTTTATAATTTGAAATTATTCTTAAAAACATTGAATTCAAACTGGATAAAAAAAATAAAAAACATCATTGCATCAATGTGTACAAATATATTTTTGAAAACAAGTTTATGATAATGATATTAAATTATAAAACAATTATTAATATTTGAGTATAATAACCCAAGGATTTGGAGAATACTAACCTTAATAAAATGGTTTAAAAAAATAAAATTTTAGGTGATTATAAATCTACATAATTTCATTTCAATGAATATAAAACTCTATAATATGGTGTTTGTTATAATGAATTTCATAAAAATTATGATTCTAAAAGAAATAGATATTCATGTGAGTTGATAATGGAAATGGTCATATTATTAAAAAAATAATTATTTTAGGTTGTAACTATATTTTTATCATTAATCTTCTCAATATAGTAAAATACTATGATCAAATAATATAGATTGTTCTATGAAATATTTGGTTATTGAACCTAAAGGATCTCATATAATATGTCCTCCAATTGAGTTGAAATTACACATTCGAGGGGAATCTATAAATAAGGAAAAGAAAAAATATAAGAAAAAATAAATATTCATATGAAGTAGAAGATTATAATTATAAAAATAACATTTATACTCATTAATATAAATAAATTATAGTATATAAGAAACTTTTATAATTTGTCAGTAAGATGGTAAATATTATGATTTATTCATGATTTTACTATATGGAGTGACATTAAAATAGTTGGATCCATGAAAAATATATTTAATAATATAAAATAAGGTTATATTTTTTTTAAATATATCTACTAAAAACGAAAATGAATAGGGGGACCATAAAAAAAATTATATAGCAGGGATATTATAAGGTTCAACAGATAGAGAGAAATTTTCCAAATGATAAAAAAAAGTAATTCCTTAAATTATATTTGAGCATGATTGATATAAATTTTGAAATTTTTCACTACTGATGACATCATATGATGAAATACTAGAGGAACTAGCAAATTTATGATGTTAAATGTGTTGTTATTACTATTATAAAAAGAGATTCCCATATAAAGATGTTGTTGGAAGGTAGAATGAAACCACGAAGATCATGGATGTTCCTGAGAAATTTCAAAATAAGGGGTCACAAACATCTTATAAAGGGATAAATCTAGAAATTAAAGAGTATGTTGGTTAAGTGGTAATCCCTATACTTTCCATCAATATAAGGATCTTGTTAAATTTATAATATAGAAAAAAAATTGTACTAATATTTAGGGAACACATAGGGAGCATTACAATGGGAAGAAATATGTTTATGAAAATACTATACATAATGAATAGTTATTAAATCATTTTGTATTAATAATAAAAATTAATTATGATGATGGGATGAGTAAATTCCATGAGATAGATTTGACATGAATTTAATTTTCTAAAAGGTGGGTTAATTTAAGAAAATTTCTATTTTTAAATATCTAATATAAATTATTATTTTATATATGAAAATAAAAATTACAACCTTGTTTAATCTCTATGAAACATGATTATAATGTGTGAGTTTTTATTGATGTGTATGAAAATTTAATGTGGGTATTTTTTTTATGAATATCAAATTAAATTATTTTATGTGTTTCATTGAGTGAGAATAGTATAAATAAGTTACATTATTAATTATATTGGGTGTTGAATTAAACTAGAATTTCAAGGTTCTATCAGAAGAATGATATATTTCTGGGAAACAATAATGTTAATATATTTACACACATGTTTTTTATTCAATGTTTACCAAAGTAAAATTTGAGTGTGATGGGTGATTAACCATTTCCAAGAGACATGTGATGTCATCGTTGTCCCAAAATATTAATTCCATATGATCAAATAATTAAGGAAAAATATTTGGTTTCAAATAATCGAAAAGAATGAATGTGGTTATATGGAAATAAGTTCCCTCGTATTCCACTCCCATCTGTTTTCAAAAAGGTGGAGTGAAGTTAACAAATACTCAACCCATTCATTAAAGGTAGAATAAATAATAAAAAACATAGATAATAAATATATTTTAATATGATAATATTGTTTTTTAATAAATAATCAATCAACAATTATGCATAATTTGAAGATATATTACGGGAAACACGGATGAGATCAATTAAATTCATACAATATAAATAGAAATTTAATTCATTCTATTTATCAGTTTAATATCATGATTCTAATGATATATCATTAGTTCTAGATTTATTAATGAGATGATTAAATATAGTAAATATCTATACTAATAAAATATTTAATTAATAAAAATTGAGAAAAATGTAGGAATTATTTCACTCATGTAATACACTTAATTTTATAGTATACTCATTTATTTTTAGTCAATTCATAAATTATATGAGTCATTTCACATTATATATATGATTAAGTAGTAATATATGAGTCATTTATGTACTCTAGATGACTCATTAAATCATATGGTCGATTACATGTTATTCACATGATTATAGGTATGAGTAATTATGATTATATATAATTATTTCTATTTGGGGATCTAAGACAATCACCCATGTAAAGTGATAAAATGTCCTCACATTAGTAAGGAAATTTCAAGAGTACTCAATATTATAGAGATACGATATTAGATAATGAAAAACATAATCACTGGTAATTAAAAAATAAACATTAAATTTTGATTCACACCAAAAAATAGGATATATTATTCAATTATCATGAGAATAAGTCCATCCAATAAAACCATAAGGGAAAACATATTTTAAATTAATTATATATACATTTAAGAATAATACAACTATTTATAGGGTAATTTTATGCTTTTATTATGCTCCACAAACACATTCTAATCATTATATGATGTAAGATGTAGTTTTCATTATTCCCTATTAATGAAAAGTTATTATACACAATATTGTGGTTTTCTTTCCATGAAAATGTCAAACAATATTAAATATGGATCTAATTTAGTGGAAAAGAACAATAAGTCACTAATGGGAAATTGTGGAATAGAATAATATTATATTTTTTATGTTATTTATATTTTTAATTATTATATGTTATTGAATGATATCATCATTTTTAAATGAAATGATAGTATTGTATTATTTCGTGGAAGGACACGGATATCTAAAATATGTGAATAGGTTGATGGTGGTTCCTAAATGTAATGAATCAAAAAATCTATTAATTGGCCATTTTTCATTATACTATAAGGGTTGATATATAACGTAATATAAAAATATATGGTATATTGAAATGATAATTGATTTAAATGTTCCACCTATAAAAATAGTTCGGGTAGAGAGAATACTAAGTCATAGAAATTGTAAAACGTTCATGGGGATGATGTATTGTATTCTAGAAGAATGGAATTTTCATACTAATGGTTATCAGATATTTAGAGTCAAAAATAGTTGAAAAATATCGTTTTGTATTTAGATTGGGAATTACTTCAAGTATCGTTGGGAAATGATCTATAAAAAGAATTAATTTTACAACGAATAGGTGATAAAATTCATTAATCATATGGAAGTTAAGTAACAATGATATTGAAAGAGAACTTGACCTACACACCATTTCATTATACTATATAATAAGATAATGAATTATTCAAAGAGTCACATTTTTCACTATTATTTTAATATAAAACATAGTTTTTCGATAAATTCCTTTTTCATACATTAAAGAATGTAATTTAATTGAAAAAGTAATGTAGTATACCATGTTTTTAAAAAATAAATAAAATTACCTAATTAAAAATAATAAAGATAGTCCCTCACAATGTATATGGAAAGGTATGATCCTATATCTAAAATCTAAATAAATGGGATAAAATAAGGAGAAATAAGTTGGAAAAAACTACGCAAAAATGTGAATGTAATTCATGATGTGAATCTTAATGGAATATAATATCGTAACTAAAGAGTGAAAAATAGTAGGAAACTAGGGTGATGACCTCATATGTTATGGGGTGTCTCAAATAGACACACTATGATACATCCCTTAGTGACCCTAATATTTTATTGAATTATAACGTACCTAGAGAGGATTAGAACCCTGAGAATTACACATCATGAAAACAAAATTCAGGGCATGATATTTTTATATGGCTCCATGAGTGACAATATTTGATGAATTTTATAACCTAATTCACTTTTACTCCCCAAAAAATCTCACTAGTACCTTACACCATTTAGTGAGGATATTTAATGGTACTCGGGGTGTGATATATCCATAAAAATTGATGGTGAATTTTGTAATACATCATCATCTACCAAGGATATTCATCTATGGTCTATTATATGGATAACAAAGTTATTAATTTTTAGTCTACATTTTTTAAATATTTTATATATATGTAATACTAATTCAGGATTTAATAACAACATTTCTCCTTTATTCAATACTTCTCCTTCCGATATGAATTTCATTATCTCTTAAAAAATACATCCATCATCTATTTCACATAGAAATAGTGTGTAACTATCCAAAGGCCTATACCTGGGAGAGTACTCACAATGTTATAAATAATTTTATTTTTATTATTAAATACTATAAAAATATTTCTAGTGAATGAGAGGGGAGTACATTGGGGTGGACATATTCCACGACATCACGAATCTCAAATAAATTCTTATTTTATACCAATTAGAGGAATTAATCATTATGACTAATGGTTCAATGGAATTTTAAATAACTACATAGATGTAGGGCATAAAAATAAATGTATGAAGGTATGAATTGTGTCAATATTAACAATTAATGAACCTATTTATGAAAAATTGTTGACCTAGAAAATTCCTCTATTTTGATTTATACAATTTCATCTTAATATATTTTTACATTTAATTTAATTATTTACCATTAATTTATTTCCAACCCCCAAAATTACTATTTCATAAAATATTATTAATGAATTGTTATATTTTTTGAATCATAATTTAGTGAATGATTTGATACAATGGACCTCATGTGAGAAAAATATGGTCAAACTCTATTATACATTAGGAAAATAAATAAGACTTCGTACTACCCTACCATAGGTGATCACATGTTCATGGTAAAACAATAACAATAATATGAAATATTATAGAATATTTTTCTACATATTATATAAGGATATGTTTTTCATGATATATATTTTTCTAGTGGGAATCAATATATATAACCAATAAATTTATGTCCATTTAATCACATGAGACCATGATTTTAATGGTATATTGAAATATTATTTTATTATATGAGATTAATGTGTAATTATTATTTTTATTTTTATTAACTGTCTTATAACTTAACACAATCATGGAATGGATTTATCTCTCTTATTGATAATGATATTTGTTAATAATTCTTTTATTTCTTATTTTCATCTTTCTGAATATAGATAATTTTAGTGAATGTTCAGAAATTTTGGATCATGATACTTAATTGTACCTATTTTTTTGAAATAAATAAGTCATAAAAAGGGATAAATGATTGAATCCCCCACTTCTAAATTATCACACCAAATCAAGTTAGTCAAGGATGGTGATGATCCAACCATGGAAATGTATATTGATGATTTATTGGGTTGTGGTTAGAATTAGTGACCAAAATAAGGTATTTAAAAAAGGATATATAATGGGTTATATATAATTTGTAATTTCAGTTGTAATTGTAGTATATATCCGAGAAGAATCTTAATTAGAGGATCCCTTGTAAAGAGATACATGATAAATGGAAGTGAAAGTGAGAATTAGTTGATTTATAAAGTCACTATATTCATCAATCATATAAAATGATATAAATAGGGTTTGGGGATGGGTGGTTTATTATTTCATAACATAACATCTTAGGATGGGTTTTGTTGAAGAGACCAACCATATTTAAGTAGTACACTAGTGTAATTGGTGTTACCATATAATGACTTTTCAATGATTTAAATATGATGTATTTTATTAAATAATGATATTTTTAGGCAACAATTACGATGGGGATATGACTTAAAATACCATATATATATTCATGGTGTGACTCCATGATTGGTTCTTTCTTATGGGTTATATGTATTTTACTTTTCATTAGTTTTTAATATACCTTCTATTTTAAACCAAACTATTGAAAAAATAGAATTTATTTATGTCTAGGCCATTATATGATTTTTTTTATAATTTTATAGGTACTTTTAGTGTGTTATATTTATTTTATTAGGAAATATTTTCTTTATGAATAATGAAGGCCGTAATAGATAAATTTTCATGGACACAACCTCGACCACATTCCTGAGAATTACATTACTAAACCATATGTTTATCAATATATATCTCTAAATAAATTTAGGAAAATACATATTATTTTATATTCAAATGCACTGAAGAGAGCTTCAATGATGATTTTGAGTACCATCATGCTCTATTTTATCAATATGGCGCACCAAAAAAAGAAATATTTAAGTATATAATTGTAAAATTAATTAATGATATTGTGTGAATATTTTCTAATTTTTTAATAGAATCATCATCTTAATTTTCTATAACCTACCATCTAGGTGTTTTAATGATGGTAATGATGTTCAATGAATGTTTAGATGATCATTGAAACAATAATGATTATGTATTAATGTTGTTATTATAATAATTATTAGAATAATATTTTTTCCCAATATGATATATAATATTATTTTTTAGAATATATTCAGGAATGATAGATATGGGATATTTCATAATGATTATGAAACTATTAAGGGTATAACTAGGTATAGTATAATATGCATACATGGGAGTTATTTTCATATGAAATTACAAACATATTTTTGAAACCCACCTTAGTCTGTTGGAGATTATTATTTATTTCATTATGTTGAAGTACAATATGTTACACTGGAAATAATACCAAAAAATTTCAACTATAACATAAAATTATTACACATATCATACTTTTTTTATGTGGGAACACTAAAAGATTTAGTGGATATTCTACTGGGAAATCCTAAATAATCATTTATAATAAAATTACACTATTTAATGATGTTTTATTACGAAACTAAAAACATATAAGAGTTAAAAATTTTGGGAACACAAATTTCAATATATCATATTTGAGAAATTATATAAATTTATTATAATTGAATTCATTTTAATCATAATTTACTAATAAACACTTCTTAATGTTTTATTCGTTGTAAAATGACACATAAAGATTGAGTGTGCAATTGTGATATCCAAACAATAAATTGATTCATCTCCACCCTATGGATACAGTTATGTGTTTTATGTGTTTTTCATAAGATTATAAGTAGTCGATATTGAGGATTGGTCATATATATATTTATCTCTAAAATATGATTTCTATATTATAGAAAAAAGTGTCTAGAAGAATAATGTTGGACATTAATACTAATGTGAACTAGGATGGTTGGAGTATTTTATGGGGGAACTAACAATTTTTTTGTGTTTGTTATTACTAGATTATATATTTATGTTTTTTATATTGGGTGAGTTTTATTATCATTGAGGAAATTAATATTATAAAACTATACCTACTAAATCTTTTTTTTGAAAAATATAAAACTGTAATTCTCGAGAAAATTATGAATTAAAATGTTTTTTATTATATATCAACAACATAACATGAGTTATTCAATCTTTATTAGGATGAAATTTAGAGATTTTATATGTATTCAACAGTGTTTTTTTTAATATAGATTAATTGTAATTTACTTGTTGGATTAAGATGATATATCTCACTAATCAATTATTGATCCTTTTGTTGGATAAAGTTCTTGGACTATGATACATGGGTGTTATGGATTCATTTTTTATGGTTGATATTGGCCTTATTTAGAATATTTTTTTTGTTATTAAATGTTTCATTTTTATTAATTATATTCTTTAAAGATATAAATTAATCATATTTTTATAATATTTCATTTTAATTCATTATCACAATAGACGAATGAATTTTTTATTCATAATTCAAATTATTCATAGAGTATAATTGATTCTATATATAATGTTTATAGCCATTATGTCATTTATAAAACAATTAACAACTGAATGTTGGAATTGTAATGGCATAAATTCATTCACTATCATAATATGTGAGATATGGTATAATATAGTTTTAATATATGATAATAAACTATGATCGGATTTTAGAATTAGAGGATAATTAAAATACACATGAAATTGAAATTTTATTTTTTCCATCCCAATGAAACATTTAAATAATTAAATATGAGATTAGTTGATTCTTTTCATATGTGATGAAGATCAATATTAAATAATTAAATAAAAATATATGACCATTCATTAAACTACAAATATATGAGAAGAGGATGAAAATTATGGTTTTATATGAGTACCATGATTTAATATTGCAAGAATAGAGACAATATCGGGTCATTTTAAAGTAGAAAAAAAATAATTTAAATGTATATAATATGTAAAAAGGGATTTGGAAATTGAATAATAAGTTAATGACTGAAGTTTTGAAAATGAATGGGATGATTTTGGGAAGGTGTATGTAATGTTTAAAAAACACGAGTATCCAGGAGTTCCATTAGTGAACAATGAATGTAAATATATTAGAAAAACACTAATAATGGAGAACATTATTATCAATGATATAACATTGGTAGAAAAATTATATAGAGGGTTACAAAATTTATAAAGGATTATTTTTATATATAGATATATATATATAAATATTTGTATACATTTTTATAAGAGATAACAATGCGGTGTATCCCTGGATTTATTCATTATAAGATGTTATGATAAATTCATCATCGATATATAGATTCAGTAAAAATAATATCACAACACATTTTTTGTGTAATAAATTCGGAAAAACAAATTAATGTTTTCTATAATCCAATAATAATTATTAAAAATAGAAAATTTGATGAAGGTATCATTATTATTTATTTACTTTAGGCCCTTTTGTAAGATTTAAATACACTTAATTAGTAATTTGATTATGTTTGAAAATTCATAAAATTTCCATGAAAAAATCAATTTACAAAAATATTTATTTGATTAAATAATAATTAATTATTATAAATAAGTTTCTATGAAAATATTTAAACATGCACTTTAAATTTTTTATGTTGATTTAGAATAAAAAACACAAAAATGGAAATGAAAAAGACATAATTAAATTATATATAAAAAATAGTAAAATAAGGTATAAAACTATCATTTTAAATCCAAAACAAATTATGCTGGGAACTAGATCTGAAAAAAAAAATTAAAAAATGTCATATATGTTTTTTGAAATTTTATCGTATCTTATTAGGATTTGAAAAATATATATTATTATAGATACATTTTTTATTAAACAAGACACAATGTTATAATGTATAAATCATATAACTAATGAAAGTAAAATAATTTTTTAAATAATTTTATGAATTTTATAATGAATCTTGATGGAATATATAATATATCTAAAAGATATGATAAATGAAAATATGATAGAAAATATATTTAGATTTCAAGAAAATGATATTTAAGAAACAGAAAACATTTTATAGTGGAGTGAAAATTATATAGATCCATTATATGATTATGTATAACTGATAATATTTAAGATATACATTAATGATATTTTATATGGTATATATCATTAATGAAGATATATATTGATTATTAATTGTAATAATAAGATTTAATGAGAACTATAGCATATATTTCAATGAAAATTATTTGACACCAAATACATCTAACTATATTGATCATTTGAAATCAGGTAAATAAATAATATTTTAAAAATGATTATATTTATTATTCTATATAAAATTAATTAGATTTTTTATCATTGTGAAACATATATTAGATCCACTACAACAGAAAAAATATTCCACATATATATATGAATTGTGTTGTAACATTATAGTTAAGCAGCTAATATGTTGTCATGTTTTTATAGTTTATAGAAAAATAATTGTCTAAATCATAACAATATGAATCATTAACAACTTCTAAGACATTTTGATATGTATAATGAGGTGTTACCAAGATTGATCACAATGATGAACTATTTAAATAATAATTTCATTGAGAGTGATATATTATATAAATCACTATTGAAATTAATTTTGGAGATGAATATGTTTTATTAAAATGGATCAAATTGATTTTTATGTTTTTAAAATATAATTAAAATTAAGAATTTTTTATCTCTAATGGAAACAACACTAGAAGAATGTATATATATCTATTAGTTATTTTCTGATGTTATATAAATTTTATAGTATGTTTATCCCATCATATTTGATTCCCAAAATTACTGAAGGGAATTAGAAAATTTTATTGAATATATAATATGATAATACATAATTGTAATATAATTTATCTATTGTTTATGAAATAAGAATGATTTTGTTTTTTAAAAAAAATATGAGTAAAATTAAAAAAAAAAATATTTGTAGAAATTTCATGTTATATATAATAATTGTAAATACCGTGATTTTTAATTTACATGAATAAGTATAATTTATAATTAATCAGTTTACTTTGATTAAATATTTCTATTAATTTTGAGTCAAATGAAATATGAAATATTATTGAATATATTGTGATTTAGAATGAATTTATATTCATTATTTGGGAAAGTTTCAAAAGATATCAATTTTACGGATTTAAATTATGTTATTAGAATAACAAGGCCCATGACATTTTAAATTATGTTGGGATACAATTTATAAATATTTTCAAAATATAATTATACAAAAGTACATAAATATTTTAAGAAAAAAATATATTTTTTAAGGATATAATTTATACATTTATTGAAATTTCAATATTCATAATCCCTTATAAAAAAATTATTTGTATATTTCGAAATTTTTGATATATTTACACATAATAAAATATAATATTTGAGATTAATAAAAGAATAATGGGAGGGTTTACATGATCAAAATCATATTTGAATATCAATATTTCATTAATATGATGTTACCATATTGAGAAGATTTTGAGGGAAAATACTCTTCATCATATAAAAGATAAAATACTAAAAAATTAAATTTATAAGATTTATGAGTCATGAATAAGGATATCTATAAGAATAATAACATATTAGTGTAGAAAATGAATAATGGCTACACCAAATTTTAAGATCTCATAGAGACTTCAATTATGTGATAAGTGGATCATTAATTTTTTTATTCAACTATAATATCAAATTATATAACCCATGATATATTGAATCCATTAAAAATTTTAAATGACCATCCTAAGAACTTTATATGGTGTTTCATCTTGTGTTGTGGTGACCAAAAATTAAATATAAAATATGTGATTACTATAATAATTATTGTAGATTGATATCATTTTCCCATGAGGATTCATATTCCAAAAACTCCTTAAAATTTATATTTTCAATCTAAAAAATCAACTCCTCTAGATTTAACATTACATTTCAAGTATGAAAAATAATAATTATATGTAATAAATATGAAAATATTTATAATAATAATTTAATCATTTTATTTATTTCATATTGATGATTTAATGAATGATTCTAGATATTGTAACTCATCCCCAAATTTAGTATGTCGTAACGATTGTATAATGTTATTGTTCTCCAGATGATGGAAAATGTTGCAATGGTGTCAACCATTTTAATTGAGAAATATTTCTCCCACTATAATTCAATGAAATATAAATTTATTGACATCACTAATAGATATGGAATATTTTAACAATATATTTTATATTTCATGATAGGTGACCATAAAATTATAAATAAAATCCAATTGATCATCGAATAAGATAAATATAAAAAATAAAAAATTATGAATTATATATAATTGATTGAAAATGTAAAACATAATTCATGTAAAAAAATATTTAAAATACATGTGATAAATTTTCTCATATAAAAATGGATGGAATGGATATATGTGGTGGATATGACCAAACTCATGACACATCCCGAAAATATATAAACATATCTACCAAAAAACAAAATATACTGTATATTACTATAACATGAGGACCATCATCATGTTTCCCCTCATTGTTTTCTAAAAATGTCTATAATACCTTATATAAGGAATATGATATATTCATAGTGTGCAATAAAATCTAATATATGATAACATATATGGAGTAAAATATTTTACTCTTTGAAAAACATTATCAAGGTAAATATATGTTTATAATAAATATTTTAAATCATACTTGAATAACTAAATCCAATATAACATATATACCAAAATGAATATAAAAAATCATGGAATTATATCCCTTCATGCGACGAAAATTACATTATATGATAAACCTCATTATTTTATTATGTAATTTATTATTTTGACTCTATAAATATATCAAAGAAGCCTAGTATACAATCTCACAAGGAAACACTTTCCTTTCCCACACAAATCCTCATTATGTCGGCACCATATTAGTTTGTTTAATGACCGCAATTTGGGTTAATTTTCAATGAATAATTATATCATATAAATAAGTAATTAATAATATTATCCACTTTTATACATCAGATTTCTATCATGTTTCACATATATATATTTATATGAAATAAAATAAATTTATTTCTAAAATCCACATTGAATATATCACATATATTGACATTGTAATAATGCATATAAAATTCCATGGAATCACTAACAGTCAACAAAAACCATGAATAATATGTATGTTAATAAGGGAATATCAAAATGCTATAGTAAAACAATATTGTAGTTTTATCTCAATGGTTTCATACTACCTTAATCATAGACTGTTAAACATTAATATTATCTTATAGAATCATATCATAAATCGTATAATTTTATATCGAATCCAAATAATTAAAAATTATAAAATAAGTTTCCCCTAAAATATTAAAAATAAATTATTGAGAAAAAAATTATTTAAGTAAAATTGAATATTAATGATGATAAATACAATTTTGAAAAATTAAATTAAATATTTGAATAATACTTCTGTAATCAATTATGTGTCTTCTTCTTTAAAAAGAATATTTATATAAAATAATCGTTCTTATAAGGTTATGATACAAAATGTGAATGATATAGAAACACCCACGTTATTTAAATGCGAATTTATTTATTCTAAAAAAATAAATATTTATAAATTTGATAGATAAGATATTCATTCCATATTAAAAACTCACTTAATTTCTATAATTTCATGTCCACATATTCAACAAATTTTTACTGGTGGATGAAAATTTTAAAAAAGACCAGTATGTAGAAATGTTTATGAAATATACAAGGAAAAAATTGCTTTATTTAATTCAATGGTTTATAAAAGAAATATATAATGATAAAATGTATAACAATAACAATGGTAACCCTCTATGTATATCAATGAAACATTTATAGGTAAAAATAATGAATAAAACATCGAACAATATTTTTAATATTTAAATCATTTATTTTATAAAAAAATTGCAAATTCATTTCCTAGTATCCCTTAATATTATTGAAATGGTTTTATTACAACTATAAAATTAATTTCATTTCACAGGTCCTACTTAATAAACGTAGGAGAATATTAATTATACAACTATTTACATACGAATATAAAAATGGATATTAAAATTTTCCCACCATGTTATAGTTGGAAGGCATAGTTTCATTTATGTATGCACATGATTGATATTTTGGGTGCTACAAATTGAATTCTACAATAATTATAAATATAAATGATTGAGATTTAGGGTTCTATACAAGTTTTTCTACACCATAGATAAATATGACTGATTTAGGATTAGGGTATTAGGCATGGAGTTCTATACCCAAAACATCGTCATCAAAAAATGGTTCTATGTGGAAGTAATAAAGAATTTAAATTGAAATGGAAAGTGAAATCCCATTTTTTGAAATGAATTGTTAATTGAATACGTAACATGGTTCAATCCAAGTTCTATCTGGTTAATAAATATTAATTCATAATTTGATAATTTTTTGTTTATGCGTTGTAATTATTTCTTTATAAAACATCATACACTTGATATTAATTGTGTTTTTTTTAAACTACTGTTGGTGTCCTACTATGATGTACTCACACCCTTGTTGGAATACCTTAACAGTACTCGAATATATTAAATGTTTTTAGATAAGATAAGGGAAAATAACATGTGTTAAATGGATAGATTTGGGATGGTTCATGGATGAGGGATCCAGATGGGGATAAGGAACCTCTTAGAGGATTTTCCAGTGTCTTCAATTATTTTTGGTATTCCATGACGAAAATTTGAATGTAAATAGAATTGAATATCTACTGTTCAGTTTGGAATTTTACTTTATTCTTCATTTGTCAAGAGATATTGAGTTTTTTTAAGATCATATGCTTCACCTATTGTTTATTTTTATTTTTTTGGAGTATTACTATGATAATGAAAATAAGAGGTTATAATATCCCCATGATTGATAATAGAGCCATTCTTCTAGTCAACAATCATTTAATTATAAGAGAGGAATTCTAGATGTCATGTACTGAATTTGATCTAGGCACTGGTTTTTGGAACATCGACTAGGAGGTTATATCGAGAGAAACATAAAAGAAAATTATGTACTAAAATTTAAATGAACTATTATTTTAGGTTATCAGTTCTAAAAAAATTTATTTGAGAGGAATGTCTTTGATTTAAAAAATTATACTTTTTCTATAAAAATTTGTTCAATTAACCAGTCATTCTAATTTAATCATTATGTATCATGACCCAGAATGTATCCTAATGTCCCATGTGTCATCATTCTCTTGGATTCCTAAACATGAAATCCCTAAACTGAAATAAAATGATCGAACCTAAGCTTATTCATTGTCTTGGATGTAATTTCATATAAACCATTTCATTCGACAATAGATTTATAACATAAAACAATAAATATAATTCTTAATTTGGAATCCATGTATCACACTAGGTATAATATCAAAAAAACACCATATGAGCCCATTCATGGAGAACATATCAAGAACCTAGTTGTCGCACTAGGTGTGGTATAATGTCACTGCTACATGAGTCCGTCCTTGGCATACCACTAAGGGAATATAAGTATTACTCATATAAATATGATAAAATTCCCTTTGAGTCCATCCATAGAAATACATTTGGATCCCAATTGCCACTAAACATATAACAGTCAAATTCACCTATGGGTCCAGCCATGGATAACCATATAAGGAGTCTAGGTGTTACATTGGAATAAGCAAGGAAAAATCCAATTGTTTCCTTACAGGGAATTCTTCATTTAATCTCCTTGTCACCTATGGAATATATGAATTATGTTGATTTACCAATATTTATTCAATATCAAATAACTAATTCAAGGTCAACACCAAGAACAGTTCTTTTATAACTCACCTAAGAGGTGACTCAACGAATTGGAAAAACTCAAAAGACTTAAAACATAACTACTCACAAGGAAATAAATGTAATAATATATCTCAATCTTAACATTCCAAAACATGGCATGGTCTATGAGTTATTTAAATTTCATCCATTCCAATTAATCAGTTCAATTAAAATGGATATCACAATTCACTTCTCATGTCAATTCATAAATCCATTCATCATTTTGATTTTCAAATATCATTCTAATACCCAACATCCATGACATGGATTAAACCAGAAAAACTGAAGGTATCCATGTAATAAACCATTTTAATGGTCCATTTAAATGAACATCACACCCCAACGGGTTTTCCCAGTATTAAGGTCCCCAACCTATAAAAACATCAATAAGCCTCTTTAACCATGTCGGCCATGAATAAAAATACATTTATTTAATTTAATTTCAATGTGATGCCCATAAATTGGGTCTATGAAAAAATGACACATATAAAGTCTTTGAATATTAATGGTAGAAACTATACCACCCAACATACATCCATAGTTGATAGCTAATCATGTATCACATGTTGATTTGGCTCATATCGAGATAAAATTGATGAATGGAAGAAGAACCTAATAATTGGGCATATTGGCATTAAAATAAATAATACAAATGATATCTAAAAGAATGAAAAATGGAAAAATTGAATTGATAACTAACTTATATAGATCCAATGAAATGACCAGTGCTTGAATAAGAGATCAAATAGAGAGGAATCCCCAAATTAAAGAGTATCCTTCAAAGTGGGATGTCTGAAGATGTTTTTTTGTCCACGAGGAGAAGTGAATATTATTTTGTAAATAGATTTTAAATAGGGTAAAAGGGTAATTTTAACCAAAATATTCAGGACACATTGCTTTAGCACCTGTTTTGACTATGTATGCACTGACGGTGAATAGTAATCTATAGACAGGGACAACCACATGGTTTGACTAATCATGTGAAAACTATTCCAAAACCCGTTATGAAAATTATCGTCATTGACCAACATCTGTCCTCCCCATTTCTATGGTTTTATCTAAATTTGTGACTTATATTACCCCAACTACCTAGCCTTTCACGGTTTTATCAAATTTACTGGACACCCTAGAATGTATTGAAATTACCATGCACCATTGAAAGTTTATCACAAATTATGTGTTCTGGACACCATACAATCCCCAAACACCTCTGATGTAACAATAAATTAATATTTCATTCTTACATTATAATGTTTATACTTTTAAAATAATAATTCATTGAAAATTAATAATCTATACCTCATAAAATAACTTGGTTCTTACAAACATTCCACTTATAGTAATTTATTCCTGAATTTTCCTTCTAAGTGTGATAAAGAATTATCTTCAAATAACTCCAGCCAATGTGATCATACATCATCCTGGATCTCTGGAGTATCATCATGAACATGGATATTCTTCAATAATACCCATATAAAAGGATATGAAAAGGCTTAGAGAACTATTTTTTCACGATCCAAAATTTGAATTAGATGCTTCTCAAAGGATGCATATACTCGTATCTAAACATCATATGCATGAAATGCCTGGGGAGGTTATACATATTATCTTTATATATGAGAAAAATAAAAGAAGTCATGCATGGCTTGGTACCACTGAGATAACTACAACTAATATCTCTATAATCACTAATGACAGGACATTTTGTGGTGAAAGCTTACATCGTCTCTTGATCCACCAGTGTCCCAATATTTGCGAAACACTTATGAATACCTAATCCCCAACATCGATATATATAATTATTCTACAATTATCAACACCATATTTCGGATGAAACTATGTAGCATCTAGCCAATTTTTAATCAAATAATCTTGATATGTGGTCTCTTAAACAAGACAGGGTCCCAACATAGTTGTCTCTCCATCCTCTAACCAACGTACTGGTTATCAGAATGTCCTAACTTTCAAAGACTCATAAGGAACCAGTTGAATTTCATCCTAAAACCAATTATTGTTTTCGAATCGATGTATGGGTATATATCTCTCCCAATAACCTACAAATTCTAGGATGTATGCTCGCAGTGTCTCCTCACAAACCTGAACTATGCACTCTGACTAGACATTTTTCTGGGAATGGTATGTTGTGTGCAAAAGATCCTATGTAGACAACACTCTCTATATGGATCTATAGAACTATGATGTAACCCTGAAATTCCTATATAAAATGACAGTGAAACTGACCCTATCAAAACATATTATATCTTGAATGTAAAACATCCCATTGTCATCTACGAAAAAGTTCTCCTTAATAGGTAGGAAATAGAGACCTTCGTGAGCCAATCTATAAAAACCAAAACGGTATCATTACATGGGGGATACATAATTAAACCAATTATGAAATCCATATCAATATGAAAAAACATCCACTATGGTATGGGTAACTACTGTAATGGTCCGTCTTTTCCCTAGTGTTCTGCCCCCACCAGCTTACAGGGGGAATAACTCATGAAAAAACTAAATACATCTCTTTTACACTCAGCCACCAGTACTCAAGATGTAAATCCCACTACATCATGGTGATTGAAGGATGTACTTCTTAATTTAAAGCATGAAAATCCTACACCAGATCCTCATAGATGTTTTTTTGAAACCCATACATGATTATGTACTCCAAAAATATCATCCAATCTTACATTCCATCTAGGAGGGAGTATCTCACCTACCACACTATCCCATAGGACATGGCTCTATGAATCCAACATATGCCTCATCCTCACTATATCTAGAATCATAGAGGTAGCATCTAAGGATGAATAAAACGTCTTCCATAGACTCTCATGGACCTCAATGTAAATCTCTGAGAATAAATTCATAAACATCCACATGATACTGGACTGTTAAACTGCATGTATCCATGTCCTCCTACATAGTGCATCGACAACTATACATTCTTTATGTGGAAAGTTGGATGTCTCTAAGTCAAAATAATTTGGTTTTCATATCACCTTCATTCTATCAGGTTCATAACTCATGGTGTAAATATGTACTTGAATCTGTTATAGTCATTGTAGACCCAAAATCGCACAATAATAAATTAATGTACCCATAATATGAATGTGTGAACAACTACATCTTACTAGAGATCCTTTATAGTGAAATTCCACTTGTGTGGCCTCAATTTCCTAGACTCAAACACTACGAACCAATCATCCCTCATATGAACTAATCCTCGCCCAATACCTGAGGCATTGTAGTACATAGTGTAACTATAATGGCCATGACCTCCCTAATCCATCACATTTCAAAAATATTCTTTTTTGAGGTGTTCTAGGATGTCATTATAGCCCAATTCATGAGTATTTTTTAAAATCTATTTTTTTCCAATAGTAGCTCAATGAAGTTCAGTCGCACAATGTGGGTTTTGATGGTGAGTAGTAATGGGGAACTGAACAGTGACAAACTGAACTATATGTCACCATATGGTGACTCACCGAGCGGTAAATCTACAAAATATATCTCACCAAATGGTGACTCCTTGAATTGTGACTCCCTAAATGGTGCCTCATTGAATGGTGACTATGAAAACAGTGACTCGCTGAATAGTGACTCCCTAAATAGTGACTCGTAATCGGTGGCTCGTTACCTATAACATGCACTTTTGAAACATCTAGTGGTGAGTCATCGACTGGTGACTCACCCAACAGTGACTCATTATGGTTACTCACCCAATAGTGAGTCATTTCAATTGTTTTTCAATTCTCATATTTTTATAATTTTTTCCAAATTCACACCTTTAATATATTATATTACATAAAATTATTTTAAACCCATGTTTAATTATTTATGAATCTATTTCCATGAAATTAAAAAATATATTTAAATACCTAATTCTCTGGAGGACAAAAGATATTCAAAATGTTTTGTTCTGATCACCATCCGACATTAATGGAATTTGAAACCATTTTTTCTGTTGATATTGGAGACATCATTTCTAAATATGATACTATTTATTCTTTGTACACTTCCCTTACTCTTGCTACCGAGCATCCATGAATCCTTTATTTCTTAAGGAGTTTTACGCTTGTGTTTCACCCTAGGATCGTGTTTCACTAGAGCATTTGACCGCACCTGTTTAGCATAAGTAGGAGGTGATGATCATCTATTTCATGTGGCACAAATTCCTTCATATCAATTTTTTTTGTGTAACATGTGGGTGGGTGTATGAATGATTACCATGTGAAGGAAGTTGAATCCAAATTTAACAATTCTAATTGAAATTTTATTAAACCAATAAATATGGTCTAGGAAAAAGTGACACCTGATTCTGTTTTGTTGGTTATTGATATTGTGAGTTTATGGGTCGTATTCAAAAAAAACATTGCTGTTGGTGGTATTTATTTGTTCACTCAGGGTGTGTTGTGATATATTAGTTTTGACCATGTATTGAATAACTGTATATTTTCAATTGATTAACCATGTATACCCTCTTAAATAAATGGATTCATGTGATATCATCTAAATTATCATAGTGAAAATGACAACATGGGCATTATAAATATTAATTTACCCATCCTTTATTGGTGTGGTTTTTTGTTATGTGTGATTTTGGTCTATAATGTTCCTTGTTTGGTGGTGTGGTGATGGGGGATGAGAGATTGGATATAAGGTGGGGTGTTATATGAGGTGTGATGGAATCATAGGATGAGATATTTAGTGATTATGGAATGAATGGGATGTTTTTTAGAAGGGGGGAAATAGTTTTTGGGTTGTTCTATGATAATGTTATTGGGTGTGATGAGTGCGGTGTTGTTATACAACGGGGTTGTCAGGTTTAATTATGATGAGATATGTTTCTTCGATTGACTGTGAGTTGGGGGTTTGTTTTTTGGGATAATGGTTTGGGAAAATTGGCATTTAAAAATGATGATGTCAGTAGTTGGTCTGGGTGTTAAATAGAGTGGAAATATGAAGTCAGATTCTTTATTATTGTTATTTTTCGTCTGCATAGTTTATGTTCTCTGGCTTTTTTTGTTTTGTGGTTGTTAGTCGCCCATGTAGGTATGGAATTAATAAATCAGTTTTTGTTAATATTTAATGATATTTTTTTAATTCAATTGGATGGATTTATGAATTTAATTGTGTCTTGTTGGGTAGTTTTTTATTTAAAGGTAGATGCAAAGGCATGTTTGGGGGCTATTTGTTGGTTTAGGAAGAACCCATTGGTTGGGAATGCATGATTGTTACTAAATATATATTCCAATATTTTCTATTTGATTTCCATACTCTCCCAACCCAAGTTGAGAACTATGTTTAATAACCAACATTTTCATGGGGATTGGTGAATTTTCCTGACATCCTGGTGGGAGGATGTATGGATGGTTATTGGTTCTTCCCTGCCCACTCTTCAAATAATTGGTATTCCGAGATTCTTTGGTCAGGTTATGGTACGGTTGTGAGGCCCAAGTGTATATAGGCATGGTATTCATTCTATGTTTATGTAGGATGATTTGTGGTGGGATTAATAGGGTTATTTGGGTTGAGTTATGGTCATGTTCCTTGTTTATATGTGTGGAATGTGGTATGGTTTTGGAATAGGTGTCTACTGGTGGGATGTGGTGATCATCATTTTACTAGGGTGTAGGACTATCTCTGGGTCATAGGTGGCTGCGGTAGGTTTGTGAAATGGGGCATGTGGAAGAGTGTTGTATCACCATATCATTATCTATTAGGGTATGAGAAATTAACCCATGGTAAGTGGTGTGGGGTACCTAAAAATCTATGTGATTATTATATTACATGACATGACTTTTTTTATTTGGTGATCGATCCTTGGTGGGGCTGGAGTGGATAATATTCCTTGTTAGGTGTTATTGTTTTCTATGGCTTTCTCAACAATTGTTCCACATGTCCATGAGGTACTTTTGTTTTTCCCTATTTATTATTCCATTATGGCCATCCTACGTATAAAAATATTCATTCAGGTTTCCCGGAGGACAACATGGACCATTCGGGGTATTTCTTTCTTGAACACTGGGACAGTTTCTATGACACCTCTTGGCATATTTTTGTACTTAATTTGGAGAATCTTCTTTTATATATGTTATATTTTATACATGAATGATTTATGGATTTGGTTTTCTTGGAATATATATATATATATATCATTGAGTTGTTTTGGGATGAACCATCTTATCTCAAGATCTTATTTTCTTATAAAAATGGTAATGCTTAACATTTCATGAGATTATATACCATTGCTATTGGTCACCACCCCAGGGCCTACAAGAGGTGGGACTTGGGGGGTCATTATATCTCTTCCTTCATTGTGATCATATGAGGGTCGTATTTGGAGGGAGGGGGCCATGAAAAGATGGTATTAAAGGGTATGTTGAGAGATATGATGGATATTGGAGATTTCCACAGTGATCATTTCATGGGTTGGTAGTGGAACATGTTTATGGGTCATTGGTATGTGAAATAGGATATGTAAGTCCATATAGGGAACATAATTTTTTGGTACATGTGATCTGATGTAAGAACTCTATGCCAACGGAAAAACCATGTAAGGCTACACCATTTGCAGAGTAATGACTGTAAGAAAGGTACAAGCATCATAATGACTTGTATTCATTTTTAAATTTTTATGTTTTTTGAAATCTAAAATGGATAATAAAATTGGTTAAATTAACTGAATTGAATCATAAATAAATTTCCAAACTACTAGGGATTATGAATTCCTTGTTCTCATTTTAAATAATGGTGCACAATCATCATCCATGTGTAGTGCGGAATGTGGAGGCTCTGTTGGCTGACCTGATAGATAAATAGAGGGTTGTGAATGAAGATTTGGATGATCACTGGAAGAATAAATTATTTTCTATATATTGGATGGATTTATGAATGTAAACGGGAAATGTTTTGGACATATAGACAAAGAGTTAGCTCGAGGAGCTTATAGTCACCGTTAGATTGATCCGATCTATAATGGAGTACAGGGTTCCTCTAGAAGTGAGATGGATGCATGAAGATGTGTGTTAGTGGTGGAAACTAAACATGGGGTTGAGGAAGGAGGATGGAGTTCTGTGGGTTGATTTGGAGAAGGAGTTCTGAGGGGAATTCCTTTCTTCCACCTGGAATGCTGAGAAATGGTAGGAGTTCTGCTCCCTTCACCGATTGAGTATGTTGATACAAGAGATGGGGAACATGTTTATGGATATCCTTTTGATTTACCTGGTTCTATTTCCTAATGTGGTTTCTCATGAGAGATTCTTATAGGAGGCACATCATCCTTCTCTCTAGTAAGTGGATATTTCTATAACCATACCCTCAAAAATGGTGATCTAGAAGAAGGTGGATGTTTCTGAGAATAATAACTCATGAGGAGGTCTTCCATGATAAGGGATCCAATTTGGTTCTCATTATTTTAATGATACCAATAGTGAGTCTTAGGTGATAGGGCCATTTAGGTTTCATCCAATGAATAGTCGACCTAAGATGTTCCGATTTCGGGATTCAATTCCTCATGCCTTTCATGTGATCTTGGGAACAAGTTGTTTCTCTTGTAGATACCATGTCCATATTTAGAGTCAGTACCCAGTGGTCATTAGAGATCAATATGGTGGAGGATTCCATGTCTAGAACATGTCTCAATAGTATTAACTAGTAGCGTAGTTCCAGCGTCAGGGATATCTGGCCCATGCTCCACCGGGGATAGATAGAGGTGGTATATTCCAGACTTATTGTGTTTTGTAAGGAACATGACCTAGGCACAACTAAGGAGGTTGTTTTCAACATAGTGGAAGAGGATCTGGGTGTGGTAAATTTCATTTTACAAAGGAAGTATTCCTAGTAGGGAAATAGATCGTTCGAGGTATGATCGGTTTATTCCGTATTATTCCTTCTACATTCTTTGATTTGGGATCGCTGCACTCCATTGTTGCACCTAATCCATCCAATTCACTAAAAAATGATGTAGAGAGTTTTCTAATTCCCCTAGTGTTGAGTATTCTAGTAGTTGGTCATACCATGTTGTTTGATATGTGCCATGGATATAGGCTAATGAGGGGACTGTATCATCCCTGTGTGGATATTTTCTGGTTAAAGATGAAACCATATGATGTCATCCATAGAGAATACTAGTTGTACTCTATTCATGTTGTAATCAACTACTTCTAGATAAGATTTGTGTTTTCAGGCATAGATGGTCAATGTGTGGCATTTGTTGGTGAGAGGAGCTATTAGGATGGTAGTTGGCATGTGGATCCCTTTAATTCCATGTTTGTTTGGTTGTTAGTGGAATTGGTGGGTGTTGAACTAAAAGAAAGTTCCAGGAGTTTTTTTGCGAGTTTATTGTTGTTTCTCTTAAAGATGTTGTGACTCTTACCCCTTTATGTGATGTTGATTTCAAGATAGGCTTACAACCATGTGATTCTCTGATTTTTATTTCTACTTATTAGATTACACCATCTGAGGTGTGGGAGTTGATGAATCAGATAGAAGATCAAATGTATATGGGTTTTATCTAGCCTTGTGTGTCACCATGGAGTTATCCAGTTATATGTTCCAAAAGGAAGATGGTTTTCTCAAGTTTTTCATTGGCTACTAGAGGTTGAATCAGGTAATGGTCAAGAATAGTTACCCTCTCCCTAGGATAGAAAATCATTTCATCCTACTGATGGGATAAAGTTGGTTATCTAATATTTATTTTCATTCTAGATATCACCAACGAAGTGCAATGTAGAGTTATATCCTAAAGACTACATTCCAATATATGTATAAGAACATCATGTTTTTGGTTATTTCATTCAGTGTTAAAAACTCACTAGTCCTATTCATGGGGATCTTGAGCTCCATTTTTTGTGAGTTCTTGGACCATTTCATATTCATATTCATAGATTTTTTCTTGATCTACATGAAGATATTTGGGGAGAATACCTATAAATCATAGTACCATCTTGGATATTATTCGATGCCACTAGATCGTTGTAATGATGTCCATGTGAATGATCGGGACTTGAGAGGTCCATTTACATTGAAATGTGATGTCGTAGTAAGGTTTAGTAGTGGACCCTTCGAAGGTAGAGGTAGTTGTTTCATACGATGAACCCAAAAATGTTGCAATGGTTTACATTTTTCTTGATCCGGTAGGCTATTAATAATGGTTTGTATATGATTTTTCCTGATTTGTAGACCCATTAACTATTATTACAAGATAGGACATGACTTTTGTTTAGAGTGAGCAGTGCCAGACAACATTTGGATATATGAAGGGGAAGTTGGTCAGTGCTCCAGTGCTCCAGTTTCCAGAAAAAGGGGTGAGGTTCAAGGTGTTTTTTGATTCTTCTAGTTTGGGATAGAGAGGTGTAATCATGTAGAAGTGGTTAGTTACCTATTTTGGGTATAAGTAGTTACATCCCAGTGAAGATGACTATTCCACCCAATATCTTGAGCTTGTGGTGGTTGTGTTCATGTTGATTTTTTTGGACATTATCTCCTTGGGGATCAGTTTTTAGTCTTCTTGGACCAACAAATCATAAGGTATATATTTTCTCAGTGAGATCAGAACATGAAATAGAGTATGTGGATGGAGTTTCTACATAACTATGACTTCAAAATATCTTAAAAATCAAATAAGTGAAATTGTACAGTAGATTCTTTGATAATGATGTCATAGATGGATGTAGATTGTGAATATATATATTCTGGGAAGAAAATGGAGGATTTGTCAACCACTCACATAGATTCAAGGATATAGTGTAATATAGGCTGGTAGTTTTAGATGATAGTGAAGCCTTCTAAAAAAACAGGCGGAACAACCTATGTGGGGTGTCATAGAGCTAGAGGTGATGCAAGATCGCATTTATCATAGTGATGCTCAGATGAATGGTCAAAGGATGGTCATAAATATATTTTGTTCTATAGAAGGAAACATGTTCTAGGACCGATGGGAAATGGACAAATCTATGAGTTTCATATATCACCTTCGTGTACCCCTAGGAATTTATAAAATGTACCATATATTGGGGGATTAGTTTTTGTGTCCCAAGATAAAGTGGGAAGTGTCGAAAATTGTGGAAAAGCACATAGTTTGGTAGTTGGTGATGGTTGAGTACCATGAACACAGTGGTATGTTTCACCCCTTATATGTCCCTAAGTGGAAATGGAATTACATCTCTATGGATTTCATCACAAGATTTCACAAGGCTCAAGGAGGTTGTGATTCAGTCTAGAAACAATTTGATCAGCAGATGAAATCATATCACATCTTAGTAATCATGGTGTTGAGCGTTGAGGATGAGTTGGAAAGGAGTTTTGTCGAAGGGGTGGTGTGTTTTAATGGTGTTTTGAGATGCATTATTTTATATATAAATACACATATTACCTCATGATTCTGAAGGCGGTTTCATAATTCATTTTTCAGGTTGTAACACCACAACACATCATTCCACCCTCAAGAGGATTGTAAGATAGATCAGACCATCCAAATGCTGGAGGACATGTTGCGGGAATTTGTCAGGGAGATTGGTTGATCTTGGATGTGACACCTTCACTTGGAAGATTTTTATTACAATAATATTTATCACTCAAACATTGGTATGGCTCTATTTGAAGCATTTTATAGAAGAAGATTTCAGTAAAATTTGTCCTATATAGAAGATAAAGAGATAGGTATTCATGGCCTTGATGTCATGTAGTACAAAAGATAGAAGGTTTAGCTTGTGTATTGTAGGATGAAAGAAGAAGAAAACTAGTAGAAGTCTTATGTCGGTCATAGGAGAAGACCCTTGGGGATGAGGTTCGGGACTATGTGGTCTTAAGGGTTTCCCCATATTGTGGGCAGTGGAGGATCAGTAGAGGGTGAAATATTTCTCTTAGGTTCATCAACCAATTTGTTGTGTCGGGGCGAGTTGGCAAGGTTCATACTAGTTGGTTCTACAACAACAGTTAGAGAAGGTCCACAATATCTATCACACTTCTCTTCTTATTGTGTATCTTCACGATGACTCCCATGACATTGACTAGGGAGGGATGAATGTTGAAGATGTAATGATGTTCGTGGAGTATCTAATAGAGATCAAGGATCATCAAGAGATGGTGTTGCAAAGATGGAAAATTCCCTTGGTTCATATGTTGTGTAGGACTGGTTTCTTGAATGAGAGTACATGGTAAATGGATACACATATTCATTCCTAGTACCAAAAATAGATCTATATTTTTCCTTGTTTTTTGTTCCCTTTCTAATTTAATTCTTTTTACCGTTCTTGTTATGAGATGCGTTGTATTCTTTTTCCATGATTTTTGATAAAGTCTTGACATTAGGAAAGGGGAATAATAGATTCCTAACTGAGATGAATTAATTTATATAAGATTATACGCATGCGGGAGAGTTAGTGTCACTTATAGTGGGTAGTGTCTTTCCACTGAGGATGTAATTCCTCGATTCATATTTTCAGATGGTGTGGATTTTCTCCTTTTGTGGTTTATCTTGTGGTCGGTTGGTGGTAGTAGATGCTATAGGAGGTGTTCTTGGATTTATAGATTTCACTCCATCATTCCACCAACAAATGGCTTTTTATTATTGATCCTGTATGTCATTGAGCTGCTTTAAGTATAGAAAGATCTATAAGAGTTATCTTAAGGGGTGGTTATTCAGGCCCCTATTTCATTCAGGTTGGTTTAAAAATCTTGTGGGTGATAATAGTTTGATAGGTATCTAATGTAATGGAATGGAACTCCATATTCTATTTATTTTTTAAAATATGGTTTTTGAGGTGCTTCAGGAGGTGACGATAGCTCATTATAGGAGTTTGTCAAAAATACATTTTGTATTACTAGTAACTCACTGATGGTGGGTCGTGATGGGGAGTTTCTATGGTGGACTGAATGGTGACTCACAAAATGGTAGCTCACAAAGTGGTATATCATAGAATAACGACTCATTGAATGGTGACGTGTCAAAAAATGACTCTCTAAATGGTAGTTGATTGAGAGGTGACACACCGAAAGGTGACTCACCAAACGATCACTACAGAATGGTGACTAACTGATCGGTGACTCAAAGAACAGTGAATCACCAAACAGTGACTGGCCAAATGCTGACTCACTAAATATTTACTCACCATCAAAAGCTCATCACTGATATCTCACATTGGTGAATCGTCTAGTGGTGAGTCATCTACTATTCACTCACTATGGGAACTCACCCAATGGAAAGACATTTCCATAGTTTTTAAATTTCCATATTTTCCAAGTTTTTTTCCAGATTCACACCTTTAATGTTATATTTGACATAAAATGAGTTTAAGACCATTTTTAATAGTTTTTTAAGTTGTTTCAGGGGATCTAAAATATTTTGCTAATTCTATATGTATTAGGTGGAACGTAAATACTCAAAACAAATATTCTTGATTGTGATATGACATTAATTTATTTCAAAATCATTTCATAAATTGATATAGTATATGAACGTTATAAATCCAAGACTTTTTCTTCCTTATTCTTGTAGATTACAATTATTATAAAGTGTTCCCAGAAACTTTCTTCCCCAAGGATATGTATGTCTTTGTTTTACCCCTATATTGTGTTATCCCTTGAGCTTTGCGCACCACCTATTAGGCGCAAAAGTAGTTGTTCTAATTGTATGTTTCTTGAGTTAGGTATTACTTTGTATATATTTTACTTTTGTATCATGAGAGGTGGGTGTATGAATTTTTTCTTATGTGAAGGAAGTTTAATCTTAATTTAATAAAGTTAATTGAATATGATTGAAACCAATAAATAGTGTCTTGGAAAATGTGACACCTACTTCTATTTTTTATTTATATTGTGAGTTATATGGGATTTATGCCAACTGAAAATCATGTCTTATGGTGATCATTGAATATGCCCTCAGGCTGAATTGTGATGTATTTTTTATTATAATGTATTGAATGGATTTGTATATGAAAATGATTAACCATGTTTACCTGGTTAAATAGATTAATGCATTAGGATTGAAGATGAACTATTATAACCCATGAATTATAAATGTCTATTTAAATAAGGTGTGATTTATAAATCTGAATAAACCCTTCCTTGTTTGGTGTGGTTGTGTGTTTTGGGTGGTTTTGTTTATTCTTGTTCCTTGTTTAGTTATGTGGGTGTGGGTTTGAGAGAATTGTTATAAGGTGGGATGGAATAGGTGGTGTGGTGGAATCCCAGGTTGATAGATTGAATGATAGTGGAATGGAAGGGAAGTATTGGAGTAATGGTGCTTTTGGATCAGGTTTTTCATTGTTTATATTATAGGGTTTCATGGTTGTGGTGTTGTTATATAGTGAGTCATTCATGATTGGTTGTGATGAGATGTGTTTCTGTGTTTTACTATGAGTTTGGGGTTTTCTTGATGAGTGGATGGATTTTCTAGTGTGACATTGAAGATTGACGATGGATCTTGTTGGTATGGGTGTTAAACGTAGTAGAAAAATGAAGTAAGTTTCTTTATTATAGTGCTTTTTATACAATGTGGTTTCTGCTACGTGGCGTGTTTCATGCTATGATAGGTAGATTCCCAATTATGTTTGGAATGAATAAATTGTTTTTATTAATAAGGAATGATATTTGGTTAAATGATTTTTCTGTGGTTGTGAATTGAATTGTCACTTGTTGTGTAGTTGAGAATTTAGAGGTAGAAGTAAATATGGTTTTGTTGGCTGGTTGTTAGTTTTGGAAGAACCCATAGGCTGGGATTGTGTGTTTTATACTAAATAAATATACATTTATTTTCCAAGTGTTTTCTATACTCACTCCACCCTAGTTGAACTCTATGTTTCGAACACCACCATTGTCATGTTGAAGGATTACTTTTCCTGAGATCTTGGTGGGAGGATGGATTGTTGTCTATTGGATCCTTCATACTCCCTCTTCAATGAATTGGTAGACCAAGATTCCTTGGGTAAGTTGTGGTGCAGTTGTGAGGATCGTGTGTTTGCTGGTGAGGTATGTATCCCAGGTGTCTACAAAATGAGATGTGGTGTGCTTTTCAAGTGTCTTTGGGATGTGGTATGGTTGTGTCCTAGGTGTCTACGGGTGGGATATGGTATTTTTTTAGCTCATGTTTTCTCATTTGAAATTTCATTGGCATTTTTTCCCAGGTTTCAAGAGTAGCTCTGAGGAACACGTGTGTTCGAGATGGTTGTGACATGGGTTTTGTAGAATACTGTAGATGCACCAAGATGTTTTTCTTTAGGGTTTCAGCAATTAACTGGTGGGATATTGGGAAGGGTACCCAAAAACCTATGTTCTTATTTATAACATTACATTACTTGTTTTATTTGATGAGTGTTCGTTAATGAGAATAAGATGGCCAGTATTCATTGTTAGGTGGTCTTGGTTTATGCTCTTTAATTAAAGGAGAATTAGAATGATTCACTGACTTGTGCATGGTAAACATTGGTTTTTACCTACTAAGTATTCTATTATTGTCCCCCTACATATAAAAAATACTTTCAGGTTTCAAGGAGGACCATATGGACTGTGCTGAGCATTTCTATCTCGAACATTGGTAGATTTGATGCCTCATTGTGTTTCCTTGTTTTTGTTATGTAATTTAGAGACTCTTGTTTTATAAAAGTTATATTTAAAACATTCATGTTGGATGGGTTTGGAATTTTTTAATATATATATATATATGTGTGTGTGTGTGTGTCTTAGAGTTGTTTTGGGATGAACCATATCATCTCTATATATTTTTTTCTTATAAAAATTGTAATGCCTCCCATTTATTGAGATTCACTAACCATGGTGTTGGTTGCCACCCCAAGGCCTATAGGAGGTAGGGCTCGAGGTTTATTATATCTATTCATTAATTTTCATCTCAAGAGGTTCATATTGGGAGGGAGGTGGTCATGATTGTATCTCTATCCAAGATCTAGAAAAATTGGTATTAGCACTGAAGTCAGTCTCCCTTTCATCACTTGAAATTATATATTTTGGGGATCTTCCCATAAAACTTCACAACCATATTTTTAAATCCCATAAGAGTTGATTCTAATATTGATAAGTCCTGTAAAAAACACTTATAGTAAATATCAGGCCCAAAGAAACTACATACCTTAAAGACGTTCATGAAATAAACCTAGGAAACTACACCTCTCTCCTTCTTCAGGTCAAGTAATCGATCTGCCACTTGGATGTTGTGACCTAGGAAGTAAATCTAATCCATCCAGAATTGGGACATTTAGAGTTTAGAATATAACTTATTATGTCTCAATGTATTAAATATGATCTCAGGATGTTTTCTAGGGTCATGTTGTTTATGATAATACACCAAGATATAATCCAATAAAATCCACAAAAATAAATATAGATAATGTTGGAACACTTGTTTTATCTTTTCCATGATGATCATTGGATTGTTCATGAGTCTGAAAAACATTACCAAATACTCATATAGACCAAATAAGTTAAAAATTTTGGTGTGAGTCATGTCTGATTGTATAACATGTAACTAAGGATAACTAGAATTCAAATCGATCATATAGAATAACTGAGCTCCTAAGAGATGGTTGAAGATATCATATATCTATGGTAGAGGATACCCATTCTCAATTATCAATTGGTTTGTTTTATATTAATCATAACATAACCTGAGAGTTATGTTTTCCTTTTTTAAAAAAAGAAATATCATCCCCTATGGTGAAGTATTTGGACAAATGAATCCATTGGACTCTAAATCCTATATCAACCACTTTAGTTCTTGTATCTCAATGGTATCCATCCTGTATGGAGGAATTGATAGTTTTATATCTTATGGAATTAGATCAACATAGAATTATACCTCTTTCATGATTCGTAACTATAAAAGATCATCTAGAAAAATATCCATGAAATGATCAAATATTGGAGTGATATATTTCTAACATGTTCCATGGTCATACAAATATAAAATCATGATCTAGGCTATCATCGCACCAATCCAATGATTCTTAGGTCCAGACTAACATTCCTGGATCTCATATTCAATATTTTGAAGAAAATATCCTACCTTTGGTGATTTAAGGGTTATCCTTTGGTGATAACAATAAAATAAATCATGAAATGGAACCAACCCGTATATTACGAGAATGACATCATTGCCGATCATCTTGAGGAAAAAGAGGTCCAAAACAAAGTGACACACACAAATATCAAGGGAGAACTCCATGTACTGACATAGAACATATATTATTATTCCCTACAGGGTTTCAAGTGTCAAGAATCTATAAAAAGTATAGAAATTGATTCCATGGTTCTCCGCAATGGTGTCTAATATAAAGCTACGTGAATCCCCTGTATCAAAATGTTCAAAAGATAAATTAGAGGCTATTATAATAGTATAATTTATGGTATAAGGTTTGGTATATTTCTTATCACGGTTATGTTGCACATGGTATACCAATCCGAAACCATGTTCCTATTATATTACCTAGAAACACTAAACAGATCGACCCTATTGTCACTATAACACTGGGGCCTAACTAATATATCCATGACCACCACCTCAACCTGTTAGGTTGGCTTTACACTAGCTCATTGACTAATGAGAAAATACTTACCCACCTACTAAAGATGGATTTAGTGTAAACCCTCTCCTACTCGATTCTATTGGAAATGTTATTTAGGAATGATGTTAGTGTACCATCTTTCCTTATGATCGATACTCGATTAGGTCCCACTTAAATTATAGCCTCATATGTCTGAACCTTCATTAATGGTAGTACCTCACCTAGATACCAGAATATGGCGTCTAAATGTCATCATCACTACATGGAAGATCAAAATGATGCTTCTTATTACCATTTGATGATCTATCATATTAAGATACTGATCCTCCCTGGAATGCATCTTCATCCTCTCTCAGGTTAACCTCTATGATTAATGCTTGATTCACTACCCAAAAAACAGTCATCTAAAAAACAATCACCAAAGATCTCATGTCATATACGAGAACATCCTCAATTTTCAAAGATTTAGATATTTCATCACCCAGCTATATAGATTTCAATCTCTATAGCACTGTAAATTGGGAATAATATTCCATAACTGATAATGTTCCATGATACATGTGGAATGAATCTAAGGATCTATCAACCCATAAAGAATTTTTATATAATTAGTCACAAAATTTAGTATGAAAATACCTCAAGGACCTCTCCTGATGAAAAACTATCTGAGTTATAACATCCCACCATCTCTCGGCAGAATTATGCAGTATATATGTAGAAAAAAATTAATATCTTATCATGAGGCATCTCTATATGGTGAATGATTACTATCATGGACTCTATCCATGAGTTTGCAGTCTACAGTCAGTCATTCATGAAAAATGTGGGTGGATAATACTACTAGAACTCATGTGTCAATACTTCCATAGTCAACGTAGGTCATGGTGCTCCTTAAATGGTCTAATGTAACTTATCAAAGCCCTCATATATCTGTGCCTCAACACATGTGCTTGGTATAACTACTGACTCACTTGCTGGAACTACTATAAGATACACTGGTAATTAATGGCCTACCACCTACAATGTAATATAATTTCCACCATTCTAGTATATGACTAGAGGTCTTCATGGTCGAAATCTACTCCAATTCTCAAAACATGTCTTAATTTGATATCATTATCAATGTTTTCATCACATAAAATATGATATTTAATATGGAAATTTACAATACATACTAAATTAGAACACAACAATATGACTTCTCTAATATATAGTTCTAGGATATGTACCCATTATATATAGGCAAGAGATACTACCTACAGCCCAATACTAAGTTCAGATAATGGTCAAGTTCTATGTAATAATAAATTCAGTTTCCACTTAATTCAAATATATTCATTTCTCATTCAATGCATCATAATATATTTCACATTTATATCCCACTAACATTATATTTTATTAACTGAATGGTAAACAAAATTCTAATCCATGAGGTCCATTACTCCTTATGAACCAAAACATGGAATCCACTTAATTTACACCATAACACCTATTAGTATACCTATCACAACATCAGAGATAACTATCACAAAATCAATCATAATAGAATGAAATAAGTAAATCACACTAAATGGAATTGAAAAATGCATTCCACGCAATCTATAGAAAGTTTCTATATGATATGTGAGTGGGAAAACCCACATATCATCCGGATACAAAATAAATAGAACAAAAAATTAAAAGAATAATAAAAATTAATTCATGTGCATCACCAAATGTTGGAATCAAATTAAATATAATAGCTGAAATATCAAAAATAAATTTTCCATTTGAGGAAATTTGGATTTTACCTACATACAGGATAGCTACTCCTTGGAACATCCCATTATCAAACCCCAATTCATTATTATCCTTTTCAATTATAACCAAAAAGTAAATAAAAACACAAAATAGCACTGATACACCCATTCTAATATCCCATAAATGAATTACATTAAATTTTTCCTTGATCCCAGTTTTCCACATTGACTATAATGCATATCCAAAAACTACATAGGGTTCCAAAAAGAAGTGAGGGACAATGTGTGTCAATATAGAAATTATTCCCTCATCACCAGAGAGCAACACAACAGAATATCAATACAATACAAGTAGCAGAAGTAGAATTATAACAATAAAAGAAGTTAATAGTTGATGACTAATGTATAAACAATTACCTAATCCATATCATATAAAATTGATAATACATGTCATATGTCCCTAATAAAGTACTTAGAGATGTTTAAATAGAATGTGTACAATACATGGAACAGAAGTTAGAAAAGGAAAAAAATGTCCACTAGAATCATGAGAATAATTTCATTCCCATGATACCCTACTCCCAATATGAAATCATGAACAAGTAGTTGGGATCATTCTATTATCAATACATGTAATGATATTATTTTTTGGGTACCCAATGCTGTCCAAAATAGGGTGAGTGATATAATCCCAATAGGGAACCACACATGGTCTTGTACCAATTAGTTAGTGAATATATATATATATATATATAATATCATTTTGTGTGGAATCATAACAAGAAATGTATGAAAAAATTTAATGGAATAAAAGTCTATGTTCTCATTTATAACCAATTTTATTTGGAAGTAGAGTATCAAATTTAAAATTCATGCATGTATTATTTTTAAACATGTTCAATTAAAAATTAATTTTCATACAAACATTATGTCATGAGACACGACAAGTATCCTATCATCCCCAATAATAACCTGATCACGGATTCCTAAATAGTCCTTCCATAAAGAGAAATACAATGAGAAAACCCAATCATGTTATTTGTCTTGAAAATCATGTCATTTAATCCATTTCATTCAATTGGGAGTTTATAACTTGAACCCCTCCATTTCCTTCCTAATTTGGAATATAGTTACCACTATATGTATAATATCATCAAATACCCTATGATAACATCCATGGAGATCCTCTGAAGAACCCACGTATCACTCTAGTTGTGGTATAATGTCAATGCTACTCGAGACCATCTATTTTGGTACACAATGGGATCCCAAGATTCACCCATAGAAATATGATCCAATGTATTTTGAGTCTATCCATATCCATCCATTTGGATTATAATTGTCACTAAACATATAACAGTCAAAGGACTATAAAATTTCATCATTGGAAACCCGTTTACGGAGTCCATGTGTCACTCCGGAAAAAGAATGGCTAGAGACAATTGATTTTGTCCACAAAATTCATCATTGAATACATGTGCCACCAAATACATATATGAATCCATTAAATTAAATAAAATTCAATGAATATCAAATAACAATATCATGTTCAATACCAGGATCATCTGTTTTATAACTTGCATCAAAGGAAACTCAAAACGTTGGACAATCTCTAAAAACATTCCACATAACTACTCACATGGAAAAACCATTAATCAAGCATATCAATATTAACAAACCATTACATGGAATGGTTTAAGGGTCTTGGATATTTCATTCCTTCATATTAGTAAATTATAATTAATATCATATTTCCATTGACACATATATTCATAAATCTATTCATCATTTTTATTTAAAAATATCAATTTCATACTAATAATCCCATGACATGGGGTAAGTAAGACACCCTAATGTATCCATGTCAAAAGCCATTATAATGGTATATTTAAACTAAAAACACACACAAATAGTTTGTTTCTATCTCAAATTCCCCAAACTATAAACAAGCATCAACAATTCCCTTTAATCATTATGACCAAGACTAGAAATTAAAGGTTTTATTATCATTTTAAGGATTCAGCCAAAAAGTTGGGCGTATGGCACAAAAACATAAATAAACCCATCAGATTTAAACAAAAGGAATGAAAAAACCTAAATAATGTCTGTAGTTGATATCTTCTCCAATATAAGCTCTCTATTTGGCATAGATCATGAGTAAAAAAATTAATAGAAAATGAACCTAATAATAATTCATATTAGCTTGCACCAAAATCTCTCACCAAATATAAATATGAATAAACAAAGTCTATAATTAATTTATTAATAAGTAATTTAGATCCAATGAGATGAAGTGACCTTGCATGTGAGATCAGAAGGTGAATTATCCTCAAATACATGATTATCCTTCTAATAGAAATCTATGAAGGGGTTCTTGATGTGTGGGGGAATGAAAATTTTATGCTTAAAATAGATTTTAATTATTGACAAATGTAAAATTTACCCCAAATATCCATGTATCACATTTTAGTTGCATGGATTGAATATCCGATAATGTATTGTTAGATATAAATAATGGGAACCCACGTGATTTTCCTACACTCATTGACTAACTGGGTGCAAGAAATTCTAAAACCCAATGTCATAATCGAAAAAAATTACACATATGTTCACTCAATTTATAATGTTTTCATATACATGTTTTTCTAATATCCACCTATTTTAAATACTCACACATTATTTTCCACCCATGTTTCCATCCCCACATTGTCAGTTCAAACTATGATCCTAGCTTATTTTACCCAATAACATGGTTTCTAGGATCCATACCAACCTCGTATACCCCTGATACCTCCATGAAATCAAAGGGAATTCATAATATACCATATAAAAAATTTTAAACTATGAAATTATATAAAATGAAGGATATTTTCCTCAACTAATAAATTGGCTTATAAAATATAACTAGTTTTTTTTCTAATGATTAAAAATCCTTTTCAAGACTACTTTTACGTAAAATTGGAAACAAATATTTCTCTCATTCATACCTGTGGACTGCCCCCTCCATTTCGTAATATGAATTATTTCCCTCACTAATTCCTATTTTAGGAAATAATAAATAATTTAATAGATAATTTATATTTTATAATATAATTATGATTTTAATTGATAATAAATATTTTACTGTCTTTCTAATTTGTCGTTAGAAAAATTAAAAAAGTTCATTTTTATCTATGCACAGTAATCTATATGAATTATGTGACAAGTTTTTCAATTTATACATTAATAATATTGTTATTTGTATTAATAAAATGAATATACATGATATTAATGTCACTATTAACATTTAGCGTATTATAATACCATGATCAATGTAAAAGGGCAATAACTGATGATCGAAAATATTCATGAAAAAATGAAATAGTTAACTCCCATTAAAAAATGATCATCACTAAATTACTTTTAAAATCATCTACTAAGTTCCATTAATTATTTTGTAATTCTTACTTTTATATCATACAACAAAGAAGAAATATGTTCAGTCTGGAAGTATTAAAAATGAAGGGGACCATGCTTAATGAAAATATAAAGTAATCATAAAGTGTGACAATATAATGAAGAATAATTTCACAATAATGTATAGAATAAATAATATGATATGTGTATATGATGATGTTTTGTCATCACAAAGTTATTAAAATGATTAATTATTACATCCAAAGACCATCATATCATGGGATATGATTAATGAAGATATATTAAGTTGTGATTTGGAAAAAGAAGAAGCCTATATTGAGTATACTTTATGATATTACATGAAATCATTCTAGAAAAAATTATAATCACATTAAATGAAACAACTATCATTATATTTAAAGAATAAAAGTTGAATATAAGTATAATGATCAATTTATAGTGATAAGGAATCATAATGTGATTATTTGGGAATATTAATTTCTACTTGAAAAAACATAATCCAAACTGTTTAAAAATAAAAAACGTCAACACATTAATTTCTAGAAGTTTATTATTGATAAAAAGTTGATTATAATGATATAACTTTACGAAAAAATAGTTGATTTATTTTTATAAGCATCCAACAATTATGAGATGACTAGCCACAATAAACTGGTCAGAAAAATTGATATTTTCCTGTGATACTAAATCTACAGTATTTTGTTTTAATAAATATACAGTACCAAATTTAGGTTTTTTCTATAAAGGATTTAATAAAAATAAAAATTCTAAAAAAGGGGAGATGAAGGTGATATGATAAAGGAAAACACATTTTAAAAAAGAAATTATTTTAGATAGTAAAAATATATTCATCATTAGTCCAGTAAATGTAATTAAAGACCATGATCAAAGGATACATATGGTTCTATGGAATATTTAGTTAAATACCATATTCCCTCTAATATATCATGTCCTCCCATAGATATAAAATTACACATTTGGGGGAAATCATGAAACAAATAATGTAAAATAAATATGAAAATTAAAAATTCATAAGAATGAGAAGAATGTATTTTTTAAAATAACATATCAATTCATTAATATAAAACATTATAATATATAATAAACATGAAAAATATGTCTATAAAATGTTGAAAATTATGATGTATTAATGATTACACTATATGGAGTTATGTGACAAAATGATGGACTTGAGAAAGATATACTGAATAAGATAAATCTATTGTATATTTGATATAATATATATATATAAATATATAAAAATTAATAAAGAATATTTTTTGATGGAACATGAGTTATTATTTTCTTATGGGAGACTTTATGATTCAACAAATAGAGAGAAATTATCTATAGGACAAGATGATGTAATGCATGAAATCATCTATGATCTTGCTAGATAGAATTTTTATACGGTTCAATAGTTGTTCCATCATAGTATGAAATACTAAAGAGGAACAACCCAATATTAGAAGATCAATGGAATGTTATTATTCATAATAAGAATAAGTTCTCATATAAATATTTTGTTGAATAATAGAATTAAAATACAAAGATCATTGATGTTTATGATAAAAATTCAGATAAGGGGACACAAAGAACGTATCAAAGGATAAAAATGGGAATCAATGAGGATATTGTTTGAGTGATTACTCCAAGACATTCCAATCATATAATGATTGTGGTAACCATTATACTATAGAAAACATTTTTTACAAATATTTAGAAAAATCATAGGGACAATTAAAAGGGGAATTTAGGTGATGATAAAAAAAACTTTACATAATAAATAATTGTATAATCCTGGTGTATGAATAGTGAAAATTAATTCTAATGATGAGATTCATATATTACATGAGAGAGAACTAACTTGAATGTAATATTCGAAAAGGTTTTTTAATTAATGAAAATTTTATTTTGTGAACATCGATTTAAATTTATTATGTTAATTATGAAAAATAAATTTGTAACCATTTTTTATCTCTATGATACATGATTATAAAGTTGGAGTGTCGATTTAAGAGTTCAAAAATATGAAGTGGGTGTATTTTATGCATGGAACATTGAATATTTTGATATGTTTTATGAGTTTGTGTGGTATTAAAAATTTAATTATTAATCAGTTTGGGAAGTTCATTAATCTATAATGTGAATGTGTGTCAAAAGAATGATATAATAATGGGAAAAATTCATGCTAGAAATTTACACTCCTGTTTTATATATTATGTTTAACCATGTATAATTTTGGTGTGATGGATGATGGATCAATTTTAAGTATCCAATGGTTTCATCTTTATATTTAATTATTAATTCCATTTTATAAAAGAATAAAGGGTTACCATTTGGTTTAAAATTTTAATTAATAATTAATGAGGTTATATGGAAATATGTTCCTTCATATACACCTTCTATTTGTTTTCAATAAGGTTGAGAGAATTTTATAGATACTACCACAATTATTTGGAGGAAGTGAAAATAATAACAAATTTACATAGTCATTATATTTTAATAATATTATATTTGTTGTCAATGAATAAAGAATTTACCATTATGCGTAATTTGAAAATATGTGATGGGAAACATTGATGAGATCAGTAAATTTAATCCAAACTATATGGAATAGAAATTGTTTCTATTTATTGGTTTATTAAATAGATTATAATGATACATCATCAGTTCTGGAATTATTGAGCTGAAATTGAAATATGGAAAATCCTTGGACTAACATAACATTCAATTAATAAAATGTAGGAAAATGCATGCGTCATTTTAGACAAAGAATACATGTCATTTCATATAAAATTGATTAATTTTTCATCTAATATTCAAATTATATGAGTCATTTCACATTCTATATATGATTAGGGAGTAATTTATGAGTCATTGATAAACATTGTATGATTCAATAACACATATGATCGATTACGTATGAGTCATATGCTTCTTTGCATGAGTAATTATACTAATGTGTAGAGATTTTTATAGGGGTATCTAAAACAATAATCCATGTAAGGTGATTAATTGTACTAACATTTGTAATGAAATTTGAAGAGTATTAAATATTATAAAGATACAAAATTATATAACAAAAACACTATAATTCGTGATTGAACCGTCATAATTAAATAACGATCCACACAAAAAATGGATTTATTATTTGATTATCATAACAACATGTTCAAAAATAGCACAAATTGATAAAATATATTTTAAAAGAATTTGATATATTTTCAATAATAATCCAACAATAAATTGTATGATCTAATTTTCTTCTTATGTCTTTAAATTACATTCTAATCATGAAATGATGTAATACTATGTTTTCATGATTACATAGTTATGAAAAGTGATACTACCTAATAAATAGGTGTTATTTCCATGAATATATCATACAATGTTAAAGATTTTCTCAATTTAGATGAAATAAACAATAGGTCCTTGAAAGGAAGTTATGTAATACAAAATTACTATATATTATTTTTTATTTATAGAGATCAATATTATATGTTATTGAATATTTCAAATCTCTTCAAATAAAATGATTGATTTTTATTCGTTAATGGGATGACATGGGTCTTTGACCAATGTGAAGAGTTTTATAGTGGTGAAAAAATGAAGTGCATCAAAAAATATAATATTTGGTCATTTTTATTTCTATAGTGATGGTTCATATATCAGGAAATATATTCATTTATCATATATTGAAAATATCAATGAATTAAATGGTTTACAATAATAAAAATGTATATAGCAGAGAATATTGAATCATTTAAAAGTATAATGTTCATAGTGGGAAATTAGTGTTTTCAAGTTGTATAAAATTCATAGAATAATGGTGATATGCTATTGAGATTGAAAAATAGTTGAGAAAAATATGTTAGTGTTTTGAATAATATTATCTTGAAGTATCTTCATGAAATTATCTATATATATAAATCATTATTCTACGAATATGTGATAAAAACCATTAATCATAAGGTATAAATGGACCAATGAACACGAAGGAGAACATGACCCACACAAAATTTCAGTAGACTATATAAGAAGTTAATGTATTTTAGAAGGATTCATATTTGTCAATATAATTTGAATATTTATCATAGTGTTTTAATAAAATAATTTATTATTCACTACAATATATAATATTTTTGAGAAATTTGGCAAGATCTTGAGTTTTTTCAAAACCAAGCAAAAATTACTAAATCAAACATGAAAATGGTGGTCAATGACAAATGATAAGGAACTGTCAGATCCCATAAACCACATATCATTAAATAGGATAATACATGTTGTAATTAGTTGGAATAAAACCATGTAAAAATGTGCATATCATTCATGACATTATTCTTGATGGAAAACATGATTTTAACAAAAGAATGAGAAAAATAGGAATCTAAGGTAATTAAATCAAATTTTTTGGGGTGACACCGATGGTCGCCCTATGACACATCGGACAGTGACCTAGAAAATATTCTGAATATTAATGAACCTATAGAGGACTATAACGAATAACATTACACATCATGAAGCCACTATTTATGATAATAAACCTTTATATGGGTATGTGAATGAGAATATTTGATGGAATTAATGGCCTAATTCAATTTTACACTACAAAAAGACCCATTATGACCATACACCCATTAATGTAGATATTTAATGGCACTCTGGGTGTTATCATTCCCTAAAAATTGAGGGTAGAGGAATAAAACATCATCATATGCCAATGATTTTCTTATATTGTCTATAATACAAAAAATTATGTTATTGGGGTTTCTTTTATATATATATCATTTAATATTTAATTCTAATTCATGTTTTAATTAATGTTTTTCTATTTTGTTATTTAATTCTTCTCCAATATCAATTTCATTATATATTCTAAACATCTTCCTTCATCCCTTTCAAAAAGAATATAGGCATAACTAACCCAAGGAATATCCTTGGGGGAGAATTTGTGGTGTTCTAAATAATTGTGTTTTAATTCCTAAATGATTTAATTTATTTGTGGTGAATGAGAGTGGGAGTTTATTAGTGTGTAAATCTTCCACCAAATCATGAATCTCAAATCCAGTCAAAATTTATACCAAGAAGAGGTAAAAGTTTTTTATGATGAATTTGTTTTCTAGGAATTCTAAAAATATCTCTCGAGGTAGAGAATTAAAATCATAGTATGGATGGTCAGATTGTCACATAGAATTTTACAATGAATGTACCTATATAACCAAACTATTTGACCTAGGCCATCTCCATAATTAAATATATACTATTTTATATGTATTTAGTTTTGCAGTTCATTTTATTAATTTCCATTAATTTATTTCGTAACCTAAAACCATTAATTTCATAAAATAATATAAACACAACATGATTATATTTAGTGAATTAGAAAATAGTGATAGGATTACTACAATGTTTATCGAGTGATAAAACCCTAGTAAACCTATATAATACATTAATAATATAAAACATATATTGTACTACCCAATCGTAGGTGAATCACATGTTCACGGGATAACATTCACAATAATAGGACATAATGTTGATAAATTATCTTCAGATGGTTGATGGACAAGTTTTTTTTGAGATAGATATTTCTAGTGAGGAACAATATATAAAACCCATCAATATGTGTCTATTGAATCACATTAGACCATTATTTAAATGCCATTTTCTAAAGTAATTTTTATATATGGGATTTATGTGTTATTAAGATTTGTAGTGTTAATCAATTCCTTGGAACTCAGCCAAATAATAGAATGGAATAAGTTCTCATATTGATGTACACCATTTTCAATAATCATAATCATTATCTTCTTTAATCTTGTTGAATATTGGGAAATCATGGAGAATTTAAAATTTCAGGATGATGACGCAAAATGGTAATAGATTTTTGTTTTAATGAATGAAATATAAAATGGGATAAATGACCGACTATCTCTGCCTCATAATTATCTCACCTAATCTAGGTGGTTTTGGCTAGTGATTATCCAACCAAGGAAATGTATAAGGATGATTTCCTAGGTTGTCATGAGAATTATAGACCCAAATGTGGTGTTGAAAAATGATATATAATGGATTATATATAGTTAATAATGTGGGATTTAATTATAGAATATATCCTTATGGATGATTAATAATAGGTTCTCTTGATTACAAATCTAGGTTATGAGAAGTTGTTGATTTATAGAGTAATTATAGTCATCATGAATATAAAATGAGATAAATAGTGTATGAGAATGGTTTGTTTATTATTTTGTACCATACAATATGAGGATGGGGTTCACTGAACATGCCACCCCATAGTAATGGAGTTGACTAGAGTAAATGGTGTTTTTGTAGAATAACTTTTCACGCAATCAACAATGATTTTTTTTGATTGTATAATGATATATTTTGGGATCAATTCCAATAGGACTGTGACCTTATCTATGTTTTATGGATCCATGGGGTGACTCCATGATGAGTGATTTTGTTTATGTATTATTTTTATTTAGGATCGAAGTGTTTCACCCCAATCATTGTAGCATTTTCACCTCGATCTTCGGAGATGACGGTTGACTTTTACAGTGACTCAGGCTGTGTGTCTCGGAGATCTGGCAGTGATGGCAGTGTTAAGACCGTAAATGATTGGCCCACCAGTGGAGCGATAATCATGAGATAAAAATAATGCGAAAATGCATAAATAAATGGGACACCATATGTAATTTGGAAAACCCCCCAAATGGAAGGGGTAAAAAACCACCAGAAAATAGAAGGATCACTATGCGGTAAGAGTGGGTAAACACTCCCTCACTTATTACCTGAATAAAACCACCGTAAAATCTCCCTTGAAGAAGTGGGGAAGTAATCCTCAAAAAACCACTCAAATAGGATGACTACCGATGATGAGAAACGGGATACAAGCGATATTTGAGATTCCATTTGGAATAGGGGAGAGCCTCATTTTATAGGCCTCCTCCCTTTTCCTATTGCCTTCTCCCGCTGGGTGTTTGGTGGGGGTTTGGCCACCCACCACATAACACCACCATCCTCCATTTGTCAAAGGAGGTGGGCGGCCACCATCCTGCAAATGGATGTACACCATCAAATCTCCCACTTGGAGATTTTGTTATACACCAATCACATCTCTACATCCTTTCTATATGCCAAACCATGCTGCTCAAGTATCTACATGTCCACTCAGGGATCTGCACCATCTGAACATATCAGAGTTAATCACCTTCATCCGAAAATCTGCCAGATTTTTTTTAGTATGAATCTCTTTCATTTTCACACTTACTTCCTCCACCACATCTCGGAAAAAGTGATTATGTACCCCAATGTGCTTCGTCCTGTAATTAAAATATAGAATCCATGCAATATACGAGGCACCTTAACATTCAAAAAATAACAGATTATTCTCTCGTATATACCCAAGCTCCTCAAACATCCTTCTCATCCAAATCTCCTCTTTGTAAGCCTGTGTAGCTGCCATGTACTCTGCCTCAGTCATGGATTATGCCACAACTGAATATATCCTCAAAATCCAGCTCATAGATCATCCTACAATAGTAAACACATAACTAGTACTGGATTTCCACCTGTTAGAATCACCTGCAAAATCTGAATCAACACAGCCTCTGACAGTAAAATTCGATCCTCCATAACATAAGGCATCATTTGAGGTCTCCTTGATATATCTTATGATCCACATCACTATGATCCAATGCTTCAGTCCTGGATTCTCCATGTATTGACTAAATGATCCCATTTCAAGTGCATTGTCTGGTCTAGTACAAACCATAGAGAACATTAGACTACCCACTGCTGATGCATACGGTACTCGAGACAATAATATCCTCTATACATCACTGATAGGACTCATCGTGGATGATAAATTGAAATTAACCAGAAGAGGGGTAGATATTGGTTTATAGTCTTGCATGTTGAAGCGTTTCAACGCTCTCTGTAAGTAACTCTTTTGTGATAGGAAAATCATTCCACTATTTTTGTCTTGGTAAATATCTATCCCAGGAATCTTTTTTTGGTCCCAAGTCCTTCATATCAAATTCCATAGCCAATTGTTCCATTGTCACCTGGATATGATCATTGTTGGGTCCTACCACCAACATGTCATCCACATACAAAAGAAGAATGATTAAATCATTACCATCTGAACCATTGAAATATGAACAAGGACCAAAATGAAGTCTGTCGTATCCAAGGATCATGATATAGGTACCAAATCTCTTATACCAACACCTCGGCACCTATTTGAGACCATAAATATATTTGTTCAACCTGAAAACCAAGTTCGCTTTTCCTTATTCTGAAAAACCTTCTGGATGGATAATATAGATATCTTCAACTATATCACCATGGAGAAAAGAAGTATTCAGATCCAGCTGCTCTAGAGGTATATTGTATGTTGCACACATCGCTCGAACTATCTGAATAGTCGTCAGTCTAACTACAGGATAAAATATTTCGTTGAAATAAATACCTTCCTTCTGTGAAAATCCTTTTACAACCAATCATGCACGATATCATTCTACATGGTCCTTTTCATCACTATTGATCTTAAAGACCCATTTTATTCTGATATCCTTCCTTCCACGAGGTAATGAAACAAGATCCCATGTGTTGTTCTAGTGTAGTTCTTTGAGTTCCTCTTGCATCGCTTCCATCATTGAGGATACATTTGGACTCTGGGTTACCTCCAAAAAAGAATATGGATCTCCATCCTTGATCAATAAGATTTACGGGATATTTCTCTCAGTGACATATTCTGAGTGCCATACTAGTGAACTTTTCTTTTGAGTTGACCATCTTGGTCCAGACTCAACCGGTATTTGATCATCGGCCTCTGGTAATACTTAAAAGGAAATCAGTTCTTCCTTGGACCTGTCTTATACTTCGAATTTTGTAGTTTCTGTATTATCCTTCTTTGTTTCTTGATCAGTTGTCATCTGCACCTTATATTCTGCAATAATGACATCTTTGCTGATAATAAATTTCTGGGCAGTAGGGTCCCACAAATGATACCCCTTCACACCATTAGCATACCCCAATAAGATACATTTCATGGATCTCGAATCCAACTTCGATCTTTCCTGGTCATTAAACATTGCATATACAGGACTTCCAAAAGTATGTAACTGATAATAGTCAGCGGGTTTACCAGTACACATCTCCATTGGTGTCTTCAGCTCAATCTCTATTTAGGGAGATGGATTGATCACATAACATGAGGTATTCACTGCATCTGCCCAAAATCTTTTGGCAATACCTACAGTCTTCAGCATCGCCCCTGTTATATCCAACAGGGTTCTGTTCTTCTGCTCTACCACTCCATTCTACGGAGGAGTGTATTCCACCGTGAACTATCTCTTGATCCATTCTTGTTGAAAAAAAGTATCACACTTTTCACTTGTATATATTATACCGTTGTCTATTCTGAGACACTTGATCTTGTTTCCAGTGTCATGCTCTTTCTGTGAATTGAATGTTTTGAAGACTTCAAAAACATCTGCCTTCTTCCTAATTGGGTACACCCAACATCACCTGTAATATTCATCAAAGAATGATAAAAAGTACCTTGCTCCTCCCAGTGATATAACTAGTGCTTTACAAAAACCGGAATGGATCAACTCTAAGATCTCCTAACTTATTGTTGTTGACATCCCAAACATTAACCTATGATTCTTTCTCCAAGCACAATTCTCAAAAAAATTTAAGGATACCTTTGTCAACCAAGGCATCAAATTCTGATCTGGAAGAATCATCAGGCCTTGTTCTGACATATTTCCATGATTCTAATTCCATATCCTTGTCGATGCTTCCATCGAGGTAGTTGATTCAACAACTATCTCCACATACTTTTATGTTTCACCTATAAGCACGTACCGGTTCTTTGAGATTTTCTCTGCCTTCACTACCACAAGCATGCCCTTCATAATTCTCCTTAGTCCATTCTATGGGTGAGCCTGGAATACGATGTCATCCAATTATCCCAAAGACAATATGTTCTTCTTTAAGCCCTTCACATGACATACTCCTTGGACGGTCCAAACAATACCATCATGAATCTTCAGTTTGATGGTACTGAATCCAATGATCATCAGAGTGTTATCTTTTCCCGTGTACACAAGTCCTTCTGGGAATGTTTCATATTGGTCAAACCATTATCGTCGAGACTTCATGTTCCACATTGCTCTTGAGTCGATAATCAATGTATGATGAAGATGTTTCCCGCTTCAAGTAGTCATCATCGCTTCATTGACTTGTACATCTCCTTTTTCGGAAGTACTCGCAACATTCCCCTAAGATATTTCTTCACCACTCTTCTTATTCTAACAATGCTTCCGGATGTTCCCCTTCTTGCCACAATTTAAACATTTGACAATCTTCTTCTTACTCCTTGATTTGGACCTACCATGATATTGGATCCCTCTAGAACCACACTTCATCATCAAATCTATTTCTCTTTCTTTAATTGTCAATCGACAATTTTCTTTCCGCAGAATTGCCTACATCTTCATTTTCCACAACGAAAAATCATTCCCGTTAAATTTTTTGATCCCAAATTTCACCACCATCTAGACACGCCGTCAGTCCAGAACCTCTTTCATTTCACAATGAAGTATTTAATAATCTCAATAATTTTTTTTGATATGACAGATCAACCAGAGTTGTGATCACATAGCATACTCAAATTTATGAGATTTATAAATACCCAAAAAAACGTGAATAAGGATGGGCCATATCCTTTCATTTGATACCAATTATTAGGACCGTAAATGATTTAACCCCCAGTGCAGCGATAATCATGAGATAAAAATAAAGTGAAAAATGAGGAAATAAAAGGGACAACAAATGTAATGCGGAAAAACCCCCAAATGGAAGGGGAAAAAACCCACTAGAAAATAGAAGGATCACTATAGGGTTAAAGTGGGTACACACTCCCTCACTTATTACAAGTATAAAACCCTCATAAAATATCTCATGAATAAGTGGGGAAATAAACCTCACAAAAACGCTCAATGGGATGACTACTAGTGATGATAAACCGGATACAAGTGATAGATGAGATGCCATTTGGACGAGGGGAGAGCCTCATTTTATAGCCCCCTCACACTTTACCCTCTCCTTCTCCCGTTGGAGGTTTTTTGGGGGTTTTTCCAACCACCACCTAACACTGCCATCCCCCGTTTGTCAAAGAAGGGGGCGGCCACCATCCTGAAAATCGATGTCATCGAACAAGTGGGTGGTGGCCCTTGGTGGAGTCTCTAGTAAGAGATGGTGGATGTCCTTGATCGAACTTCTTTGTTTAGATATGGAGGTGGAGATTGGCTATGATGTGGTCGGTTTGTCAGATATAGTTCTGATTTTCACAAATCTACTTGGATTGTGAATCAGTTGCTATATGCAGTCAATGGGGGGTCGGGGCTCTGGCTTGTGATGATGAAATCTTGGATCCGTGGACAGTGGAAGGATTTGTTGTGATGGCATGCCGATTCGGTCTGGCCATCATTAGTTTGACGATTCAGGGCATCACGTTGGTCATGATGATATTAGAGTCACACATGACTCTAGTAGCTGTTTCCACATGATCTGGATATAGTCTCATTAGGATCTGGATATGGAGGTTTTTGTGTGTGGCACTTCGGCGTCGATGAGTGGTAGACACGGTGGTGTTGGAGACAAATACGTTCAATGATGGATGTAGGACGATACATGATGGTGGGATACGAGATTACGGATGTGGGTATTAATTGGGCCTTGGTTTGATGCTTCTTCAGGGGTGGGATTCTTTGAGGTAGATGGGCTATTATTGCTTCATCGGTGAGGCAGATGGTGAGGGTCGTTTTTGTTTTTGGCCAATCATGGAAATTTGGACATGTTTCTCCGGGGTTTTGTTGGATTGTGTAGATTGGAACTTTATCCAATGGATCTAAGACTGTTTTCCTCTCACATTCGGGTATGTAATGGGTTACCCCTTCCCAATTCAAAAGTGTTTTCTATATTCCTTTATTAATAATTAATGGATGATTCCTAAGCTACCTTTATTTTTTTTATTCTGTATTATTTTAATACATTCTATTTAAAAACAAACTATGGTCAATGTATGTTTTTTATGTATAGAAGAAGATAATTTTTTTATGTTTTATAGGTTATTTTTTTGTTTTATATTAAAATTTTTATGAAATATTGTTTTTTTGGATGATGAAATACAAGATCGATAAATTTTTAAGGACACAACTAGGACCACATTCATGAGAATAACATGGCGGGACACTGTGATTATTAATACAGGTATCTAAAAAACCGAAATAAATAAATATAATTCGATAAAAAAATACTCCGAAGAGAGGTTAACTAATTATTTTGAAGACCAACATAGTCTATTTTTTCCCAATGACCAACAAAAAATTGAAATATTGTGGGTTATAATAATATAATGAATTATTGATGGTGTGGGACTATTTTTTCATTTTTTTTAAATGAAAAATAAACATATTCTTCAATAAAATACCATCTATGTAATTTCATGATGATAATTTTGATCGATGAATGATTATATGATTATAGAAACAATAACGGTTATCGATTAACGATGACATTATAAGAAGTATTAAAATAAGACATGATTCTCAATAAGTTATATAATATTATTTTGTTGAATATATCCTGGAATGATATATCTTTGATATGTCATAGTGATGAGGCCCTTATTGAGGGTATAATTTGGTGGAGTGTAGTATGCATATAACGGAGTTATTATCACTTTAAATTACAAATATTTTTCATACACCCTCCATTATGTGTCTTGAATTATTATTCATTCCATTTTATGGGATTACATTATGATACAATGGAAATAATACAATTTTTTTCAACTATAACATAAAGGTACGAAACATATCATACTTTTTTTGTATGGGAGTAAAATAGAAAATATATGTGGCTATGCTATTGGGGATCCCTTAACACTCATTTCGAATACCATTCCATTATTTGGTGATGTTGGATTACCAAACCAGACAGATTTTTGGGAACTATATTATGGTGAAACTAATTGTAATTTGTCAAATTTGAGACGTTAATTACATTTCTTAAAATTTAATTCATTGTAAGAATAATTTAGTATATAAACTCTATGTAATGATGTATTTCTTTGGTTTCAAATGACACAGATAGAGTGATTGTGATATTTTGATATCCAACCAATAAATTATCAATCTCCCCCATATGGATATATTTATGTGGTGTAAGTGTTGTTGAGATTATCATTACTACAAAATAATGAGGTTTTGTTCATATATATTATATCTATAAAATATTATGTTAATATTATAGAAACAAGGTTCTTGGGGAATGATGTGAACATTAATACTAATTAGAAGAATATTGGTTGGATTGTTTTATTGGGGCCTTAACTATTTTTTATTTTGTATGCTATTCAAGAAATATTGTTTTTTATTTGATCAGTTTTATTATAGGTGAGACAATAAATATATGATAATTATACACACTATATTCTTATTAGAAACATATAAAATTAAATATCTCTATACATTTATGATTTAAAATGATTATTATTATATATCAAAAACTTAATATGATTTGTACAATTTTCATTAGGATGAGTTTTCGAGTTTGTGGATATAACCACCGATATTATTATTATTAGAGGTTAAGAGTAATTTTGTTATGGTTTTGAGATGATATAGTTCACTATTCATGTTTGGATCCTTTGGTTGGATAAAGTGCATGTAATAATTTATATGGGTGTTGTGGTTTCATTATTTAATGGGGATATTGTGCCTCTTATTTTTTTGGTTTTAAATGTTTCATTTATATTATATATAATTTTAAATAATTTAATTTTTAATATTATTATAATAAATCATTTTAATGTATTATCACATCAATGGAATGATTATTCCATAAATCATTCACATTATTCATAGAGTACTATTCGTTATATATATAATGTTTATAGCCATTATGTGATTCATAAAACATAGAAAAATTGAATGTTGGAATTTTAGTTTCATACAAGGATTCACTGTCAACCAATGTGAGATATAATAGAATCAAGTTTTAACATACACCAATAAAATATGATTAGATTTTATATTTATGGTATGATTAAAATTCACATGAAATTTAAATGTTTTTTGTTGTTTTGAACCTATTGTAACATTCAAAAAATTAAAAATGACATGAGTTGATTCATTTAATATGAGATGAAGATCAGTTAAAAATAATGAAATAAAAATATTTGAGCTGAAGTTGAAAATTATGATTTTATACGACTAACAAGAATCAATATTGAAATAATCATGAAAATATATATTCATGATAAATTTAATAAATTTTTTTGAGTCGATATAACATGTAAAAAGGGAATTGGAAATTGAATAATTAATTAATCAATGTAGTTTTTAAAAGATATGGGATGATTTTTGATGGTGTATATACTATTTATGAAACTTGAGTATACTATAGTTACATAAGAGAACATAGAATGTCATTATAGGGGGAAAACAATTGTAGTGGAGGCCATGATCATCATTGACATAACATTGGATGTATAAATATATTTAGGGTTACAAAATTTCTAAAGGATTATATATATACTTTAGTATACTTTTTTGAAGATATGAAAATGTGGTATGTGACTCTATTTATTCATTATGAGATGTTATAATAAATTCATCATCTATATTTAAATTCATAAAAACTAATTGCGTAAAAAAAATTCTGTGAAAAAAAGGTGAACCAACATATGACAGTTTTATGTAACCAATATTAATTGTTACAAATAAAAAATTTGATGAATGAATATTTACATTTTTATAACTTTATATCTTTTGTACGTGTAAAATAATCTTAATTACTCTATGAATTATGTTTGACAATACAAAACATCAAATTTCAAAAAAAAAACCAGTTTACAAAATATTTATTTGATTAAATATTATTTAATTATTATAAATAAATTTATTTGAAATTATAAAAACATGCACTTTATAGTAATTAATTTTTTATAGAATAATTACATCATTAATAAAAATGAAATCCAAATTACTTAATTATATTAAAAATTGTTAAATATGGAATACAACATTATTTCAAATCCAGAAATAATTATATTGAGAATTGGTTCATAGAAAAAAAAAAAATTAATATTTTTTTAATAAAAAGTTTTCATTTATTTATGATTTATAAAAAAATAATTTCACGGATATTTTTTTAATTAAACAAAACCAAATTTTCAATAGTATAAATCATATAACTGATTGAACTAAAATATTTTTTAAAATATTTTTATGAGTTTTAAAATGAACCTTGGTGATATATATAATGTATTTAAAAAAATTTAAATGAAAATACAAATTAAAATATCTTTAGATATGAACCAAAATGCTATTATGATATTTAAAACATGTTATGGTGGTGTGAAAATTTTTTGCATCAATTACGTGATTAGGAATAACTAATTATATTTAATAGATATTTTAATGATGTCCCATTAGATATGGACGACGAATGATGTAATATACTATTTATGATATTATGTAATAGGTTTGTATGAGACCTATAGCTTAAATGATATTGTAAAATATTTGATTTTGTATAAATATTACTATATAACATTTGGAATCAAGGAAATGCGCTATATATTAAAAATCAATATATTTATTATTTTAAATAAAATATTATTTAAATGTTTTGTCATTGGGAAAAATATTTTAGAACCAATACATCAAAATGAATATTTAAATTGTATATATGTATTTTGATATAATATTATAGTCTGGAGGCTAATATTTTTTCATGTTTTTGGTTTTTATATAAAAATAATTACTTAAAACTTGACTAAATGTATAATTAAAAATTTCTATGATATTATGATAACATATAATGATGAGTTACCAAGATATAACAAATTTATAAATTATTCAAAGTATAATTTCATTCAGGGTGATATATTTATTAATCCATATTGAAACTCATTTTGAAATTGTATATAATGTATTTAAACGACATAAATTAAGTATTATGATTAAAAATAAACCAATAAAATAAGGAATGTTATTTTTTAATGGGAATAAAATTGAATAATTTCAATTTAACTATTAATCATTTTTCACTGTTATATAACTCTTGGAGTATATTTTTACAAAAATATTTGATTCATCTAATTACTGGATGGATGTAGAAATTTTATATAAAAGAGAATAACATAATTATTAACAATAATATGATTACTGTGATGTTGAGAACATATGAAAAAATAAATAATTTCATTAAAAAATTCTATGAACATAAAAAATTTATAAATTCAATGTCATATATAATGATTATACATACGAATGACTTGAATGTACTTAGATAAGTATAAATTTAATTAATTATTTAATTTTGGATGAAAAATAGTTCTTAAATTTGAATAAAATAAAATATGAAATTTTATTTAATATATTATGATATTGAATGAATATATATTCATTATTTGGGAAAAATTCATAAGGCATCATTTTTTTGGTATTTAACTTATAAAATTGGAATACAAAGCCCCATGATATTTTAAACTATTCTGGGATGAAAATTATAAATATTTTTAAAACATAATTATATAAATTTTTTTCCACATTTTCTGAAAATATAGATCTTATTTTCGAGGGACATAATTTATAAATATATTTATAAAAAAAATCATAGATCCTTATAATAAATTTAAATTAATATTTTTATATTTTTATATTACTATTAAAATTTCATATTTTAAAATATAATATTTGACAGTAATAATGGAATAATGGTAGGGTTCATGTGAGCTACAAATAAATTAATATCTATATTCCATCAATATGATGATACATGATTAAAAATATCATGAGGAAAAATACACTTATTAATAAAAACATAAGTCACCCGAAATTACATTGATATAATTTATAAATAATGAATAAAGAGATGTAGAAGAATAACAATGTATTAGCATAAAATATAAATAAATTGTATACGAAATTTCAAGATCTAACACAACCTTCATTTATGTGATAATTGGAGATTAATTTATTAGATTATAGTATAATACTGATATATAAATACCAATATAAATTGAATCCATCAAAATTTATGAATTAGTGATCCTAAGAACTACATATGGTGTTTATTCATGTGTTTTGGAGATAAAAAAGTTAATATAATAAATTTTATTACTATAATTTATTTTGGATCGGAATCCTATGCCACTTAGGATACATATGCCAAACCCTCATTAATGATTATATTATTAATCTAATAGAAATATCCTATAGACTGTACAATACAATTCAATGATATAATATAATATTAATAAGTGAACCATGTGAATATATTTATAATCATTATTTAATTATTTTATTTATTTCATATTGGTGGTTTAATGAACGAGTCTTAATATTGATTATTAAAACTTTGTTTTGTATATAATAATGGTTATATAATTTTTTATATCTTTATATGCTACAAAATGTTACAACGTTATCCAACATTGTCATTCGGAATTATTTCACCCTCAATGAATCAATTAAATATAAATTTATTAATTTCACTTAAAAATATGGAATGTCATAAAAGTATATTAGATATTTCAAGATATGTAAAAATTAAAATTATAAATAAAATTCAATTGATCATGGAATAAGATAAATATAAAAATATAATGGAATTATGAAAAATTAAGACATATTAAAAATTCAATGAATCAATATAACATAATCCTAGAGAAAATAAGAAAAACCTATTTAATACATGAAATAAATTTTTTCATATAAAAATGAAGGCATGAAGAGAGATGGTGGATGTCACCCAACACATGATGCATTTCATAAAGTGGCCAACATATACCCCAAACAAAAAATTAAAATCAATATTACTATAAAATGTGTAAAACCATCATGTGTCCCCTCGTTCATTGGTCCGAAAACATGTCTACAATCTCTTACATATGTAATATGATATATTACTAGATTCTAATAAAAAGTATTATATAAAAACATATCGGGAATATATTATTTTACCTTTCTAGAAAAATTTCTTAAGGTAAATTTTTATCTCTAATATATATATTAATTTATATATGAATAATTAAATCCAAACATACACCTATACTTCAAAATAGGATAAAAAATCGTGGAATGATATGCCTTCATGTAATGAAAATCAAATTATATGAAAAAATGCATTTTTTGGGTTAATTTAATATTTAGACTCTATAAAACAATCAGAAGAGCCTATTATACAATATTACAAGCACAAAATCACCTTTCCCACACTCACCCTGATTCGTATAAACCATTATAGTTTGTTTAATGATTATAACATGGGGTTATTGTGAATGTATAATTATAAAAAATTTATAATTTATTAATAAAATAGTCCAGTAATATACCTAAGGGTTCTATAATGTTTCATAATAAAATTTATAATGTATCAATTAAATTTATTTTTAAAATTACACAAGTAATATCTCATACATAATGAAATTGGAAGAATCGCTATAATAATCCTTGGTATCCCCCAAATCCATTAAATATCAACAACAATATGTATGAAAATAATGTAATCTCATAATGGTATATTTAGAAAACGTAACGTTATTTATTTTTCAAAAATATCATAAGAATATTTTCATAAAATTCAAAACATTGATATTATTTTATTACATAATAAAATAAATCATATAATTGATTATATAATCAAAATATGGAATAATGAAAAAAATATTATTTGATACCTAAATAATTATATATATTTTCTTGATTAAAAATTATTTTAAGCTAATTGTTGATATTTGATGTTAAATATACTTTTGTAATAGTAAATTAAATCATCCCATTATTTTTTTTAATTAATTATGTTTTGTATCATGAAAAAGAAAATTGATATAAAATACTCAATCTTATATGGTCTATGATAAAAAACATGAGTTATATAGATTCAAACAAATTGGATAAATTTTGAAATGATGAATTCTGGAGAATATATATATATATATATATATATATATATATATGGTATCTAAAATATTTATTCCATAAAAAATACCATTGAATTTGTTTCATTTCTTGTCTATGAATTCAACCAATTATTACCAATTGAGGAAAATAAGAAAAAAGAACATGAATGGGAATTTATCATAATATATATAAGGATATTATTAATTTATCTACATTAATGGTTTATAGAAGAAAAATAAAATGATATAAAAAGTAGAAACATAACAATGAGAACCCCCAAGGTAGATGAATAACCCATTTATGAGAATAAATAATTTATAAATAAATGAAAATTATGTGTAAATTCAAATAATTTATTTTCTAAATAGATTCATGATGTGATTTCCTAATCTCCAAGACTATTAATGAAACATTATTATTACAACTATCAAAAAGTTTACACCTCAAATGGTCCAATTATAAATGAAATGAGAATTGTACATAAAAATATAGTTATATTCTACAGACACCATGGCTTTTAATATTCCCCCACCATGTTAAATTTGGATACCATAATTTTATTTGTGTATATATTTCAAAATTTAATCAGGCAATTTGTCTCTCTTTGTAGATTTTCATTATCATGATTCTATGATATTATTTATTCTCTTATATTGAACATGAATGAGATATATTGACACACCCAAAGTCAAATTATTTTGATAATAATGATTATTTTTTTTTTTTTCCTTAAAGCATTAATCATGATACAATTCCATTTCATGATAATTAATAACATTTGATAGATCATACATATAAAAATATAGACTTTTCTATTTTGATGATATTCATTCTAAAAATACATTTTAATAATATTTCAATATAATAAATGTTAAAATCCCAATAATTAAATGGGAAAAAATTTCAAGAACCTAAAAAATTATATGTGAACTATAAACATGCTCCATAAAATTTAAAATATCATAATGGATTCATAAAAACATGAATATTGAATAATTATAATTTAAAATTACGATGTAACAAAGTATGAATAAATTAAAACTGAAAAGAAATTATTATAAATATAAAATTTTCCTATTTTAATTTAGAACCCTTATATTTTAAAAATTAAATATGATTTCTAATATCATACTTGATATGACACAACGAGCTTAAACAAACAACTATATACTACTATGTTATTACTACAACCTATCCATTAGAATTGAAGGAATGGATAGGATTCGATGAACTAGACATATATAGTTAGTACATTTATATATAATTAATTCTTCTGAAACAAATTAATTATAAATGAATTTAAACCCCTTTAAAAAGGAAATGATTCTATAAAAAATTGTTTAAATGTGAAAAGTTATGTTTTATACTAATAAATTGAAAAATCACAATTTTTAATTATATTAATAATATATATATATATATATATAATTTATTCAATATCATATTTAACATTCATATTATGTGTTTTCTAGACATGATATAAGAATAAACCCAATATTACGTTTAAAAGACACAGTTGTCAAAAGGCCCGTTTTAGATCCTTTTCATGGAGAAATTTATTTGTATCTAGTTTTTGACACATTAATAAAATATATTTCCAAAACAATAAACTTCATATTTCAAATAAGAATATGAAAATTTACTTTTAAAAAAAGAAAATTAATTTTCTATGATTTTTCATGTATTGATGAATAATGAAAATACAACACATTAATTGTAAATATTTTTTCCATCTAAATAGATAATAGTTATAAATTTTTTTTAAACGATTTAATTTCTTATAACATCATTATTATCTAATTTATTCAAATTTATATCCTTTTCTAAAAATTTACATTGAAATTGGATAGAATAACATTGTGAAATTTCGAATGTTTTTTTATTGAAAACTTGTTCTCTTGTTCCAACAACAAGATTAATTTTAAATTATATTTTTCCTATTTGGGGTTTCAAATTTCCAAAAATGTATTGTATATTTTTTTATCAAAATGATAATAATTTGTAAATAGATTCATTTTAATTTTGGATAATATATAAATAGTATGTTTATTTATTTTTATTACAATATATAATGGTAAATATGTCAATTAATCATAAAATTTATATTATAAGTATTATATTATTACCATAAATATTTTAATAATATTATTTGGTGATTTTTTTTCATTGATATGTTTTAAACGATCGGTTATGTGACCATTTATGTCCATTTGGATGAAAATTTAACCTTTATAATATTATATTCAATGAAAATTTAAACTTTTCATATATTTGTTTTTAACAAGTTAAATATTTTTAATATGAGGTTATATAGGTGATATTTCGACACTAAATAGTAATATTAATGAAAATATACTATCTACATCATGGTAATTTATTTATATTTATTTGTGATAAAATATTTACCTTAAATATCTATATAAATACAATTTATATAAACAATATTTAAATAAAAATATTTTCTTATAATTAATGTCATCGTAGAACTTTATAGATTATTTTACAAGTTATTTATGAGTAAAATGTTTTTTTTTAATTTATCATGGTATTATGATTTTTCAAAAATTTCTAGTGATGAATTGTATTAAAATTGACATCAACTATATTCTTAAGAAATATTATTAAATGATATAAATTTCATAAAAATAAATTTTTTTTCCAAAATATTTTTGTATGTTATTAAATTTCATCATTTACTCATTTAATTGCATTTTTTCATTTTATAGTAATTATATTAAACCTAAAACTGTAAATTACATGATATCATAGTAAGAGTTAAAAGGGAAAAATAAGTCATTAAAAATGATAGGATAATAAATAGTGTAATCATGTGTAATTTTAATTATAGAATTTTATTTTGAACCATAATCATCCTATATTTTAAATAAATAACTTTATATCCCTTTATATTTGTTAATTAATTTATATTAATTTAATATTTTGAAGAATTCCAAGAGTGCCCCTCTCATTTCATCTAAAAGAGAACCACATATTCTATTTTATTTTGAAATGAAATAATATTTTCTTTGACAAATATCTACCAAAATACCTTCCTAGAATTCCATAAACCATTCTATATATCTTAATATAGGCATAACCCCACCCTTTGTGGTGATCAGGTGTTAATAAAAGGATACCGTCCTAGGAAAATGTTTCATTTTTAATTAATCATTTTTATATTATTTCCTCATCCTTATCCTTCAAAATATTATTCAACCATTGTGAAGTTATAATGACATTATCCTATGTATATATATTTTTTATGATAATATCGTCACCAAAATACATCTCCACTTCCATCACTCAGGAAAAGAATTATCTTTCATGTGCATGACGAACGACATCCCACCGAAACGATATAATTCATTCTCCATAACTGTATTTACAGACATATAAGAATGATGTAATTTAATATTATATATGATAATTGTGAAATATTTATCATTATTAATGAATAATACTTTTTTTTAATTCATACCTTTATATGAAAATAAAAATAAAAATGTTGTTCAAACATATATGTGAAATATCACCTCTACTAAGTGATAAGAATCATTTTTCATTAGCACATCACATTAATATTATATATAAATATATTTAAATTAATATAATTATATTAATTATATAATGATAAATATGGGATGATAAAATAATACTTACCTCCATTCCTTAATGATCATTGAAAAAAAAATGTTACTCATGTGTTGAAATGTCTTAACAACTCTATAATTGAATCAAAGTTCATATTTCATATCCATATTTAATGGATATATTGATAGTTATGTATGATTTATAATTTTTATGACTATTTCATTAATATTATTCAGAAATTTTTTTTAATCATGACCCATTTGAATATTTCCATCATACCAAATTCATTTTTGACTCTTCTATCGAATATCATAAAAACATTTGATGTCAACTTAATTTTTTTTTGAATATCACAAAATGGAAATTAGTGATATAAAATCAATAATACACATTAATATGTTCTCATGAAATTAAATAATTAACATATGTTTATAATTTATAGATATAATAACATACATGGTGGATCAATCTCATGGTGGATCAAACTCATGGTACCATTAATATGTTTTCATTAAATTAAATAATTTCCTTATCCTTTTTTATACCTTCAAATTTCACAATTGTAAAAACTCTTTCTACATGTATATATTATCAATTTTTTATCATGGGTATCTTTTTTTGGTAATAATCGATGAATATTTCATTTTGTTTTGTGAACAAATATATATAGCATGTCATAATATGATTGGTGATTCCATTAATATATATCCACCCAATTTATTGATAAATTGTTAAATTTAATTTGATACAATTCATGGTGGATGAAAAATGAGTGTAAAACATTTTTTTATGTTTTCATAGCAATTAGACAAGAAATATATTTCTGATTATATGTATTATTTTTTAGGAGTAATTTTATGATTATAAATATAAAATTTATCCTATAGAAACTTGTATCTTACACTATGTTTCCATGAGATGGTTTTTGAACATCCCATTATAAAATCTATGTCAAGATTATTTTTTCTCATTATATATCAAAATAAATTAATCATGTTATATCCTCATTGTGAAATTATTATACATTACATTTATTAGGTATTCTCCTTTTATATTAAATTATGTGACAAGAATAAAATGATATCTATGATAAATTATGATTATGATAATAACATTTTAAACTATTTATTCAAAATGTTATGTATTATGTTCCCAATTTACAAATGACATCAGACCCTAATAATTTTGGCATTGTTTTGAATATATTTTGTCAAAAATGATTTAATAATATTTTTATGAGTTATTGGTTATTCTATTTGGTATCCAATCAAGTATTACTAATATTTTGTTAAAATGATATAGAAACTAGTAACAAATATAATATAAATAATATATATTAAGTCATAGAAGTCATAAGATATTATTTTTTATATATATTAAATTTAACAGTTTTAATATAATAATTTTTTTCATAAAATTTTATTATGTTGAGATTTATAAACCATGAAATATTTTATATTAGGAACCATCTAATATTATGTTGAAACATCTACAAAACAAATGTAACGGTCAATGTGATCACTTAAAAAAATTATTTACAATATGATGGGTGTGGGTATTCAAAACATGATGGTGGAATCTGATTAATTTACTCATGTAATGAATAATATCATAAAAAATATTTATAGATATACTCCTATAGATATGGTTCAAATTATGGTTATGTCATTTATTGGAATTCATCTAAAATCTTTGGCTGCTCTTCTAATCTCATAATCATGGAGTAATAGATACATTCATTTCAAAAGGTATTTTAGTTACTCCAATTTTATATAAAAGAGTATATATATTAGTATTTATTTCATTCGAATTATTAATTAACCTAGAGTGGAAATAATTATATTCCTAAAGGAATGGGGTTTTATTTATAAGTGATGACACCAATTGTTGTAACAATTTCATCAAAAGTATATCAATATTAACTAATAAATTTATTTGGATGAATCTTTATGAAGATAGGGCTATTCTAAATTTGGTATAGTAAAATGATATATTTATAATAGAAATTATCTCCTCATATATGGATTACATATAATAACCCATAATTTTGTTTGCATTTTTTTATATAAACATGAATTATTCGGTATCCTTCCTTACATGGACATTATATTTTGAATGAATTTGTGATATAGTATTCCATTAAAATGTAAAAATTGTATTGGAGAATACTAATATGATTGATAAAATTATAAAATATATGTATAAATGTGTAAAAAGGCAAAATATTATTTATATTAAAAAAAATTTAATGACATCATTTAATGTGTGAAAAAAATAAATTTTAAAAGAAATAAAAGCATTATAATAATAAAATTTAATATAAATAAATAAAATTTATTAAAATATAAAATCAATTTCAGTAAAATATATTTATAATTTATATTATTAAATTATTAATCATTCAAACCATAGTTATCTAAATGATAGGAATTAAGAAAAGATAATTTATGGTTAAAGGGGTTATTTTTCATTACACATTTTTATATGTGTAGTGTGTCTTTATCAGATTAAATTAAATTAATCATTATAGAGTAATATTTTTTTATAATATTTAATTATTATATATCAATTAAGACATTTCAAAAAAAAATTATATTATTTAATAGGAACAATATTAGATAAAATTTAAATTTATACAAAAAATGAATTTTTTATAAACTAGTTTTCATTATATTTCACATGCTTATTGTATATTTTTTATTCATAATTTATCAATTGAATTTTGTAAATTAAATTCAATATTTTTTAATTATAATTTAATCATATTTTAATGAATGAGATTTAAAATTTTTCATAATGAATTTTCAATAGAGTAAAACATTTTCCTAGATTTAGAGGATAACATGAATTTCACAGGGGGGTTAAACCAATGGAAGAGTGTAATATTTCCAACAAAAAATTTCTAAATATTATATTTTGTAGGTGATTCGACCCTATATAATCCACCTTTATAATTCATTTACATATTTAACAACTATCATAGTGCACTGACATAATATTATTTATATCACTAAAGTAACTCCATTTGTATACTATGCAATTTAAAGGATCACCTCTTATCCACCATTGGTTATAAATTTTTACCCATATTAATTAGATAAAAAATACACTAATTCATTCCTTTATTCATTAAATTCATTATAGATCCCCTATACTTACCTTCTAACCAATATTTTAGGGCATACTGTTTAATACAGATGATGACTGTCAATGAAGAGGTTTAAATCATGATAAAGATCATTTGTTTTTGTATTTCTTATTATAAATAATATAAGCAACTTATAAAAATCATAATAATATCAGTCAACTATAATTTATATATGTAACATCCTGGACCTAGATGCCACTCAATAGTGCCATGATACAGATAGGCCACATCGACTCAATTACAACTCCCAAAATGCTCGAGGATTTAGACATGTATTGAGGGACTAGATTTTGTAGTTGTGATACTATTCCATTGTCAATATATAGTAGAACCATAGAATAAAAATAACATCAAAATTTAGGAAACCCTATAATAACTATAGAATAATTAAATAGTGCAAGGCTGATATGTAAGCAATTCCATAATTCATCTCAAACCAAAAATGATGATACATATCATATGTATCTAGTAACTCTTTAAAAACATGTATATATAGAGTGTAAAACACAAGGATAAAAAGAAAAAAATTCCTAATGTTTTCCACTAGCCTTACAATATTCACCTCGATCCCACTCTCTCCTGCTCAGAAGTAGTAATGAAGAACATGTAGTATGGAACATTACATAATCAATACCACCAATCTTATAGTCCATTTGGTTACCCAAAAGTGGCCCATATAGGGTGTGATATATAATCCTCGTAGGAAACCACCCACGGTCAGGTTCCAATCAAGATGTCAATATATATATAAATAGTGTGTTGGAGTACGATCCTGACCTTTTGTGGACTTGACTCGTCCTTCTATTTATTTATTTATTTTTGTTTTATTTATGTTCCTTTAAATTTTGGATTACCATGTGGAATGTTTGGGTGAAAATTTATAAATATGAAGAAAAAGGGTTTGTCCATGGTTAGAGCATAGTTGACGAAAACCGTTAGCCCATCCCAAGAAATTTAGTAGCCCGGAACTGTGTGCATTCACATGGATAACACATAGTTTTTCAAATCATGCACCCTGAAGAGGAAAACTTTGTACCCAAAAAATAATAGGTGAATTATTAGGGAAATCTATATTCCCATAACTCTGAATCCTTGTATGGTAATTTTAATTTCCATGAAATTGGATTTAAATCCACTCGAACCACCAAAAAATCACGTATTTGTCACCAAATAAGACCAACATGATTTTAGAAGAATTCATTTATTTACAACATGATACCATGGTCGTATAACCTTAGGTCCTTATGAATGAAAACCAGAATCGAAGCTATTCTCCTCTTCCTATATGTGAATTCTATCATGTTGATTATCTTATTCATCCTCAATTATTCCTTCTATATTTTGGGGGACTTTACTCTCTATTTTCAATGATATCAATCTATATTTCTTTGAATAATGTTAAAGGATTATAGAACAAGATATATAATTATAGTGATCTTTATTTTTTATCTTCAATTAGGGATCTAAGATACAGATATAAATCTATGTCATTGTACTGCCCAATGATGAGGATTTCTATTAATCGATTCATCGTCGATGAATAAGGTATATTGTATAATTTTCAAAATATAATAATTTTCATATTATTTTGTGTATATAATTTATAAAATTTTTATATTTGTTTGGAAATATGAAATCCCTAATTGAATTAATATATATGGTAAATTAATTAATTGAGATAATTATGAAATTGTGATATTTATTGATTAATGAATAAGAAAATTAATTAGAGAATACATTATGAGATCTTGGTATTTGTGATCTAATAATTAATATTTGAAATTAATTATGAAGTTATTCTCATGGTGGAATTGAGAAATTGAATGTGGAATAAGGATAATTAATTAGTAAATTAATTATTCACATATTGATTAAAATAGTTTGGATAATTTTTTATTGAGATAATTAACAAATTGTTTAATTGTATTGGGAAGATTTTAATGGTTAATTATGTATTATATGTTAAGTTTATGAAATGGTTATTGAATTGGAGAATTAATTACCAGAAGAGATATGATTAGTTAATTAGTAAATTAATTAATTGGAATGGATATGATCATAAGATTGTGATTGAGAAAATTAATTATATAACTATTTATTAAGATAATTTTATTATTAAATTGATTGATATAGAAAAATAATTGACGAACTAATTTGGGATGTTGGATTTATTGAAATGAAACAATTAGTTTTTGAATTAATTAGAGTTATTAAACTGTTTATGTTGGGAATATTTAATTGATTTAATGATTAATTGGTTAACATAATTATTCAATTTAAAAATTAATTAATGGGATTTTAGGGTTTATTAATTTCTTAATTAATTAATTGCAGAAATGTTGTAATTTTATTGTTCAATTGACCAATTTTTATTGATTTAGGTTAATGTAATGGCCCAGACCCCTCCGGTCCATTCCTTTGTATAAATCAATGTGGTCAACACGACGTGTGTTATAATGATAATTTTTAATACTGATGATAATGTAAAAAGAAAATATGTTAAATAATAATGATGATGACATTAATTGTGTGATTACTTAAACTAAAAAGAGAATCATCGTGATAAAATGATTTATTGGGTGTTATTATTTTTAATTATGTTAAGTGGGAAGGTGTGTGACCCATTAGAAATTGATAAATGCAACATGCAGTTTGTTATTAATTGAGTATTTGTTGATGTTAAATTTGAATAATAATAATAATGGGTGTCGTGTTATTAATAATATTCATAATATTAATAATAATGATGAATTAATGAAATGAGTCATGGTATTTATTGCAAACAAATAAATGAAGATGCACAGTGGAAGCATGGTGGTGCGTTAATAATATTAGAGGTGAGTTCTTTTTTATTATTATGATAAATAATAATAATAATGGTGGCATAAAAATATGTTCGGTTTATTAAATTGAATGGTTTTAGTTTAATAAAAGTGGTTTTAATTTAATTAGTGTGAAATAAAAATAAATAGAATTAAATAATATAATTTACGGATGTTATGAGACATTGACGTGGCATAGTCAGATTCAGATATCCAACGATGTGGTTTAACGTGGTCAATGCGATGAGCGTAAATATTATCTTTATTAAAAATAATAACGGCGATGAGTTTATAAAATAAGTTGACGAATTGTTATTATTATTGAAAAAAATAAATAACAATGATGGCATAAAACTTTGTGCGAGATGTTAATAAAATTGAATGTATTAAAAAGGGGTTGAATATGTAAGTTATATGAATTTTGTTTTCATTAAATTCAATTAAATGAAATGGTTTTGAGTCACATGGAATGGTTTTAGTTTAATATGAGAATAATTATGGTAATATAATTTAATAGGATTAAATTAGAACATTAATGATGGGTGTTGTTAATTTTAATTTTATCAATAATGACATTGAGGTTAGATTGGAGAGAGAAATGGTTTAAATGTAAAAATTATTTATAATTTAATGAAATAAAATAAATAAGTTAAATTAAAAAGGAAATCAATAAGGGTTGGGGCGTGGTTGACATGGAGTAAAGGAGAGGCGCCATTTTGTTTTGGTGGTGGCGTCGAATGAGTTGCCTCATTAGTAAGTTATTATTATTATATATTATAATAATGATTAAAATATGATCATGAATATATATATATATATAAAGGGAGACAATCAGGGGAGGCTTATGCGCTACAAAGAGGTTGAGCGTGCGTTTTTTTAGGGGAAAAGAAAATAAAATGGTTAATTAAAAAAATAATAATATAATAATGTAATTATTATTATTTTTAGGAAAACCATGTTTCGTCCACAACTTCTTCGTGTGACCTTGGTTTTATAAACCGTCAGTGGTAGTGCTACCCTGACTTCGAGATAGAAATTATGAGTCCAATATTAGATGTCTTTTTCGGATTTTCAGATCGAGTACCCGAAACGCTCGTGAATTAATAGGTTTAATAATATTATTAAATCTTCGACCCCTCGTAACTCCCACGTGCGATATCTAATTGACCTGCCATCAGTGACGATTTGATCATGTCATTAATACAGTTAATTCAAGACTAATGTTGGATATTAAATTATGGTTCATGGATCAGGTCCAATAAACAGCCAATAATAATAATAAAATTATTATTACGGGATCTTGTATCCAACGTATCTCCCTCATACAGTATCGGATTGACAAACTATCAACACCAAAGTAACCCTGATATTATGACGGTAATTTTAATAGCAATGATGAATACCTTGTTATGAATAATGTCTCCGGCCAATTAAACAACTATTATTAATTTGAAGTTGTTATTATCATTAAACGCATGGAAACCGCGTGACGTGTCGTGTGTTGACCAGTCAAACAATGTAACAGTTGTACGGTCACGTTGGGTATTAATTAATACACGCTGCGTATCATTTTAACTTTTAGTTGCCTATATAAGAGAGGGCCATATTTTATTTATGGACCTCTCTTCTTCTCCGAACAGCGACGCTCCCGGATGACCTTGAAGCCTTCTTTCTAACATCTTCATCCGGACTTCGATCGTCGATCTGTTAGTGACTGTGGGATCATGTCAGTGAGGAGAACATCGTACACCATGTTATGTTCCCTCTTCTTCGACTTACCCTACACATTTTTCAACTGAGGATACTGCTGATAATTTATGGGAATTACTGTATTTGACGAATGTCTCAAAAAAGTTATGTTAAACCTATGTTCTTATATTCTTTTTCTGATCCAACTTCTCATGTTTTCATTCCATTCTATGTCATGTGATCTCCATGATGAGGGAGTTTCTTGTGTTGTTGATTCGGCGGTGCCGCGACGTCCTTGGTGGGTGCAGTCGTTCTGGGAGGAGCTTTGTGATCGTGGTGGTCGTGTTCGTAGAAGGACATCAGAACCTGTTTAGGTAGGGATCTTACCTTCATCTCATTAAATTGTGCATCATGTGGGGTGGGTATCCACTTGTTTACTTGAATCATATTTGAACGGATTTAATAAAAGTAATAACTGTCTTAAAGAGATGGGAAATCTATTATGTTTATCATTATTTATAACCTGTGATATTATGTTGTGAAAGAAATGAGCTTCTGCCTACTGAAAATCATGGTCATTGGGGGCCTTTTGTAACACAATAAAATGTTTCTCTCTCAATCTTGTTTTTCTTATGGATGTAAATTTTATTGAATGTGGAAATTGGTTAATCACATAAAGGTGGCTGATTAAATACCTAGAACCCTTGTGTGTTCACCCCAGTTGAACAAACTGAAATAATTAACATGTGGAAGCTGGTTAGGGTTTGTTTATGTGAACGGGGGGTGTTTTGTGGGTTATTGTGGATCGGGTGAGCAGTGGGGTTGCGGTTGTCTTGGTTGTGGGTTGGTGGGAATGCTATACTACTGATGTGCAGCGGGTCTGCGATAAATGGTATCAAGGAGTGATGATGTACGAGTTTCGATGTGTTGGTGGTTATGGTGGTTGGTAGTGTGGCTACGGGGATGGGTTTGAATGTGAACGAACTATGGGTTGTGAAGAATAAATAAAATGTGGAAGAGTTAACGAATGGTGGGGCTTGGTAACGTAATGGGAATAATAATCAATGGGGTTGGTTGGTTAATAAGAAGGGATATGTTTGTGTTGCTTTGGTTTTCCAAACATGATTTGTGGATGGTAGGGATATGTTTTATAAACACTTGATCCAGTTTGGTTGGTTGTTCCCAGTTGTTAAGGAACTAGTAAACTAATTCTGCTGAAACACGAAAACCTATATGGGGTTGGGGTTGTTTGTTGTATGCATGCTTCGACATAGCAGTGCCAAGGAACGTGCTCAGTTTCTCTATTTAGAAGCAGTAGGTTGGACTGTGTATTTGGTATACATATATATATATGTATCATTATGTTATGTCGCACCCCATCTATGTTGAGAACTTAGTGCCAAACACCCCCATTTCATGGGAGTTGGTATTTTTCCCAACACTTCTATTAGTTGCTGGTTATTAGCTCCTTTCTCCTCCCTTTACTGGGTGGCCCAAGTATTTTCGGGCAGGCTGTGATGGCATGAGGTCCATTATTATCCCATGAATCGTCAGGCAGGGTAGTGTGGTGGTTGGATCAGGTGTGTGCTGGCAGGTGGTTACCTAAGTGATATCAGGATGAGGCCCAGGTGTCTTCGGGCATGGCAGTAGATCTTCTAGCCCTGGTGTCTTCGGGCATGGCGGTGATTGTTCTGGCCTACATGTTTTCAGGCGTGGTTACATGTGACAGTTGTGGCCCAGGTGTTTGCGGGCGGGTTTTGGCAGTGGGACTTCGTGAGGATGTGGCCCAGGTGTGTGTGGGCGAGATGAGGTAGTGGGACTGCGGTGAGAATGGTGGGATTGGACCGATGCATAGGATTTCTTCAATAACCAGTGAGAAGGTGGTGCATGGTACCCATACATTGATAACATTACTACTATACTATATTGACTTGTGTTACTTGGTGAGTGTGACTGTTGAGGTGGGGTGGATTGATTCCTTGCTAGGTTTTGGTTCTTCTATCTTCTCACGGGGCATTAGGATGTCTCCCCACTTGTAAATGAGAGCTTTAGGTTTCACTACTGATTATACATGTATGATCACCCTACGTTTTCATTCAGGTTTTTAGAAGGACTACAAGGACTGTGCGGGACCTTACTACTTTGGAAGGGGGAGTTGCTGTTGTTTTCAATTGTTGTTTTCCATTACTTTTTTGTTACAACACTTTGGAGATTTTCTATACTTGTACTTTTGTTTCACTATTGTATAAAGCATGCATATGGGATTGGTTTTGGCCTATTTCTATACTTTTTCCTTATCTTATTCTTGGTGTTTGTCTCCTCCTATTTCCTGATCATTAATTAATAAAAAGGGTAATGCCTCCCATATATCTGAAAAAATCATTCACTTGGTGCTAGTCGCCACTCCGGGGCCTACTGAAGGCAGGACTCGGGGGTCATTTTCTCCCTTCCCCCATTGCCAGCTCAAGAGGGGCATCTTTGTAGGGAGGGGGTCATGACAGAATGGTATCAAAGGAAAGTTGAGAGATAGTATGGAGTTTGGAATTAGGCATAGTGAGGATTTCATGGGATGGTAGGGCAACAATGTTAGTTAATCGTGGTGCATGACATAGGCTAGGGAAGACCGACTAGGACACGAGATTTTAGGTCCCCCCTGATCCAATGCAAGGACTTTGAACATACCGAACGACCATGTGAGACTACATTGATTGCAGGTTAGAGACCCTAGGAAAGGTACATGCATCATCATGATTTGTGTTTTACTTGATTTGGGTGTTCTGGGAAGGAAATAAAAATAAAATGATCAAATGAAACCTTGATAAAATTTCCATGATACTTTGTATTAGGCGTTATTTGTTTACCGTACAACTATGGAACGTTGACATCAACAGAGAGGCCGAGGAGTGGGATGTGGACAGTTGCACGCAATAGAAGCAGAAACCATAGGAAGGTCAGAGATCAAGAGTGATTTTTTCAGTTTTACTTAAATGCTCTTGTTTATGTTTTGTTTAAATATAGAAGCATCACACTACTTTGTTGAACATCATTCTCTCCCATTCATTGGGCATTGAACTTGTTTTCCATGAGTCTGTAATGCTAAGTTGTTTCCCTCTTTCCTTTAAACATGTGTGAAGAGTCGTAACATGTGGGGAGAGGAGGACCTGATCCCTAATCAAGACGCAATAGTGTGGATGCGATTAAACCCGTGAGGGTGAGTTAGTGCTGCCTAAAGCGGATAATATCTCGACATGGGAGAAGGAATTCCTCAATCCATTTGTTCAGGAAATTTATTGTTGTTCTGTATGGGGTTGGGGGCAGTGTAAGTTTGGAAAATCCCAATAAATGGAAGTCGGAAGACCTAATTTCTAATCGAGATGCATTAATGTGGATGAGATTAAACCCATGCAGGCGAGTCAGTGCCTCCTAAAGTGGATAATATCTCGATATGGGAGAAGGAATTAATAACTCATATAATTAGGGTTGTCGATTGTTTCCTGTTATGAGGAGAACCCTGAGATAGTATCTTGCAGGGAGGATGTTCGGATCCCTTCTTTCTTCTGGGTTGGTTTTTAATTCTCGAGGACTTGAATGTTTTGAGAGGTATCTAATGTAATGGCCCGGACCCCTCTGGTCCATTCCTTTGTTGAAATCGATGTGGTCAACACGACGCGCATTATAATGATAATTTTTAATACTGATGATAACGTAAAAAAAATTATGTTAAATAATAATGATGATGACATAAATTATGTGATTAATTAAACTAAAAAGAGAATAATTATGATAAAATTATTTAATGGGTGTTATTATTATTAATGATGTGAAGTGGGAAGGTGTGTGACCCATTAGACGCTGATAAATGAAACATGCGGTTAATTATTAATTGAGTATTTGTTGAAGTTAATTTTCAATAATAATAATAATGGGTGTTGGGTTATTAATATTATTCATAAAATTAATAATAATGAGAAATTAATGAAATTATTCATGGTATTTATTACAAACAAATAAATGAAGATGCACAGTGGAAGCATGGTGGTGCGTTAATAAAATTAAATGTGAGTTCGTTATTATTATTATGTCAAATAATAATAATAATGGTGGCGTAAAAATATGTTTGGTTTATTAAATTGAATGGTTATAATTTAATAAAAGTTGTTTCAATTTAATCATTGTGAAATAAAAATAAATAGAATTAAATAATTAAATTGATGGATGTTATGCAACATTGACGTGGCATTGTCAGATTCAGATATCCAACGGGGTGGTTTAACGTGGTAAATGGGATGAGCATAAATATTATCATTATTAAAAATAATAACGGGGATGAGTAAATAAACTAATTTGATGAATTGTTATTATTATTGAAAAACAGTAAATAACAATGATGGCGTAAAACTATGTGTGAGAGGTTAATAAAATCAAATGTAATAAAAGGGGTTGAATATGTATGTTATATCAATTTTTTTTATTTAATTCAATTAAATGAAATGGTTTTGAGTTGCATTGAATGGTTTTAGTTTAATATGAGAATAATTATGGTAATCTAATTTAATAGGATTAAATTATAACATTAATGATGGGTGTTATTAATATTAATTTTATTAATAATGACATTGAAGTTAGATTGGAGAGAGAAATTGTTTAAATGAAATAAAGATTAATAATTTAATGCAATGAAATAAATAAGTTAAATTAAAATGGAAATCAATAAGTGGTGGGGCATGGTCAACATGGAGTAATGGAGAGGCTCCATTTTGTTTTGATGGTGGCGTGGGAATGAGTTGCCTCATTAGTAAGTTATTATTATTATATATTATAATAATGATTAATAGATGATAATGAATATATATATATATAAAGGGAGTCAATCATGGGACGCTTATGCGCTACAAAGAGGTTGAGCGTGGGGTTTTTTGAGGGGAAAAGAAAATAAAATAGTTAAATAAAATAATTATAATATAATAAAGTAATTATTATTATTTTTTGGAAAATCGTGTTTCGTCCATAACTTCTTCATGCGACCTCGGTTTTATGAACCGTTAGGGGCAATGTGACCATGACTTCGAGACGGAAATTATGAGTCCAATATTCGATGCCTTTTCGGGTTTTTGTATAGGGTACCCAAAATGCTCGTGAATTCATAGGTTTAATAATATTATTAAATCTTCGACCTGTAGTAACTCCCACGTGCAATATCTAATTCACCTACCGTCAGTGGCGATTTGATCCTGTCATTAAAATGGTCAATTCAAGTCTAATGTTGGATATTAAATTATGGTTCATGGATTGGGTCCATGAAACCCCCAATAATAATAATATCATTATTATTACGGGATCTTGTATCCAACGTATCTCCCTTATACAGTATCAGATTGACGATCCTCCAGCACCAGAGTAACCCAGAAATTATGACCGTCATTTTAATACAAATGATGAATAACATTTTATGAATCATTTCTCTTATCAATTAATCACCTATTATTAATGGATGTTATTATTATCATTAAATGCCTGGAAACTGCGTGACGTGTCGTCTGTTGACCAGTCAAACAGCGTAATAGTTGTATGGTCACGTCGTGTATTCATTAATAGAAGCTGCGTACCATTTTACATTTTCGTTGCCTATATAAGAGAGGGCCACATGTTATTTACAGACCTCATGTCTTCTCAGCACAGTGACGCTTCTAGGAGACCTAGAAACCATCCTCCTAACATCTTCATCCGAACTCTGATCGTCGATCTGTTAGTGACTGCGGGATCATGTCAGTGAGGAGAACATCGTACACCCTATTCTTTTCCCTCTTCTTCGACTTCCCCTCCATAGTTTCCTACCGAGGAGACTACTGATAATTTATGGGAATGACGGTCTTTGACGAACGACTCTAAAAAGGTATGTTAATCCTCTATTCTTGTATTCTCTTTCCAATCCAACTTCTCCCATTTTCATTCGATGCTATGAAATGTGATCTCTATGTTGAGGGAGTATCTTGTGTTGTTGAATCAGTGGTGCTGTGACGTCCTTGGTGGTTGCAGTCATTCTGGGAGAATCCTTGTGATCATGGTCGTCATGTTCATTGAAGGACATCAAAACCAGTTGAGGTAGGGATCTTACCTTCGTCTCTCTAAATTGTGCATCATGCGGGGTGGGTATCCTCTAGTTTACATGAAGCACATCTGAAATGGTTTAATAAAGATAATAACTAGCATAAATAATGGGGATGGGAAGGTTATTATTTTTATCTTTATTTATAACCTCTGATTTTATGTTTTGAATTGAATGAGCTTTTGCCTTCTGAAAATCATGGTCGTTGGTGGCCTTTGGTTACGCAATTAAATGTTTCCCCCTCTTTCTGAATTTTTTTATGGATTAAAATGTTATTGAATGTGGAAATTGGTTAATCACATAAAGTTGGATGATTAAATACCTTGAACCCTTTTTTGATCACCTCGGTTGAAAAAACTGAAATAATAAACATGTGGGAGCTGGTTAAGGTTTGTTTATGTGAACGGGGGTGTTTTGTGGGTTGTTGTGGATCAGGTGAGAAGCAGGGCTGCAGTAGGCTTGGTTATGGGTTGGTGTGAATGCTATGTTAGTTATGGGAAGTGGGAATGCGATAAATGGTATCAAGATGTGATTATGTATGAGTTTTGATGTGTTTGTGGTTATGGTGGTTAGCAGCGGGGCTGTGGGGATGGGTTTGAATGTGAACGAACTATGGGTTGTGAAGAATAAATAAAATGTGAAAGAGTTAATGAATGGTGGGGATTGGTAATAGAATGGGAATAATAATCAATGGGGTTGGTTGGTTAATAATATGGTACATGTTTGTGTAGCTTGTGTTTTCCTAACTTGATTTGTGGATGGCAGGGATATGGTTTATGAACGCTTGATCCAGTTTGGTTGGTTGTGACCAGTAGTTAAGGAACTATTAAACTAATTATGCTGAAACAAGAAAACCTATATGGGTTTGGGGATGTTTGTTGAATGCATGCCTCAACATAGTAGTGTCGAGGCACATGCTCAGTTTCTCTGTTTAGAATCCATAGGTTGGGTTGTGTGTTTGGTATACATATATATATCGGTATCATTGTGTATTGTCGCACCCAACCCATGTTGAGCACTTAGTGCCAAACACCCCCATTTCATGGGGGAGAGTGTTTTTCCTAACACTTCTATTAGTGGCTGGTTATTAGCTCCTTTTTTCTCCCTTTCCCGGGTAGCCCAAGTATCTTCGGGTAGGCTGTGATGGCCTGAGGTCCTTTATTAGCCCAAGAATCTTCAGGCAGGGTAGTGTGGTGGTCGACCCTGGTGTGTGTCGGCAGGTGGTTTCCCAAGTGTCTTCAGGATGAGGCCCAAGTGTTTTCAGGCATGGCAGTAGATCTTCTAGCCCAGGTGTCTTCGGGCGTGGCAGTGGTTGTTCTGGCCTAGGTGTTTGAAGGCATGGTTAAGTGTGACAGTTGTGGTACAGGTGTTTGCGAGGGGGGGGGAGTGGGACTGCGTAATGATGTGGCCCAGGTGTGTGTGGGTGGGATGAGGCAGTGGGACTGCGATGAGAATGGCGGGATTGTTCTGATGCGTAGGATGTCTTCAATAACAAGTGGGAAGGTGGTGCAGGGTACCCATACATTGATAACCTTACTAATATATTCTATTGACTTGTGTTACTTGGTGAGTGTGACCGGAGAGATAGGGTGGATAGATTCTTTACTAGGTTTTGGTTCTTCAATTTTCTCACAGGGTATTAGGATGTCTCCCTACTTGTGGACGAGAGATTTAGGTTTCCCTACTGAGTATACTTCTATTCTCACCCTACATTTTCTTTCACGTTTTCAGGAGGACTACAGGGACTGTGCAGGACAATACGAGTCAGGCAGTGGGAGTTGCTACTATTTTCTATTGTTGTTTTCCTTTACTTTTTTGGTACAATACTTGGGAGCTTTTCAGTACTTGTACTTTTGTTTCACTATTGAATAAAGCAAGCATATGGTATTGGTTTTGAGCTATTTCTATACTTTTTCATTTTCTTCTTCTTGGTGTTTGACTCAACCTATTTCCCAATATTAAATTATTAAAAAGGGTAATTCCTCCCATATATGTGAAAAACTCATACCCTTGTTTCTAGTAACCACTCCGAGGCCTACTGGATGCGGGAATCAGGGGTCATTTTCTCCCGTCCACCATTGCCATCTCAGGAGGGGAATCTTTGGTGGGAGGGGGTCATGACAGTTAATGAACTTTATAATTCATTAATAGAAATAACATGGGAAATTAATTAGAAAATTAATTCAAGGGATTTAATGTGATTACATAATTGATGTGGGTGTGGACAATTAATTGGTGATTTTATTAAAAGGTTTCATCTAGATTAATTAATTGTGGAATTATTTGAAGGAACCTATTTGGATTTATTATTTATTAAATAAAACAATTCAGATTATAGTGTTTTGATTTATTAGTTAGATTAACTAATTGAATAATTATTTAATGGTGGTTGTTGTGTTATAGTAATTCAATGATTGGGATTAATTAATTTCTGAATTAGTTAGGTGGGATTATTGTGGATGTTAAATTGAATAAATATGATTAATTAATTATTAAACTAATAATTGTGGATTGTAGGGATATTGAATTAATCGGATTGGATAATTTATTATTCATTTAATTATGATACTATGAGATTTGTATGTTGGATAATAAATTATTGAATTAATTAAGATATAGAGAGATATATGGTTTGAGATAATATATTATAGAATTAATCAGAAGTTATTGATATTGTTCATTGAATAATTAATTGTTTAATTAGTTATAGGATATTAGGTTTCATTATATTGATTAATTAATTGATTAATTAACAAATAGGATTTACATACATGATTACATGGGGAATTAATTAAGGTGTTTTATGTGATAAACAAATTATTTCCATTGTAATGAATGTGAAATGAGTAGTCAATTGTTGAATTGACTACTATAATTAATGTGATAAATTAATTGTTGAATTATTTAATGTAATTGATGGGATAAGCCAGTTTTCAAATTAACTAATGAAATTTATGTGATTAGTTAAATGTTGAATTAATTATTATCATTGATTTTATTTTTTATTTGTGGAATTAACTAATTGAATTGATGTGATTAATTAATTATTGAATTAATGAATGTTATTTTTGGGATGTGTTATTTTAATTAACTTGTTGAAATGAATTATTAATTAATTGATGAAATAATTAATTGAAATTTTTATAGTTAATTAATTGAATATTTAATTAGCAGACATGGAATAATTAATTTATGAATTAATTAATGAAATTAGTAGTGGATAATTTTTATAAGAGGATTAATGTCATTTTAATCATGGATGTGAAATATGGAATTAAACATGATGATATAAGACTATAAAATAATGATATTAAAAATGGTTGAGATTTTTGGTAATAGATATGGTGTTCTAAAACAATGATTCGTATTCAAAATTGATAAATTTGGTTCTATATATGGAGTTCTACACCAATGATATATCTATATGTATTTTTTTAAGAAATGTGGTGTTAGAAATGGTGTTATACACATATATTATGTTTTCATGAATGATATTTTAGGTTCTATACATGGAGTTATTCAAAAATGATATATATATATATAATTGAGTTTTGTTGTGTGATATATTTGGTCTACTACACTGATGATAAATATGTAGGATTAAAAAATTTTGTATTAGATATGGATTTCTATACCAAAACAATGACATTGTCAAATGGTTCCAGGTGTCCATAATAATGAATATAAAATGAAATTGATAATGAAATCCATTTTGAAGAAGTGAATTGTGAATTGAATATTTAACAAGCTTCAAATACCCAACTATATGGTTAATAAAGATTAATTGATATTGTGATAACTATTTATTTATTAATTGTAATGATTTCATTATAAAACTGCAAACACTTATAATTGAATGGATTTTTGTAGACATTATTGGTGGTGGCCTAATGAGTTGTACTCACAATCTACCGGTATCCTTGATCGGTACCTGAATAGATTACATTTTTTTCAGGACAATATAAGGGAAATGGCCATGTGTTAAATGGATGAATTGGGGATGGAGCATTGATGATGGAACCTAAATTGGTTTGATACCCACATGGTGGAGTTATCATTGTATTTTATTATTTTGGGTTTTTCATATTTACACTTAGTGCATACATAGAATGGAATATCTATTTTTTAGTTTTGACATTTTACTTCATGCTTTTGTTATCATGAAATATTGGTATTATGAATGATCATATATTTCCATTATTATTTATTTATTTATGCTAGTTTATTACACAAATAAATAAAAAATGAAGACATAACCTCCCCATAATCGATAATATAACATAAATTCTGGGCATAAGCCTCTGGTGTATGGAGAGGCATGCATGAGGTCATGCAGGGAACCAAATTGGGGCCCCAGTTTGTGGTACTCAAGATGGGATGTCACGAAGTGGAATTAGAGGACCATTTTTCTTTTATTATTATTGTTTATTAGTATTTTGTAAAGGTATAATTGAGAATAGGAAGAGTCTGCCCTTGGTTATTAGCTCTTACATGGGTGTAGCTACCCGATGTTTGGGGGAGAACCCAAGTGACTAGGGTGATCTTGTGGTTAATGTTGTTTGATTTAATAGTTGAATGTTATTTCACCTTGGGTGACACCCCTACTGTGTGCTGTGATTATGGATGATGACATTATATCATAATGGACACATGGCCCACTATAGAGTGTGATATATTTTTTCTTGCATCATTTTAAACACTCTGTGTTATTGTGACATGAAATATTCTATGCATGCAATGGAATATGGGTTATGGGTATATTGTGAAGCTTTCACTATTTTATATTTTTATGAAATTGAAATAAAAATTGTTCATGACATAAAATTGAGGAAGAATGTTAAATGATAAAAGATTAGAATAAATTCTTGTCTAACTGAGAAAATTAAATAATGAGAATGTGTTGATCGCTATTAACAAAGAGTTGTATATATTATGGTTTAGGGTAGTGATAGCACATTGAATTTGATCATTTGGTTGGAGAATATGGGACTGAGTTGTTATTTTTTATAAATTCGTCCTATTTATTATGTTAATGTTTTGAAATAATAATCCTATGTGTTTTTATTATCCCATAATGGGGTTATTTGGGTATATATAATGACCTCATTTGAGAAATAGGTTGTAAATTCGTTGAGGAGTTATATAGATTTGATCGATGTGGTGAGATTTATGTTAAAATGGAAGCATGATACTTGTGATAGATTAAGGTGTTTCCTTGGTGGGAGGTAACATATGAAATGAGGGAATTTGTGGGGCTATTCAAGTATGATATTTAAATTTATTTTTAATTACCGATGATCATGGTCACTACCCTGACATCATCCCATTTACACTGAGAATGCTTGAGATTATTCCTAGAATCCAAAATATGTTTTGTTTATATATGGCCCCCCTAGAATATGTTCTCCTGAAATGAAAAATATGTGGACATGGATGGTGTGGGGTACGACATTGATAGCATACGGATGAGATTATCATCATAGACTAGAGATCGAGGAATATTTTTTTGGATGTGTTACATGACAACTGGTGTTAATTATGATCCAAAGGTCGTAAGTGATGTGTATTTTGTAGATGCATGTATCATGACCATGGGTTGGAAGTGGTGGAATCTGTGTTCCATTGAATATCCTTTATGGTACGTGTTTAAATTCATTTGGGAATGTCATGTGGGCCTTGAAGTAGGTGGATGTATATCATATACTTGTTGTTTTTTATGATATGTTTGAATTCCTTGGTTGGATGGTGTTATTATGGTAGATAAGCATGCTGATTTGGGAAGTACATCATTCATGTTTATGATATAGATCTTGTGACAGGTGTGTCCATTAAGGTGAATCTTATAACTATGTTGGACTATAGAGAGAATTTGTTTTGGGGAAATACTCTGTTTTTAGTTCATGGGTTATGGAATCATACATGGGTTCAGAAGAAAACGTTTGAGAGAGAAACAAATAAGAGGGAAAAGTGGTATGATATTTCTGACATAGAATTTTATAATATATTGGTAGTGTATCTAGAGGATGAGTTATTATAAGGTGTGGATTGTAAGATCCCACACTTTTCTGGAGTTGACTCAGGAATAAATCAAGGTACCTTGTATTTTTATTTAAGTACCTTTCAATTGGGTTTTAAAATGGGGTATATTTTGGTGAAAATTAAAATAAAGGACGAAAAAGTGATTGTGCATAGTAGGTGTGTGATTATAGAAAATAGTACGCCCATCTATACAATCCAAGTAGCACAAGAAAATTACAGTTTAGATGTCTTGCACATGGTTTGTCAAGCTCTGCATCATAAAGAGACTAACTGTTCAACCCAAAAAAGTATGCTCTTGGTTGGTGCACGGTTCAGGAAAAATGTGTAACCCTACCCTAGAAATCTTGTGTCGTAATTTTATTAGAATTAATATTGTTTTTAAATACACTTGAACCCCCATAACATCCTATATTTTACCCAAACATATACTAACATTATTTTTGATGTTTTTAGAGATTTCTATATGGATTCCAAGGATATTTGCCCTCCGTTCTTCATGATTCAAATCCCAAATCTATTATCTTCTCTACTAAGAGAATGTAGATATTTTGATGTTTATTATTTCTATCATTCTCCATTGTTCCTTCATTATTTTGGTGTTTTTGTTTCTCGATTTTTCAAGATCTAGATCCACTTATTTGGATTCTAGATCACGACTTATGGAATTACATATATAATTAAATGGATTTTGATTTGTTAATAAAGATTTTAGGTTTTGAGAAAATGATCTATATATATGTTATTGTTCTGCCCAATTTTGAGGATTTCTGTTGGATGATTGATCATGGATGATTGAGGTAGGCGGCTAGTTTTCCAAATCCCATAGTTAGATCTGATTTTTCATATATGTGATATAAAATTTTTAGAGATTGTTTGAGATTTGAAATCCATATGTCAGATAATTAATTGGTAAATTAATTAATTGATATAATTGTGAAATTTTTAGATTTGGTGATTTTTTAACAACATAATTAATAGGAGAGTTAATTATGAGATCCTGGGGATTGGGATTTGATAATTATTTGTGTGAATTAATTATGATAGATTTGAGATAGTGTAATAGAGTAATTATATGTGGAATAAAGATAATTAATTTTTGAATTAATTATTAACATATTGATTGGGAAATTTTGGATAATTAATTATTGACTTAATAATAAAATAATTAAATTTTATTGATATTGATTAATTATTGAATTATTTATTAGAAGATTATTTTTTAAAAATTGTTAATTATTTGTCAAATTCTTTAACAAATGATATGTGATTAAATAATTGGTAAATTAATTAATATGAATGGTTGGTATCATGAGACTATGATTGGGATAATTAGTTGTAGAATTAATTATTGGAGTAAGGATTTTATTTAAGATATTGAGAGTAAACAATTAAATGAGAAATTAATTAGGGTATTTGGATTAATATAAATAGAAAAATTAATTGACGAAATAAGTAGGGTTATTGAATTATTTATGTTGGGAATAATTAATTGATGAATTGATTAAGGGTGGAATGTTTTTAATTTATTTTCAATTTAAAAAATTTTATTTTAGAGATTAATTAATCATTTATTTATTTAATGTCAGTAATGTGGTTTTTTAATTCTTGATTTATATATCAAGATTGAGTTATATTAATTAATTATAGAGTTAAATAATAGAATTGATATAAACAATTAATTGGTTAAATAATTAAAAATATTGAATATAAATAATTAATTCTTGATTTAATTAATGGATATTGATGTGAACAATTTTTTTCTGATTTAATTGAATGTTTAATTTAGATAAAGTAATTAATGAATTATTTAATGGAAATTATTTGGATTAATTAATTGGTGAATTAATTAATGGGAATTGTAATGTTATTATTTATGAGTTGGACTAATTTATTGTAGAATTAATTAATAGATATTATTGTGTTGATCAAATTGAAGGATTGGGATTAATTAATTGGTGAATTATTAAATGGTGATTGTTGTGATTCTTCCATTGAAATAATTAGATTAATTAATTATAGAATTAATAAATTTTTTTGTTGGTTTATTTAATTGATAAGATTGGAAAATTATTTAATTAATTAATTATGGGAAAATGATATTTTATGTTGGATAATTAATTGTCGAATTAATTATTGGATATTGATATATATGATTTGAGATAATTAATTGTAGCATTAATTATGAGTTATTGATGTCTTTGATTTGAATTTTTAAATGTTGCATTAGTTATTGGATATTATGTATAATGATATTGATTTATAAATTAATGAATAAATTAACAGGATTGACGTACATAATTAATTGGTCACTTAATTAAGGGGATTTATTTGATAAAATAATTACTCAATTAGTAAATAATGTTGTATGATTAGATAATTTTGTAATTAAAAAATATAATAGAAGGGATTGAATAATTGTTTAATTAATTAATGTAATTTATAGGACTAGTTAATTATCTAATATAATAAGGAAATTGATATGATTAATTAATTGTTGAATTAACTAATGTGATTCATAATATTAGTTAAATATTCAATTAACTAAAAGAGATAACGTGATTAATTAATTGGAAATTAAATTAATGTTATAGTTGTGATTAGGTGTTTATTGAATAATCATATTAATATAAATAATTAATTAATTATTGAAATAATTAAAGTAAATTGATGCCTTTAATTAATTATTGTATTAATAAATGGACTTGGATTTATTAATTTTTGAACTAATTAATGAAATGAGTGGTGGAAAATTGTGATAAGGGGATTAATTTTGATTAATCATGGTAGTGAAATGGGGTATTAGACATTAATCTAGAAGCCCAGTAAATAATTATATAAATAATTGTTTGAGATTTGCGGTGTTGAGATGGATTTATAAACCTTCCTGCCAATCACTTTTTTTGGATTTTTAAAAGCCGGTTTGAGGGTTATCCGGTTCCCGATGATAGCCGGTTTGTAAGGGTTGCCGGGACCCGTAGAGACAATCATACATTTCAAAATTCAAAAACCATCCAAACAGGAAACCGCGCAACAACTTGAGCCGCGAACCCACGCGCCGGCCTCGAAACCCGAGATCTTCTGCCACAGCATCATCAGCCTCGAGATACACCCCCGAGGCGACTAACAAACCCACTTTCACCGGAGCACCGGTGAGGTTTACCGACTCCCGTCGTCGTCCAGCGACCGTCGTCCTCTTCACCGGCAACCACCGCTGCCATCCCTTCACCAGCACACCATCACACCTTCACCGACTTCAACGAGGCAGAAACCCTCAACACCGATTTCAACGAGGCAGAAACTCTCAGCGCATCACAGAAAAAATCACCGGATTTCCATGAAAATCCGGTGAAAGAAACCAAAAACTTACAGATAACATCCCGCAAAGCAACCAACAACAACCAAACATCAAAACCGCTAACGATGAAAAGAAAACCATCCAAGGAGCTGAAGATCCCTCCACCACCAGACAGACCAGCTACGACAGAGACAACCAAAACCCCATCGAACTCACCTGGGAGGGGACAAAGCCCAAACCGCCGACGCAAGAGCGCGACCCTCGACCGCGAGTAAAAACACCACCGGTCATCAGAAAACTGCCAAGATCTGGTCCAGGAGCGCTCCGTAGAGTGTGCCGTCAACAGGACCGGTCTTACACCCGCAGACAATGGTTCCAAGTCACCGCAAAAATGAATTAAAAAAGAAATGGATAATAAAATCCAATTTTCTGAAATGAATTGGGAATTGAATATGTAACATTGCTCAATATTAGGTCCATGTTGTTAATAAATATTAATTGATAATGTTGGAACCTTGTAATTATGTGTTGTAATTATTTCATTATACAACTACATACACTAGTTATTGACTAGATTTTTTTAGACACCATTGGGGGTGGCCTACTAAGTTATACTCACACCCAAGTCGGGATACTATATTTTTACCAGAATAGATTAATAGTTTTCATGATAGCATATGTGAAATGTCCCTATCTGAAATGGATTAATTGGGGATAGATCATGGATGATGTAATCAGACATGGTCAAGAACCACTTGGGGATGTTTTCATTGTCTTTATTTATTTTTGTTTTTTTATATTGACACATGGAACATACTAATCATGCAATATATATTGTTCATATTTGAAATTATATTTTATTATTTGTATCTCATGTGATATTGGTATTGTTTATGATCATATTTTTCACTATTATTTATTTATTTTTGTTTTTTTAGTACTTTGTTAAATAAAAAAAGAGGCTATAGTATACATATGATTGATAATAGACCCCTACTACTAGAAAACATCCTTTATAGCATAGGGAGGTGTGATTGAGGTCACGTGGTGAACTGTCTTAAGGAATTGGTGTGTGGAACCTAGGACTCGACGTTACACCAGGATAAAGAAAACATGAAATATTAGTACTCTAAATTCAATTTCTTTTATGTCTATGTTTGCATTTATAACCAATTTTGATTAAAAGGGACGTCTCTGATTTAATATTTAGTACTATGTCATATATAAGAATTTTCAATTAACAATTCATTATCATTTTGACTTTATGTCTCCTGAATAATGTTTATCCCAACATCCCATGGGAATACATGGTCAAGGATTTTTAAAAAGGAAATTGATAATGTGAAATACTAATATTGATCCCATGTTTGTTCTTTTTCATGGATGTTGCATCATTTAAACGATTTCATTAAATATGGAATTTTGAAAATGATAACGTCCTTGGAATTCCTAATTTGTATTCCATGTACCATGCCAAGTATAATATCTACCAACAACCTATGATCCCATCTTGGAGAACCCCACAAGAACCCAAGTATCAATGTAGGTGTGGTATAAAGTAATTGCAACATGAGCCTTTCCTTTGAAGTCCACTAAGGGAGTCAAAGTATAACCCAATGAAATATGATCTAATGCCCTTTGATTCCATTCTTAAAAATCCAGTTGGATTCCAAGTTCCACTAATCATATAAGAGTCAATGTCCCCTATGTGTCCATCCATGGAAACCCATTAAAGGAGTCCATGTGTTTCTCATGTATAAGTACGGCCAAATAAAATTGAGTCCATCCATGGAATTCATCATTTAATACATGAAACACCTAAGGCATTTAATCCATCATTAAATTAAATAATATTTAATCCATATAAAATAACTAAGTCAATTACAACCCAAAAATGAATCTTTTATAACTCACCTCAACGGTGACTCCATGAATTGAAAAAACTCAAAAGGCTTCCCACATAACTACTCACATGGAAATACCTGTAATAAGGTATCTCAAGCTTAACAAGACATTTCATGTCATGTGATAAGGATTAAGTACTGTTCATCCATTCATATTAATCAATTCAATTAAAACGGATATCACAATTAAATTACCACACCAATTCAAAAATCCATTCAACAATTTGGTTTAAAAATATCAATTTAATACTCAAAAAATAATTTCATAGGGTAAAAGAACACACACTAAGTTATCCAGGTCAATAGCCCTTATAATGGTCCATTTAAACTAACAATACACCCAAATGGGTGGTTCCCGTTTCAAGGTATCTAACCAATAAAAAAACATCAACAAGACTCTTTAATCACATAGGCCAATCCTAAATATAAATTTATTTATTTTCATTTCAAAGAGATGCTTGAAAATTAAGTGTGAAACAAAAAGACATATATAACGATATATAATTTTAATGAAAGGCTCTATACCACCCACTATATATGTATATTTGTTATCTCATCCAGTGTCTTTTCATGATTCATCTCAGAGTAGGAGAAAATAAAATAAAGGATGAATAACCTAATAATAGTGAATATTGTTTTCACATATAAAGTGAATATGATATCCAAAATAATGAACAATGGCTAATAATTAATTGATAACATGTTGATACAGATCTGATGAGATGATTAATGCTTGAATCATATATCTTATAGAGAAGATGCCTCAAATAAAAGAATATCCTTCCAATATTGATCTCCAAATTTCTCAACACAATGAATGGGGTTAAGTGAATGTTAATTTTAGAATAGAATTTAATTTGATGTAAACTGGTAAATTTTCCTAAAATGTCTATGATTCATGGTTTTGGTGCATTGTGTGACTAACAATGCTTCAACTAGTCACAGTAAGATACATATAAGGGGCACCCACAGGGTTTGACAAATTGTGTGCAAACCAAACCCAAAACAACTATCAAAATTTCAAACATGGATTCATATCCATACAACTCATTTATAATGGTTTTATCATACCACGTGGCATTAATCCTCTTATTATCTTTCCTTGCATGTCTTTATCAATCCATACATCCATCCTCACATAATTAGAACTTACAGTGCACCATGATAATTTCACCCCAAATCATAGATTCTAGGCTCTATTACACCATAGAAACACAAGATAAAACCATGATCTAAAATTTCATTCATACTATACCATGTTTAATCTACTCAACTGATAATTGATAGAATATTTAGGATCCATTCTTTAATGAAAAATCGGGTTCATACAATCATCACCCTCTAAAAAAATTTCCATGAATTTACTTTCCAAGGATGGTGAAGCATGATCTAAGAATAACTCCATCCAATGAAACAGTACATTGGACTCATGCACACAGGATTCTTCCTACACATGGTTATGTTTCCATAGAACCCGATGTAAACGAACTGACCAACATAATAGAATCATTGTTCCGTGATACAAAATACATATAGTATTCTCCTCAAAGTATGAATTTAGCCATAACTAAACCTCCTCTGGTTAAAAGGTACGGGGAAGGTCTACATAGTATCATCGCAGTTGGGAAACAAGGATGATTTCTTGCATGGATTGGTACTATTGAGGTGACTATAACCAATAGTATTTTGGACCAAATCACTCCAGAATCTTGAAAAATGTGACATATTATGGTAAAAGTATACCATGTCTCCTAGTCCGCCTATGTACCAACCTCTGTGAATCATGTTTGATATCCTGATCCACGATGTCAAACTATAGTGTAATTTTTTGATTCTAAATTTATGATTTATGATGACACATTGAGGTATCCATGTGCTTCCAAATCAACTAAACCAATTATGTGCTCTCTAGAGGAAGATGTGGTCCGAACATAGTTTTCTCTCCACCCTCTAACAAAAATCGGGCTGATTGGAATGTCCTTCCTTAAAACATTATAAGGAATCATATAAATTGTATCCTAAAAGATATTTTTGAAGGTGAATTCAATAAAGTTATATATATCTCCATAGGACAACCAAAATACAGGACGCATTGTCATAGTGTTTCCTCAAGAACCTGAACTAGGTGCACTGATTGTCCATCTACCTGGGAGTGGTACACTGTGCTCAAAAGAACTTCTGTACCCAAAACTGTCTCAAACCCTTACCAAGAAATTGATGTAATCCAATCACCTCTATCTGAAATGATAGTGTGTGGGTCCTCATGAATACATACTCTCTCATGAATGTAAAACCTCTAATGATCATTTTCTAAAAAGGTATCCTTTATAGAAAATAAATGTGAGACCTTTGTGAGCAAATAAAAAAATCCCAAATGACATAATTACCTTGAGGAAACATCATTAAACCTATCATGAAAATCATATTGAAATTAACCCACATATACTCATGGATTGGTTACTTTTGTAATATTCTTACTTGTCCCTAGTGTTACTCCTTCGCCTTCTTTCAGGTGGAACAACTAATGAAAAAAAACTACATATCATTTCATAATTGGACACCATTATTGGAGTTGTAAATCCCAATACATGTTGGTTATTCTAAGATTCTATACCAAATCCGAATCATGAAATTCCCAAATCATCTCCTCATGCGTGTCTTTTAAAACCCATACATCGCCATGTAATCATCGAACATTGTCCTCGCCTACAGTCAATCCAAGAAGAGGTTTCTCACATACCACACTCTCCCATTGGACAAACCTATATGAATTCAAAATATAAATCGTCCTCACTATATTAATAAGTGTAGAGGTAACACCTATGGGTGGAAGAAACAGCTTTCCTAGACATTAATTCACCTCCATGTAAATCTCAGAGAACAAGTACATAATTATCCATTTGATACTGACCTACTAAACATCCCATATCCGAGTCATTAGGCTTAGTGCATTGACCACAACATTTCTTTTACTAGACATGAAATAAAACTCAAATTCAAAATTCTATAGGTATTCAACACAACTATGTTGTGTCAGGTTCATATCACTATGTGTAAATATGTACTTGAGTATTTTATTTTCACTTCACACCCAAAATCACTCTACATGTAAGTAATGCATCCATCAATAAAATCTATGAAAAACTACATCAAAATAGAGATCATGTTTCATGTAATTCATCTCATATGGACTCAACTTCTTAGACCAATACACTATGAAACTATAATTATACTTAATAAATGATCCTAGACCGATACAGGATGCATCAAATTACAATGTGTAACTCTTTCCAAATGTATAAAAATCAGTATATGTGCTTAAATAAATCTTTCTATTATCTATTGAAATGATGAATTGTCCTAATAATACCATAAAAACATCCCACACTTATTAGTCAACACATAACGGGTCATTCAAAGTGTGAAATTTCCTATATGAATCGCCTAATTTAACCATAAAAACCGATGAATATAAGAACCTAAAAGACATTCTTGGGATGTACTTATAAAACTACACCTCCCACCCTCTCTAGGTCGACTAATACTCATGTATATATGATGATGTGTCATAGGAAGTTAATATAATCCATCCAAAAGTGTCACAATGTGAGTATAATAGATAACCAAATCCTCTATTAGTGTATTCAATATGATCTCAATATGTTTTACATAGGTTTATAAACTGTGAGAATTATCCATGATATCTTCCATGAAGCCCACCAAAAATAAATCTGGATAAGCATCGCATACTCTTTTAATTAGTTACATGAAGAATTATTGCACGTTTTTCATACTGAACGTCATAACCACACATTCATATAGATAAAACCTACTACATAAATAAATGTTATGTATGTCAGATGATCTAGAACATACTTGAGGAAAACAAGTATTATAATCAATTGTAGAAAATACCCTTGCTCTATTGAGCAGGTCGAAGATATCATCTATCAGCATAAGAGGATACTATCTATTAACGGTCAACTGGTTCAATTTCTGGTAATCAAAACATACCCTGATTGTTCCATATGCCTCATTCATAAAAAGAAATAGCAAACCCCAAGGATAAGTATTGGGTCAGATGAAACCATTGGCCTCAATATCCAATATCCACCTCTAGAGATTATGTATCTTAGAGGTATCCATCCAATAAGGATGAATGGATACTGGTGAAACTATTGGAACTGGACCGATATATAATTATATATCATTCAATATAGTTGACCCAAACAATCCATCCAATAATTCTTCATTGAAATAACCAACATTTAGTGTTAAATATTTATGAAATTTTCCATAGTCATCTAGATATAAACACCCAATTTGATCTATCATCCTTCCTATTCCAAAATGATCAGTTCTATCTCAACTTTCTGGGACATCCCATTCATAGTAATAATTAAACAATCCACCCTATGGTGATGTAAAGGTTAGAATTCAACAATAGTAGTCGATTAATGAATGAAATAGAACCATTCATTCCTTCTCAATGATGATATCAATTCCCGTCATCTTGATGACCAGGAGGTACCAAACATAGAGACACCCACCTATATCAAGTGTAAATCCATGAACTATAGTACAACATCCCTTTTAATTCAAAAAAGGGATTCAGGTATCATGAATCCATCAACAATATAAAAATTTATCCCATGGTTCCCTAAAAAATGATCTGATATATAGCAATGAGAATCCCACGTATCAAAAATTTTATAATTTAAAGTGGAGGATAATAAAATAGTACCACTAACAGTAGATATTCTGTTATCATATGCCTCAAGATTCTGATTCACTGCATAAACCTGGCCATAACCACATACCTATGATACTGTCTGGATAAACATTATATATCCAACCTACAGCCACAATATAACATGGGTCTGACTACCATAGTGATGGAAAACACATTATCATGATAGGGCAGTTGTACTTGAGCTCTATTATTGATGAGAAGCTACTAACCATGCAACAAAATATGGAGTCAGTGAAAACCCTCTCTCAATGGATACTAGTGGAAATGTTCTATAGAAACCCTGTAGATGTCCCATCATTTCTCATGATTGACACTCGATTGGGTCCCATTTACATTGTGGCCTCATATAGCTTATCCTTATTCAATGAAAGAACCTAACCTAAACTTATGATTATGTGGTCTTTCTTCTAATATCACCATGTCGATGATCCAGATGTGAATTCCTACTATCGGACGATGAATTTATAGATCTTGATACCGAACTACTCTAGCTTGCAAGCCCAACATCTATCAGGTTACCCTCCTTGATTAGCACCTGATAAACAATTCAAAAATAATACTCATTTGAAAAACATTCACGAGGTATCATATTTCATTCTTGAGACCATCCTTGAGTCTCCTATTTTTTTATATCTCATCACCCAACAGAATAAATTTGAATCATTGGAACTAAATAAAATGTTCAAAATATTCCATAACAGATAATGTGCCATGATCTAGTTGCAATAACATCATGTCTCTATTGTCCCTAAATGTCATGGAGTAGAAATAGACACAAAAGGACATATAAAAATCCCTCAATGACATATCATCATGAAGATTTGTCTAATTTTTAACATCCCACAATATCATGGAGTAATCATGCAGTATATACGTAGCAAGCTTTAACCACCTCTTAAAATAAATATATAGATGTTTAAAGATAGATATCAATCCCTCCAACCATGATATATATAATATGGTGTTATGACATTGAAAAATGGGGGAGGATATTAATACTATAACTCAAGCATCAACTCTCCCAAAATTAGGTTCAGTCCCATTGCTCTCCGAAAGGTTTGTAGGAATCATATAAATCATTCTCATATTTCTTCATCTGCACCTGTGGCAGGTAAAAAGCCTATTTCCACATCAGGCACTACTGGAGGATCCACTGGTAAAAGATGGCCCATCACCTCTAGAGTATTATCATCCAAACACTATGGGCGTACGATTGGAGGTCATCTTTGTAATATGCCTCTATAATTCCAAACACAGGCCTCAGTTCAAGATCCTTATTAATGTTTCCAAATCAATGGAGAAAATATTTAATAATGATAGTTACAATCCTTACTCTATAATAACAAAACCCTCTTCCTTCATCAATATTCAGGTCTGGGTGACATATATATTTCATATAAGAAATACATATTACTTACTTCCCACTACAAGGATCTGTTCTATGTGATGATCTATGAAATAAGAAATTAAGTATACATTTTATTCTTATATATTAATTTCACTTTCTAATTCATACAATTTTCACATTGATGTCACAATTCATTTCACATTTATATACTATTCAAATTATATATGTTGAACCAAATGGTTCACCAAATTATAATCATGGAGGGAACATAGTCCATAGGAATAAAAACTTAAAATCCACCTAATTCAAACCAAAACACATATCAATACACCTATCATAATAGCTGGCATAACTTTCACAAAATATATCACAATATAATGAAATATGTAATTCCCCGTAAATGGAATGGAATAATTCATGGCTTGTGATTTATAGAATGCTCCTAATATGATTCATGAGATGGAATACTATTCTCACATAAGGTTACAAAAAATAGAATCCTTTATTAAATATATAATACCACACAATTCAATTGTATCACCAAATGGTGGAATTAAATAAAATTTAATAGCTAAAACCACAAAAATAGAAATTCCATTCAAGGAAACTTGGATTTTTACTGTAGGCTGGATAAATACTCCTTGGAACATCTCTTTATCAAACCCAAATTCGTTGGGATCCATTACCATTATCACTAAATGTAATAAAAAACTATAAAAGAGCTATGATACCACATTTTAATGTCTTTGAACTGAATTCCATTCAGTAGTTCCTCAAGCCCATTTGGTCACATTGCCTCATGTGACTATCACCAAATTACATATACAAGGACCCCACCCCAGTTGCCCGGAGATGGTGCCTTATTGGATTATGATGGAATACATACAAGGAATACGAATCTCGATGGACCAAATATTTTAGTATTATTGGATACAAGTTACATACATAAGTTGATCATTACGACATGAAGGGGAAAACAACACTAATTTGTTCCACTAGCAACATCATGTCTCCTAGATTAAGATTGCATGTCATTCATAATTTAATTCTTCATATCCTGAGAAAAATGAGGCATAAGAAAGGGTGAGCTCAAACGATCAGTAAGAGTAAGCAATACAGACCAAGATAATGTGAACATTAGACATGGTGAAAATTGAAAACACATTCCTTTAATGATAAACACGAAACACATTATGGAAGGAATAAGAGCAGAGTAAATAATTCCATAATAAAACATATTTAGGGGTATTATACTAGTCGAATGACAACATAAACATTAAATTACTAGCTTCATAAAGAGGAATGTGCATATGAATGACATTCTGAATCATTTTTTCATTGCCTCAGCCAAGATATCTAGAGATTAAGGCCCCGACCAAAATCCATATTACAATGGGAATGACCTCGGACAATTCCATGTCTTTTTGTCTCATGAAACCTACCGATGCATCGAGGAGATATATCGGGCCCCAACCATCACATAATAAGTATAATTAATTCCTCTTGTGAGCATGGAAAAACATAAACATCATATACATACATATTGAAAATATCATATGAAATGTAACTAACTTTCTCCATTCATTAAACATAAAACACTGACCATTCAGAAAAATATGGTGAATGATTTTAGGATAGATCATCCACAATAGAGTTAGACATAAACCATTATGTAAAAAATGGTAGATGAATTAATAAATTAGTAATCCCATTAATACCATGGAATCAACAAGAGTGTTGAATTAGACAAAAGCACTCTTTTAAAATCATTAAGCAATTCTTGAGATAAATACACAATTGTTTTGAAATGAAGAGTTATTGTGGAAAAATCCATTTATAAAACCAGAAGTAAAGTAGAATAGAATTTTCGTAATAAAACTAGTTTTTTTAGAAGAAAAATGGTTTCCAAAAACAGTTTATATATAACCCTTGAAAAAATATATGAATTTGAGAAATTCCCTTGCATCGGGCTCGTATTTTTGGAAACAGTTTTGAGAGCTTCTTTTAAAACATGTAACTATCCAGTAAATAGGGAAGGATTCTGGTTGGATTAAATATATATAATACTTACAACGAAGTTATGAGGAGTACATTATAATACATAACAATTTCATCGAGTATATTAGACAATAAAATTAACTTGAATGAAAATTGATGTTCAGGTGAAAAACCCTTACCATAACTACAAATGTGTTCCTATCTTGGACTTAAGATCCTGGAATATGAAATTATACATGTTAATAACTTATTTAATAACCTATTATACATGTATTTAGTTTACCATAATTCTTGTTAGTTAATTTATGTCTTTATTGATATGTTATTGTATTGAATTATGTCCTTCTGTTGTGTTCGTTTCCATTATTTTCATATTTAGTTCACTTATTTTTAATTAATGAAGTTCTTGTAGAATGGTTATAAATCAATAATTTTATAATTATATATTATTAATGAAAATAAATAATTTATAATGGTCATTTATATCGTTTTGTTACATGGAATGAGGATGAATCATTAGATGACAACCACTTCGATTATTCGGCGGTATTTGGAATATTATGAACTAGTTTGGTAATATAACATTATTATATGTAAATATTTTGGTTACTGAATATTAATTAAGTTATAACACATATATTATACTCTTTTTTACCATTAATATGGTTTCATGACCCGTAATGAAGAAGAAATTGAAGAACTAAACATCGCCATCCACGATAGTTTTAAATCGGAACCTCATGGACGTCGATTTCGTTTATAAAAATAAAAGGTACGCAATAAGAATATTTATCATGGTTCTTCAATTCACATGATAAAAATCCAGTATATAGAAGTTACTGGATTTACCATGATCATTTTGATAGAGGAGGTGAGGAGAGAAAAAAATAGATGAACATGAAAATAATGAAAAGTTAAGAGATCCCTTAAGAAAATTCGTTAGCCTAACGACGTCACATAAAATTTCATAAAATCATATGATGAGAACAAATGGTAATTTAATCACATTGAAATCAAAAGGATAGTAATAAGGATAAATAAAATCAAACCCCAACATATGAGAAAGGAATTTCAAATAGATAACATAAAATAAGTCTCGACATAAAGAAGAGAATGAAGGATTCCCTTACCTTGTAGAATAACTCCTAGATAATGAATGATGGGACCTTGAGGGCTTAGGGAAACCTTGGGAGGACTCCTATAATGGTAAATCCAAGGGATTTTGAATAAAACAAAATGAATCGATGAGTGGGTATTTATAGAAAAAATAGAGGTAATTTTTTAAAAATCTCAAAGGGACACCTCATTAGTGGTTTTTCCAAACCATGGGCTTGCCCATGGTATTTTCCCATGGTTTAAGACACTTGGTACCCCTCATGTCTTATGTTACTATTCAAAAGTCGACCATACTTTTATATTTAATTATTACATCATTATGATTTCATTAATCTACCGAAAACACAAAATTGTATTTTTACTATTCATGAAAAATTCATGTATTTTAGAAAAATTCCAAAAATCACCCATACTTTATTTAGACGTGTATAATTAAAAAGTGAAATAAAATTTTCAAAAAAAATTTTCTAAATATTTTTTAATTTATTTTTTAAATAAGGTCATATAAAATTTGAAAAATAACAATCTTTAAGTGCAATTTTGTTTATGTGACATTGAAAAATTAATTAAGACCCCATTATCATATTGCCTTAAGAAAATAAAATAATATATTATTTACTATTAATGGTTCATATTACTATTGATATTAATATTCATATTACTATTCATAAGGGTTTGTTACTATTCACCAAATATCATGTTTGTTCTATCAGACTCCAAATGACTTGCTGAACACAAATCTATATGACCATTTCTTGAAATTCAAAACATTGAAGAGATAAAGTTGTGCTTAATTGTTAGATTATAAAATTATATATTTATTTTCAAAACCTTCGGGTGTAACATTGTCCCCTCATACAAAAATTTCATTCTGAAAATTCATTGAATATTACATAAAAAGATTCAGGTATGTCTTTAACATAAGCTCCTCAGGCTCCAATGTTTCTTCCTCAATATTATGGTTCCTCCATATAACATTCACAAGACGAGCCATCTGATTTTTCAATAATTTTTCTCTATTGGCATGAATCATTATAGGCTCTTCACAGTAAGATATATCGGGCTCAATTTCCACATCATCATAAGTGGGTACATGGGTTGGGTATGACATGTACTTTCATAACATTGACACATGGAAGACATTGTGATCCTTTGAGAGACATGGTGGAATTGCCAAATGGTAATCTACGACTCCAATTCGGTTCAGAATTTCAAATGTTCTGATTTCCTAGGACTAAATGTTCCCTTCTTAATGAATTGTATAATACCCATATTGCATCATTCCTTTTAGGATTCTTTGGTAGTCCCATGAAAAAGACCATTGTGATATTATCCCATTTCCACTCAGGTATGGGAAGAGGTTGCAATAATCCTCAAGGCTGTTTCCTTCCAGCATTCACTTGTTGAAAAACCATACATCTTGACACAAAATCATCAATCTCCCTCTTCATGTTGTCCCACAAAAAATGTTCCTTCAGATATCTATACATCATATTTTTTCAAGGGATTATAGAAAATTTGGAACATGGTGAATCATCCAACAATTCCCTTTTGAGATCAGGTATATTGGGGACCCAATGTCTCTTCCCAAATTTCAAGATTCCATATTCATATATGAAGTTACTCAATCTCCAATCATTCACAACTTTAATCTTCTTTTTAAACTCCCCATAATCAGCCTAAGAATTTTTTATCATTTCTAGTAATGATGGTTTGGCATCGATTAGAAATGGCATTGATGTTTCACCTTCCATTGTTATTCCCATGTCCATCATTACTATATCCATAAAAATAGGATCCATTTCAACTATCAACTAGCTCAAAACTCCATGATCCTTTCTGCTCAAGGCATCTTCCACCTCATTTGCCTTCCCCAGGTGGTAGTTTATCATGAAATCATAATCCTTGAGTAGTTAAATCAATATCCTTTTACTCATGTTGAGTTCTTTCTATGAGAAAATATAATTCAAACTCTTTTGATCAGTATAAATCTCGCATTTTTCACCATAGAGATAATGCCTCCATATCTTCAATGTAAAGAATACAAGAGCTGACTCATTATCATAAGTATGATTGTTTTTCTCCTGAATTTTTGGTTGTTGTGATGCATAATAAATAACCCTATCATTTTGCATAAGGACAGAACCATGTCCTTTCTATGAATCATCACTATAAATAACAAACCCGTCATTCCACAATGGTAGAGTCAATATAAGAACATTGACTAATCTTCTCTTTAGTTCTCAAAAACATTATCCACAATATTTTATCTAAAAAAATTTAACCCCTTTAAATCTAAACATCGTTAGTGGGTTTTCCAGTTAGGAAAAATTCTTTATTAAACGCCGATAATAACCTACTAAGCCAATAAAACCGTGTACCTCGGAAATGTTTGATGGCGTGGGCCAATCATGGATTGCCTTTATCTTTGCATAATCAACTAGGAATCCATCTTTATATACAATATGGCCAAGAAAATAAATGTCCTTAATCCAGAATTCTCACTTGCTAAACTTCCCATATAATTCATGTCTTCTATGAGTCTTCAAGATAATGCGCAAGTGATTTTCATGTTCTTCGCAGAATTTGGAGTATACCAAGATATCATCAATGAATACCACTACAAAATAATCCAACTCTGTTCATTAGATCCATGAAGAAAAAGGGTGCATTTGTAAATCCAAAAGGCATTACTATAAACTCGTAATGCCCGTACCTGGTTCAAAATGATGTTTTTGGAATGTCTTCCTTCTTCACACTCAATTGATGATATCCATATCAAAGGTGAATATTTGAAATGTATTGAGTGCTATGCAGTTGGTCAAATAAATTATCAATGTGAGGTCGGGGATACATGTTCTTTATTGTTATAGCATTGATATCCAGGTAGTCGATACATAACCTCATAGATCCATCTTTCTTCTTAAAAAAAGGATAGGGGATCCCCATGGAGAAACACTAGGTCGGATAAATCCCTTATTACTCAATCACTCTTGTTGTTTTTTTTAATCTAGTTCCACACTGTGAATTCTATAAGGGGTATTTGATATAGGCCTTGAACCATTAATTAAATCAATGGAAAACTCAATTTCTCATTCTAGAGGAAGTTTAGGTAAATCATCTAGAAACACATCAACATATTCTCTCACAATTGGTACATCCTCTATTTGAACATTCCTTTCTCACGCATAGTTATTTCATTCTCTTCCTCCATAATAAATGAATTTAGTTGAGCTACTGGGGGTGGATCTAGATAAGATTCAGGTGGTGAAGATTCTGCTGTAATGATAAGGTGTTTTTTATCATCGTCATCTAAAATCGCAACCTCCTTCTTATTACAATAAATTTTTGCATCATGGTCCAAAAGACAATCCATACCAAGGATTATATCAAATTAAATCAGGGGTATGATGATGAGATCAGCTGATAAATATCATTTGTATGCCCTAATGGGAACTAATTCCCAGAACTTTTATGCAATGATACTTCCCATATGAGTTTTGACTGAAAAATCCCTCATTAAATCAAATTGGAAATATCTAATTTTCTTAGCAACATGGGAAGATATGAAACAATGTGTTGATCCAGAATCAAATAATGCATTGGCTAAACTTGAGGAAAAAATTAAAGTACATACCACCTCGTCATTAGGAACTTCAACCTTTGCAGTTGTGATTGCATAGGCTTTTCTATAATCCCTTGTCATTTTCTGTTGCATATTTCCTTGAAGTTATGGACAATCATTAGCATAGTGTCCCATCTCCCGATAAATATAGAATTGATCATCACTGGCTTCATTATTCCCTTTGCAATAACCAATAATATGGCCTTTCTGGCCTCATTTGTAACATACTCCTTTTCCTTTTAAGCATGCACAATGGTGTTTCCTTCCATAATGTTCACATGGTGGAAATTTGACCCTTACATTATTCCGGATTTCCTTATTTCCTTTCTAGGGTTTTCAACAGCCCTCTTATTTTATTTCTTTCCCTTAAAGTCATAAGACTTCGTGAATTCTTTTTCTGTCTTGATGGAACATGAAACTATATCCTCATATGATGAAATACTTTGGGAGACCAGTTCCCACCGGAATAATGGCTTTAGGCCATCAAAGAATCGATCAATTTTTCTCCATGGATTTCGTATATAGTCCACATCATGTCTTTCTAACCTTGTGAAGTTGGCTTTATACATGGAAATATATTCATCCTCCTTCTTCTTTAGATTCATGAATTGTCTCTCCATATCTTCTCGCTGCTCATGAGGGAAATATTTTTCTATGAATATTTCCTCAAAATCCCTCCATTCCATCTCTTCTATCTCTTCCTCCTCCTTTGTGTTTTGGATTAATGAACACCACTGATCCTAATCTCCCGATATATAATATACTTCCATGATAACCATCTCTCAATCATTACATCCCAAAGCGAAAAATATCTCTTCAAGGGAACATATCCACACCTCTACTACAAACGGGTTTGTAGTCCCGTTGAATGATGGAGGTTGTTTTCCAATAAAGTGATCTAGCATGGCTCCTCCATGTGGTGGATCCCAATTCTCCATAAATGTATGGTTATTATTCATAACCTGAGTATGTTTTCCCAGTATAGTTATCAGTTGCTCTGCACTGGTCATAGTGCGAGAGCCAACATCATTATCTGGCATTAGAGGAAAATCCCTACAGGGGACATGTACATTCGTCTTATTTCCATTCCTTCCACTAGGCACCATATCTAGATAATGTCATACACTATATTAGGTTATGAATCATAATGTTTAATCTAAACTTAAAATAATCAGAAAAATTGAGATCCTCTGGATGGGTAATCCCATATTCACAAAAATTGTTTCTTTGAAGAATATTTAATTTAAAATCCGTCAAAATGGCTTGTAAAGAAACTATAAATTATCCTAAGATTATCCCTCATGAGTGTCATAACCAAGAGTGAAGAAAGACACGTTGTCGTGCACCAGTTCCCATTCGAGTCTAGCTCAAAGTGGTGTTTTCGGGTTTTACCCTTAGATACATCTGTGCCAGAGCCACCACTACCTTCTCGTATCCATACATGGTTGTATTGCTTGAATGATCCACATAATATATTCCTTACAAAATATTCCATGAGGTTTTTGTATGTTTATCCTCAAAGACTATCTTAGAGACTCTTCCCTAATTCTTCATTTTCTAAACCTAGTATCCACGTATTCTACTAAACTTCCTCTGATACCTACTGTAAGGACCTGACCCCACTTTCCTAGAGTTAGTGCCTTATTTGATTAAGTTTGCATACATACATAGAATACGAATCCTAAAGGACCCAGTAGTTTAGTATTACTGGAATCAAGTTACATACATAATTTTATCATTAAAACATGAAGGAAAAAACAACAATAATTTATTCCACTAGAAACATCATGTCTCCAAGATTAAGCTTGAATTTCATTCATAATTTACTCCTTCATATCCTGAGAAAAATGAGACATAATAAATAGTGTGATAAAATGATCAGTAAGAGTAAGAAATACAGAGTAAGATAATATAAACATTATACATGGTGAACAATTGAAAACTCGTGCCTTTAAAGATAAACATGAAGCACATTATGGCCGGAATAAGAGCTGAGTAAATAATGCCAAAATAAAAAATAATCATGGGTATTCTACTAGTTAAATAACAACATGAACTTTCAATTACTAGATTAATAATGATGGAAGTGCATATGCCGAACATTCTGAATCATTTTATCATGACCCCGACCAAGACATCTAGATATTAAGGCCTCGGTCATAATGCATATCACATTGGGAAAGGCATCGGCCAATTCCACGTCTATTTGTGTCATGAGACCTACCGATGCATCGAGGGGCCATAGCGGGCCACACCAATCACATAATAAGTCCAATGCATTACTCATACGAGTGGGGATAAACATAAACAACATATACATTCATATTGAAACTATCATATGAAATGTAACAAACTTTCTCCAAACATTAAACATAATCACTAACCATTCAGAATAATATTGTGAATGGTTTTAGGATAGATCATCCACAATAGAGTTAGTCATAAACAATTAAGTATAATATTGTAGATGACTTCATAAATGATTAAACCCATTAATACCATGGAATCAACAAGGGTGTTTAATTAGATGAAAACACTATTATAAAATCATTAAGAAATTCTTGGGATAAATACTCTTTTATTTTGAAAAGAAGATTTATTTTGGAAAAATCATTGTATAAAACCAGAAGTGAAGTTAGATAGTATTTTCATAATAAAACTAGTGTAACATCCTAGGTAAATAAAGAATAATGAATTTTCATATTTATTAATATTTAAGAATTAAATATTAATTTTACTTTAAATGGGTTTCTATGTTCGATAGCGTACCTCATACGCAACAAAATGTTTCATTGAAATCTTACGTTGCACACTAGTAATAAAATAATATTATTTTAAATTTTACTTAACACATAGCCGTTGTATTGGCGAGAATGGATAGAAATAACTAAAATATGATTATATATGTTTTTTAGATGTTTTTACATTTTTCCAATAAAAGATAAAGGCTTAAAATACGAAAAGAATTCAATTTTAGGCATTTATACCCTAATTTTCACTAAAGGTTCACTTATCGCCTTTTGATTGCGAACCATCATTAAATATAGTTTGGGTCACTCTTACGCATTCTGTTGGACCAAATAATACTCTTTTTTTAGAATCGGGACATCAAAATTTACATTGTGTAATTTTTTTGTATTTTTCCGATAAAGTTCATTTTTAATGAATAGTGAAAATGTTGTATTTTAATTCAAAGCCTCTTTTTAAACTAATTTATTTATATGATTAGATTATCATTTGAATTGGTTTTAAAGTGAAATTAGAATATATTTTTTCTATTCAATCTAATTGTGGCCGTTGGAATTAATTTCTCTTTGAAATCAGACTTAAACTAGTGTCAATCTTTTGATACTTATTATTTCATAAAAACACGCTATATGCTCTGACAGCGGGAATTAATAATTAAATTATTTAATGCAAATTATATGTTTTGAATGTGGTAAAATAGTCTTCATTTTTGAATTCGAAATATCAAATATAGCTTAGGGTGAATTTTTGGTATTTTTCTGAAAAACTTCAATTTTTGATGAATAGTGAAACCACTAAGTGGTACTAAAAAAACTGATTTTTCGTTTGAACGAAATTTTACCACCTTTGTGTTTTGAATTTCAAAAATCTGACATACATGGTTTTCATTAGGAAGTAAAATGTGGTTCAATGGAATTAAAATAATTTTTTGGTGAATAGTAACTTTTATGTTTATTAATCGCGATTAGAGGGAATTAGTATAGTTTAAGGTACAAAAAATGTTTTAATAATAAGAAATGACCGAGACACATGTCCTACCCTTATTGGATGTGTCAGGGCCGACAAAGACAATCCATGGGTCAACTTGGGGACCCCAGGGAGCCAATTTGAAAGAAAATGCATTTATGTCTTTTTATTTAATGTTAAAGTAAAAATTTCACAAACATGAGTGGTTTTACTAAAAAAAATTTAAATGGGGTTATACAAGTTATATTTTTTACTATAAATATTCATTAGACAGATAAAAAGATTTCCTATTTTATGATGTTTTTTATAATTTTTAGACATTAAATAAATTTAATGATATATGACACCATGATGATGGAACGATTACCTCATTATATAATGATTTAAATAAAATGAAAAGATAATGTAAAATGTAAGACCTACACATGTCAAAAACCTATTGGATGGGTGGATTTCGAACTATTATCACCTTATCCTCTAAATATATAATTCCAGGGCTCTTTTTATCAGAAAATCATTTTATAATAAAGTATCTTTTCTTAACTTTCCACGAGTGCCCCTCCTCTCCTGTTATAAAAGCCCCCCCCAACTCTACCTCCTTACCCACACCTCACAAGCCTTTGGATCAGCCAAGCTCTGCACTTTTTGTCACTCCACATCCCTCTCTTAATCCTATAAGACTCACTTTGCGAAAAAGTCTTCTCAAGAAAGCCTTTGATCTCAAATCAAACAGAGTTACCCATTTTAAAGGTAGTGTTTTCTCTTGTGTTCTTATGTTTTATTTTTCTTCTCCATCCCCCTAAACAATTTTTATTCAATTATTTTGAAAAAATACAATTATCATCCATATACTAGGATGTTTTTATAAGATGGATTCGAGCTACACTTACACACTCCTATATCTAATGGTTAAAGAACATACTGTTTCCGTGGATGGCGAATTGCTGCCTCACGAAACGATGATTGTTCAATATTCTTTTAACACCTTCAAAGGTGGCCATTTAGATGAAACTATATTTATATATGATATATATTATGTTTATGTTTTCCTTATTATTCTATATTTTTCATTTGTGGTATACCTTTATGGTTTCCATTATGGGTATACGCGATATCATCATTTTAGGATGTGCGGACTACTACCCCCTCAAAGTGATTTCATTCATTAATGCCATATGTGGGGCATATAAAAGATGGATTTAAAGTTATTATATATGATGTATGTAACATATAAATGATGAATATAATTTTGGAATTAAAATATGCATACCTCTCATTTAGTTTTAATTCCATTAATATGACATAGAAATGAAAGTAGGGTTCATGCGTACGTACGACTTACCGTCTCCATGAACTGTGTATTTCATTTCTTACCTCTAAATGATTATGTAATATTATAAATAAATGAATATATTATATATATATGATATATGTGATATCTACATCATGAATATAATTTTTGATATAATGGATATTTTACCAAATGAACAACTTGTAATTATAAAGAGTTTATTTTTGACTCAAGAAACAAGGTTCAACAAAATGACAATTATTAACTTAAATAATTAAATAGTGTTCATAACATGGTAATAAGTGATATAAAAGGAAGAATGAAATTGAAAAAGGTTCTTAAGGAAGTTGAAATTAACTAATGTTTATTATTCATGATGTTATAGAATGATCGAGTCAAGTCGGACCCGAGGTAAGGGACATCGTCTCAATATCCTTTCCTCGAGGCATATTTCGTTTTATACACAACCATAATTTATACGGTGTATAAACCCCTTTTACATTTACTATTATACAAAAGGAATCTTTTTCTACGAAGCATTTTACTAAACAACAAAAAGGAATGTTTCTTTTAACGTACGCGGGGACAACGACCTTTTCTGCCACCGCGAGTATTATTTGGTCTTTGGCTTCCTCAACAAGCCATAATGTTTTTAAAATGAAATAAATACCATATACTCTTTTATGTATTTTGTTATTGAAAATGGTTTTTATAATGTATTTGTTATGTCAATATATTTATGTGATATATTGTGATCAAAGTGTGGAAATGTTTTCTTTCTATTATATTTTGTTATATTTTTTATGATTTTATAATTTTACGAGGACATTTGACGAGTGGTTACATGATAATCCATATGACGGGTGGTGCCGTGAATACCAGGATGGGTGGTTACGTTATAACCCCAAATGCATTGGGTATGGAAGTCGGCCGTATGGCTATTCCATTAAGTGATATGTGTTGAAGTCGACTATATGGTTATTCCATTTTTGTATGTTTATGTCCCAAGTTACCTTTAGATGTTATGTGATCTTTATATGGGTTTTATGGTAATCTTTTGGTAACAAAAGGGTATGTAATTATCTTTTATTCAGTGAAGAGTTTTTACTACTTCATAAAGGTGAAAAGTATTACATTGATAAAGTATACATTGTTTACTTGTTGTTTTGAAAAAGTAATAGTTTTCATTCATTGTGTATCCCTTACTGAGCTTTTTATGCTCACCCCAAGTTTTTTGGAAATGTTTTTCACTAGACTTAATGTGGAATATGATCAAAATCGGATTAAGGTAATTTCATTCTATCAAAAACATGGAAGTAGACATGTTTCTTTTTAAGAGTTTTTATTTTATGGAAACTTCGTAGAAGTTTCTATATTGTAATTTTTTGAGATGTAATAGTTATGTCCTAATTCTCTAAAACTCTAAACATGAAAAGTTCCTCAATGTGAATTATTCATTTAATTCAATATTAAGTAAGGCTTAAGGCATGGGCCTTATAGTTGGTATCAGAGGTCGGTTTAGATAACTTTAGGAGTTAGAATTTGTTAAATGATTATCCAAAAATATTTTTTTATGGTATGATTGAAATGTTATAGCATTTAAAGATTACAATGTTGCTTCACCTAAGATATTTCTGTGTTCAGAGTGGTTTTCCGTAGAGGAAACCAGGAAGCTAAGTTGGGATGACATCAAGAGGAAGACAACCTTCCAATTCAGCAACCTGAGATGGTCAGAATCGGAACTGAACTGTTTGTTGCAGTGATGGCACAGTTTACTCATGCTATAAATGGTGGTGGTATCCATGTATGAGATCAGCCAGATCAACTGTAGAGGAACATGTCAGTGGTGGGACATTTCATGAGGCAACATCCCCCATCATTCAGAGGATCATATGACCCTGTGCTAGCTGAAGGGTGGATTAAAGCACTGGAGAAGATTTTTGATGTCATGGGGTGTTCAGAAAATCAAAAGATTAGTCTTGTTGTTTACCGTTTTGAAGGTGAAGCTGATCAGTGGTGGTCGATGGTGAAAAATATCAGCGATAGTGATGAGATTGATGATCTTCACTGGGACGAATTCAAAGGTATGTTTCTTGAAAAATATTTTCCTAAGGTGGTTCATCTTAGGATAGAAAAAACATTCCTAGAATTGAGGCAGGAGGATGACTCAATGGCTGCTTATGAAGAAAAGTTCACTCAACTGGCAAGGTATGCTCTAAACTTCATACGATATCTTGATAGTAAAATCAACCATTTTTACTCAGGGTTAAAGCCAATGTATCGAAGGGCTTTAGCTTCTCGAGAGTTCATAAGTTATGAAAACATGTTCGATGTGCGGAGATGGTGGAAATGGACTTTGCCGATGATCAGGTTCTCTTTGACAAACAACAGAATAAGAGGTCCAGTTGGCATGAAAAGGGGAAGAATTCATCAAAGAAACAAGGAGGTAAGAAAACCAAATATCCATCCTGTGAGATGTGTGGTAAAATTCATCCTGGAGAATGTTTATCCATGTCTGGAAAGTGCATTCAGTGTGGTAAGTCAGGTCATATTGCTCGTAACTGTAAGGAAGATGATCAAGAAGGCAATGAAAAGCCAGCAGTAAGATGTTTTAAGTGTAATGAAATGGGTCATTATGCAAATGAGTGTCTAATGAAGAACTCAACTAGGGAAAAGCAGCCAGACTACAAGCAGAAAGGGGTGGTGAAATCCTTTGCAACTACTTCAGAGGATGTTGGCCCATCGAATGAAGTAGTATCAGGTACACTGTTTTTTTGTTCATATTATACCAATGTGTTTTTGATTCAGGGTCTACACATTATTTTATTTCTGAGAAGTTTTCTAGTAAATTTGAAATTCCATATCAAGATATGAATCCTAAACTTATGGTAAAAACACCCGAAGGGAACGTTGAGACAAAAAGGACTTATTAGAACCTTCCCAAAGTTGTGTGCTGAAAGAATCTACCAGCAAACCTTATTATTTATCCTCTAGTAGAGTTTGATGTTATTTTGGGCATGGATTGGCTTTCTGTTCATCATGCTAAGATTGACTGCAGATCTAAAATGTTTTCTTTTTAGAAATATTTTCAGTTTGTGTACAAGAATGAACCCTTGCTTTTGATATTATATCAGGAAGCTGAGAAACTTGTAAAAGATGGAAATGAATGTTACCTTGCACATATAGTTATAAATAAAGGAACTGTTCATATTAATGATGTTCCACGGGTAAATGAGTATCTTGATGTTTTTCCTGATGAGTTACCTGGTATTATTCATGATCAGGAAGGTGAATTTACTGTTGACTCAGTTCATGATTCAAAGCCAATTTCAAAACGCCCTTATCGAATGGCTCAAGTTGAACTTTTAGAGTTAAAGAAACAATTGCAGGAGTTATTAGATAAAGGTTTCATTCGACCTAGCACATCACCATGGGGTGATCCTATCTTGTTTGTTAAAAAGAAAGATGGTTCAATGAGACAATGCATTGATTATAGACCCTTGAATAACATTACTGTTAAGAAAAAGTATCCTTTGCCTCATATTGATGAATTGTTTGATCAGATCCAGGGAGCTATGTATTTTTCGAAGATTGACTTGAGGTCGGGGTACCATCAGTTTAAATTAAAAGAAGCAGACGTTCCGAAGACTATGTTCCGTACTAGATATGGCCATTATGAATTTGTAGTTATGCCTTTTGGGTTAACCAATACACCTGCTGTATTCATGGACCTTAGGAATAGAATCTTCCATAAGTTCTTGGATAAGTTTGTGGTAGTCATCATTGATGATATTTTGGTTTTTTCTAAAAGTAAAGAGGAGCATGAAAGTCATTTAAGGGTTATCTTGAAACCCATAAAATTAAAAGAAACTATATGGAAAATTAAGCAAGTGTGAGTTTTGGTTACAACAAATTTCTTTCCTTGGTCACATTGTTTCAAAAAATGGCATAACAATTGATCCTGCTAAAACAAAAGTTATTGAAGAATGGCCAAGACCCACAAATGTAACCGAGATTCATAGTTTTCTTGGTTTGGAAGGTTATTACTGAAGGTTTGTTAGAAATTTTTCACGGTTATCTAGTCCAATGACTAAGCTAACTCGGAAGGGTGTTAAGTTTATCTAGAAAAAAGAATGTGATGATTGTTTTCAGGAACTGAAAAGAAGATTTTTGAATGCTCCTGTTTTGGCACTACCATCCAGGAATGGGGAGTTTGTTATCTACAGGGATTATTCATTGAAAGGGCTTGGTTGCGTCCTAATGCAGAATGATCAGGTAATTGCTTATGCTTCATGACAGTTGAAAACTCATGAGGTAAATTACCCTACACATGATTTGGAATTAGCTGACGTTGTTTCTTCTCTAAAAATTTGGAGTCATCATTTGTATGGAGTAATGTGTGAAATATATATCGATTACAAAAGTTTAGAGTATATATTCACTCAGAAATAATTGAACATGAGACAGAGGAGATGGCTAGAATTAATCAAGGATTATGATTGTACAATTCATTACCATCCGGGAAAAGAAAATAATGTTGATGATGATTTGAGTCGAAAAAGTAATGCTTCATTAACCATGCTACATTTGGAACGAGATCCTTTTGTTTTTGATTTGATGAAAATTGGCATAGAAGTTGGTGGTGCAGGATGGCCTTCTGTTTTGTTTCAGGTATCAATGAAATCTTCTTTATCAGACAGAATTAAGCAAGCACATAAGCAAAATAGTGAGTTGTAGAAAAAGGTAGATCTAGTACAGAAGGGTAAGTTTCCTGAATTCAACATTGATAATGATTGTGTTTTGAGGTTTGGGAAGAAATTATGTGTGCCTGGTGATTCACAGTTGAATAATGAGTTGTAATGTGAGGCTCATAGTTCCCCATTATCAGTTATTCCTGGAAGTACTAAGATGTACAGAGATCTGCGAGAGTATTACTAGTGGGATGGAATGAAAAGAGATATTGCTGATTTTACTATGAAGTGTTTGAATTGTCGGCAGGTTAAAGTAGAGCGGAAGTTACCGAAAGGGATGTTGCAGCCTTTACCAGTGCCAGAGTGTAAATGGGAAAATATATCCATGGACTTCGTTGTGGGATTACCGAGGACATCTCAAGGTAATAATGAAATCTGTGTCATTGTTGATCGATTGACTAAATATGCTCATTCACTTCCTATTAGAGATACATTATCTCTAGATCAACTTTCTCGATTGTATCTTAAAGAGATAGTCTGGTTGCATAGAGTTCCCCTATCCATTGTATCTGATAGTGATCCCAAGTTTACTTCTAACTTTTGGAAAGTTCTTCAGAAGTCGTTGGGTACTGAATTAAATTTTAGTACAGATTTTCATCCTCAATCAGATGGGCAGTCAGAACAAACAATTCAGTCTTTGGAGGATATTCTATGTGCTTGTTTGATGGATTATCAGGGAAGTTGGGACTGACATCTTTCTTTTGTTGAGTTTTCATATAATAACAGTTTTCATTTCAGTATATAGATGGCTCTATTTGAGGTATTATACGGGAAGCGGTGTCAAACTCTGGCTTTTTGGGATAAAGTAGGAGAAAGGAAGCTGATGGGACCAGAATTGGTAGAAGAGATGGCAGAAAAAGTTTTTTTGATTTAGAAACACATGAGAATAGCTCAGAGTAGACAAAAACGTTATGCAGATAATCGGAGGAAGGATATATCTTTCAAGGTAGGTGATCATGTTTTTCCAAAAGTCTCACCATGGAAAAGTGTGATGCGATTTTGTAAGAAAGGAAAGCTGAGTCCAAGGTTCATTGGACCATATGAAATTCTGGAGCAAGATGGATCAGTTTCTTACAGAGTGGCTTTACCTCTGAGTTTATCTCAGGTACACAATGTTTTTCATGTTTCAATGTTAAGGAAATACATGCCGGATCCATCTCATGTTTTGAGCCCAGAGGTAGTTCAGTTGGAAGAGAATCTCTCTTATGAAGAACAACCAATCCAGATTCTTGACTGAAGAGAGAAAGTGTTGAAAAATAAGGTAATTCAACAGGTAAAGGTTTTATGGAAAAACCATATGGTTGAAGAGGCAACATGAGAATCTGAAAATGCTATTATTTTGATAACTGAATAATATTGTGAGGACGCAATTCAAAAAAGGGGGGAAGGATGTAACATCCTAGGTAAATAAAGAATAAATCATTTTCATATTTATTAATATTGATGAATTAAATATTAATTTTACTTTAAAGGGGTTGCTATGTCCAATAGCGTACCTGATACGCAACAAAGAGTTTCATTGAAATCTTACGTTGCACACTAGTAATAAAATAATATTATTTTAAATGGTAGTTAAAACATATCCGTTGTATTGGAGGGATGGATATATATAACTAAAATATGATTATATATGTTTTGTAAATGTTTTTACATTTATCCAATAAACGATAAATGCTTAAAATACGAAAATAATTCAATTTTTGGCATTTATACCCTAATTTTCACTAAAGGTTCACTTATCTCCTTTTGATGGAGAACCATCATTAAATATAGTTTTTTTCACTATCATACATTCTATTGGACCAAATAAAACTCTATTTTAGAATCGGAACATCAAAATTTACTTTGTGTAAATTTTTTGTATTTTTCCGATAAGGTTCAGTTTTTAATGAATAGAGAAAAATGATGTATTTTAATTCAAAACCTCTTTTTAATCAAATTTATTTATATGATTATATTATCATTTTAATTGGTTTTAAAGTTAAATTAGAATATATTTTTTCCATTTAATCCAATAGTGGTCGTTGAAATTAATTTCACTTTGAAATCTGACTTAAACTAGTGTCAATCTTTTTATACTTATTGTTTCATAAAAACACTCTATTTGCTTTGACAGTGGGAATTAATTAATAAATTAATTAATGAAACTTATATGTTTTGAATTTTTTAAAATAGACTAAATTTTTTTATTTTTAATATCAAATATATCTTAGGGTGAATTTTTGGTATTTTTTTTAAAAACAGCATTTCTTGATGTATAGTGGAACCACAAAGTGGTACTTAAAAAACTGATTTTTCATTTAAATGAATTTTTACCACCATTGTGTTTTTAATTTCAAAAATCCAACATACATGGTTGTCATTAGGAATTAAAATGTGGTTCAATGGGATTAAAATAATTTTTTGTTGAATAGTATCTTTTATGTTTATTAATCACGATTAGAGGTAATTAGTGTAGTTTAAGGTAAAAATAATGTTTTAATAATATGAAATGCCCTCGACACATGTCCTACCCTTATTGGATGTGTCATGGCAGACCCATAAAATCCATGGGTCAACTTGGGGACCCCATGGAGCCACTTTGGAAGGAAAATGACATGAATATCTTTTTATTTAATGTTAAAGTAAAAATGTCACAAACATGAGTGGTTTTACTAAAACAATTTTTAAATCATGTTATACAAGTCATAGTTTTGACTATAAATATTAATTAGAAAGATAAAATTATTTAATAAATCATTATATTTTTTTTATAATTTTTAGACATTAAATAAATTAAATTATTTATGACACCATGATGATGCATCGATTACCTCATTATTTAATGATTTAAATAAAATAAAAATATAATGTAAAACCTAAGACCTAAACATGTCAAAATCCTATTGGATGGGTGTATTTGTAACTATAATCACCTTATCCTCTAAATATATAATTTTGGGGCCCTTTTTATCTGAAAATCAATTTATAATAATGTATCTTTTCTTAACATTCCAAGAGTGCCCCTCCTCTCCTCTTATAAAAGGCCCCCACCTCTACATCCTTATCCACACCTCTCAAGACTTTTGTTTAGCAATTATCTGATATTTTTCTCACTCCACATCCCACTATTACTCCTAGAAGCCTCACTTTGGGCAGAAGTCTTCCCAAGGAAGACTTTGAGCTCAAATCAAAAAGAGTTACCCATTTTAAAGGTAGTCTTTTCTCTTGTGTTGTTACGTTTTATTTTGCTTCTCCAACCCCCTAAAATATTTTTATTAATTTCATTTGTAAAAACACCATTATATTCCATATACTATGATTTTTTTATAAGAAGGATTCAAGCTCCACTTACACACACCTACATCTAATGGTTAAAGAACATACTGTTTCTGTGGATGGCGAATTTCTGCCTCACGAAACGATTATTGTTCAATATTATTTTAACGCCATAAAAGGTGGAAATTAAGATGATAATATATTTATATATGATATATATTATGTTTATGTTTTACTTATGCTTCTGTATTTTACATTTTTTGTATACCTTTATGGCTTCCATGATGGGTATACGCGATATCTTCATTTTATGAAATGCGGACTATCGCCCCCTCAAAGTGATTTGATTCGTTAATGCCATATGTGGGATGTATGAAGGATGGGTGTAAAGTTATTATATATGATATATGTTACATAAAAATTATGAATATAATTCTGGAATTAAAATATACATACTCTCATTTATTTTTACTTCCATTAATATGACATAGAAATTGAAGTAGCATTCATGCGTACGGACGGCTTACCGTCTCCATGAACGGTGCATTTCATTTATTACTTCTAAATGATTATGAAATATTATAAATACATTCATATACTGGATATATATGATATATATGATATCAACATCATGAATATAATTATTGATATAATGGATATTTTACCACATGAACAACTTGTAATTATAAAGAGTTTATTTTTGACATAAGTACCAAGGATCGACAAAACGACCATTATTAACATAAATAATTACATAGTGTTCATAACATGTTAATAAGTGATATAAAAGTAATAATAAACTTCAAAAAGGTTCTTAAACAAGTAGAAATTAACTCATGTTTATTATTCAGGACGTTAAAGAACGATCGAGTCAAGTCAGACCCGAGGTAAGGGACTTCGTCTCAATCTTCTTTCGTTGAGGCATATTTCATTTTATACACAACCATATTTTATATGGTGTATAAACCCCTTTGAATTTTACTTTTATACAAAAGTAATCTTTTTCTATGAAGCATTTTACTAAACGACAAAAAGGAATGTTTCTTTTAACGTACACGTTGACAATGACCTTTTCCGCCACCACGAGTATTATTTGGTCTTTTGCTTCCTCAACAAGCCGTAATGTTTTTAAAATGAAATAAATACCATATAATATTTTATGTATTTTGGTATTGAAAATGGTTTTTATAATGGATTTTTTATGTCAATATATTTATGTGATATATTGTGATCATAGTGTGGAAATTTTTTCTTTCTATTATATTTGTTTTATGTTTTATGATTTTATAATGGTACTTGGACATTTGACTGGTGGTTACGTGATAAACCATATGACAGGTGGTGCCGTGAATACCAAGACGGGTGGTTACGTTATAACCTCCAATGCATTGGGTATGGATGTCGGCCATATGGCTATTCCATTAAGTGATATGTGTGGAAGTTGACCATATGGTTATTCTATTTAAGTATGTTTATGTCCCAAGTTACCTTTATATGTTATGTGATCATTATATGGGTTTTATGGTAATCTTTTGGTTACTAAAGGGTAAGTAATGATCATTTATTTAGTGAAGAGTTTTTATTACTTCATAAAGGTGAAAATTATTACTTTTATAAAGTATACATGGTTTACTTGTTGTTTAAAAAAACAAACAGTTTTCATTCATTGTGTATCCCTTACTGAGGTTTTTATGCTCACCCCATGTTTTTTTGAAATGTTTTTCATAGGACATAATGTGGAATAGGGTCACGGATTGGATCAAGGTAAATTCATGCTATCTAAAACATGAAACTAGACATGTTTCTTTTTTAGAGTTTTTATTTTATTGAAAATTAGTAGAAATTTATACTTTGTAATCTTTTGAGATGTAATAGTTATGTCCTAATTCTCTAAACCTATAAAACTGAAAATATCCTCAATGTGAATTATTCATTAAATTCAATATTAAGTAAGGATTAAGTTTGGGTCCTTATAACTTGGTTTTTTAGAATGAAAATATTTTCCATAAACATATTATTGATTGACCTTCAAAATAAATATGAATTTTAAAAATTCACTTGTATCAGGATCGTATTTTTGGAAACAGTTTTGAGAAATTATTTTAAAAAATGTAACTATCCAGAAAATAGGGAAGTATTCTGGTCGGTTTATATATATATAATTCTCACACATAATTAATTATGATTACATAATAATACATATGAATTTCATCAAAGAAATTAGACAATAAAAGTAACCTGAATGAAAATGGAAGTTCGGGTGAAAATCACTTACCTTAACTCCAAATGTGTTCCACCCTTGTACATAATCTCCTGGAATATGAAATTATACGTGTTAATAACTTATTTCAGAAAATATTTAAAATTTATTTAGTTTACCATAATTCTTGTTTGTTCATTTATGTCTTTATTGATAAGTTATTGTATTGAATTTTGTCATTCTAGAGTGTTCGTTTCCATTATTTTAATATTTGGTTCACTTGTTTTAAAGTAATGATTTTCATGTGTAATGGTTATAAATCTCCAGTATTGGAATTATATTTTATTAATAAACATAAGTAAATGATAATGGACATTTCTATCATTTGGATACATGAAATTAGGATGAATCATTCGATGACAACCACTTCGATTATTCAACGATATTTGGAATATTATGATCTAGTTCGGTCTTATATCATAATTATATGTCCTTATTCTGGTTCATTAATATTAATTATGTTATAACACTAATATTATAGTCTGTTTAAACCATTAATATAGTATAATTACTAGTAATTAATAATAAATTGAATAATGAAACATCATCGTCCACGAAGGGTGTAAATCAGAACCTCATGGACGTCGATTTCGTTTATAAATATAGAAGGGATCAAATAAGAATATTTATGATGGTTCTTCCATTAAAATGATATAAATCCAGAATATATATTTTACTGGAGTTATCATGATATTTTTTACAGATGAGGTGAGGAGGGAAAAATAAATTAAATGAACTTGAAAATAAAGAAAAGTTAAGAGATCCCTTATGAAAATTTGGCAGCCTAACAGGGTCACTTAAAATTTCATATAATCAAATGATAAGAGAAAAAAGGGTATATCATCATATTGAAATTAATAGAATAGTAATAATAATAAATAAAATCAAAACCAAACATATGATAACGGAAATTTAAATAGCTAACATAAAAGAAGTGCCGACTTAAAGAAGAGAATGAAGGATTCCCTTACCATGTAGAAAAACTCCTACATCTTGAAGGATGGGACATTGGGGGACTAGGGAAACCTTGGGAGGACTCCTAGAGAGGTAAATCCACCATAAATTAGAGGATAAGGGATTTTTAAATTTTGAAAACGAATGGATGAGTGGGTATTTATAGAAAAAAGAGATGTAATTTTTTAATAATTTCAATGGGACACCTCATTAGCGGTCTTTGCCAAACCATGGTCGTGCCCTTGGTATTTTCCCATGGGTTAAGCCAATTGGGAGCCATCATGTCTTATGTTATTATACAAAAGTCGACCATAATTTTATATTTAACTATTACATCATTATTATGTCACCAATCAACTGAAAACTCAAAACTTAATTTTTACTATTCATGAAAAAATCATGTATTTTAGAAACATCCCAAAAATTTACCCCTACTATTTTTTGACGTGTAGAATTCAAAGGTGAAATAAATTTTTGAAAAATAATTTTCTAAATATTATTAATTTAATTTTTAATTATGTTCATAGTAAATTCGAAAAATAACAATCATGAGGTGCAATTAGTTTTATGTGACGTTGAAAAATTAAATAAGACCCCATTATCATATTGAATTAAGAAAATAATAAAATATCATTATTTACAATTCAAGGTTCATATTACTATTCATATTACTATTCATATTACTATTCATAAGGGTATGTAACTATTCACCAAAAATCATGTTTGTTCTATCAGACTCCAAATGACATACTGAACACAACTCTAGATGACCATTTCTTGAAATTGAAAACATTGAAGAGATAATGTTGTGTTTAATGGGGAGATTATAACATTCTATATTTATTTTCAAATCCTTGGGGTGTTAAATTGTCCCCTCCTTACATAAATTTTGTCCTCGAAATTCACAGAATATTACCTAATGTGATTCGGGTATGTCTTTAACATTAGCTCCTCATGATCCCAGGTTGCTTCCTCCATCTTATGGATCCTCCATATAACCTTCACTAGACGAGTCGTCCGATTTTCAATACATGTTCTCAATTATCATGAATCTTGATAGGCTCTTCATAGTAACATAGATCGGGCTCAAGTTCCACGTCTTCATAAGTGAGTACATGTGTTGGGTATGGAATGTACTTTCTTAACATCGACACATGGAAGACATTGTGATCCTTGGAGAGACTTGGCGGCAATACCAAACGGTAAGCTAAGGCTCCAATTCGGTCTGGAATTTCAAATGGTCCGATGTTCTTGGGACTTTATTTTCCCTTCTTATTGAATTGTATAATACCCTTCCATGGAGATTCCTTTGTGAAAATGTGATCACCTTATTGAGATTCCAAATCCTTCCTTCAGTTATCATCATATATCTTTTGTCCACTTTTAGATATTTTTATATGGTTCTAAATAATTGTTAAATTATCCATTGTTTCATCAAAATGTTTTGGGCCCATGAGCTTTCTTTCACCAACATCATCCCTTCATGTTGGTTTACAACATTGCCTCCCATATATTGCTTCATTGGGTGTCGTCTGTATACATGAATGGAAGCTATTGTTGTAGGAAAATTATACGAGAGGTAAATAATGATTCCACATGCATTGAAAATCATGTGAACAAGACCTCAACATGTCTTCCAATGTTTGAATTGTCTATTCCGATTGTCCATCAGTTAGTGGGTGGCAGGCAGTGCTCAAACGAATATCAGTATCAAGGGTCTTCTGGGGAAATTTCCAGAATCTTGATGTAACACGAGGATCATGATAAGAAACAATCGATAGGGGTACTCCATGAAGTATCACAACTTCATTAACTTATAGTATTTCTAGAAGATCAATTGGTAGATCATATCTTATAGAAAGAAAATCTGCTGACTTGGTAAGACGATCAACAATGACCCATATTGCATCATTCCTTCTAGGACTCTTTGGTAGTCCCCTGAAAAATTCTATTGTGATATTATCCCATTTCCACTCAGCTATGGGAAGAGGTTTAAATACTCATCCAGGCTATTTCCTTCCAGATTTTACTTGTTGAAAAACCATACATCTTGACACAAAATCAGCAATCACCCTCTTCATGTTGTCCCACCAAAAAAGTTCCTTCAAATATCTATACATATTAGTTCTTCAAGGGTTTATAAAGAAATTGGAACTCTGAGAATCATCCAACAATTCCCTTTTTAGATCAGTTATATTGGGAACATGTTGTCTCTACCCAAATTTCAAGATTCCATCATCATATACAGAGTTACTCAGTCTCCCATCATTCACTGCTTTATTATTCTTTTTAAACACCCCATCATTAGCCTAAGAATTTTTTATCCTATCTAGTAAATATGGTTTGGCATCCATTTGAAAAAGCATTGATGTCTCACCTTCCATGGTTATACCAATATCCATCATTAATATATCCATGAAAATAGGATCCTTTCAACTATGATCTTTCTCAAAACTCCATGATCCTTTCTTCTCAAGGCTTCTTCCACCTTATTTTCCATCCCCGGGTGGTAGTGTATCGTGCAATCATAATACTTGAGTAGTTCAATCCATATCATTTTCCTCATTTTGAGTTTTTTTGTGAGAAAAAATATACTTCAAACTCTTGTGATCAGTATAAATCTCACATTTTTCACCATATAGATAATGTCTCCATATCTTCAAATAAATGATTACAATAGCTAACTCAATAACATGAGTAGGATAGTATTGTTCATGAATTTTTATTTTTTGTAATGCATAAGTAATAACCCTATCATTTTGCATATGGACACAACCATGTCCTTTCTATGAAGCATCATTATAAATAAAAAACTCGTTATTCCCTGATGGTAGAGTCAATATAGGAGCATTGAATAATCTTCTCTTCAGCTCTCCTCAACATTCTTCACAATCTTTTGTCCAAAAAAATGTATCCCCTTTACATATGAGCTTCGTTAGTGGGTTAGCCAGTCGGGAAAAATTATGTATGAAACACCAATAATAACCTACTATTCCAATAAAACTACATACATATGTTATGATTGTTGGTGTGGGCTAATCATGGTTTTCCTTTTCATTACAGGATCAACTAGGATTCCATCCATAGAAAGAATATGGCCATGAAAAAATTCTCCTGAATCCAAAATTCCCACTTCCTAAACATCCCATATAATTCATGTATTCTAAGAGTCTTCAAGATAATGTGCAAGTGATTTTCCTGTTCTTCACAGCTTTTGGAGTATACCATGATATCATAAATGAATACCAATACAAAATAATCGAGATATTATTTGAAAATTTTTTTCATTAGAACCATGAAGAAAATGGGTTCATTAGTCAATCCAAAAGGCATTACTATAAACTCTTAATGCACATACCTGGTTCGAAACGCTGTTTTTGGAATTTCTTCCTCCTTCACACTCAACTGATGATATCTAGATCGAAGGTCAATCTTTGAAAAGTATTGAGCTCCATGTAGTTGGTAAAAAAAATCATCAATGCAAGGTAGGGGATACTTGTTCTTTATTGTTATATCAATGATATCCAGGTAGTCGATACATAACCTCAAGATCCGTCATTCGTCTTAAAAAAGGATAGGGGATCCACCTGGAGAAACACTAGGGCAGATAAATCCCTTATTACTAAATTCCTATGGTTTTTTTAGTTCCACAAGATCCACAGTGTGCATTCAATAATGTGTCTTCGATTTGGGCCTTGAATGAGGAATTAAATCAACGGGAAACTCAATTTCACATTCTGGAGGAAGTTCATGTAAATCTTCTAGAAACACATCAACATATTCTCTCACAATAGGTACATTCTCTATTTGAACATTCCTTTCCTCACCCACATTTATTTCATTCTCTTCCTCCGCAATAATTGAATTTAGTTGAGCTACTGGGGGTGGATCTAGATAAGAATCAGGTGGTGATGATTCTTCTCTAAAGATATGGTGTTCTTTATCATCGTCATCTAAAATCGTAACGTCATTCTTCATACAACAAAATTTTTCATCATGGTTGAAAATTCAATCCATACTGAGGATTATATCAAATTCAGTCATGGGTAAGACGATGAGATCAACAGATAAATTACATTTGTATGCCCTAAAGGGAACTGATTCACAGAACTTTGTAGCAATGATACTTCCCTTAGGTGTTTTGACTGACAACTCCCTTGTTAAATCAAATTGGAAATATCTAATTTTCTTAGAAAACTACGAAGATATGAAACAATGCGATGATCCAGAATCAAATAATGCATTGGATAAACTTGAGGAAACAATTAAAGTACCTGCCACCAAGTTATTAAGAACTTCATCCACTGCAGTTGTGATTGCATAAGCTTTTACCTAATCCCTTGACCTTTTTTGTTTCATATTTCGTTGAAATTTTGGACAATAATTAGCATAGTTTCCCATCTCCCGAAAACTAAATCATTGAACATCACTGGCTGCCATCTTCCCTTTGCAATCACCAGCAAAATGGCCTTTCTGAACTCATTTTTAACATAATAATTTTTCTTTTTAAGCATGCAATATGGTTTATCCTTACATAATTTTCACATGGTGGAAATTCTTGTCATCCCTTCTTCCCCATTTCCTTATTTCATTTCCCAGGGTTTTCAGCATCCCTCTTAATTTATTGGTTTCCCTTAAATTCATAAGACTTAGAGAATTTATTTTCTATCTTAGTGGAACAAAAAACTATATCCTTATATGATGAAAAACAATGGGAGACCAGTTCCCAATGGAGGAATGGCTTTAGGCCATCAAATAATCGATCTATTTTTCTCCTAGGATTTCATATATAGTCCCCATCATGTCTTGATAACCTTGTGAAGTTGGCTTCATACTTGGAAATAGTTTCATCCTCTTTCTACCCCAGATTCAATAATTATCTCTCCATATCGTCTCGCTGCTCATGAGGAAAATATTTTTCTAAGAATATTTCCTTAAAATCCCTCAATTCCATCTCTTCTATCTCTTCCTCCTCCTTTGTGTTTTGTATTAATGAGAACCACTGATCCCCACCTCCCAATAGACAATATAATTCCATGAAAACCTTCTCTCTATCATTACATCCCAAAGAGAGAAATATCTTCTCATGGGAACATATCCACTCGTCTTCTACAAATGGTTTTGTAGTCCCATTTAATTTTGGAGGTTGTTGTCGCATAACGAGATCAAGCACGGCTCCTCCACGTGGTGGATCCAAATGATCCATACAGGTAAGGTTATTATTCATAACCTGATTTTGTTGTCCTAGTATAGTTATGAGTTCCTCAGCACCAGTCACATCACTAGAGCCAACATCATTATCTTACGTTAGAGGAAAATTCCTACAGGGGACACGTGCATTCGTGTGATTTCCATTCCTTCCACTAGGCGCAATATATATATATTATTTCATACACTATATTAGGATATGAATCATAATGTATAATCTTTACATAAAATACTCAAAAAAATTGAGATCTTATGGATGCATAATCCCATATTCACAAAAATGGTTTCTTTGAGGAATGATTAAATTAAACTCCTTCAAATTGGCTTGTAAAGAAAATTTGAATTATCCTAAGCATATCCCCTTGGAGTGTCATAACCAAGAGTGATGCAAGGCCTGTTGGGGTGCACCAGTTCCCATTCGAGTCTAGCTCAAAGCGATGTTTTTGGGTTTTACCCTTAGATACATATGTTCCAGAGCCGCCATTTCCTACTCATATCCAGATATGGATGTATTGCTTGAAAGATCCACATAATCTATTTCATACCAAAATAATTGGACGTTATTGTAAGTTTATCCACAAATACTATCTGAGGGACTCTTCCATAATTCTTCTTTTTCTAACCCTTGTTTCCAGGTATTCTACTAAAGATCCGCTAAAAAAACTGTAAGGACCCGACCCCAATTTCCTGGAGTATGTACCTTATTTGATTAAGTTATCATACATACAAGGAATACAAATCCCGAAGAACCAAGTAGTTTAGTATTATTGGAAACATGTTATATACATATGTTGATCATTACAACATGAAGGGAAAAAACAACACTAATTTATTCCACTAGCAACATCATGTCTCCTAGATTAAGCTTGCAAGTCATTCATAAATAATTCTTCAAATCCCGAGAAAAATGAGACATAAGAAAGGGTGAGCTAAAATGATCAGTAAGAGTAAGAAATACAATGGATGATAATATAAACATTAGACATGGTGAATAATTGAAAACACATGCCTTTAATGATAAACATGAAACACATTATGGTAGGAATAAGAGCTAAGTAAATAATGCCAAAAGAAAACCTAATCATGGGTATTATACTATTCTAATAACCACATGAACATTCAATTACTAGATTCATAAAGAGGGAAGATCATATGTCGATCATTCTGAATCATTTTCTCATGGCCTCAGCCAAGACATCTAGAGATTAAGGGCTTGGCCAAAATCCATATCACATTGGGAAAAGCCTCGGCCAATTCCACTTATATTTGTCTCATGGGACCAAATTATTCATTGAGAAGCTATAGTGGGCCCCACCCATCACACAATAAGTCCAATGCATTCCTCATACGAGTGGGGATAAACATAAAAAACATATACATTCATTTTGAAACTATCATATGAAATGTAACTAACTTTCTCTGATCCTTAATCATAAAACACTAACCATTCAGAATAATATGGTGAATGGTTTTAGGATAGATCATCCACAATAGAGTTATTCATAAAAAATTATGTAAAATATGGAATATGAGTTCATAAATGATTAAATCCATTAATACCATCGAATCAACAAGAGTGTTGAATTAGACGAAAACACTCTTATAAAATCATTAAGAAATTCTTGAGATAAATAATCTTTTATTTTGAAAAGAAGAGTTCTTTTGGAAAATTCATTTTATAAAACCAGAAGTGAAGTAAGATAGTATTTTCATAATAAAACAAGTGTTTTTAGAAGAAAAATGTTTTCCAAAAAAATATTATAGATTTCCTTTTAAAAGAGATATGAATTTTAGAAATTCCCTTATATCAGGATCCTGTTTTTGGAAACAGTTTTGAGAGCTTCTTTTAAAACATGTAACTCTCCAGAAAATACGGAAGGATTCAGGTTGGTTTACATATATATAATACTCACACATAATTTCTGAGGAGTAAATAATAATACATATGAATTTCATCGAGGAAATTAGACAACAAAAGTAACCCGAATGAAAATGGTTGTTCGGGTGAAAAACCCTTACCTTAACTCCAAATGTGTTCCTCTCTTTTACATAATTTCTAGGAATATGAAATTATACTTGTTAATATATTTTTTCAGAACCTATTAGACATTTATTGAGTTTAGAATTATTCTGGTTAGTTCATTTCTTTATTTATTGATAAATTATTATATTTAATTTTGTTGTTCTGGAGTGTTCGTTTACTTTATTTTCATATTTGGTTCACAAGTTTTTAAGTAATGAAGTTCATATAGAATGGTTAAATATACACAGGATTGGAATTATATTTTATTAATGAACATAAGGAATTTATAATGGTAATTTCTATCATTTGTTTACATGGAATGAGGATGAATCATTAGATGACAACCAATTCGATTATTCAGCGGTATTTCGAATACTATGAACTAGTTTTGGTCATATAGCATAATAATATGTACATATTTTGGTTAATAAATATTAATTATGTTATAACACTTATATTATACTCTGTTTCAACCATTAATATGGTTTGATTACCAATAATGAAGAAAGAATTAAAGAATGAAACATCATCATCCACGAAGGATGTAAATCAGAACCTCATGGTAGTCGATTTCGTTTATAAAAATAAAAGGGATGGAATAAGAATATTTATGATGGTTCTTCCATTCACATGATATAAATATAGTATATAGATGTTACTGGAGTTATCATGATCTTTTCTATAGAGAAGGTGAGGAGTTAAAAATAAAATAAATGAACTTGAAAATAAAGAAAAGTTAAAAGATCCCTTATGAAAATTCGGTAGCCTAACGATGTCACTTGAAATTTCATATAATCAAATGATGAGAAAAAAGGGTATCTCATCATATTTAAACAAAAATTACTTTAATAAGAATAAATAAAATCAAACCCCAACATATGAAAAATGAATTTTAAATAGCTAACATAAAAGAAGTGTCGACTTAAAGAAGAGAATGAAGGATTCCCTTACCTTGTAGAATAACTCCTAGATCTTGAATGATGGGACCATGGGGGATTAGAGACACCTTGGGAGGACTCCTAGAGAGATAAATCCACCAGATTTTAGATTATGAGGGATTTTGAATGATATAAAACGAATTGATGAGTGGGTATTTATAGAAAAAAGAGAGGTAATTTTTTATTAATTTCAATGGGACACCTCATTAGTGGTCATTGCCAAACCATGGTCTTGCCCATGGTATTTGCCCATGGTTTAAGCCACATGGGAAACCTAATGTCTTATTTTAATATTCAAAAGTTGACCATACTTTTATATTTAATTATTACATCATTATGATTTCATTAATCTACCAAAAACTCAAAATTGTATTCTTACTATTCATGAAAAAATCATGTATTTTATAAAAATCCCAAAAATTCACCCTTACTATTTTTCGACTTGTAGAATTCAAAGGTGAAATAAATTTTTCAAAAATATTTTTCAAAATATTGTTATTTTGATTTTTTAAAAAGTTCATAGTATATTCGAAAAATAACAATCTTGAAGTGCAATTTTGTTTATGTGACATTGAAAAAATAATTAAGACCACATTATCATATTGCCTTAAGAAAATAAAATAATATCATTATTTATTATTCAATGTTCATATTACTATTCATAAGGGTATATTACTATTCACCAAAAATCAAGTTTGTTCTATCAGATTCCAAATAACATAATGAACACAACACTAAATGAGCATTTCTTGAAATTCAAAACATTGAAGGGATAAAGTTGTGTTTAATGGTTAAATTATAAAATTCTATTTTTATTTTCAAATCTTTGGGGTGTTACATTCTCCCCTCCTTGAAAAAAAAATCATCCTCGATATAAAACAGAATATTAACTGAAAAGATTTGGGTATGTCTTTAACCTAAGCTCCTCAGGCTTCCATGTTGCTTCCTCCATCTTATGGTTCCTCCATAGAACCATCACCGAACGATTCATCAGATATTTCAATACTTGTTCTCTAGTATCACGAATATTGATTGGATCTTCGTAGTATGATAGATTGGGAACATGTTCCACATCTTCATAAGTGAGTACATGTGTTGGGTATGGCCTTTAATTTTGTAACATTGACACATGGAAGAAATTGTGATCCTTGGAGAGACATGATGGCATTGCCAAACAGTATGTTAAGGCTCCAATTCGGTCAAGAATTTCAAATGGTATGATGTACCCGGGACCTAATTTACCCTTCTTACCGAATTTTGTAATACCCTTCCATGTAGATACCATTAAGAAAATATGATCACATTCTTGAAATTCTAAATCCTTCTTTCGGTTATCAGCATAGCACTTTTGTTAACTTTGAGATATTTTGATATGGTTCTTGATAATCTTCACATTTTCCATTATTTCGTAAACATGTTCTGGGCCCACGAGCTTTCCTCCACCAACATCATCCAATCAAATTGGTGTACTATATCACCTCCAATATAATGCTTCATAGGGTGCCATTTGTATACATGAATGGAAGATATTGTTGTAGGAAAATCCTACGAGAGGTAAATAAAGATCCCACATTCATTGAAAATCAAGTTAACAAGGCCTCAACAAGTTTCCAATGTTTTAATTGTCTATTCCGATTTTCCATCAGTTAGTGGGTGGTAGGAAGTGATCAAACGAATATCAGTATCGAGGGCCTTCTAATGAATTTTCCAGAATCATGATGTAACACGTGGAACACGATAATAAACAATCAATAGGGGTGCTCCATGAAGGCTCACAACTTCATTAACATATAGTCTTTCTAGAATATCATGTTGTAGATCTTATCTTATATAAAGAAAATGTGATCACTTGGAAAGAAAATCAACAATGGCCCATATTGCATCGTTCTTTTGAAGAGTCTTTGGTAGACCCAAGACAATGTTCATTGTCTTATTATCCTATTTCCACTCTGGTATTGGAAGAGGTTGCAATATTACTCCAGGAAGTTGGATTACAGCTTTCACTTGTTGACAAACCATACATCTTGAAACAAAATTTGCAATCTCCCTCTTCATGTTGTCCCACAAAAAATGTTCCTTGAAATATCTATATGTCTTGGTTCTTCAATGGTTTATAAAAATATTGGATCTATGAGAATCATCTGAAAATTCTCTTTTTAGATCAGGTATATTTGGAACACAATGTCTTTTCCCAAATTCCATGATTTCATCTTCATATACGAAGTTACTCAATCTCCCACCATTCACATATTTAATCTTCTTTTGAAACTCCCCATCATCAGCCTGAGAATTTTTTATCCTTTATAGTAAATATGGTTTGGAAACCAATTGTAAAAGAATTTCTGTTTCACCTTCCATGGTTATTCCCATATCCATCATTACTAGATCCATGAAAATACGATCCCTTTCAACTATCATCTTGCTAAAAAAATCCATGATCCTTTCTGCTCAAGGCATCTTCCACCTTATTTTCCTTCCCCAGGTGGTTGTGTATCCTGAAATCATAATCCTTGAGTAGTACAATCCATCTCCTTTGCCTCAAGTTGAGTTCTTTCTGTGAGAATATATACTTCCAACTCTTGTGATCAGTATAAATCTCACATTATTCACCATAGATATAATGTCGCCATATCATCAATGAAACGATTATAGCAGTTATCTCAAGATCATGATTAGGATAGTTTTGCTCATGATTTTTATTTTCGTGATGCATAAGAAATTACCCTATCATTTTTCATAAGGACACAACCAAGTCCTTTCTTTGAAGCATCACTATAAATAACTAACCCATCATTCCCCGATGGTAGTGTCAATATAGGAGCATTGACTAATCTTCTCATCAATTCTCTGAAACATTATTCACAATATTCTGTCCAAACAAATTTAACCCCTTTACATGTGAGCTTCATTAGCGGGTTAGCCAGTCCGGAAAATTTCTATGTAAAACGCCAATAATAACCTACTAAGAAAATAAAACTGTGTACCTCAATTATGTTTGTTGGAATGGGTCAATCATGGGATTCTTTTGTGTTTGCAGGATCAACTAGGATTCCAACAATAGAAACAATATTTCCAAGAAAAGAAATCTACTAAATCTAGACTTCACACTTGCTAAACTTCCCATATAATTCATGTTTTCTAAGAGTCTTCAGGATAATGCACAAGTGATTTTCATGTTCTTCGCAGGTTTTGGAGTATACCAAGATATCATAAATGAATACCACTACAAAATAATCTAGATATTCAATGAAAACATTGTTCATTACATCCATGAAGACAAAGGGTGAATTATTCAATCCAAAAGGCATTACTATAAACTCATAATGTCGATACCTGGTTCGAAATGCTGTTTTTGGATTGTCTTCCTTCTTCACACTCAACTGATGATATCCAGATCGAAGCTCAATCTTTGAAAAGTATTTAGCTCCATGAATTTGGTCAAATAAATCATCAATGCAAGGTAGCAGATAATTGTTCTTTATTTTTATAAAATTGATATCCAGGTAGATGATATATAACATCATAGTTCAATCTTTCTTCTAGAAAAAGGACATGGGATCCCCATAGAGAGACACTTTGGTGGGTAAATCCCTTATTACTCAATTCCTCTAGTTGTTATTTTTAGTTCCACTAGTTCCACAGTGTGCATTCTATAAGGGGTCTTCGATATGGGCATTGAACCAGTAATTAAATCAATGGAAAACTCAATTTCTTGATCTGGAGGAAGTTCTAGTATATCATCTAGAAACACATCAACAAATTATCTCACAATAGGTATATCCTCTATTTGAACATTCCTTTCCTCACCCATAGTTATTTCATTCTCTTCACCCCCTATAATTGAATTTAGTTGAGCTACTGGGGGTGCATATAGATAAGAATCAGGTGGTGAAGATTCCCCTCTAAAGATAAGGTGTCTGTTATCATCGTCATCTAAAATCGTAACCTCCATATTCTTACAATTAATATTTGGATCACGGGGAAAAAGACAATCCATACCGAGGATTATATCAAATTCAATATTGGTGATGATGATGAGATTAGTAGATAAATAACATTTTTATGCCCTAATGGGAACTGATTCACATAACTTTGAAGCAATGATACTTCCCTTAGGAGTTTTGACTGACAACTCCCTTGTTAAATCAAATTGGAAATATCTAATTTTCATAGAAAATTGGGAAGATATAAAACAATGCAATGATCCAGAATCAAATAAAGAACTAGCTAAACTTGATGAATCAATTAAAGTACCGGCCACCATGTCATTAAGAACTTCAACCTCTACAGGTGTGATTGTGTAAGCTTGTCCATAATCCCTTGGCCTTTTCTGTTGCATATTTCCTTGACGTTTTGGAAAATCATTAGCATATTGTCCCATCTCCAGACAACTATAGCATTGAACATCATTGGCTTCCTTCTTCCCATTGAAATCACCAGCATGATGGACTTATTTAAATCATTTGTAACATACTCCATTTCCTTTTAAGCATGCACTAGGGTGTTTCCTTCCATAATTTTCACAGGGTGGAAATTTGAATCTTCCCTTATTCCCCATATCCTTATTTCCTTTCCTAGGGTTTTTAGCAGCCCTCTTATTTTCTTTCTTTCCCTTAAAGTCATAAAACATATAGAATTATATTTATGTCTTGATGGCACACGAAGCTATATCCTTATATGTGGAAAAACTTTGGGAGACCAATTCCCGCCGGAGGAATTGGTTTAGGCCAACAAAGAATTGATCAATTTTTCTCCTTGGATTTCCTATATAGTCCACATCATGTCTTGTTATCTTTGTGAAGTTTTGTTCATACTTGGAAACATTTTTATCCTCATTCTGCCTCATATTCATGAATTTTATCTCCATATCATCTCACTTCTCACGAGGGAAATATTTTTCTAAGAATATTTCCTTTAAATCCCTTCATTCCATCTCTTCTATCTCTTCCTCCTCCTTTGTATTTTGGATTAATGAACACCACTGATCCTCATCTCCTGATAGATGATATACATCCATGACATCCTTCTCTCTTTCATTACTTCCCAATGCCAGAAATATATTCTCAAGGGAACATATCCACTCCTCTGCTACAAATGGGTTTGTAGTCCCATTGAATGATGGAGGTTTTTGTTGCATTAAGAGATCTAGCATGACTCCGCCATGTGGTGGATCCAAATACTCCATTCAGGTAAGGTTATTATTCATAACCTGAGTAAGTTGTCACAGTATAGTTATGAGTTGCTCAGCACCAGTCATAGCTCCAGATCCAACATCATTATCTTGTGTCGGAGGAAAATCCCAACCGGGGACACGTGCATTCGTGTGATTTCCATTCCTTCCACTAGGCGCCATATCAAGATAATGTCATACAATATATTAGGTTATGAATCATAATTTATAATCTTCACATATAATACTCAGAAAATTAATATCCTATGGATGGGTAATCCCATATTCACAAAAATGGCTTCTTTGAGGAATATTTACATTAAACTCCTTCAAAATGGCTTCTAAAGAAAATTCGAATTGTCCTAAGCATATCCCACAGGAGTATCATGACCAAGAGTGCAGCAAGGCCCGTTGTCGTGCACCAGTTCCCATTTGAGTCCTGCTCAAAGCTGTGTTTTCAGGTTTTACCCATAGATACATCTGTACCAGAGCCACCACTACCTGCTTGTATCTAGATATGGATGTATTTCTTGAATGATCCACATAATCTATTCCTTAAAAATTACCAGGACGTTCTGGTATGTTTATCCTCAATGAATTTCTTAGTGTCTCTTCCATAATTCTTCTTTTTCTAAACCTTTTTTCCAAGTATTCTACTAAACATCCTTGGATAACAACTGTAAGGACCAGACTAATGTTTCCTGGAGTCTTTGCCTTATTGGATTATGTTGGAATACATACATGTTATATGAATCCCGAAGGACTGAGTATTTTAGTATTATTGGATACAAGTTTCATACATAAGTTTATCATTTCAACATGAAGGGGAAAACAACACTAATTTATTCCACTAGCAACATCAAGTCTCCAAGATTAAGACTTCATGTCATTCATAATTTACTTCTTCATATACTGATAAAAATGAGGCATAAGAAAGGGTGATCTCAAAGGATCAGTAAGAGTAAGCAATATAGCGGATTATAATATAAACATTAGACATGGTGAATAATTGAAAACACATGCCTTTAATGATAAACATGAAACACATTATGGCAAGAATAAGAATAGAGTAAATAATTCCATAATAAAACATATTCATGGGTATTATACTAGTCGAATAACGACATGAAAATTAAATTACTAGCTTCATAAAGAGGGAAGTGCATATACCAGAAATTCTGAATCATTTTGTCGTGGCCTCAGCCAAGTCATCTAGAGATTCAGTCCCCGACCAAAATCCATATCACATTGGGAAAGGTCTCGGCCAAATCTACGTCTATTTGTCACATGAGAACTACCGATACATCGAGGGTATATTGCGGGCCCCACCCATCATATAATAAGTTCAATTCATTCCTCATATGAGCGGGGATATACATAAAAATCATATACATTCATCTTGAAACTATCAGATGAAATGTAACTAACTTTCTCCAATCATTAAACATAAAACAACGACCATTCAGAATAATATGGTGAATGGTTTTAGGATAGATCATCCACAATAGGTTTATTCTTAACAATTATGTAAAATATGGAAGATGACTTCATAAATGATTAAACCCATTAATACCCTGGAATCAACAAGAGAGTTGAATTAGACAAAAACACTCTTATAAAATCATTAAGCAATTATTGAGATAAATAATCTTTTATTTGGAAAAGACTAGTTCTTTTGGACAAATATTTGTATAAAACAAGATGTGAAGTAAGATTGAATTTTCATTGAAAAAAATAGTGTTTTTAGAAGAATTGTTTTTCCCAAAAACATATTATAGATTTCCCTTGAAAATATTTTAGAATTTTAGAATTTCCCTTTTATCGGGCAGGTATTTTTGGAAACAGTTTTGAGAGCTTCTTTTAAAACATGAATCTATCCAGAAAATAGGGAAGGATTATGGTTTGTTTAAATATATATAATACTCACACATAATTTATGAGGATTAAATAACAATACATAATAATTTCATCGGATAAATTAGACAATAAAAGTAACACGAATGAAAATGGCAGTTCGGGTGAAAACCCCTTACCTTAACTCCAATTGTGTTATTATCCTGTACATAATCTCCTAGAATATGAAATTATACATGTGAATAACTTATTTCAAAACCTATTAGAAATTTATTTAGTTTACCATTATTCTGGTTAGATCATTTATGTCTTTATTGATATGTTATTGTATTGAATTTCATCATTCTGGAGTGTTCTTTTACTTTTTTTTCATATTTGGTTCACTTGTTTTTAAGTAATGATTTTCAAGTGGAATGGTTATAAATCTCTAGGATTGAAATTATATTTTATTAATGGACATATGGAATTGATAATGGTCATTTCTATAATTTGGTTACAAGGAATGAGGATGAATGATTAGATGACAACCAATATGATTATTCTGCGGAATTTAGAATATTATGAACTAGTTTGGTCATATAACTTAATTATATGTACATATTCTGGTTCCTGAATATTTATTATGTTATAACACTAATATAATAGTCTTTTTCAACCATTAATATTATTTCATAACTAGTAATGAAGAAAAAATTTAAGATTGAAACATCATCAACCACGAAGGTTGTAAATGAGAACCGCATGGACGTCGATTTCGTTTATAAAAAGAAAAGGGATGGAATAAGAATATTTATGATGGTTCTTCCATTAAAATGAAATAAATCCAGTATGTAGATGTTACTGGAGTAATCATGTTCTTTTGGACAGAGGAGGTGAGGAGAGAAAAATAAAAGAAATGAACTTGAAAATAAAGGAATGTTATGGGATCCCTTATTAGTATTCGGTAGCCTAATAGCGTCACATAAAATTTCATATAATAAAATGATGATAAAAAAGGGTATATCATCATATTGAAATAAAAATTACAGAAATAAGTGTAAATAATATTAAACCCCAACATATGAGAAAGTAATTTTAAAAAGATAACATAAAAGAAGTGTCCACTTAAAGAAGAGAATGAAGGATTCCCTTACCTTGTAGAATAATTCCTAGATCATGAAGGATGGGACCTTGGGGGTATAGGGACACCTTGGTATGACTCATAGAGAGATAAATACACCATAGCTTAAAGGATGATGGATTTGGAGTGAATGAAAACGAATGGATGAGTGGGTATTTATATAAAAAACATAGGTAAGTTTTTAATAATTTCAATGGGACACCTCATTAGTGGTCTTTTCCAAACCATGGTCTTGCCCACGGTATTTTCCCTGGGGTTAAGCCAAATGGAACACCTCATGTATTAATTTACTATAAAAAAGTTGATCATACCTTTATATTTAATTATTACATCATTATGATTTCATTAATCAACAGAAAACTCAAAACTGTAGTTTCACTATTCATGAAAAAATCATGTATTTTAGACAAATCCAAAAAATTCACCCCTACTATATTTTGACATGTAGAATTCAAAGGTGAAATCCATTTTTCAAAAATAATTTTCTAAATATTATTAATTTTATTTTTAAATAAGGTCATACTAAATTCGAAAAATAACAATCTTGAAGTGCAATTAGTTTTATGTGACATTGAAATATTAATTAAGACCCCATTATCATATTTCCTTAAGAAAACAAAATAATATCCTTATTTACTATTCAAGGGTCATATTACTATTCATATTACTATTCATAAGGTTATGTTAGTATTCACAAAAAATCAATTTTGTTTTATCAGACTCCAAAAGACTTACTGAACACAACTCTAGATGACCATTTCTTGAAATTCAAAACATAGAAGAGACAAAGTTGTGTTTAATCGTTAGATTATAAATTTCTATATTTAATTTCAAAAACATGGGGTGTGGAAAAATAGGTTTTCAATTAGCTGTGACGGCCTATGATTGTCATTGGAGAGACTTATCTCTCATCACTAGAGACTAACACAACAGAATATCAATAAAATACATGTACTAGAAGTAGTATAATAACAAGATTAGAAGTAAATACTAGAAAATTGATAATTTTTTCCATAAGTATGTAAATACAGGGAAATTTAATGGAAAATGTTTTTTAAATAATTTGTAATATTATGTGTATGTATTTTTTGAATGCACCTGATTCCAAGGCCCGGTGTGCCAGGAATCAATTTCAGAAGTTTAGCTCGGGTACGTTCAATAAAATAATGAGTGGGTTTTTCTATCTTTTGAACCGGTGCTCAGATTGAAATATGAGGGCACTGATGAACTCGCAACGCCAGAATTTACTTAAGAGGACATTTACCGCAATTGTGTTTGCACATGAGGAGAAGTTTAATTTTGTGGTATAAATAAGAAGTGAATAAAAATTGTGGAATAATTTTTATTCTTTATCTTGTATGGTTATATCCTACATGGGGAAGTTATGATGGGACCCACAAACTCCTAACTACACATGTGAGGATAATTGTAATGTGGGACCCACACAATCCCCAACCATTAACATTACCTAAACCCCATAAACATCCCATTAAACTCCTTTATTTAATGTTGAAAACCCCCTTGAATTTATTTGAGTAACTCTTCATCTCCTTCCTCGCCCTCGTTAAAACTTGGCAACCTATCACCTAATTAATTAGGCAACTCATGGTTTAATTAATTAAGTGAATTGGACTTTGAATTTTTTTAATTTCGAATGCGTGAAAAATATAATAAAAAAGGAAAAGCCTTATTGTCTTTTGGTTAGTTTTTTTGTGTGAGGAGGAATTGGGAGAAAGATAGTGGTTTTTGAAGAATTTCATCCTCAATAAAGAACTCCAGCTCTCTGAAGAAGAACTTCGACTTAGCATCCCCGGATTCTCCATCCTCTTCCACCTCCGTGACAAGGTAGGAGACACTGGCACAGGAACTAACCAACGACGTCTGCCTTGTTTTCTTCTCTCCGTGATAAAAAGGGGAGACATTGCTTCTTCCTCGGATGCTCTCCGTCAATGTCTATGAATCCTCACATCACGACGCCGTCAACCCCGATGTCGACGTTCATCATTATTTATCAATGTAGTGGTTATGTTCAATTTTAATGGATTAAAATTGTGATTTTGTTTGTCATTGAGCATATTGTTTACCTTGGTGATTTTCTATCTCTTTATGCGCAGGGCACATGCCGAACGAACACTTCCCAACAACCCTCCATTGAACATTTTAAATTTATTTATAATTGGAAAGCAATGGTGGAAGAGGCACGATGCCGTCAGGCCGTGCCTGGAACGCGACAAAGGAGGTCGGCACCGTTGCATCGGTTGTTCGGGAAGAAATGAGGCCCGCTATACGGGCCACTTTGGTGGAAGAACCGGCCACCCCGTTGGTCGGTTCGGCGAAGAGTAGCCACGGCGCTAGGAGGGCGCTGCACTAGAGGACTGGCCGGGTCATCGTCCAGCAGGGCAGGGATGGACATCGGCGACAAGAGGGGGTCGCGCTGGAGGATCGGTGGCCCGCCCATGCGGGTCGCGTGCCCATAAGACCTGCCGGTCTAGCAGGCTGGTTTGGGGAATGGTGGCACCTCCTGGCTCCGTCGGTGCAGAAAACCGAGGGGGGGATTCCCCCCCTTCCAATCCCGCTCGACATCGGCCGATCCATCCGGGTTGTGTGCCCATCCGGGCCGCGCATGGTCGGGCCAGGCCACGCCCCGCCGGGCTGGCCCGGGCCCTGTCGCGTCGGGCCCCACCACTTCAGGCCATGTTATGTAATTCATCGGACGGGTCTGACACCCCTAATAGGTCAGACCCATCAAAATGGGTCAACCCAACCCGTCGACCCACTAGGCTAAACGGGTCAGGCCCGTTATTCACATAAACGTGAATAACATAACGACCGCACATCTGGTCGACATGACGTAAGAGGCACTGGGACGCTTTCGATGACATTGTCCCTTTTACTTAATCTATGTTTGTTTCGTATGAATTAGGATATCATCCGGGTTAGAAACAAGCATTTTCTAACCGGGCCCCTAGGACAGAAAAGCCAATATCTCTCAGACCGGGCATCCGATTAATGTGTCGTATTTCACGTTGAGTTCCGATTGATGAGACAATACATTGTTATACATCAACTCTTGACCTCGTTACATATGATTTATCGACCCCCTTGGCTCATGGAGCATACCCTCCCGGAATTGAGCGTGCTGTGTGCGGGAACCCTAGAGCTGGCTGCGACTGCAATGACGATGACAACTGTACAAGGATCCTACGTGGGTTCGATAGTGAGGACGACCGTACATGGAACCTCCATGGGTTCGGTAGCGATGACGACTGTACTTGGATCCTTCATGGGTTCCACAGCGATGGTTACTGTACTTGGATCCTACGTGGGTTCGGCAGCGATGAATTCTGTACTTGGATCCTACGTGGTTCCGGTATGGGAGATGGCTTAGAGGCTACATCTATCATCTGCACCCCTCTTCATGTGTAGAATACTTGTGTGAGCTAAGTCATGATTTTCAGTCATTATCATTGATTGATTGACTTTCTTTACTATGTGAATTGGGTTGTGCTTTCCTGTGTGGACTGGGTTGTACTTGGGCTCATGAGTTGGAGCCGAAATGGAATTCATGACTTAGGTATATGTATGGGCATATAACTAAGTAGAGTTGGTTGATACTTTATGTTTGTATCTTTCCTTTGGGGTTTATCCTTTGTGGATTCTGGAAGACCTTTGAGGGTCTTGGGGTCCCTACTGAGTAACGTATAATCCCCCCTACATGGGCTACGCCTGCACTACATTGTGTTGGATGAAGATGACAGACAACACTGATCGAGGTGGAGTCTAGTGGAGCGGGACGGTACTTGGAGGTGGACCACTTGGCGGGACGTACACGGAGCAGACGGCCGGACCCAAGGAGGTAAGGAGACCATCTGTAACCACCTTTGAGGTCAGATATATAGAGGATGACTCATTGGTTTCCGGTTTACTTTACTGCAACTATTCTTTTTTTACTGTATTAATGTACTTTCAGTTGGCTTTGTATTCTTGCCCATTTACTTTCCAGCACTTACATTTGTACATAGTTTACTTAGTGTTTACTACAGCTTGCGTACTCTATTGTGTCTTTTTAATTATATAAAGGAAAGGCTTTCCATTTTATTAGGATTTATGCCTTTGGTGCTTGTTGCCAGCCCCTGGCCCATGGAAGACAGCCTTTGGGTAGTCACGACATGGGCCCTGAGGACGGGTCGTGACAAATTTGTATAAGAGGAGTCGGTTCTACCGTAGAACATAGGACTCTGATAATTTATTCCTGTGAAGAAATATTGTTAAGGGTATTGAGTTTGGTTATCAGTCCAGGGAGTCCAGTGTTGGTGCGGTGACCGACGTATCCATACACCAGGACCCTGACTCCTAATTTACGACTCATTGCTCGAAAACATTGATTGCATGTGTCTTTCAAAATATTTCATTGTGATTACATTGTGACAGCTCACCAGGTATACTGTTTTAACCGTGGTGAAACTTTTTCTATTCAGTATGGCCCCACGATGGTAGCCAGCTACGGTTCTAAGATTTGTGCGAGATGGAAGACCACCAAGCGACGAGGCCTCGGTGCAGGGCCCCATTACAGGGGATGCACCAGCGGTACCTCTACCCGCTTGGCCACTAATACCACCAGCCCTAGTAGCGGAGAGTGCACGCCACTTGAGTGTGCTGCATGAGTTTTATGGACAGAGGCCGCCTAGGTTTTGTGGATAGATGGACCCTCAGACAGCTGAGGATTGGCTGGACACTGTTTTCTGAGTCTTCAGATTGGTAGGGACACCAACAGATCTTATGGTTTTCCTTGTTGCGAGTCTCTTGCACGCATCATCAGGTTGATGGTGGAGGCTGATGCTCCAGGTGCACGACGAGGCATCTCTACTTTGGACAGTCTTCTAGAGCTTCTTCCGCTCAGAGTTCGTTCCAGCGATCCTCAGGGCGATGCACATCTTGGAATTACTACAGCTGTGGCAGGGCAGCATGACAGTAGCCCAGCACTCGGAGAGGTTTACCGACCTCTCATGCTACTCCACTGATATGGTACGAGACCCATTCTTCTAGGCCCAGTCCTTCGAGTAGGGACTGATGCGTGATGGCAGGGCATCGATGATCTCCCTCAGCATTCCGACGCAGGAAGGAGTACTGGAGTGAGCCCTACTTGTGGAGAGATTCCTTACTGAGCCTATGCCAGAAGTGAGTCCTACCGCAGGGTGACACGTAGCGGAGTCTTCTGTAGCTGGAAGTAGATAGATGTCGCAGAGGTCCAAGCAGACTAGGCCATCAGGTGGGAAACCTCAGGATACTGGTTTGGTGGTGCGGGACACACATAGTAGAGCCAGTCATACAAGAGGCAGGCAGTTCTAAGCATGCGGTGGGCAGGGCCACATGGCTCGTGTCCGCCAGACCCACCATGTAGAGGAGCATCAGATGGTTTAGGGACCACCCAGGAAGAGGAAGAGGTTCAACCATAGTGGTCCATAGGGAGATGGCAGATGAGACAGAGGAGCTGGCCGAGCCAGCAGGTGGTGGGCGACGCCTTGAGGCTCTACCACCACCCCCACCAGGAGGTCCACCCCGACCACAAGGAGCTGGCGAACAGAGGCAGGCTCAACTTCTGGCAGTGGAGGCTTACTCCCACAGCACACCTGAGATGATTTTAGGTACTATCTGTGTCTACTCCACCCTTGATGTAGTTCTTATGGACAGAGGAGAGATTCATTATTTTATTGTCACTACCCATGTTCAGTGCTCGGAGATTCCGACGGAGCCATTGGCCCGATCCTTACAGCTAGTGACTCATATGGGAGCAGACATGATGATTACACACTGGTGTCGGTAGTTTGAGCTTAATCATGGAGGAGAGAGCTTTGGATGGGATCTTTTTATAGCAGCATCGAGGCCTTACAACATCATATTGGCCACGGATTGGTTATCTACAGTACATTCCCAAATTGACTGTATTAGGCGCAATGATTAGAATGTTTGCACAGATGGGAGTAGGTTCAATTTCACCAACATGAAGGGAGCCTTTGCAGCGCAGGATGGACTTACACAGAGGAGAGGGAAACTGATCACACATCAGTAGTCTAGTCTCATCCTCGGAGCGGTTGATGTGCGGAGTCCGAGTTTTCCTGTTGTGGTGGATCAGTATGCGGATGTTTTTCCTGACAACGTTCTAGGACTACCTTCTCGAATAGCGGCAGATTTCTACATTGACATGTACCCTGAGATAGCCCTGATATCTACTACAGTATATCAGATGGCTCCTGCTGAACATCATGAGCTACAGTTACAGTTGGATGACTTGCAAGGAAAGGGATTCCTCTGACCCAGTGTTTCACCATGGGCTTCTCCAATTTTATTCTCCAAGAAGGCGGATGGGAGCTCACGACTATGTGTCAACTACCGTCGACTGAATCAGGTGACAATAAAGAACGTGTATCCACTTCCAAGGATTGAAAACCTATTTGAACACATCAAGGGATCACAATGGTTCTTAGAGATAGACCTTAGGTCAGGCTAATATCAGCTCAGAGTTCAAGATGAGGATGTGCCGAAGACAGACTTCAGGTGTCGGTATGGCCACTATGAGTTCATGGTTATGACTTTCGGTGTATCCAACACTCCAGCAGTGTTCATGAGTCTCATGAATAGGATCTTCCAGCCTTACCTCGATTGATTTGTCGTAGTCTTCATCGAAAACATAATGATTTACTCGACTACTGAGGAGGAGCACACATACCACTTGTGGGTTGTACAGGACACACTCCGAGAGCACCAGCTTTATGGTAAGCTCTCGAAGTGTCAGTTATGGATTCAAGAGGTCCACTTCTTGGGACATGTCATCTCTGATGTGGGATTTGCGGTGGATCCTACGAAAATCGAGGCAGTACAAGCTTGGGATCCATCCAGGAGTGTGATAGAGGTGTGAAGTTTCCTAGGTCTGGCTGGGTACTATGAAAGATTTGTGCCAGACTTCGATAGAGTTGCTACACCACTTTCTGCTTTGACGAAAACGGGGAAACCATTCGTGTGGTCAGATAGATGTCTACAGAGCATCTAGGAACTAGGACAACGATTGACCATTGCACCCATATTGAGGCTACCGGAGGAGGGCGTAGGGTACATAGTTCACTACGATGCATCAGGTACCAGACTCGAGTCTGTCCTGATGAAGGAGTGGGCAGTGATCGCTTATAGTTCACGACAGTTGAGGCAGCACGATCAGAACTATGCTACCCATGACCTAGAGTTAGCATTAGTGGTCGTCACCTTGAAGATGTGGCGGCACTATGTGATGGGAGAGCGCTTTATAGTCTACTCTGACCAACAGATTCTCATGTATATCTTCTCACAGAAAGCCCTGAACCAGAGACATCGGTGATGTATTGAGTTCCTCTAGGACTATGAATTTGAGACAGTCTATACTCCTGGGAAGGGGAACGTAGTAGCTGACGCTCTCAGTTGGAGATCAGGTATTCAGCTACTTGGAGAGGTGACAAAGCAACTAGCTGTGTTGCAGATATCGTTCGTGGATAGAGATGAAGAAGCCTTTTGACAGTCACCCATAGTCACTCATCCACTACATTAGTTGGTCATAGAGGCACGGTGTGGGGACGTTGACTCTGAGATGAAAAGTGCACAGATATCCATAGGAAAGACACTTGATGTATTTTCTGTTGAAGGAGAGCATGTCATCCTCTTTAGGGGATGTACCATGGTACTAGTTTCATTACATGAGGAGGTGATAAGGGAGTTTCACAATTCACCAATGGTGGTACATTGAGTAGTGGAAATGATGTATCAGTATCTCAGATGATAGAACTGGTGGTCGGGTATGAAGAAGGCTATGGGAGAGTTCGTTTCATGATGCCTCACCTGCCAGTAGTTGAAGGCAGAGCATCAGGTACTAGCAGGCTTGGTGTATCCCTTTGAGGTCCCTGAGTGGAAGTGGGATGGTATATCCATGGATTTCATGATAGGGCTCCCTCGTACGTCTAGAGGTCACGACTCCATCTAGTTGATTATCGACCGACTCACCAAGTCGGCCCACTTCCTACCTATCAGAGACTAGGGATCAATGGAGAGCATGGGACACCTCTACATTTAAGAGATCATACGACTTCGTGGTGTGACATAGTATATCATCTCTGATCAAGATGCTTGCTTTATTTATGGGCTTTGGAAGGGGTTCCAGGAGGAATTTGCGATGCAGCTACGCCTGAGCACTGCCTTTCATCCTCAGACGGATGGCCATATGGAGAGGATCATTCAGACACTCAAGGACATGCTTTGTGCATGTTTCCTTGACATTGGTCACAACTAGGAGGATCAGCCTACCCTTCGTGGAGTTTGCGTACAAAAACAGCTACAACTCCACCATCGGGATGGCACCATAAGAGGCATTGTATGACCGACCTTACAGATCACCTATGTGTTGGACTGACCCTTGAGAGTCAGCACTCGTAGGACCAGAGATGGTTCAGGCTATGACAGAGAAGGTACAGATCATCCAGGATCAGTTGAGGACTACATAGAGTAGACATAAGTCCAATGCTGATATGAGGCGGAGACCACTGGAGTTTGAGGATGGATACCATGTTTTCGTACAGGTCTCACCTCGACGTGGATTCCAGAGATTTGGTTGTGGTGGAAAGTTATCACCATGCTTAATCGGACCATTCTAGGTTCTCATAAGGGTAGGTGAGGTGGCTTATCGCCTGGCCCTTCCACCTTAGTTGCATCGGGTGCAAGACATCTTCCACGTATCTCAGATGAGGATATATGTGCATGACACGACGCATATCATTGATCACATGGAGCTGGACATTGATGATGTGGAGACATTTGCAGAGGTCCCAGTGGAGATCAAGGATCGATAGAAGCGGGTCCTACATGGATTGTCAATTCCTCTGCTACACATTTTTTGGCAGTATGTGAACCTCCAGTAGATCACATGGGAGCGGGAGGCCCAGATGCATTCACAGTACCCTCTTTTATTTCCATAGATAATGATGTTACTTTACGAGGACGTAAATACCTGAGGTTGGAGTAATGTAAAAACACGGAAATTTCAAGGAAAATTTTTTCATAAATAATTTGGAATTTTATGAGTACGCCGTTTCTGATGGTAGCTGATTTAGAGACCCGGTGTTCCTGGAATCAATTTCTTATGTTTATCTCGGGTACGTTCAATAAACGAATGAGCGGGTTTTTATATCTTTTCAAACAGAGCTCATAATTGAAATCTGAGGGTACTGATGAACTTGCAACACCGATAATTTCTTAAGAGGACCTTTACAGCAATTGCGTTTGTTTGGGAGGAGATGTTTAATTTTTTGGTTTAAAAAAGAAGTGAATAAATATCATGGAATACTTTTTATTCTTTATCATAAGCGGTTATATCCTACATGGGGATGTTAGGATGGTACCCACAAACTCTTAACTACCCATGTGAGGATAATTGTGAGGTGGGTTCCACAAGATCCCCATACATTCGCATTACCTACACCCCTTGAACCTCTCATTAAACTACTTTATTTAATGTTTACAACCCCCTTGATTATATTTTAGTAACTCTTCCTCTCCTCTCTCTCCCTCATTAAAACATACCATCCAATCACCTAATTAGTTAGACGACTCATGGTTTAATTAATTAAGTGAAATGGAATTTGAATTTTTTAATTTTGAATGCATGGAAAAATAAAATAAAATATGAAGAAACCTTATTTTATTTTGGTTATATTTGTTTTTTGAGGAGGAATTGGGAGAACTCTAGTGGTTTGTGAAGAACTTCATCCTCAACGAAGAACGCCAACTCTCTGATAAAGATCTTCGACTTGGAGACCCCAAATTATTCTTCATCTTCTTCCTCTGCGACAAGGGAGGAGACACTGATGCATGAACTCACCAACGATGATAACCTGGTTTTCTTCTCTCCATGATAAAATGGGGAGACACCGCTTCCTCCTCAGGCGCTCTTCGTTGAAGTCTATGAATCCTCACCTCGCGACAGCATCAACCGCGTCGCTGAAGTTCGTCATCATTTATCAAGGTAGGGGTTAAGTTCAATTATAATGGATTAAAATTGTTCTCTTGTTTGTCATTGAGCATCTTTTTTACCTCATCCATTTTCTATATCTTTACGTAGAGGGTGCGGGCTGATCGAAAATGGTCTGACGGCCCTCCGTTGAACTTGTTTATTAAATTTATAATTGTCAAGCAAAGGCGAATCAGGCACGATGCGATCACATCATTCTAGGAATGCGACAAATGAGGCTGGTACCATCACGCCAGTTGTGCGGGATGAAACACAGCCTTCTACAGGGGCCGCTTCGGCAAAAGAACCGGCCGGCCCGTCGGCAGGTTGTGGGAAGAGGAGTTGCGGTGCTAGGTGGGTGCCATGCTAGAGGACCTGCTGGCCCATCGACCGGCCGGGCAGGGCTAGACTACGGTGCCAGGAGGGCACCGCACTAAAGGATCGGCGGCCCTCCCATGCGGGCCATGTCCGCAGAAGACTGTCTGGTCAAGCCGGCCGGTTTGGGGAAGTGAGGAGCCACCTAGCGACGCCGGTGCGGAAAACGGGGGGGGGGGGGGGGGGGGTGGGGGGTGGGGGATCGGAACTCGCTTGGCTTCGGCCGAGCCAGCCATGCCGCACGCCCAGCCGGGTAGTGACCTTTTCAGGCCTAGTTATGTAATTCATTGGACAGGTCTGACACCCCTTCTGGGTTGGACACATCCAACTAGGTCAACCTAATCCATCGGTCCACTGGGCTAAATGGGTCAGGCACGTTATTCACTTAAACATGAATAACATAAGGACCATGAGCCCGATCGACGCGCCGTCTGCGAAACTGGGACTCTTTCAATGAGACTGTCCTTTTTCATTACTCTAAGTGAGTTTCAGATGAATTAGGATATCAGATGGGTTAGAAACGAGAATATTTCTAACCAGGCCCCTAGGACGGAAAAGCCAATATCTCTCAGACCAGGCGTTTGATTGATGTGATGTCTGTCACCTTGAGTTCCTATTGATGAGATGAATATTTGGGATACATCAAATCTGTACTTAGTGACAGTTGATGCATCAACCCCGTTGGATCATGGAGCAGACCCTCTCAGAATCGAGCGTGTTGTGTGCGTGAACCCTAGAGCTGGTTGCGACTGCGACGACGATGATGACCTTAATTGGATCCTACGTGGGTTTGGAAGTGAGGAAGGCTGTACTTGGATCCTTCGTGGATTCGGGAGCAATGACTGATGTACATGGATCCTACGTGGGTTCGGTAGCGATGGTTACTTTACTTGGATCCTACATGGGTTCGGCAACGATGACTTCTATACTTAGATCCTACGTGGGTTCGGAAAGGGAAATGATTCAGAGGCTACATCTATCATCTCTAGCCCACATCATGTGGAGTATACTTGTTGTATACGAGTCTTGATTTTTAGTCATTATCATCGATGTGATTGACTTTCTTTCCTATGTGGATTGGGTTGTGCTTTCCTATGTGGACTAGGTTGTATTTGGGATCATGTGTTAGAGCCGAACTAGAATTGATGACTTAGGTATATTTTGGGCATATTACTAAGTAGAGATGGTTGATAAATCGTTTTTTGTATCATTACTTTTTGTTTTATCCTTTTTGGATTCAGGGAAACCTTCGAGGGTCTCGAGGACCCTAGTGAGTAACGTATACTCACCCTTGAACGGGCTATGCCCGCACTACGTTGTGTTGGATGTAGACGATAGATAAAACTGATTGAGGTGGAATCTAGTGGAGCGGGACGATACATGGAGGTGGACCACTTGACGGGACTTACAAGGAGTGGACGGCCGGACCCAAGGAGTGGAGGAGACTATTTGTACCCACCCTTCAGGTGGGATATCTGTAGGAAGACTCAGTGGTTGCTGGTTTACTTTACTTCATCTATTCTTTAATTACTGTTGTATTGTACTTTTTGTTGGGTTTGTATTCTGTCCCATTTGCATTCCATCACTTACTTTTTTAGTCTGTTAACATAGTGTTTACTTCATCTTGCGTACTCTGTTATGTTTTTTTAATTATATAAAGGAAATTCCTTCCCTTTTATCGGGATTTACGCCTTTGGTGCTAGTGGCCAGCCCCTGGCCTATGGATGGCTAGATTGGGGTAGTCACGACATGGGCCACGAGGATGGGTCATGACAAAGTCATTTCAAATAAAAAATTATCATACATTTTATATTCTTATATTACATTTTGTAAAACATGTATATATAAAATGATTACAAAATAGGGAACAAAATTACAAAAATTCAAGAAACTGTCCAATAGAATCACAAGCTTCTAATCAGTCCCATTCTCCCCTCATCTGAAGTTGAAATTAAGAACACATTATACCATCATCAATACCTATAATCATATTTTCTATTTTGGTACCAAATGATGGCCTAAAAATGTTGAGAGATATAATACCATCAAGCAACCTTCCATGTTCAAGTACCAATAAATTACTTAATATATACATATAAATAGTGTGTTTGTAAAATATAACATGAATCTTACAAAAATGTAAATACTATACAGTTCTAGGTTCTCATTTATAACCAATTTGATTTATAAATAATGTCTCTAATTTTTAATTCACATATGTGTAATTTTTAATATTGTTCAATTATCCATTAATTATCATTTAAAAGTTCTGTCTCAATATCCAACTCGTAGCCCAAAATCCCCCATCATAACATGATCAAGGATGCCTAAGCAGACATTCCATAATGTGAAATACAGTAAACAGACCCAATACTGTGCTTTGAAATGGTAGTAATGTCAATTATACATTTCATATAATAGTAAATTTAGAACCTCAGACCCTCAATGTCATTACAAATTTAGGATTTATTCATCTATCGAGGTATAATATAAACTAACTCCCTATTGACCCATCTATGGAGAACCTCTTAGGAACACATGAATCAATCTAGGCGTGTTTTAAAATCATTACTACTTGAGTCTTTCCATGGTGATCCACCAAGGGAGACTGAGTGTCACCCATAGAAATAGGATAAAATGACCTTGGAGTGCATCCGTATCAATCCATTTGTATTCAATGCGTCACTTAGAAAATAACATTCAATGGATAGTATGAGTCTTTCATTAAAAAACTGTGAAATGAGTCTATGTGTCACTTTGGAATAAGCATGGTTACATCCAATTCACACATTCCATGGACGTTGTCATTTAATCCTTGTGTCACAAAATTCATATAATATTTCATTAAATCCTTTAATGTTTAATCAATATAAAATAACTATATCACGTTCAGCACCTAGAAAAAACATTTTACAACTCACCTCAATGTTGAATCATGTTATTGGAAATACTCAGAAGGCTCTCAACATAACTACTAAGATGGAAATACATTTAATTAATCATAAAAATCATAAAAATCGATTACATCGAATGGGTTATGTTTTATGGTAATTTCATCCCATCCCATTAATCAATTATGTAATAATTTATATCAAAATTCAACTCACTAATCAATTTATAAATACATTCACCAATTTTATATAAAAATATCAATTTAATACTCAACATCCTATGACATGGGTTAAATAGAAAATACCTAAGGAATCCAAGTAATAATCCATTATAATGATTCATTTAAACTAACAACACACCCCATGTGGTGTTTCAGATATCAATGTCCACAACCTCTAAACAGACATTAACAATCATTATTAATCGCGTAGGATAATACTAACAATTTAAGGGTGTATTTTCATTTCACGGAAACACTAAAAAAGTGGTTGTGTAGCATAAAAACAAATATATAAATATAAAAATTTAACTAATGGCATGAGACCACCTAACTAACATATCCAGGGAATATATTCTCTATAATAAACACATCATTTAGTATAGATCATGAGAGAATTGAAGAACAGATGAAGAAGCTAATAATAGGGAATATTCAATTTTATCTAATTATTGTAGATGTTATCAATAATAATGAAAAAAAGATAAAAATTAATTTAGAACTCATTGACGTAGATCTAATGAGATGAGTGGTTCTTGAATCAGTGACCAAATGGAGAAGGATCCTTAAATTCCAGAATAGCCTTCGAAGAAAGATCTCTAAAGGAATTCATTTTGCTTAGTGGATATTTGTATATTATTTTTCATAAAAATATTAAATAACGAAAAATGGTAATTAAAAAAATATAGGTAGCATGGTTTGTTGTATGATTTGACTAACCGTACACAAACATTGAATTCTTAAATGTAGGGAAGGGGCACTCACACTATTTACCCGTACTCATAGACTAATTGTGCATAAGACATGCCGAATCCATTATAAAAAATGTGGATATTTAGGATTGTATGTGAACCCTTTTTTCATGGTTTCGTCTATTTGTGATTCATATAGTACCTATTTTATAGAGTCACATGTTTTTATGAAATTGTGCACACTATTTATCATAGTCTATACTAACTGTCTGTTAGAATTATTTCATCCAAAAACATGAGGTTTGGGTTCTATTCCTATCCCATACATGCCAGAGTCCTCCAGGACCTCAAATAGAATTCATATTATACCATATATAAACATTTAAACAGTGAATTAATGGAAAAATGATAGATATGTGGCTCAAATATGAACTAGGTTATAAATATATACTTATTTTTTTATGATGATTCAAAAACCCTTTTTCACTTATTTACTATAAATTATAAATAAATATTTATCTCATGCGTACATGTAGACTACTGCCTCTACATAGTAAAATGAACCATTCACCATCAATAACATAGTTTATAGGTAATAAAAATTAATTTAATAAATAAAATATATAAATGATAATATAATGATGATTTTTAATGATAAAAAATGTTTATCTATCTTTCAAATATTTTTTTGAAAATAAAACAAATGCCCATTTCTACAAATGGAATATCTTATTTACGAATTGTGTAATTAATTATTCAATGAATAACTATTATAGATGGTTCTATGTATGTTTATAATGAATACAATTTATAATAGTGTCATTATAGACATTTAGGATATTATATAACCATGATTAATTTACAAGTACTAGAGCTGAGGAACTACAGAATTCATGAAAATTAATTAGTTAACCACAAAAGATGATGATTTTAAAAAATTACTATCACTAAATCACTATGGAAATGTAATATATGGATCATATGTGGTGTTATAAGTGTGAATATGGTTCTTTAATATATTTATAATTAACATAATTTTATTATATTAAAAATTAGAGAACATACATGCTAATTAAGTCTTTTGAAAACATGTCTACTTATATAAAAAAATTGAATGAAATAGTTTTTCATGGAAATGAATCATTACTTCTCTATTCATTTGTAATTTTCTATTAAATATCGATATATTATTTTAAAAAAATTAATGAATAATTTTTATACCATAATAATATAATAAATCCATTTCATCCATATTTTAATGAATATAATTTATTTGAAAGGATTCATCATTCTATATTAAATACATGGTTCTCTAGATTTTCTTCTAAAAATTTTATTGGATTTATTGTTATGAGAAAGACAAAATGAAAACTATTTCATCCATTATTAGTACTAAATTCATTGAATAATCTTCTAGGATTTTCCAATTTATTTTTTTAAATTATTTCCATTATAATATGATATTATTTATAGTTGACAAAATTTAAATCGATTAGAAAATAGTATTTTCTTTGAAAAGTATCCTAATGCTATCTTTAATAGACATTACATCTACGATAGAATCACTTGAGGTAACATATGATTAATGGACTATATGATACAATTAAAATGTGCTACTTATTTCTCTATATGGTCATTTATTATGATGATGAAATGGAGATGAATTAATTTTCATTTATATGGGTGAGGCAATGATTAATTGATAAATCATTATCTTATATAGTTGAATAAATTAGAATGGTTTATGATTATTTTATTGATGGTTATGTTATGTACAAATAATGAATTTCGTAAATATTAATCATTTATGTTCTCAAAAGGTGAGTGAGAGGATTTCTAAATCCCAAAAGGGTATATCTGTGGCTATTGTATGCCCTATAGTGTATATGTGTGGTTATCACATTCCCAAAATAGGCACATGGGAGGTTTTCATTATTATATCATTTGATGATCCTATTTTTTGATGACATTGACATAAGATTTTTTTGACTAATATTATGAAATAATTTATTTAAATATTTTATGAATTTATATTTATCTAAGGATATGATATAATAGAACATTTTCATCAAATTATCTATGAATCATGACATATAATAATTTGATCTCTATTCTATGACTCATTATTATTATATATTAATCACTAATATTAGATTTATAATGTTAAGATCTTATTCAGATAACCTCATGGCCATTTATACATAAATAAATATTTAAATATCCCATGTTTTCTTTTATTGACCATATGAGCTCACCCATTATTATTTTTTCATTTACTCTTGATATGTAATACAGGTTTACATAAAAATATTGTAAGATGGGTTCAAATTGTGGAAAACATAAATGAATATTATTTATATATTTTATGTATTGATTAGTTATGTTTCAATGAATCCATAAACAATAAAATAACATGGTTTTACTATTGATAATAATTATATTAAATGAATATTCATCTAATAGGATGTCCTATTTATTATTGTAGTTTTTGGGTCACCTATGTTGGAATAATCTAAAGGTTTAGTTATTATTTGGTATCTAGGTTGAGATAAATATAGTTACAACCCTAATTGTATAACTATATATATATATATGTTATGTAATTGTAAAGGATAATGTGTGGTTTTACTAGAAAATCGATCATTGTGTGGATATTATCATGTGGATGTGGTTATGGAAAAAAATTTATATAGTGGTAATATCCCTAAATGAGGTGGAATAGGTATTTACTCGATCATCACTACTTCATGTTTCGTTTTCAACACAATTCACACGCAGATCGATTGTCCTACAGAAAATTACTGGGATAATACATATTTTTATTATGAATAACTATGTATAAATTGAAATGATAATGACCAATTTTTATATATTTTAATCATATGGTATAGTAAATTGGATTGAAACTGTCTTGATTTACACATGCCCTAATTTTTTTCATCATTATACGATTTATCAAAAATATTATTAATTCTCATAATATGTGATCATAGTATTTTTAATGGGTAAAACTGTATGCATGTAGTTAATGATAAATGTGATGGAAGTTTTAATTCTTTTTCTCCATTAAAAATGAATGTCATGATTTTTGGAGTAAAAAACATTTTGAAATAATTATATAATATTTTAAAGATATGAATAATCATTTTATTAGAAACACAAATATATGACAACAACATACTTAGGATTCCATTTTAATGAATCATACACTATCTTTTAGTTGGTCCATTTATCCCCTAATTTCCAAGAAATGAATCACTACCACTAAAGATCATAATTTTTTTTATTGATAATAAAAAGGAAAAGAATATTTATATTGACAACTACTTATATGGGGAAGCACATAAATGGTTGATTTTTATCTTGAATATTTTTAAATGATATAAAATTGATTCTCTGGTATGAGATGAGATTATGAGGTTAATTTTCATTAAATTCTCCCTTATTATTCAAAAAAAGTATATAAATAATTCGATAAAAAAATAATAAGGTTTATAAATATATTAGTACCTATGGGGAATATATAATAAGACTTTATATGTATTATTATAGTATTACCAATGAAATATAAAGTAATAATGATCTATAATTTAATATTTTTTGAAATTAGAATCTAAATAATTTTATCTATAAGAGACTTTAGTAGAAATAATAATCAATTAATTTTATATCAAGATATAGATGGAGATTAGAGTCACCTATAAATATCATGGTTTAGATAAAAAGTGAATTATATTTTTAAATTTAATTTTTAATAATTAAAACCATGAAGGGAATTATATTCGAATTTCTTCACTTCAAATGTAGAGAAGGAAACATAGTGTAAATTGTAAATGGTAACATGTAAATGTATTACTTGTGGAATGGAATTTCATTATGAAATCAAAATCTGAACTGAATAGATAATTTAATCTTATGATTCACATGGAGTGAATGTTTTATTATATTCACCAACAACACTCTAGTGTTTTATATAAAAATTGTATTGGAATTATTATAATCAGTTATCAAATAGGAGGGTTAATGATGATTATTTATGTTTGAGACCCTCTAAAACTTAATATAAAGGTATAAATCATTCCATATCTATTTATTATGTTGGGTATCGTAATGGGGTTGATAATTGTACACATACCATCCACACAATAATTGAAAATTCATTAATTGATTTTTTTTAACCAAAATTTCATATATGATCAATTTTCTAAGGGAATCACCCTGCAAAATCAATGATTATATTTTTGACTAACTATAAATACGAATAATGTTATATTATTGCATCTAAAGTATTTAATATTTATATGACTTAATATGTGGTGAATTTTATAATTTTAAATATTCTTATTCTCCCTATCGATGAATTCGATATGGGTTTTGGAATGTATTTGATTTCATTATAGAAATACCATAATGTTTTTGATTAAGTAATGTCTCATATTAAAATTATGAACCAACCTATTATTAAATAACTATGCAAGGATTTATATAAAATATATACAAAAATTAAATCCATTGAATGTGTCTTGACAGTTATTCAAAGGGTTTATTTATCTCATACAGTTGGGGAAAAACTCACATTGATGATATTATTATTACATATATTCTTTTAAAGGTATCTAAAATGGATTACCCTTATAGTTTTCAAATTTACAATGACGATTTTTCAATATATCATATAACCTATGATAGAACTATTTAAAAAAACTATACAGAGTGGAATTTATTGAGTTATATGAATTATGGAAGAAACTCCAGGGTAATATTGATAAGGGATTCATAAGGCCAAATTAATTACCATGGGTGACCAATTTTTTATCAAAAAATATGGAACAATGTGGCTCTGAATTGATTTTTGGAAACATAACAAGTTCACAATGATGAATATGTATAATCTTCGCCAAATTTTAAATTAATTCAATCAATTATTATTCCCTAAGTATTTTTATATGACTAATATTTGATCTGTATAATATTAATTGTAGTTAAAAAGTGATGAAATACGCAATTCAATTTTACATAAGAGGTGTGGAATCTAGGAATTTGTTGTAATTCCATTTTGGAAAAATAATTCGATTTGAATATTGAATGTTTTAAGAATACTATTATTGATTATTGTGATGAGTTTGTTGTCTTATTTATATATGAAATACTTTTATTTTTCATGAGGAAGAAATAGAATGAAGACAAAATATAGACATTACTAAATAAACAAATGAATGAGAAGTTGTGTGAAAAGTACACCAAATGTGAATTTTAGTACTAAATGGTTTCATTATTATGCCATATAATCTCATGAAATAGTATATTGGTTAATCCGTTAGAGGAAAAGTTTATTAAACATTTTTCCATAACATTCACAATGATTTAGATTCGCAGTTTTCATGGATTGAAATCATATTATCTATTCTTTGTGAAGAATGTCTCACTACTAAATAATCTATTCACCAATATTACTCATAAACAAGTCGAGATCTTTTAGACCTATTAATTTGAAGAAAGTATCAAAGAATTAATGATATGGCTGGTTATTGAAACTACTATAACACAACCCTATAGTACAAAAGGGATTGCAATTAATAGTGGGGAGTCAATGAATGGAATGAATTGTATTATTATATAAAAATATACAGAGATAGATTATTCCTCTCTTTAATTATAGAATTATTATCATAAATACCCAACCCATTAGTTGGATTTAGCAGTTGTAATCATTTCATTAAATATATGAAATCATTATCTTCAGAATGAATGTTGTGTTATATATATTGAACTAAAAAGTTGAGTGTATATATATACCTCGAAATAGTTTAATAAATTCCATAGAATACAATTTTAGTTAATTAATGATTGTGTCTATTAAATACATTGACACCTAGGATAATGAACAAAGTGGTTGAGGACTTATAATAATAGGTTCATGTTGTCATGTATTTGATGAGAAAAAAGATCCATTATATCAATATTTTTGAAATGTGTACCCTTGAAATAAAGATATAAGGGGAGACATATTATCACTCTCAAATGAATTTTCAACCATCTATCCATGGGAATTTGAAATATTACCATCAGAAAAATGCATATGTGTAGATGATGATGAGAAATTTACTTGATTTCTACATTCATTTTGATGGAGTGATAAGGTTCAGTAACTTGGTAAGTGTAACATACACACTACAATTTATGAATCATATGTTTCTAAAAGTATATAGATAATTATTTCATATTCATTTTTAATGTACAGATATGTATGTAGATATAAAATAATTTTTGAAGTTATAGAATCTGAATACTGTTATTGAAGAGTATGTATCATGGTGCATGTTATGTCAATAGGGTATGCTAGAGAGAAATATTTCTACAGAGAGGTTATAAATATAACCCATACAAGAATAATATTTTGAAAAAATCACCAATTATTTCATCAAAAGTCTTCCAAAATCGTCTAAATTTAATAATATTATTTGTGATGTATTTGATCACCATCTAAAATCTATATACTTCACTATTATTAGATAAAATTATTATCTTCATTAGATTTATAGGTATTATATTAATTATTCGGTAAAGTTGTAAAGCCTATATTATTCTAATGTAATTGATTGAGATATGAGGTTTACCTCAATATTATGGTGAATATATCTGTAATATCGTAATATGGATTTGTGTCTCTATATTGAAATTGACTCTCAAATATATGGTCAGTATGATAACACCATTCAAAACATAGAGGATTGGATTGTAAAAAAATAACGTGGATTAACTATAAAACACACATAAGAATTTCTTATATTAGGAGATGTGTAATTAAACAAGTGTCAAGTCTCATGAATATCAAATAAACAAATTGTAATGTCGAATAGGGTTACATTTCCCAGAGACATAAAATATCATCATAAATTGGTAAAACATGAATTTTAATACATTTCCATCCGTAATATGAATATCAATGTCACTATATGTCACCACAAAACATTACAAATACAAATATTACCAAAATGAAAATATTTTGTATTTTTATGTAACACCCTTACATTTACAAGAGACCAATAATACTATATCTATAATCAGACAATATGAAAATCGGGTGTGATAAAAAATCCCCATAGTATATCACCATTGAATGCACTAAAATTATAATTCCATTAAAATTTTAGTTTTTTATTTAAAATTCATTTTTATAATGATTTTCTAGAAGGGAACCCCATTGTATATAATTATGTTATTTTACATAAAATTATTTCATATTCACATAAATTAGTAATAAGAAAAATATAGGTATTAAATAATGAGTATATAATAGAATCCAAACATGGTTAGCCAATATGATAAATAAGTGGGAAATCAACTATGAAATATACTTTTGTTTGTAAACGAAGAATAAATTGAAAAAATCACACTTAGGATCTAGACTGTATGAGTATGTACTCAGAAATATAGAGAAATAATTATCCATACATCAAATTAATCCAAAAAATATAGAATCTTATTATAGTATTTCAATATAAACACAATACTAGAATTGCATAGATAAAAATAACAAGTCCATTTCTTGTTTCACTAAACGTTCCAAAGGATTATTATTTTACATTTTTTTATAACAATACCAGATAAAAAATTATTATGATTTATTACCAATTCAATACATGAAAATCAAATTTTATTAATAAAAACCCACCTATGAGGCATCTCATTGACATATAGTTTTCCAATATATATATATTTTAAAAATCATTCAAAAATAGTTTTTGGTGATGAAAAATCCACCTCAAAACATATAATTCCTTTTCCTAAATCAAACAAATAGATATCATAAAAAAATAATTATATTGAAACATTCTATCAAGAAAACTACATCATGAATAGAGAGAAATCACAAAATATGGGACAACCAATTCCATTGTTAAATATGATAAATGAAAATCTCATGAATGAAAAAATCATTCTTAAGTGCCTAGGGTTTTAGAGATAATGTTATAATATATCTTGGTTGGAAGTGGGATTAGATCCATATAATACATATAAAAATTATAATATGATGGCCAATACCCCTATAATATGTTGAAAATATGATGGAAGAACACTATACTATGTCATAATGGGAGGGACTGCACCATAACATGTTTGGTAGAACCATTTCTAAGAACCATAACAGAAGTACAATATTTCAGGATAAGGTCCTATGTCGCATCCTAATTCCTATTGTTCAATTATCCCCAATTTAGTGGAACCACGCAATCATGACCCTTTATGTACTGCCCCATAATATAATCATGTATGACGTTGGACTCAACCTTCCAACTACACAACCCTGATCCCTTTCACAGCCATACCAAAAATGTAAGGGGAAAAATTCCAACATCAAGAATCCAAATTATAGCCATATAATGACACAAATAACCTTTACAAATTGTGGAAACCCACATAAATAGTTTATTCCATTCAAAATCCTATTTTGAAACTAAAAAAACATAAACCAAGATGAACCCATGGGATATTCAATATGACCAGTTGTATGCTCCTTAGTGATGTTGATGATATGACACATGGTCCCCACATTAAATATATTAATCCCAACTATAAATAGATCATTTATTCAAAAATGAAAATAGGGGAATTCATAAATGATTCATGAATAATTCTTCTTCACATCTATCATGTCTGTATTTTCCTCACAGAGAAATTATATGAACCAATTTAATTATTTCATCAAATGTTAACTATCCTTAGTGATCGATATTATGAACAAGTATATAAACAATTTTGATGTTAGTTTCAATATAAAAAATTTCCCATTCATACACATGGGAATGTTCTAGATTATACCTCCTCATATAGGTATTATGAGAAATATAAAAGTGTTTATTTATAATGGGGGAAAAATAAAGTAATATTCCACCTTTCTATATTACTCATTGATCTTTAAGGAACCATAAAATCATAGCGCCAACATTCCATGCTTATTAATACAACATGGTCCCAAGAAAGGTGATAATTGAAGAATGACTCAAGTAAAAACCTCAAACTATCACATTAAGGACAACTACACACACACACACACAGATATATATATATATATATATATATTAATTAAAATTTGTTTTAATCAATCCCTTTTGTTAAAACATCATTTTTTATCATCCCTTGACTAAGGCTCAGTCCATCACATGATTGCTCGCCCAAATCTCATAAGAATAAGGGTGATTTTTATGTACTATTATACAATGATCTATTTTTTAATATCTTAATCAAAGATAGATTAATATTATTATAGGAAAATTAAACCATGTGATGGTTACTTTTCATAGAGACTCTAAATTCAATTACTAAATTCAATAACATATACTCCTGGACAAGAGTTTCTCACTTGAATGGTCCATCTATTTTAGAATGTAATGTTTTTCATAAATTCATTAAATAAAACATATCCTATTGAAAACATTTCCAAGTCCTAGATATTAACTCAGGGACTCATTTAGAAACAATATTATAGGGAATCCCATGAAGTCTCATAACCTCTCAAAAATCCATGTGATAAAAATAATCCACCCACATCATAAAAATAATATGGAGTAAATGAGACGATTTCATAGGAAAACAATGATAACCTAAACATAGTCATTACAACATAAATTATATGTAACTAAGATGATTATTTCTTTGAAAATATCATCCCACATCAATACTAGATTAGGAAAGGGTTTCAATAAATAATCATTTCATTGGTGATATGCCATAATTTTCTAACACGTATGAACAAAAAATAATTTTTATGATCAACCATATTATTTGTGCCAACCAAAAATAATTTATTAGACCCATAAAAACATTAATAGCACCATGGGGTACCATTCTATATGAATTTGTTCCATCTTTACTAGTAAAATTTTCAAATATATAGGAACTACCATCCTGATTTTTAAAGAAAGAGCCTAATGGGTGACCAAAAACACTCATTTATGGTCTCCCCACCATTTATAATTATACTATAATTTTGAAATTAATTAATTTTTTTAGAAAATTAATAATCTAACCATAAAAATGATGATTCTACCTTCATATCATCAAATAACACAATCACACTGTCCACCTCAACTCATAATGTCATCTCAGCGAACAAACACATCAGAGAGAATTTCAATGAATATTCCGTCAACACATGAGATTTAAATTTCCTGATCATTTAATTCAATATAATGAACCAAACCACTGATACCCTTCTTGATGGTAGATGAATAGGCCACCAAAACCCAAAACATTAAACAAATAGTCTAGGGGTGAGAATCAAGAACTAAAAATGCATAATATAAATTGGTGTCTATTTAATAATGTAATTTTTCACACACTAAACTATCAAAATGAAATAGGGAAGAGGAATAAAAAATGGTTGTCACAAACTTAGTATTACTATACATGAAATTACCTTGATTAAATACATCAGAGTATGAAATAATATAGAATTAGTGGAATGGAAAAAACTACATAACCAACAAGAAATTATTTCTCATATTTACTATAAGTTGTGTAATTTAATGTTGAGAGAGCTCGGCTCTTGATTTCAATTCTAAAAAACCCTACATAGTCTACACTTCTAAGTTTTATATGCACCACAGAAATTAATTTTGAACTATATTTCATCTATATAAGTCACGACACATACTAGAAATGATCATGTAGGGGTGAGTATATACACCACTAGTAGGATGCTCCATCCACTAATGGGGGGGTAAATCAAATATACAACATAACTATTCATTTCAAACAAATTATAGAGGAAATTAAAAACAATAAACTCAAATATATTCTCGTTATATGAAAAATCAATAGAGTTGAATGTGATCTCCATCTCATATCTCATACTAAGATGATGATTTTATAACATCTCCAATGGTCTATGTCTAATGACCAACATCTCTTATATCTTATGAGGATACTGTGTAATGAAACCAGACATCACAGTTATTCCAAATATTCATGGTGGCATAATTTCTAATAAGGGTCCCATACCCTAGTGTGTTTGGTGGTTCCACACAGTAGGTAGAGGACCCACAAACTATACTATAATGGTGATCATCTATGTAGTCATAGGTACCGTGAAATGAATCCACATGGGATTCCACATAGTAATTATATGACATTATCATTATTTACACATTATATTCCACTCATTAGAATGAGGACCCACACCATAGAACATCATGTGGTTCCACTCAAAAAGAATATCACCGATCGCACCGCGATTCACTGTTTCATTTTCATCCCTACACCACTATGGTAAACTAGTTTTTTATTGAATATTATAAAAATAATACCTAATTGTATTCCATATTTGTATCATTATTTTTTTTATCATTGTTAAAATGGGAACTGTTACTTGTTCTGAGGATTTGATTGTAGGAGGAGGTGATTTGGAGGCACTGAAGATGATCCTGAAGGAAAATGGGCCAAAATTGCATGGATCCCAAGGACACATTTCCACTGTTTTGGATAGTTTGTGAAATACGCGCATGAAAATGGGATGAAATGTTGTATTCCTATCTAAATTTTCATGGGATACAACTCTTCTCAAATGACCGAAGCCCTATTCGTCCATACAGTGGCCCATCCAAACCATTCTGTCCAGGGGACATAATCTGCCCGAATTCAAATGTTCTGTTTGGTGGTGTGAACATATCTCCAAATTCGGCTACCTAATGGACGAAAAATTTGACATGGAGAAATTCAATAGGCCAGCCAACAACTTATATCTGTTTTTCAAGTTGTAATATGTCTTTCTACTAGTCCAAAACCGAGGCACAAGTAGTATCTTTAAAACTGGGTGCTCAAAACCATGTGCCCTTTTAGCTATAAAACGGAACAAATGGCTCCTCATTTGGGAGTTCGAACCAGAAGCCATACCCTGATATTTTGGAGTCCAAGAGGAGTCTCCTAATCACATTTGAGTTTCTGGAGGCCCCTATCCTCATAGGATAATCATGGATGAAGAATGAGTTCCACCCGAGCATCCTCCTCCTCCCGATGTCGAGCTAAAAGTTGGGTGTTCAATGTGAGAGAGCTACACACATGTCAAGGGAGTTCAGATGCATACACTAGCTACTGGTATGAAGTAATTTGGGTGTTCAAACATTTCATTCCATGTATCTTATTTTATTTCAGATTTGAATGCTTGATTTGATGCATGTAAGTGTTATGCTCTTAATTTCTAACCGATTGGTGTGAGGTTTTGAGTGCCTGACTTGTGTTGTTCCGATTGGACAACACAAGAATCATTTTCTTCCCCACATTATTGAGATTTCAATATGCATTGGAAGCTCTTATTCAATGAATATGTTCTGGACCTCGGCCATACGATTGTTATGTTGAGATTTGGTTCTTCATGCATTGAAATATGAGCTTAGGAATTAATCAGGATTCCAATTAATTCCAACCATAGAATTAGACTAAACATAAAATAAATCTCTACGAACAATGAACTTGATACTTGTGTAGTATAATAAAATCGAACCATTAATCTCACATTTTTTAAAATACACTTGTTTTTTTCATCTTTTCAACTATTTCAAATTATGTTACTTTCGTTAAACGGTTTTCAAAATCACCCCCTTTTTAGTAGAATTAATTAAAAATACACACTCTAAACATATAAACACACCTCGAGAAATGATATATGATTTTTTCTAGACTACAAATAAACCTTACAAGCATAATAAACTTGACGTGTCATGACAACGCGGTTAAATTTTTGCGTTGTTGTCGGGGAGCGTTTGTTTTATTGCGTGTTTTTGATAACTTATTTGGGTAATTTTTGTGAATATTTATTTGTTTTATCTTCTACCATTTCAATACTTTTGTATTCTGATCTATTCTATGTGTAGGTTTGGTGCATGACGCATTCTAATCCAGGGGATTTACCACCTTTTGAACCCGATCCAGAGAGGTTCCTACGTCAACGACACCGAGACACACAAGACAACAATTTGAAGGAGGACACACCAAACACTAAAACATTCCTACACCCTTATTCATATTCTTATTCTAGAACCAAAATGAAAACTAAAATAAATGTGTATAACATGGGTGAAAATAATAGAACATTAAAGGGATTAACCTCACCCGATTCTGATTTCCAACCTGCATATATTCAAATACAAAGAGAGGCACCAAATTTCGAACTAAAATCTATTATAATTCATTTATTTCCAAGATTCCATGGACATCCTACAGAGGACCCACATAAACATTTAAAAGAATTTCATACTGCGTGTTCAACATTAAAGCTTTCTAATGTTGATGAGGACCAAGTAAAAGATAGATCATTTCCATTTTCATTAGAAGACCCTGCAAAAGAGTGGTTATACTAGGTTAATTCACCAATTAGAGGATGGGCAGATATGAAACGCCTTTTTCATGAAATATATTTCCCAGCCTGTCGAACTACAACAATAAGGAATGAAAAATGTGGTATAAGACAATCGCATGGGGAAACACTTCATGAATATTGGGAAAGATTTAAAATATTGTTTTCATGTTTCCTACATCACCAAATAAGTGATCAACTTTTAATTCATTATTTTAATGAAGGTTTAATCCCTATTGATCGAAACATGATTGATGCTGCTACAGGTGGTGCACTAGTGGATAAAACCCCATTTGATGTAAGGACCCTAATTGGGAACATGGCACAAAATACACAACAATTTGGTCCATGGTCCACGGTACGAAGTCAAGGTGTCCATGATGTGAAAAGTACTGAATTCGAGAAGAAGGTGGATACAAAGTTTGAAGAGGTATGTACCCTTCAATGACAACTCGCTCATTCCCAAGGGAAATCACAATCTCCTCCTCCCATCCATTGTGGTATATTCTCTTATGATACAAACAATTTTGACAAATCCCCCCAACTAAGAGAAACTTCTGAGTGTTTTGAGGCGATATTTCTGGGATGCCCCTATAACCAACCCTTTAGGAAAAAACCGTACTATCAATCCATCCCTGGATGGAAAGAAAACCAATCCTATTGGCAAGGGGTGGTATTCAAACCAACCAAAACAACAAATGAACCAAAAAGGTTATAGTAGTCATCCACCACCACCAAGAAATCCTCAACCACCCCATAGGCCATTCCAAAAACCCCTACAAAAATTGATCCTACCCTATAAGATATGATGAAACAAATGGTTTCCAATAATCTCCAATTCCAAAAATCCACTTAGGAAGCCATTCAAGACCTTATAACCCAATTGGTCCGACTAGCTAACTCGGTGGGTAAAATCCAAATCCATGGGTCTAGTAAACTACCCTCTCAACCACTTTTAATCCCTAGGGATAAGGGAAATGTTATTACCATCAACCTTAGGAGTGGAACTCAACATAAAACCCAAATAACACCTCCATTAGAGTCATCCCATCTTGAGAAAACCACCATTCCAACTATTAAAAAAGGTCCAAATATTTAAAAACCTTGTCCCGAGAGGAGTCCTTCAAAAGGAAAGAGTTTTTCTATTTATGAAATACCAAGCACACCCATTCCTCTTCCTTTTCCCCAAAGGGGAAACCAACCAAGAAAACAAAATGAAACTGAACTTGACAAAGAAATATTGGAAACTTTCATGAAAGTGCAGGCCAACATCCCCTTGATTGATAAAATCATGCAAATTCCGAGATATTCCATGTTTCTAAAGGGGATGTGTACCCACCAAAGGAGACATAGAGGTGATGAGAAGGTGATACTGGGGAAGAACATCTCAGCATTGATACGACCATCACATCCCACCAAGTGAAAAGATCCTGGAACATTCTTGATTCTATGCACCATAGGGGAGTATTTTTTCTCAAATGTTATGCTTGATTTGGGTGCTTCTATTAATGTGATGCCTCAATCCATATACTCTTCATTGCATGTTGGTGAACTAAATCCCACAGGAATATTTGTTCATTCAGAAAATCGGTGTATGACACACCCTTCTTGTGTGTTAGAGGATGTTCTTTTGAGAGTTCAAAATTTAATATTTCCTACTGATTTTTATGTGCTAAAATGGATGATGATAGAATGAATGGACACAAACCAATCATATTAGATAGAGACTTCTTGAAAACTGCCAAAGCCAAAATTAATGTCCATTATGGTACATTATCTATGGAATTTGGTGGTGACATAGTCCATTTCATCATCCTTGATTCCATGAAGCACCCCTCATAAGAACATTCCTCTCTCTCAGTAAAATCAATTGATGTAATTATTTCCCATTAAATGACTTCATTTGTTTCCACTGATCCCCTTGCTGAATTTTCCTCTTTGTTTTAAATTCTTGGTAATGAATCATGTGTTGATTGTTTTAGTGGTCTAGAAAAGTGTCATGCATGTTTATTAATTGATAATTTCTTGAACATGGAGGATCACATGACCATAGATGATACTGCTACTCTTGTAAAACCTAATTCCTCATCTAAGGATGATACCATTGAGTAGTTAGATGAGATTAGTGACCTCTCAAATTCCCACACACTCCCATAAATCCAAAATCCCCCTGAATTGGAACTAAAGAAATTGCCTCAAGATTAAAAATATTCATATCTTGATAATGGAAACAAGTTACCATCATCATTTCAAGTTTACTACCTCCTGATCATGAATTGCGACTGCTTGAAATTTTGAGGGAGTATAAACACGCTTTGGGATGGATACTTTTTGAAATTCTTGGTGTTGGCCCATCAATTTGTACACATCATATTTTATTAGCCGATGAGGATAAACGAGTGAGACAGAAACAACATCGAGTGACCCCAAACCTCTTATAAGTAGATAAAATGGAAGTAACAAAATTATTGGATACTAGAATCATTTACCACATATCTGACGGCCAATGGGTCGGTCTTAGTCACGTAGTTCCAACAAAAACTATCCTAATGGTGATTGAAAATGAAAACAATGAATTGGTTCAAAATCGTGTGCTGAATAGTTGGCGTGTCTGTATAGATTATCGCCATCTAAACCAACACACAAGGAAGGAAAATTTCACATTTCCATTCATTGGCCAAATGCGAGAGAGGCTGGAGGGGAAGTCCCATTACTATTTTCTTTATGGGTATTCTGGATACTTTCAGATCAATATTTCCCCCCAGGATCTGGAAAAGACAACCTTCACTTTCCCCTTTGGCAGATTTTCCTATAGAAGGATTCCATTTGTCCAATGCAATGCTCCAGGTACTTTCCAGCGATGTATGGTTAGTATTTTTTCGGATTACCTAGAGAATTTCCTAGAAGTTTTCAGGGATGATTTCTCTATTTATGGATCCTCTTTTGATGAATGATTAAGTAGTCTTGTTTCCATCCTACATCGTTGTATTGAAAATATTCTTGTATTTTATTATGAGAAATGCCATTTCATGGGTCAAGAAGTTATAGTTTTGGGACATGTCATTAGTGGGGATGGTATCCAATTAGTTAAATTGAGAGTGGATGTCATTTCATACATAACATTACCTAAAAATGTACGTGATGTGTGGTCTTTCCTAGGTCAAACTGGATTTTAAAATCTTTCATTCATGATTTTAGTAAGATTGCAATTCCCCTCTCCCGATTACTCCAAAAATAAAAAGATTTTTTTGATAAAGAATTTGAAGAATATTCTAATAAATTAAAATTGAGTCTCACATCACCCTCGGTAATCCAACCACCTCGGTGGGATTTACCATTTTAGCTCATGTGTGATGCCTCTAACTATGCAGTTGGGGTGGTCATGTCACAAATGGTCGACCGAGCTCCACATGTCATAGCCTATGTCTCACGTACACTGGACCCTGCCCAGGAAAACTACACCACAACTGAAAAAGAATTCATTTCCATAGTGTTTTCCTTGGATAAATTAAGGTCATACCTTTTAGGGTCTAATGTCATTGTGTTCTCATACCATGATGCACTCCATTATCTCATAAAGAAACCGGAAGCCAAACTACATCTCATTCGTTGGATTCTCCCTGTTCAGGAATTCAATCTAGAAATTAGAGATAGAAAGGGAGCAGAGAATGTGGTGGAAGACCATATAAGTAGGATCCTCCCATCCATAGACATTTTCTCATCCCCCTATTTTGTCATTAATGATATGTTTCCTAATGAGAAATTTTACAAAGTGCAAGATGTTATTCCCAGGTATGCTAAATTTGTAAATTATTTGGTAGCATCTTGCATTCTTACTGATTTCAACAAAAACCAAGCCAGTCGTCTAAAACATGAGTCTCGTTGGTACATTTGGGATGACCCCTACCTTTGACACACATGTAGAGATTATGTCCTTAGGAATTGTGTTCCCAATAGTGAGTTTCAGTCTGTCCTTATATTCTACCACACTCTTGCTTGTGAGGGCCACTTTGGTCACCAACAGACTACTCGCAAAGTTATTAATTCCAGTCTCTTTTGGCCAACACTATTTTGGGATGACCATGAATTATTTAAATCTTGATCTCATTGTCAATGAATGGGGAATGTCTCTAAAAAGAATGAAATCCCACAACAACCCTTTCTCTTTCATGAAATCATCGATGATTGGGGTATTGACTTTATGGGGCCATTTCCCAATTCTTTTGGAAACATATACATTATTTTGGCCATTGATTACATATCAAAATGGGTAGAGGCATGAGCTACAAGGAAAGATGATTCAAAAACAGTTGTAGAATTTTTGAGAACATAGATCTTTTGTATGGTTGGATTACCTAGGTTTATCATCAGTGACCAGGGTTCTAATTTCTGCAACTGAACAATGCAATCATTTTTGCGTCAGTATGGGGTCGATCATTGAGTATCTACTACGTATCACCTACAGACTAATGGTCAAGCTGAGGTTTTAAATAGAGACGTAACACAAATTTTTTAAAAAATGGTCCAACCCAACAGGAAAGATTGGTGTCTTAGACTCGATGATTCATTTTTTTCTTACCATAATGCTTTTAAAACTCCCATTGGAATGTCACCTTTTAGGATTGTTTTTGGAAAGAGTTGTCACCTCCCTATTGTGATTGAGCACCGAGCTTAGTGGGCCATTAAAAAATTCAATTCTAACCTTTCTGCTGCAGGTTCTCAACAGAAGTTACTGATACAAGAGATGGATGAAATGCATAGAGATTCTTATAAGAAATCTAGGATTTATAAAGAGCTAACCAAGGCTACCCACGACCACCTTATCCTTCACCGAGAGTTCCAAATTGGGCATAATGTCCTCCTCTACAATGAAAGGCTGAAATTGCATCCCGGTGTGATTCATTACCGGTGGTTTGGACCATACATTGTTACTAATGTCTCTCCATTTGGTGTTGTTAAGGTTCAAAATGAAGAAACCAAGAAAACCTTCACTGTCAATGGGAAGTGGCTGAAGCACATTAATGAATCCATTCTGGAGAACCAGATGGAGGATCTCCAAGTTCAATAAACAAACTATGAATGACATCCACTAGGTTTTATCCTTCCATCCCACATTCTCTTTTACTACAATGAGGACACTACATACTCTAGGTGTGGGGGGATGGGTACATTCCTAGGTTAGTTAGGAATTTTCATCATTTTCTTTCTTTATTTGTCTTTTTGCTTGCTGAATGGTATTGTAACTTTCCCCCCTTCCCCCTTTCCACCCCTTACTTTTGTACCAAAATGATAATTTTATCATGGAAAATGATTCCCCCTTAATTGAATCATGAACGTTACAGAAAATGCATGAGGAATTTCCCTATTTTATGTTGTTTTAATATTTTCAAAAAAAAAATCACTGATGGAATGTGTGTTTTAGCTTGAATTTAGAATTGTGGTGTGACTTTCTCTTGAAAATTAGTTTTTTGTCGATGATATAAAGGGTTGTATAATTTTGAAAACATTGAGAAAAATAATACCCTTTACATGAGTAGTTCAAAAGAAAATTGTGGCACATAATTTCTCCACACATTTTTGCACCCAACCAAGAATTGTGATTTTTACATACTCAATAGAAGGTAAATATAAGTTAGGTTAATATTTATCTATTGTCCAAATGATTTTTCCATACGTTCGTTCCTTATCTGATCTTTTTCATTAATGTACCAGATTGACCTATGTGTGTGTACCTGTTATCCAACTGTTGTATGCCCTAAAAAAATATTTTTGTCTTAGGCATGTCAAAAAACACTCTTCCTTGACATTTGATCATGTTTAACTATTAGAATTAGTGTCGTGACGAGATCAAACAAGGGTTGAGAGAAGGGTGTGAGATTTGTTCCATGCACAACAGTTTAAAAAAAATAATATAATGAGGTGAGTGATGAAATGTACACCATATGGGGATATATCAGTCAGGAGCTTATGTTTTAGCTTTTGGGAATGCTTGAGTGAGTGGGTCTTGAAATTTGATTACAAAGGGTATAAGACAGGTTCGTTGGACATAATCATTTAAGAAGAAATATATTAAAATAGCCTATATTTACTAGATAGAATGTGGGTAGAATAGAATGAATTGGTTGTCACAGACACACGTGGATATTTAGTGACATTGTGGAATTTAGGATTACCTTATCAAATTTTTATCATTAATCTCCCTAAATTTCATTGTGATACAATTTATGAGAAACATGTTTTCATGATCATTGACAATAAGTCCATCGTGTGATTTTTTCTTTGGTCACAGTACTTTCAAATTTTAAATTTTCATTGAATGTATAATATTCATGAAGTTGGGTATATATCCATGCATAATTTTTGGAAATATCACTTTTCCCAGGAGTAAAAATGTTTAGGTGTGGGGGTGTGATCGCACAACGATTCACTGTTTCTTTTTCATCCCTACAGCCCTGTGGTAAACTATTTTTGTATTGAATATTATAAAAATAATACCAAATTTCATTCCTTATTTGAATAATTAATTTTTTGTTTATAACTATTATAAGGCATATTGTTACTTGTTTTGTGGATTTGATTGCAGGAGGAGGTGATTTGAAGGCCCTGAAGATGATCTAGAAGGAAAATGGGCCAAAATTTCATTGAGCCCAAGGAAACTTGTCCACAGTTTTGAACAGTGCGTAATATCCGTGCATGAAAATGGGATGAAATTTGGTAAGACTCTCTTAAAGGTCATGGGATACAACTATTCTCAAAGGACCTAAGCCCCATTCATCAATATGGTGACCAATCTGAACTATTGTTTCTAGGGGACATAATCTGCCTGAATTGAAATTTTCAGTTCGGTGGTGTGAGAATATCTCCAAATACGGCCACCTAATGGAATCCAAATTTGACATGGAGACATTCAAGATTCCTAAAAACAACCTATCTCTTTTGTCCATGTCATAATATGACTTTATACTTGTCCAAAACCAAGGCACAATTAGTATCTTTAAAATTGGGAGCTAAAAACCATGTGCTATTTTAGCTATAAAAAGGCACAAAGGGATCCCCATTTTTAAGTTCGAAACAGAATCTATAATCTACCATTTTGGAGTCCTATAGGAGTCTCTTAATCACCTTTTAGGTTCTGGAGGCCCGTATTTTCATAGGGGAATCAAGGATGATGAAGGAGTTCCACCCGAGCTTCCTCCTCCTCCCGATGTCGAGATAAATGTTGGGTGTTAGTTGTGAGGGAGCTACACACATGTCAAGGGGGTTCTAAAGCATACAATAGCTACTGGTTTGGATTAATTTGGTTTTTTAAACATTTCAGTCCATGTCTCTTATTTTATTTCATATTTTAAGGCTTGATTAGATGCATGTGACTGTTATTCTTTTAATTTCTAACCGATTGGTGTTCAGTTTTGAGTGTGTGACATGTGTTGTTCCGATTGGACAACACAAGAATAGTTTTCTTCCAAACAATATTGATATTTCAATATTATTTTCAAGCTATTATTCCATTCATATGTTTTAGACCTTGTAAATACGATTGGTATGTTAAGGTTTGGTTCTTCAAGCATTGAAATATGAGCTTATGAATTGATCGGGATTCCAATTAATTCCAACCAAAGAATTACTCTAAACCAAAAATAAATATCTATGAAAAATGAACTTTATATGAGTGTATTGAAATCAAATCGACCCTTTTATCTCATATTTTTCAAAATCCACTTGGTCTTTCAAATTTTAAACAATTTTTATTAAGTTACTTTCTCTAAGTGGTTTTCAAAATCAACCCCCTTTTTTAGTAGACTTAATTAAAAATACTCACAAAAACCTATCAATGCTCCTCAAGAGATGACCTATGGTATTCCATAGACTACTAAACAACCTTCAATGCTTAATCCATTTGATGTGTCATGACAACGCGGTCAATGAACCCGTCCATAGTCCCTTTTGGGATGATTTTCAAACTATTCCATGGAGTATGGGGGACACATTCCCTGAGGAAACTAGGGGGATCCAAACTCCAGAATCTATCTTATGATCCCACTAGATCACATCCGTAAACACTAATCTTTTAAATAATCATCAAAATATAAAAAACAGGTCTTATATAAAAATTCATATTAAAAAATACAATATATTTCTATGAATAAGACTACTATGGACATGATTCATCTAGTATAAAATTCGAGTCCATACAAAGGATTTATGAATGGTGGATGTTTCTATAAGGGGTTAATGGTGTGTATGGGATCGTCATGGTGTGTGGTAGTACTACATAACCTAACAATGTTCCCCATTGGACGTGGATCTAAGGGAATGTCACCATACATGATGTGTACAATGGCCCATATGGTGTGTCACTTCCGCCTAGGGCATGCATGTGCTTCCCTAGTGATGCTTGTGTTCATGGACTCATTCTTGTGTCATCAGGTCATTCCTGTGTAATTGGGAATTTACTGAGCTATGTTGGGTACTGGAATGTTCCACTCTACCCCCAGTGTACATGGTGATTCCTCCATCAAAGGGTCATAATCGTGTGAATCTGGAACATTACGTTTCCACTCGGGGAGGGTCCGATGGAATGTGGACTGACCACATGGTGTGTGACCCTTATCATCCATGAAACCAATATTTCATAGCTACAATGGTACTACAGAATGTGTGTTCATATAAATATACATCATGTCATCAATTTTTTTGTAGTGATCATTTTTATTCACACAGTTCTATGGATCCTCAACTAACTCTAAAAAATTCCAATTTGATTCTAAAAATTGATGTAAGCCACTCCTTTAATCAACTCCTATCTTTCATTAACTTTAATTTAAATACCAATCACCTACAGTTGTTCATTTCATGTTTCATGCATCATCCACAGGATCCCATTTCCCTTTTAGATCATTAGTTCATAGAGTATAAACCATATCCCACATTGATCCCCCCTCTATAAAGAATCCATTGATCCACATGCCATTCATAATATAACAATGAATAAGTGGGTTCAATCACAATCAATCCCAACCTAAAAATATTGAAATGTAGACTTGTCAACCAATGGTGATGAAAGAGATGATTGTAGTCAGAGAAAGATCAAGAAAAAAAGTGAAACTATTCTTGGATAATATTTATTCTCCAAAAATAATAGATAATGTATTTAAAGGAATGAAAACCTGAGAAGAAATTAGAAAAATAATTAATTAACATAATAGTGGTAAACATTGATAATTCTAATCAATAGTTAAATCACATAAAAATAGTAGAAGATAATAATCCATTATCAAAATTTCAATCAATTTTCGAAACCATGAATGAATGTAAGAATCATTAATTTTGATCAATCGTTGGCGGTGAATGCATTCAGCAACAATGAGGATATTCTATTATATTAGCTGTCAATTTATCTAACATGATATGATTATTTATAATTGCCTAATAGTGATTTAACCTAGGTGAAAACTATAAAAATAATCTCAAGTAATCACACATTTATATATAAAAACCCCTAATTTATTCATAAGATTGTATTTATTGTGAATTTATATTCGTTCAAATAATATAAAATAAATAACTGCCTTTATTTAATTAAATTTAATTCACCACCAACAACTACCTCAACTTGTCTTCAAGTGGTGGTTTCCCTCAGGTCATGCCTAAGGAAAACATTATGTTATAAAATAAATTATGGGAAAATATTTTTGATCTGAAGATTCATCGAGGGGATTTACCCTTATTTTGATAAAATCGTTCTCCAATGATATTAATATATTTAATATTGATATTATATAAATTATAGGTTCACCATGATTCAGAATATCTTGTCATATAATCTCTATGATCCAAAAATACTCAATAATGTATTTCAATGCCTTGCAATTCATATATAATGTCACTTTATTATTCCCCACATTAAATATTTTCTCCATTAAATTAACAAAATACACAAAAATATGGGGATACTATGAGTACTTCTAGGACTACCCCTCCAAAGATTACTCCATCATGTACACATACTACCAAAATACATTAACCAATGTAATTGTTTGTTCTCATAGTATCCAATACGATATATCCTAGATAGCAACAAGTGAATCCAAAAATTTAGATCCAACCATGATGTCCATAGGGCCATAATAAATGATGTCTATAGGATTATAGACATATCTTCTCAGATGTGACACATGGATGAGGTCATACACCTGCTCCATCAATGGGGGGTATGCGTAAGTTGTTAGACACCTCTTAGATCTTTTTTAGGATCTCAAACGACATAATAAACAATTAGGAAAAATTTTTATCTCTTACCAAACCAATATAATCCTCATAAATGGGAGACTATCATTAAATCATTTCCTCCCTTATTGTACTTCATGTTCCTATGATTTAAATATGGAAATGATTTTTTCTTCTCTTGGGTATCCATTTCCACTCACAAATCACCTGAAATTTATCAATTTTTTCCACTACTTCTTTAGACCAAAAAGATGTATGTCACCATTACCAGTCATGTATAAGGGATCCCTACATGGCCTCCCATACAAGGCAATGAAATATTACATCTTGTTTTTAGATAGATATATGAAATTATAATATTATTCTACCAATGTAATGTAAACCATGTAGCTCTTTATTAACTACAAAATACATTATCTATGCATTTCCTCCAGAACATGTATCATGTTACCAATCATCCCATATATATAGGGTTGAATGCTTCCACTAATCCTAATTTGGTTCCTGAATTCCTCCTACGTTCCTCTACACAACTATGAAATAATCCATGAATCATGTTCAAACATATTCATCAAGACCATTCAATGGAGTAAGACAATATAGAAGACATATTACTATCATAGACTCTTCGCCAATCTCTACACCATGATTGTATAAGAGTGTAACAACTTATTTAGTTGGCCAATAGTCACCTTGATTGAATCATATAAACTAATTTTCCAAAAAATTATAATAATAATGTCCATGGATATTTAATACCATTTACTATATTGGGTCTGAAGAGGCACTATCAAAACAAACAAAACCGGGTTCATAGTATCCACCTAATGATATTTGTGACACCAAAAGATGAACTAAATGACCCGTTTCCTTATTCCATCCCACAAAAACTACCAATTCTTGTCCATGGTAAAATTTCATTCATTGGGATTTAAATCATAATTAGATGTATGAAACTCCCTCATCTCCTCCTATAGCATCATGAATAGAACGATCGTTCATCCATGAAAAGGATGACAAGACACCATCATTACAAAAATAATCAAAGGGAATCTTTCTAGATTATATAGTCATGAAAAAACTCACTACCAAAGAATCCCAACTGATTATCCACCATCCTTTGAATAATAATTATAAAAAACTACAATTATTTAAGAATAATTGTATCCCTCTCCTCCATAATGATCAGTTACATGGAATCCAACTACTCAGACTCCACCTTTACGAAATAGGAATAATACTCCTTTTTATTACAACATTACATCTCACTTCCCATCCAAATAGTATAAACTATCATGAGTATAGAGACCCTCATGAGCTATAAATATATAATATGCATTATTTTTAGTTCTCTTGGTGGGATTCTATACCTGATACTCTAATGGTATTAGTAAAAAAATGTTCTCTACAAGAAGATTTTACGTCCACATCATCATAGAAAACACTACCACTGAAAACTATAGGACATGATTCAAATAGTTCTTCTCACAGAGTCTCAAATACCTTAAACCATATTTGATTTATGCCATCAACTATGTTAGCAGGCCGCAAACCCCATCTCCCAGATTATTTCAATACACTATGTACTCTTTGTGCTCCTTTGGTAGTCTCGAAATTGCGGCACTGGTTAGCCTCAACCTCAAAAACTATAAGGATCTCGTACACTACATGATATAGGTATCCAGCTAAACATTCAATGCATTGTGTTTCAAAGGTGATGAAATCCATGATATTTCATACATAAACATTCTATTGTAACACATGAATCGAATAAAGATCTATGTGATGGAAAATCGATTGGTTGGATACCAAGAGGGAACCACATCAATATCCCCTAGGGCCATATAAAAACATCTCCTAGAAATTAATTTCCCCAAACATTGATCCTTGTGGACCTAAAAATAGACCATTGAAAACTACTTTAATATTGGTTCTCAGAGTGTAATTTTATGACCATTTTGATGGGCTTTACATGGTATTCATTTTATATAGAGAGGATGAGAATACCATCAATGATGAAAACTATAAATAGGTACATCAATGGGATGAAGATATATTTCATCAAATCCATAATCAATATTGGGGAAATGGTAATAATGGAATGAATCACGAAGAAAACTATGGTATCATTGTGAATTAAAAATGAAAGAATCGAAATATCATCCTCGGGAACCCTATGGATATTCAAGACAAAAATCATACCCCATTACTATTATTTTTTTTTCAAACTCAATAAATGTGAAATTATTCTTTATAATTACCTATTATAGGTGATGTTAATCATAAAATATCCAAAATGTCATGTCTATAATTTTATTAAAAAAATAGAGTTTTTTTCTGAACACATTGGGTATAATGAAACCCCTATATCGATGGTCCTCTAATAGAACCGTAATCTATTGGATATTTTTTGGGGCCATCCAGCATTCCTAAAAGGATATCGACGTGGTATTGGTGTACATGTTGATACAGAATTCCACCTACCACATTCGAGGTAGTCCTAGAACATCCTCAGGGATAATTTCCTTTTAGACCCCCCTATTGATGGATTGTAGATTCTTGAAGAGGATTTGTCACCAAGGGATAATCCCACAATCTAATGTGTGAATGGATGTATCCTCTTTCTTGTAAGTCCTTTTCACACATCCATGAGATCTCTTTTACCAAAAAATAGGAATCTCATCTCATCCATGTGAAGGAAAGAGTCCTAGATGTGATGAAAGTTGATATGGGAAATAATGTTGGAAAACACCTCTATAGCCGATATAAAATAATGAGATTTGATCATGATGAACAAGAGGTCCCATTTGAAACTTTATCCAACAAAGGATAAATCACAGAGCCAGTAGACATGTGACCTTAATGTAATTCACAATGTTAGAACCTCTAGAGAAAGTTGTTGTGCTAAGGTCACAATGGGGAGATACATCTTTCATATAAGGGATATATAAATTAATAAGTTAATCACTAATATTTAGATAATTAAATTATTATCTATAAAAAATATATATTACCTCTTATTGTCTCATGAGTGGTCAGTTCATTAGTCTCCATGGCCTGCAGTTACTCAAGGCCACAACTACATATCCCTGAATCTTGTATAGACCTTATGGTGGTGCTAGTGGATATAGCTAATACCATTACCCTCAACTAGAATATCCTCCCCCTTGAACACCCCTTTAACCTATAAATTATCCTCTTCCCTAGGTTCCACCTTGACTATATTTGGGAGAAAACTGGTCACGGTGCTTCCATTTCCATGGAGGACTATCTTCAATCTAATTTACCTCCAAGGAATATCAGGTTTGGAAATAACATTACATGTAACCATGCTCTTAAAATTACTAGAATATCCCAACAACTAGATGAACCATTACTCTACCATATTTGTGTATAATATTTCAACATAAATGACATTAGAAATGGGAAAATCTTATGTTCCATGACCCTAAAAACTGGCTTATACTAGCAGCTACATAAGACTCATCCCAATGGCACTTACTACTAGTACCTTCTAGAATGAGTCCCTTAGATGGAAATCTCACTTTAACCTTTTGATTTTATAACTATCCTGTATAGGTCATAATTCATATGGGGAATACACTAGAATAAATAACACTATATAGACCATGCTAAAACACTCATTCGCATAAGTAATAGTCCAATACAATGTTAATTGAGTACCACATTCTGTCAGTGAACAATTCATCATACTCAGTAACTATCATATTACCATTTTACATATCCATATGTTCCATAATATGAATTAATCCAAATATAAAGGGGAATTAATTCTCAAGAAATATTTTCAACAAGATTGAACATGATGGTGATAACACATCATTTTTTACATGACTATACTCTCCTAGTTCCATGCTACACAATTTAAAATATTGGCTACCATCACAACCATATGACTATTCAATGTCTGGATGTGCTTCAAAAAATAGAACCATTGAATCAATACAATCATCCAATTCCTAGGGAACCAGCTCGACATAGATACATAGAGTCCTTTGGCATTTAAGCTCACATAGAATTCTAAGCCTTCCCACATACTTATAGTACCATACTAGTATAATATATTACCTTTTAGGAGGAGGTTATTCTATTACCAATCCATAGGAGTTATATTCTGATATAAGCCATAAACTAAGGCCTCAACAGTCCATAGATCATCATTATGATCAATAAATGGTAACCTGGATGGATATCTTCATGGTGGAATCATGAAAGTGATCAATATGTAAAATTGTAAGATTATAATATATATATATACATATTTTGATCTTAATAAATATGTATAATCAATGGGTTCAGTCATATATTATGAAAAGTACCAATTTTTCATGAATTGATCTCTCAGTATGCATTGTTGGAAAGTTGATAGTTAGAGATGTTGTGTATAGATACATCGGTCACTACAACAACATTGGATTCCCTATCCTGAAAGATGTACTCATGAAACATTGACATAATATTCCTGAGATTCCCACCACATCTTCACTAAAGCTATAACTCCATCATTGAACTATTTATGAACCACATTTGATACCGCATTTTATCAACATTACCCACTGGGGCCCACATGGCCTGTTGTAGGTTGGGTCCCCAAAACCCCAATACTATATCCAATAGACAAGAGTTTGGATTCATGTTCAGAGAAATACTAATATAAATGGGACTCCCTTTCATAGTAGACCAATATTAATGCACCCAACCACCTCCATACTATAGTAAAGAAAAATAATATTAAGTATATTAACATAATGAGTAACACATATCTTGCAATAACATCTAATAATTATATTGAAGTATGAAAGAATAAAAAAATCATAGGGATATCATAAACACCAAATAAAAAATAAAGACCCAACCTGAGAAAAGTTAGAATAATGTAAATATGATATATATTTTTCCCATATTTCCATGACCTACCATTGTTAATGGTTTAGGTAACTAATCATCCCTCTCTGCACTAAAAATGAATTTGACCTATCCATCGTTTATATAAGACATGACATGTGTGGGAAAGCACCATGAATGATTGAATATAAACATACCGAGTAATATTTCATGAAATTCAAAGGTGTATAAAAACGAGATATTATGAATGTAGTCAGATCAACCTATTGAAAGATGGAAAAAACCCAACAACACTTGTATATTCTCGTAAAATAATCCCAAACAAGAGAGAATGAAGAAATCTATATCATATCCTAGCCCACAGCGAAGAGTCTGTCTATACCTCCAAAGGGTCCAACTATTAATCCAAGCATCTCGTATATCCTCCTAGGTAACCATGTGAGGGAACCACACCTATACAGCATGTCACACATTTTAGGGGGAAGTATTTAATATAATACCCACACCATAATGTGTTAGTGTTGTTCCAACAATTTGTTAATTGACTCATGGAATATTATGTGATGGTGTCCCAATCAGTAGGTAGAGGATCCAATATGTATTTCATAAGGGGGTTCAACATTGTAGGTAGTAGACCTAAATCTTGATTCTATATGGGTGTCCACTCAATAGGTATATGACCATATCCTTGATTCCATAGTGGGTTCCACTCATTTGGTGGAAGATGAATTCTCTAATACATCAAGGCTATGCCACACAGTAGTTATTTAACCCTAAACCCTATGTCTCATTGGGGGGGGGGGGCTCAAACCAGTGATATGAATATATTGGACACACTCACAAATGAAATAGTGGGTTTCATTCCCCATAATATCTCTGATGATCTATTTTTATCATAAGAATCCCTAAGCATTCCCTTAATAATTTACATGCTTGGAATATCCACATCATATCTCTAAATCCATGATGATTTCTATAATCGCATTATAGGAATAAAAATTCATAGGATAGGATAATCATGTGAAAAAACTATGTACAGTTTAATGAGATACAAAAGGTTGATGTTTCGCATATGGGGGAACTGTGTCTATGGGGTCTACCTGACATGTGGTCTCACTCAGTTTCTTGGTGGTGTTCTTTTATGAATGTTGATTAGAGTCTTTTTAACCATACATGAAATATAAGGGGGACCAGATGATTTCTATTTCCCCCTCACGTCCTACCATTTTTCCATGTGTATCTCTCAGGTGGTTATGCCTGGGCCCATCTACGTGGCCAGGTTCATGGCCAGGATGGGTACTAGACCATTCCTGCATACCCCTATAGTACACGACATATTACCTATGAGAGATCCCGAACATGTGTAGTTTTAACATTTATTATCCTCCAAGGGATGGTAAAAAGGAATATGGAAATATGAACATGGAATGTGCTATTTATCTTCCCCAAAACTCTAGTTTGATAGCTAGGGGTTCTGTACGATGTGTGTTTATCAGACTAGAGAATGTGTTGTCCAAATTTGAACAGATTACGTAGTTATTAATGTTGTTATCTATGTTGTATCATTCCAATAGGTATTTTACAAGTTGACAGAACCAAATTTTAGGAAATAAACTACCATCATCGATTCATGGCCTCTAATGTACATAAATGAGATCTCGATCACATGTGATGGATTTTCATGTGTCATTATCTCCAACATAAAGTTCTATCAACACTCTATATCCTGGACGAATGGATAACAACTCATATCTAACAAAATAATATAATCCATCAAAAAAATTAGAATATCTTGGAATTAATTCTACCATAATGTTGAAACACGGCCCTATAAGACAATGATGTATAATGATATGAACAAATATGGTGTAAGGATAATAAAAATGAGAATATATCATTAGAAAATTATTATTAGAAGAAAATAATAAATATTGGATTTCCAATGGTGATAACCATGGTAATATTGAGTGAAATATTGAATTTATAAAATTATAAGAAACATGGAGGATGTGAAATTAAAAATAAATCAAATTAAAATATTAGAAGATAATAATAAATAGTCAATATTATATTAAAGGATAGATCATTGAATAATGGTCCCTATATTTATTTTTTATCAATTAATTGTTGAAATTGGAGATTTAAGTGACGATTATGATATGTTATTCCCTCTACCTATCGATCCACCTCGATCTAATCTTTAATCTAAATCCACCAAGGTATCTTTCTCTAAAAAACCTTTAAAATCTGCACGTGGTTATATGGATAAGCATGGAGAGTTTTTAGGAGGGGGTATTTATATAGGATTTAACATTAAAAATTTCAAATAAACTAAATAGAAAAAATTATTTATTATAATTTTACACATCTCCAACTACTTCTAAATCTGGTTTCTAGAAACAAACAAACATTGGTTGTTCCTAGGATTAAAAAATCCCAAAATAATATATGGTCTTATTTTTCTAATCCATGTATCCTATAATGAGTTATCCCTTTATTTCGGAAAAACAACACATGTGTGTTATGAATATAGTTAAAAATTTAATAGTTTTCTATTCCAGGATGATTAGGCCTCTGAATCTCATGTTGTCTCAGCTCATAGCTCTAAAAATATAATTTTATTTATTAAAAACCCATAATAGAGAAAAAATCATTACATGAATCCATCATTCCCCTTCATGGATGTATAATTAATATCAAAATCAGGCATATTGAATTAATCATCCCATCATCTCTATAGAATGAATGTAGCCATCTGAGTGATATTATTCATCTATATAATGTTAATAGAATATGTCATAAATCACTCCCTAAATGGATAAAGATGCCATTATTTTGGATAATTATTTATATAAACCCTCTAATTATCATGGGTTGCTTAGTGTATTTAATTGGAGTATAATTGGTGAGATCCACATGCCATAACATGTTTTTCCAATATCAAGACACAATCTAGTCCTATATATTGATTATAAAACAAAATACTTCACAATCAGAAAAATGAATTTGAATAATAATAATTGGGGTTGATTCCATCCCCAAATTTTTTTCATAGAAAATATTATATATTTTTCTTTAAAATAAATCATAACAACCTATTCGGACAAAGATATCTTGAAGGTTGAAATCTCTGAAATGTTTTGAAAAAAATTACAATATCCTATCATGATCCACTATGATACCCATATTAGATATATTGTTTCCCAAAAACATCAATTCATGGATTAAAAATGGAAAAATTGAAATATCTATTTTGATAAATAATTCATCATACAATTTTCCACCAAATTTTGACATCCCGGCTACACTCACCTTGATCATACCATCATTATAAACTACCTCACAAACAGTTTGATGGAATAAGAGAATATATATTTACCCCATATTATACATTTCACCCATTTCTACCTAGTATGTTTGAAGGTAATCAATAATAAAAATCCATATGAATCATGGTGAACCATCATAGTAAAATGGGATGAAAACTATAGAACTATATTCTATCGTTGCTCTATTTCATAAATTTACATGGTCTTATCGGTAGTAAATAATTGAAGATAGAGCAATAAGATGAATTTTTTCATAAAAGATACCCAGATAAGATCCTCTTGAAACATAGATTTCATAATTGATTCCCACTATCTCCTTCGTTATGCTTAAAAAATATAGGATGAAAAAACAATAGAGAAAGAATGGGTTTTCCATAAATACACAATCCTTTAAAATCTCTCCATAAAATCCATAGATTCCTATGACCCTTTATCAGAATGATTGATGCATGGATCCATCATGGTAAATTCTGAGCTGTGATCCATCATTGTTCCCCGGTGTCTAATACCCACCTTCCCCAAAATTAAAATGCGGTATATCATAGAATTTGATAGATATGGTTCAACTTTAGGACATTCCTGTAATGATTGTATCATATTTTTTCCATTTGGATTCGAATGGTATCATCTGTTATTTATTTTCTAATATACATAAAAAAATTAGATATTGATAAAATTACCAAATAAAAAAACCAACTTGCAGATTCCATATTAATATATTATAACATGCAGAATTTAATGTATTTCAAGATTCAATGAATGTAATATAAATTATTATGAAGGAATATATTCATTTCAATAAAACCCTAATCTAGTTCATTTAAAAAAACTCAGAAACCAACTCTCGTGATTTGAAAAATTTTATTACCAAAATTGGTAATTTTATTTCATACATGAATGTTAGGTAGTGAGGAACGCTCCTATAAATAGTACCTGAATTCGTATAATCATAATTTCTATATACAAAAATACCCAAAACAAGCATTTGATGTTTAAAAAAACTTCAGTATGGGTAATTCTATTTGATATTATTTTTTAATTAACCAAATTAGGTCAACTGGACTAGTCACCAAATGAGGTCCTCAGCTAGGTGAGTTACAAAAAATATTTAAAAATACTCATTTTTAATCAAACATAAAATAGAGTGCAATGTATAATAACAGAATATATATATATATATGTGACATAATAAATCAATAAAAAAACATTAATCCCATATTTGAAACTAGAAAACCAATTTGAAAAATTTCCTTGTTACCAACCATCACTACCAAGTATTCCAACAATAAACACACAAAAAATCCATGGGTAGTTGGTGAAATACATGATGCCCTTCCCATTACTTGAGTTCTACAAGACCACATCAATGAACATCCAATTTCAAATTTAGGATGTCAAGAAAAACTTTTTGGTATTTCACCTTTGAATATATTCATATTTTAATAGGATTATTATATATGGTAAACATCAAAAAAATCATATTTAAAATGAATCTCTTAAATAGAGATAATTTTCAAGTGAATATTTTGGTATTTAAAAAACCCCTTTCATATTCACATAAATGATGATATTTAAAATAATAGGTAATATGATATTAGTACTTATGAAAACCCAACCACAAATACACCATATGATAATAAGTGTTGAACCATGTATGAAATATAACATCGTTGAGTAAAACCAATAATATAGGAAGATGGACAACATTTGTGGTATATCAAATGGGAATACATATTCCAACTTATAACAAAACCACTATCCTTGAATCCCATGAACTAAGAAGATATTTATTCCTTTTAAAGTCATTCAATATTGAAAACTCATATGGTATAATGCCTTGTAATGTGAAAATCCATTTTCCTGACACATCCAAGGTCCACATGGGAATTATTTTCCATAAAATGAAAATCGATCTTCAAAATTCATGAAAATATTTTAACAGGAATTAATTACAACATAAAACCCTGAAAATCCATTTTTATAATAAAAACAAACTTTGATGAATTTTAAAAAATCATTGTTTTCTGAAAATAATTTTTAATTAATCACCTACAATAAACAACTATTTCATAATGAAAATTCCACAATGTTATCAAATACAAAAAATTCATAAATCTAACTAAATTATTTCATAAGGATATAATATAATTATGTAGTTATATATTTTTTATAGAGATACCAAAATTAAACACAGTGATAAAAAACCATGAATTGATCTCCCATTGTTGGGGTTTATAATAATCAAATGTTTCATTCAAATTCATTCTATATGGTATATTTTGTGACAAAGATTTTCGATATAATTATTTAAGATAAAATATTTTGAAATGGGTTTACATAAATATAGCTGTATTGAAAATTCAATAACCACAATGTAACCTCCTAAAAAATGTAAAGGTTATGTAAAAATCTATACCAAGATAAAATAATATTGACCACATCACATCCTATCTTGTCAAACCATGATTCAGAATCATGTCATAATACTTGTACTTCAATAGTGTGTGCTACACTCCACACTACTCCCCCTGTAAAAACTACACCAAATTCTTATGAAACAAACATACATAACTCTAAAAATATAAATACATATCCTAATCATCCATGAAAAAATATTCAACTAGATTGTGACACTGATCATCTCCATGGTGATTCCATGAAGAAAATTGAAGTGGAACCAAAATCCCACCTTGTAAACTCCATTCTGTATCCATATCCTCAACACCACAACTAACCTCTCACTATCATAGCTGACCCATTGATTCTATATTATTCCATGAAAAAAAAGTTGACTCAAAAAACAATGCAACACAATTAAAATAACAGATATTCAAAAAAATGGTTGGATTTTTTTGAGGGATAATGATATGATATATTTGCATATTATCATTTTTCCTATATTTCATTTGGGGATGGGTTAATCGCCTTTATCTTATTAAATAATCATAGAAAAATACCTTTATCTCATTCATTATGATGACTACTAATATTGTACTCTATTTATATAAGTGAATAAATATAACATGTTGGGATATAAATGGATCAACATATATATTAGGAGTTGAGATGGAAATGGAAATGGAATATTATGTTATACATATTCAAAAAACATCATGACATCTCAGAGCTGATAGAGAAGTCCAATTTATAATCATCGGTATGATTTGGTACTTGATTTTGGCGAGATAAGGATTCCTTTTAATTTATATATGGAGTAAGGTTATAACATTTTGAAATAATGGAATGACCACCCCCTATATATATTTTCCATTGTATAGTCTTGAAAAATTAAGGATTTATCTATCATATTAGTGCCTACATCAATCCTCTCGCATGTTCATTATGTGTTCAATGTATCTCTCCTGAGGAATTAAATTTTAGACACTTAAAATGTACCAAACATATAATTTTTACCACTATTGAATGATATTTAATATGTTTAACAACTCTTATAAATCCCAGATCAGAGAGAACATGTATTATAAAACAAAATTGTTATTGTATTTAATTATCTCTTTGGGAATCCGAAATTTTAATGTTATATATATGTAATCAATGATGTGATAATGAAATGATATATTCATTTTTTTGAATCATAGTTCTGTCATTTTTAAGGACATTTTAATTCAAATTTCCATGAATATACCTCAATAATATTTTCCTTTCATTTCTTTTGAATTTTTTTTAATATTCAATAATATGAATTACATGGAACCTCATGTCTAAATCTACCAATGAGATTGAAATGATTTTAAACCATGAAATTGTATATTTGGTTGTGAATATGATTAATAGAAGACTGATGTAAATGTATAATGGTTTAGGATAATAAAAATGTATTTATATTGACTCACTTCTAAAAAAATCAATTAATGAGTAAAAGACATATATTTTGGTGGTTTATATTTTTTACATGTATTCTATTTTAGTTTAAACAAATAATATTGAAAAATATTGAAAAATTATTTATAAAAATATAATATATAAATAATATGAATAAATTAATCATCATCCAAAAATTTATTTTCCATAGGATGGGAAGGATGACAAAAAAATTCAAATAAAAAATTTAGTTATTTTGAAATACACTATTTTATATGAGAATTGAAGATTAAAAATAAAAATCTAAATAAATCATTATTTGTTAATTTTATTAATAAAATTCAATAATTATATATTAAATAAAATAAAACTAACATTAATTTGTCTTCTTTTACTAATAGTGGGTTTATTTTAAATTCAATATTATGCATAAATTAAATTTTCGTATAAAAGAGTTTTCATTCTATTTTGCATAATTTTTTGATAAAATTAATTTCTTACACATATTAAAATAACATGGGAAATATTACTTGTAATTAAATTTAATTACCTATTAATAATATTAATATATACTACCATTTATTATTCATTATAGTAATATTATTTAATTTTTCATTAAAATGTAAAATCCTTTATTTCTAACAAAATTCTATTCATTCGTTAGAAGGATTTAATTAAAATATAATATTTATAAATTTTATAGTTTTTATTAGAAAATAGGATTTTTAATTTGAACTCACTATGTCAATATTATATTCTGTCAACTTTTTCAAAAAATATAGAAATGTTTTTTCATTAATATTGAAAAAAATATATTTTATTTAAATCTACATTTTGTTTAATATAAATAAAAAGATATATTTTATTTTAAATTAATATGAAATTAAATTTTCAATATAAATATTAAAAATAATACAATTCATATCATTAAAATCATTTTTATTTCAATTTTGAATAAAATAATTTATTCCAAAATTGTTTTTTTCTGAAAAAAAATGATTTGATCATGTTTTTATAGTTTGATTATAAAAAATATTATATCATATCTATGAAATTAGTTTTATTAAATGGATAAATTATTTTTAACAAAATTAATTAATTATTTTTGTTCATCAGAATTATTGGTCATAATGAATAATAAAAAAGTAAGGAACTATTATTAGACTAAATATTAAAACATCCATACTAGGGTTTTAAAATAAATTTTTTTTTAGAATGACCTATTTTTTTTAAATCATATATTATAGAAATATTTTAACTATTTATGAGAAAATAATATATAATTGTAAGTTTTAATAAATTTCACATGAGTAAGATCATAATCTATTTTAATATTTTGAAAAAATGAAATTATGTCCTCTCCCACTCTTATAAAAGGGACCCCATATCCTTTACACTATATGGTTAGAATACCATTACATCCAAAATAAAAACCATAATCCCTTTATAAAATCCCTTATAATTTTATATTGGCCCTATTTGGATTATAAAACCATTAAAAGTGTTATTTTTGTATAATCATATAGAGTTATTCAAAAGAAAATGTATTTTTCTTAACTGAGTTTCTTCATTTATTTTATTATTTAAGCACATTCAAATAGTTTCAATCCACTATAAAATAATCACATCTTAATAATATATATAATTATATGATTTAATTTTAATTTCCTAACATATATCCCTCTTCAATTCTATACAATGGAATATGGAACCATTATTCATTTCAATGGCGGATTACAACCTCATGAAGCGATGTAATTCAATTTCTAACACCACCTCTCAGGGATGATAATAATGATGTATTTAATTTATATTTAATATATAAATTATAAAACTATTTTTATGTAAATACAATACATATAATTTTTTTTTATATTCCCTCGATTAAAATATATTAAGTTTTTTCTCGAGTATGTGTGGATTATAATCTCCATAAAGTGACGGGATTCATTTTTCATCATCATAAAATATTTATTTTATATATAATCGAATATTAATATTTAACATTATATTTATGAAAAATCCCATTCTTTATTAGAAAATAATAATTATACTATTTTATTAATTTTTATTAATAAATGGAAATGTTACTCATGCATATGTATGACAATATATCTCAGTGATTGCATAGTAATTCAATATTTATATCCATCATTCATGGTAGATTTTATAAGTATAATATTTTATAAAAATAATTATTTTTTATTTATAATTTATATAATTTATATTTAATCATAAAATCATTTACCATTATTTTCCTACAAAAACCATCCTTAACAAATGTGCTGAGTATCATAAAAATTCCTAGTGTGAACTTAATTTATTATTTAATTGTATAAAAATAAAAAACACCTGAAAAACTTCTTAAAAATGAAAATAAATAGAATATTTAATATATATATATATATATAATAAATATACATGATTATTTAGTCTCATGTCTAGAGTTACATTACCTAAATCATTTATTTTGAATTATATAATAACTTAGTTTGTAAATCATTTTATTCCATAGATATAATCATTTATTTATTGGATGATGGGTTTTATATCAATGGAAATGAATTATAAATTATATATTATGAAATTTTTTTATTTAATTAAAATTATATCCAATGAGTTTTTTACTGAAGGCATTGAAAAGAAGGCCAAAGGAATATTCTAGTTTAACATATACAATGATAATGGTTCCCCACCACCACTACTACTATTTGATGTTTGTATTCCTTATTTAGAATCCATGGAGATATAAATGAAAAATATTCCTTCCCTTTAATTTTTTGTATTTTTCAAAAAGTTTTTTCAATGGTATTGAAATATCAATATCAAAAAATTATTTTTTAATGCGTGAAAATAATATTTCTGTTAGTGTTGTGATGGAAATGAATACATTCATGTGGTTTAGTTATGTCGCAGTTCATTAAAAATTATACTGATGAAGGGTGGTCCCGATATAGGTCATATCGATTAGTGGACTTGATATAAATCATGATTATGGGTGAGCCTTATATAGCTATCTAATGCATCAGGTATTAGGATAGAGTTAACGGATTATATTTTTCTCCTATGAGTTTATGGTAATTTTCCATTAATGTTATCATATTTGTAAGAGTGATTGTATGATTGATGATAAAATTATTTCCTTACATACCTACATGATTTATCTATGAATTTCGTGCATTTTTAAATAAATATTATTTTTACATGGTATGACAGTGAACATATTATTATATTAGTGATTATGAAACTCCCAATAGGTGATATGTATTTTGGTGTTTTTATAACGAGAAGTAGTGAGAGTGGTCATTTCAAACCCTCTACCCAAGGAAAACCATCCCCAAAAATAGATCACTCAAGAGTGATTCATATATTGTAAGGAGTCATATCCAGCAGAGATGGTGATATGTATTACTTTATAAAAAGCATTTCACGTGTTTTTCATGAAAAAAATATACTTCTTAGTTTGAATAATACATTAATATTTCATACTATTTTATTAATAGAAACAATTTCATAGGGTAAATTTCTTCATCTATAAGAAATTTTTTTATTTTTAATCCTATATACTATTTTCAAAAATGAATAATGTTATGAATATAAAAAAAAATCTAGATTAATTACCTCATTCAATATGTTCAATTATAAAAATTATTGACATACCAAATTATACATATTTTTTAAAAGGGATTAAATTATGATACTGGAAATTAATTATTTCAAGATGAAAAATTTTATGATTTATATTAAATAATTAATATCACAATTTTTTTATATTATGTGAAAAAATACTATGTGGATGTTTACACATTTTCATGTAATATTTAATTAATTATATCTGATGAAATTATTAACTTAAATGGTAGACCTAAATGATTTATGGTAATGGAATTAAAAATATTCATATCTAATGATATAACTTATGTATTGATTATGGTTTAGTCTTTGTAGTTGGTATCATAGAAATGTTTTAGAGAATTTATTATGTTACGATAATGTATGTTAATAACCATAAGAGAATATATGTTATGGTTATAATTATATGTAATTTCATTATTACCATCTACATTCATCTAATATAATGGTTTTTAAAATGGTTTTACATAGATTGAACGAAGTTCCTTATGTAAGAAATAAATAATGGTAAAACACCCCTCTAAACCATCAGTATGTAATGGTTATAATTTTAAATAAGATATTTTTTTATGCAATATCTCAGTTTATGCAAGAAATAAATGGGGGTGGATTCCATACTATATAATTATCAAATCCACTATGGATGAAAACATCGATAGTGGAAACGTTTATATGAAAATACCGTCTAAATTTAAAATATATTTTATCACACTGTAATTTGAGGGCTTAATTAATGAAATTGAAATGATATTCCATGTCATTGGTTTTTTATAGTATCATATGGTTACAATATCAATTTAAAATTTTTATGGTGAAAAAAATCAATGGCGGTAAACGTTTTAGAATACAGGAGATGTTGAATAGATTAATTTCATTTAATGAGAGATATATATGAATTTTTTCCCTGATAAATGTTTCCAAATAGTTTATGATAAAGGACAGAAAATTATTTTCTAGATTTGATGTAGGATGATAGAGATTCAATAACCAATATTGAATAAAAAATCACTTGGATACAAATGTATATACCAAATATCTATTTCATCTAATGATAATAGAATTAGTCCATTTTACACAAAATTGATGTAAATATAACAATTGTAATTTTATTTCCATTAATTTAAATTTTATGAGAATCATTTTTATTATGCTGAGACGGTTGAAATTACTATTTTAGTATAACATGCGCTCTATGAATGTATGGATAAAAATAGGCATATTATTCCAACAATGGGAAATAATATATCGATGAAATATTAATATTACTAAATTATTCATGTAGTTTGAGATAGTAGTTGTAAAAATCACCATAGGGAATGTGTTATGAAATATTAGATGTTATTTTGATGAAGTAATTTTTAATATATAGATATTGAGTTCACATAAAATGATCCTTTTAGTGGTATTACATATATTGATAAGATGGTAGTAAGATATTTTAAATGTAATTAGATTGGCCCTTATATGGATTCATGTCTAAATAAAAATCATGAAATATCGGGAAAACAAATTAATATGTTGAAGGGTAGGGTTAAATCCATTGAAAATAATTCTACAGATTTTGGGACATTGAACAATGTGGTAACATGTGCATTATTAGTCTATTAAAATTATTCTAATGTATTATTTTATTTTTTGTCTAATAATTATTTTATACCTTATAAATTTATTAGGAAAATAAAAACATCATCTCAAAAAATGATCTATAAATTTTTGGTAAAAACACATGGGTGTACTATTATGCTAACATGGATTTAAAATCATCATCTTAATATTATTTTTATTTAGGCATTACCTGAAAACTTTTTATTTCGTGATCCTTGTGGAGTTTGATGTTATTATTGGAATAGATTCAAAATTTGATAAAAATTATAAGATACTTTATAGAGATAACGTTTTTTTGAAGTGAGATTAATTTTGTATAAAATGAGGAATAATTACCCTTTAGAGCATATGAATAACCTACAAAATTTTTTAAAGATAAAATTGATTTTTTTCTTGGTAATTTTCATGAAAATAATGTAACTAGCCAATATTATTTAGTCATAGTAGTAAAATAAAATCTAGTTTTTTTTATCATTTTAATAGAGATATTTTTGATCAGGTAGTTAACATTAAATTTTAGTTAGATCCTAATAAAAATAAATTTTAAAAATTCCCTTATTGAATGACACTAATTGAAATTCGGGAATTAAAAATTATTTATAGTAAATTATTAATTCTGCATTCCTATAATAAATATCATCACCATGTAGAAATGTCATGGTATTTAATAAAATGAAAGATTTTTTTATTATTTATTTGAATGATTATAGGGAATTAATTTTTATTAATGATAGGAATAAGTATACATTGACTCATATGGATTAATTATTTGATTAGTTTCACGGATCACATTACTTTTCAAATATTGTTTTTTGGTCTTTGTACCATCATATAAAGGTGTAGAGGGATGAAATACCAATTAAAAATGCTTCAATCTAGTAATGTACATTATTAGTCTATGTAATTCTATTTGTTTTTCTAAATTATATTGTTTTATCCCTAAGTCATATTAATATATCACTAAATGAATATTTTTAAAAATTACATTTTTTCTTATTAATGAAATATTACAATACTAATAGTGATAATATTATTATAAAATACATATTATATTATTTTTATAACACTTAATAAAACTAATTTATATGGAAACTTTATAAATTGAGTATTTTAGTTACTATATATAATCATTAATGAAGTTGTAAAAACAATAGATCCTTTTTAAACTATATTTTTTGATGAATCAAATTAAATTAATGATTTTTTTATATTCAAAATTTTATTGTATAATATTTATATTACGGGTGGTATTTGGAAAATATGAATTTATTATATGTCCAATTAACATTGTCTACATGAATACAATATTGGTTCATCGAGATAATGGAATTTGTTGAATGATTCTAAGAATTCTATTGATTATTAGTGAATTCTCCAGTTATGTTCATGATATCTATAAATGGTTTCGTTTTCGAATATATAAATTCTATATTAAAGGGAAAGATAATTATTTTATTGAAATATGGTGGTGTAATCAAAGTTTCAATTCATCAAATAAAACTTCATGATAAAAATTTTCTGATTTAGGCCCTTTACCTATAGGGTATAAATTTTCTTTAAAATTTTTGCAGATGTATTTTTTATGGAGTAATGTATGAAATATGTATTTATTATAAATTATGCAAGTACATTTTCACTCATAATTGGTAGAAAATGAGAAATAAAATATTACTAGAATAGATAAAGTATTACAACATGAAAATTATTTACCATTATAGAATGGAAAATAGAGTGACTGATGATTTTTCTTGGAAACATAAAATATTTTTTGTGGTTCTATATCTAGAACATGATAATTATAATAATGATTTTATTAATGTTTCATAGAAATTTTATATGTAAAAATCCAATTGTTTTATTTTAGGATTCGATAAAATCATCACAGTTAGTAAGGATTGATCTAGTTCATAAGGATGATCCTAAGTTATATTAAAGGTATAAATGATTAATAAAGGATAGTTTAATGAAATTAATATTTATAAAAATGGTTTTTTATATTCAACTGTGGTTATTTGATTCATGTAACCCCCAATTCAGTGAATAATTTTTGGCTGATTCTAAAACCTCTACATTTTAGTTTTATCCAAGAAATATGAAAATTTTCAAAGGCTATTAATTTCATTTTATGTGAGATATAATAGAGGATAATACACTAAATTTTTATATGAATTGTTTGAAATTTTAATTGAAAAATAAAATATAAAAATTTCTCAAGGAGAATATTGAATATATTAGTGTATTCAAATTGAAATGGGAGAACATGTAAAAAATTTCAATGATATATTTCCAATTTTATCTCAAGGAAATAATGTGATTTTTAACTCTTTACTGAATAACTAATCCTACTCATTTAGTTCCCTTTTTCAATAATATTATTTTCAATAATTTCTATCAGGATTTTTTAAAGAAGATAATTAGAATAATTGGAGTCTCTCATTCCATTATATTTGATCATGATCCCATATTCACTTCTAAATCTTGAATGAACATTATAAGTCATTTGGTAATTAATTAAACTTTAGTGTAGCCTTACTTAAAAAATATGATAAATAATCCTTTAAAATTATTTTCACATTTTAGAATATTTTTTTAGTGTGTTTAATTATTATCATGGAATTTCAGATCAACATAAAACCTTTGAAAATTATCAATATAATAATTTTTTTATCATAGTATATTTATTATTAATTTTGTGGAATTATTTGGAACACTTTTTAAAACACAATATTATTGGGATAAATTTATTAAAATTATATTTTTGAGACTAGAATTGGTTGCATAAAAATTATTGAATGTGATAATTATACAATATTATATAAGGATTTCAAGGAGAAGGATAAAATTTTATGCAGATAAATAGAGGATAATATTTTATTCTAGTTACCTGATCTTGTTTTCCATATATATATATATATATGGAAACGAATAATTCATTTTGATTAAATAATTTAATATAAGACCATATTTCATTAGAACATATGAACTAATATTTAATTTGTGATATTTTTCTTTCGATTATCCTTTCCACCGTATTTATTGGAGGTACATGATTTCATTCATGTTTGATTTTAAGGAAAATTTTTATTGAGTGAATATCATTTTTTGATCCCTAATGTTATATATATCAAATAAATACATTCCATTGAGGAACAATAAAGGATTTTTTTGAACACATATAGAAAAAATTCTGGGATAGTGTGATCTTCTAGGTTTCTATTTTGTAAAAAACATTATTAATGAATAAGAAATATGAGAAATAAATTGTTATGTGGGAATAATTTACCAACCCATGAAATATTAATATTAAATATATTTCATTACTTATTAATATTAATCAGATTCATTTTAGAGAGTGATATTTGAAATTGAGATATTATATAATTATTTGTCAATGGGATAAACTAATTATTCTTAACTGGATTGTTTTTTCATATATTGAATGGTTCTATTTAAAAAAACTTCAAAATATTTATTGGTAAAAAATTATATCAATTTTGAATTCATAATGAAAAAATTAGCATTGGGATAATTTTTTATAATTTTGTAATGAATTTTATTTTTTGAATGATTAGTGAATAAAATATAACATTAATAAAAGACATTATGTTTTTTCAACTACAAAGTTAGAATTTGTTTTTTAGAGGTATTAAAATAATATCATTTCATGTATATTATAAATACTCTAAATAATGTCATTAATATAAATTTTATAATTACGTGTGAATAAAAAATTGTAATACATTAAAATAAATCAATATAGTAAAACATTTTTCAACATTTTTACATTATTAAATTTCAATTAAATTCACCATTATTTTTTAATTAATTAAGATAAAATGGATACCATATATATTATAATAATTAATATTATGTAATATGTTGAACTTGATTATTCGATGAAACAAATAGTAAATATAATAATAAAATGTTACAATGATTTAGGATGAAAGAGGTTTTCTAGGGATAAAACTAAAGAGATAATGTTTAAAATGACCTAAAATAGTACAATTTTTATTCATGGATATATTACAAACATCTATCATATAATATTCATAAATTGTTCATTTTGGATCCATTACTTCTGAGTACGGCTGATATATATATATTAACCTTATGAAAAAATAAAAGCATGTACTCTACAAAACATATATAATTACACTCATATACTCTAATATAGACACATATTGAGCTATTTTTTTATTCCCTAACCTTCTGAAATCCCATCCTCACATACATCAACATGTATTACAAGAATTTTATTTTTCAAAATACTAATGTAGGATATCATTATCTACAAAACTATATAGGTTGTTCAGAGAAGACATTTTATTCATCACAAATCGTATTCATTTTACTGATTCATCTACCAATATCAAAACATAATAAGATAATATAGAATAATGTAATAAATATAATAAATGTATTAAAATTTTATTATGTTAATTTCCATTCCAGTTGGAATATGCTATTCTATCAACTGTGAATGAAAACCATCATTCATGTGTACGGAAGACTACTGGCTTGTGAACTGATATAGTATATTATTGTTTCTCATTCTCATGAATGATTATAATGAAGTGGTTTTGGAACATATATGATATTAAGGATAAAATTATCATTTATAATGAAACTATATCATCAATATTACTTTAATTATATCCATATAATGATTATTATTTTTTCATTTTCTTTATCATTAGGATTACCAGATCTAAGAAGAGTTGGTATATTTATTTCATAAACTCATTACATGACTGATATATATATTTGTAATAAAATATTATTTACGATATTTATAATTAAAATTGTATTTTTATAAGGAATAAATAATACTTATCTTCACTCAGTCATGTTTTTTTGAAAATAGAATTGTTATTTCTGAATTTTTTTGACATACCGTGTCCATGAATGTGACATAACATATTATTCAAACCCATAATTCATGATTGTAAAGAACATAAATTATTTTTAATTAATAAAATCACTTCTTACCATGTCTTTAGTAGACTATTTTTGGATGTAACCATGTTTTCTATGAATTTTTTGATACATAATGTTGTTTTATTAATTTTCAGTACTAAAATAGATAGTATACCAATATAAAAAATAGAACCACAAGGAATATATTCAGGACATCCTTCGTGGATATTGATGCATCATAGTGGTGTGGTGCACACAAGGATAAGTTATAGTAGATTTTATTGAATTATATTGAGTGATTACTAGGTGATTTTTCTCTATATTCAAGGTCATGGAAGGATGGCTCAAAGGGGGTATTCCATTTAATGTTAGACCGTGTCATAGAACTCCCTTTAGCATCATTAATAGAATCTATCTACGATAACGTATAATCAGGTGGTAATTCAAATAAAAGGCTATTAAGGTCATTAAATTGGGTGATATTTTTCAATTTAATTTGAGTATTTCTCTTTGGAAAATAAGAATCAAAAGTAGGGGTTTCTATATGTAGAATAAATCCAAAAAGGACAACATTATGTACCACTTTATTCTCTCCATGTTGGGGTTATGTCTTAATCCTGACGAAACTCCACAAAAATCCATTAATATGGTTCTACAATATATCCCACAGTGGTGCACTCACCATAATTCTTACATTCCTCAAAACCAATTTATTTATCATGGTGATTTTCATTTGGAACTCCCTACACATTCATATATTCTTAACCTCCCATGGTGTTATCTACTGGGGAAAACTACATCGTAGACCATTCTTTTTTATGTGGAGGTAGTCTATTTGTACGATGTTTTACTATGGTGTTTCCCCTTAAAATATTGTTTTTAATTCCAAAAAACAACTAAATTGTTGAATGTTTTGCAATGCCATGGTTGAAAAGTATAGTGTCCTTCCACACCATATCTATTAATAGGAGTTGTGGATCCATCTACATAGAATATCAAATAATGAATTTTCATTCCTCCAATGGCATTCCAAGGTTTGGAATATATTATACCCATTTCTTTACTCATCTTACTATAGAACCTTTATCATGTTCCTTTGAAATAGGTTCTAGGAGTCATTTTTTCATGATAATGTTCTAGTTTGTGGAATGACATGGTCTAACAAAGCATCATATGAAGTACCATGATGTTATAATCCCTAACCCTGAGGTGTAATTTTCTTTTCATTACCATCCTCATATTACCCATGATTATTTTATATAATCATTGTGTTTTATTTTCTTATGAAAATGATTTAATTTCTATCACGTCTGTGTATTTATATTTGGTTACCATATGACTTTTTATCTTGTCAATTTCTATGATAACAAGATTTCCATGACGATGATTTATTAATATTTCTGATAAATGATGATTTTTTAGTTCTCATTTTGTGTGATGTGGTTATTTCAGGATATTCCAAAACTTTTTTACATTTGAGGATTGGTATGTACTATATATGAATTAATACTATTGTGGTATGATTACTCATTATGGTGTGAGTGAATGGTTAGTGACTAAAATGATAATGGAGTATGATTTTGAAGAACCCCGGGACACCCTGAGAGGGGAGGGGTGAATCAGGGTGACCACTTTTTCTTCTTAAAGTGATGGATCTTGTTCCCACGTTGGTAGGAACTTGTTGAACCTGTATGAAGATTATGATTAGAAAGGAAACATTCACATGCACAGAGAAGACACAACCATTTTTACTTGGTTCACCACTAAGGGCTACATCCAAGGAGAATACGCCGATAGGTTGTCGGTCGTACCAAAAACCACTATGCTTCACTAGTTGTAGATTACACAAGTTCAGGTACAGTCACTCTGTCCCCGGCTCACTGCCTTTACAAAGGTTCAGGGATAGCTCACTGCTTCCCTCGGGTAACTCCCGTTGACTCCCCCAGGCTCACTGCCGTTGGTGAAGTCTCACTCATTTTATAGACATGAAGGTCTCTTCAATTGATAGTCATGAAGTTCTGTGTCTCCTGTTCAGCATGAGACTTTGCTTGCATCAAAGTTCCTAGTTGATGCACTTTACTGTTCAATTCTCCTTTAGTGTAATGACTGAATGCACTAGATCCCCTGTTCTTGTTTTCCTGAATCACAATCACTTGTGTGATTGCTCAATAAATGATGCTCTATCGATGTCCAGATTTTCATCCACTGATGAATTCTCCTTTTCCCCTGTCCACTGGGTGTACAACCTTAGGAAAGGGTCTTCACAAAGTACCCTACTTCGCATGGCTCCCAATTTTGGAAAGCTCAAGTAATTCTGATCAGAGCCCCTGCCTTTTCGCGAAGCTCAATCGCGAAGCACTCTCGCAATGCTCAAGCCTTCACAATGCTTGGCTATCACGAAGCACCTGCCAATTCGCGAAGCTCACCGAGCCAACGCAGGGAGAACACTTTTCGCGGAGTTGGGAAAGTCGTCGCGAAGCTCCTCTTTCGCGAAGAACGTTGCCTTCGCGAGAGACCTTTGCGAACCGAGAGAAAATGAATTTATCTGAAATTCTCTCTTCTTCTCTTGAGGGGGTCGGCCTCTATTTATAGGTGATTCCACTAACCCTCGTCCCTTACACGCGAAGTCAACGCCACGTCATCTCAAATCGCGAAGCTCCAAAGTTTCTGCCGGAAATCTGTCCAAATCGCGAAGCTCCACGGTAATCTTCCATTCGCGGAGCTTGACGTAGTCGCGAAGAATCACCGTCAACATACCTTCATGACAGCGCCGCGAAGCTCCCTTCGCGAAGCCCAACATTCCTTCGCGCCTTCCCCGTGATGCTCCCTTGCGAAGCCCTTCATCGCCGTGAAGCTCTTCAACTCTTCCAATCGCGAAGCTTTGACATAATCGCGAAGACTCACCACCTCCATTCTTGTGGTATTTGCGATTTCCAAACCATGCATCATCTCTTTGCGAAATTCATGCCTTTTCCATATTAAATCATGATCTTCACGGGAAACCTATTTTCGCGATGCTCACCAATTTCCAGATTTTGGACCCCAAAAATTTGGCAAACACGGGGAAACGAAGCCACCTTCAATACTGTTGTCTGCTTGAATGGTATGATCTCTTTGCTGGTACACGAGCCAAGCTTCCATTGAGGATTGACAACAAACACAAACCACACTCCAAATCATGCATAGAAGACCATGGTTCCAACAATCTCCCCCTTTGGGTTTGTTGGCAATCAGAAGAAAAATTTCATAGATCGCCATCAATGTGAAAACCAAAAACCGCAAGAATCAACCCAGCCAACACACTAAGTCTACGTGAGCAATGATCGGTGTAGAAAACAAGAGAGGAGGCTTGAATTGGGTTCCACTATGTTCCTTCTCATTCTTCTCATCACAGAAGTTTGCCTGAATTTTTTCCTTCTCCTTTCTCCCCCATTAACAATAAATCCAAAGGCCAGTAAAATTTTTCACATTCATCTCAAACGATACTCCCCCTGGACAGTATCTCCCCCATAAACCTGCATCATATCCATAAACAGATTAAAACATTGATAACAAATGGGGAGAGGGGTACTCTGTATCCTCCTTATGCACTGGGAGGTGGTCGAACACCGAGGTTCAACCGATGCTTCTAAAACACAGCCGCTGACAGTGGCTTTGTCAGGATATCAGCCACTTGTTCATCTATTCCCACATGATCCAATCTAATCACGCTTTTCTCAACATTCTCTTTGAAAAAAGTGATACCTGATTTTAATGTGTTTTGTACGATAATGTTGAACATGATTCTTCGTAAGATCAATTGTGCTCTTATTGTCACAGTAAATCACCATTGGTTGCGTCACCTCATCGCCAATGTCAGTTAATTGTTGATTCATCCATAGCTATTGAGTGCATGCCTTTGTGGCGGAGATATACTCGGCTTCAGTAGTACTAATAGAAGTACTTTCTTGTTTCTTGCTCAACCAGCCAACACATATCTGCCCAATATAGAAATCTCCACCACTAGTGGAATTTCTGTCTACTACATCACCAACCCAGTCAGCATCAGAAAATGCTGATAATTCATTGTCCCTGCCTGCAGCAAAAAATAACCCGAAGTTATGTGTACCTTGAATGTACCTCATGATTCTTTTTACTGCTGCCAGATGTTCCTCCTTTGGATTACTCTGAAAGCGGGCCGCAAGGCATGTTGCAAAGACAATATCTGGCCTTGTCGCTGTCAGGTACAGTAGACTTCCAATGATCCTCCTATAGATGGTGGGATCAGCAGAGTTCCCATCCTCATGCTTTCCAAGTTTAGTTCCAACTACAGTCGTAGTTTACATTGGTTTGGAATCTTGCATATTGAACTTCTTCAGCAACTCTCTTGCATATTTTTTCTGAGAAATGAAATTGTATTCCTTATTTTGAATCACTTGCAGCCCCAAGAAATATGTGAGCTCCCCAATCATAGACATTTCAAATTCTGATTTCATGTGGTTGGAAAATTCATCCACTGATTTCTGCCTGCTGCCACCAAATATGATATCATCAACGTAGACAAGAACCATGAATTGATCTTTTTTAGAATTCTTCACATAGAGATTGTGATAAACTCCTCCTCTTTTGAATTCCAACTTCTTGAGATATGAGTCTAGCCGTGAGTACCATGCCTGTGGTGCCTGCTTCAAACCATATAGAGATTTCTTTAGTTTACAGACCTTTGTTTCATCAGTACCCAAATCAAAGCCCACTGGTTGTTCAATGTAGACTTCTTCTTCGAGTACACAATTCATGAATGATGTCTTGACATCCATTTTATATACTTTGTATCCTCTTTGGAGTTCCATGGCAAGGAAAAGCCTGATTGACTCCATTCTAGCCACTGGAGCAAAGGTTTCTTCAACATCAATGCCTTCAATCTGGGAGTATCCTTTACATACCAGTCGTGCCTTGTTTCTGATGACACTTCCATGCTCATCAAACATATTTTTGAAGATCCATTTGGTACCAATAACATTGTGACCTTCGAGTCTCTGGACATGATCCCATGTCTGATTCTTGTCAATCTGATCTAATTCATCATTCATGGATTTCACCCAAGATTTATCTTTTGCATCTTCTTCAAATGAGGATGGCTCTACAACTGATAGAAATGCAGATTGCGTGGTATTCCTCATCCTTATTTTTTGAGTGGGTGCACTCCTGTCCCCAATTATGTTGGATGGATCAATCTCAGCTCTTCGATTTCTCCTGCAAGGTTCAGTAGTATTCTCTTCAGCCATTGTTTCTTCTTCAGATTCTTCTTCTGAGTCAACATCTTGATGTGACTGCTAAGTGTTTTGAACAGCTTCCTCCATTTCTACATTTGTATTTTCATCACGTTCACATTCTTCCTGACTTTATATCACATCAGCATATGGCGTCCTTGAAGCATTTGTGGTTTTCTCTTCAATTATCTTAACATCATTGCTTTCCAAAATCCTTCCCAAATGCTTGTTGAAACATTTGTAGGCTTTGCTGTTCATTGAGTAACTGAGGAAAATTCCTTCATCTACATTGTCACCGTACTTCCCATGATTTCCTTCTTTGTTCCTGATGAAGCATTTACTTCCAAAGACACGAAAGTATTTTAGAGAAGGCTTCCGTCCATGCCACAATTCATATGGTGTCTTCGTCTCACCCATATAAAGTCTTGTTCGATTCTGAATGAACATTACAGCTTGAACAGCCTCTTTCCAGTAATGCCGTGGAATACGACTCTCAATCAGCATTGTTCGTGCCATGTTGTTCACCTGTCGATTCCTACGTTCAACAACTCCATTTTGTTGTGGAGTTCTCACAGCAGCTACCTCATGTTGTATCCCATGCTTCTCCAGATAATTCTCAAATTCAATGGACGTGTATTCTTCTCCATTGTCAGATCGCAACACATTGATTGTTCGTCCAATATCATTCTCGGCGATTCGCCGATATGTTTTCATGCAGTCAAGGACTTGTCGTTTTCTGTGAATGACCATCACATATGCCATTCTACTGTAATCATCTATTAAAAGGACAAAGTACCTTTTTCCATGAGTTCCGGCAACATTTATTGGCCCAAAAACATCTGTATGAATCAGATCAAGAAGGTGAGACGCTCTATTCTTCTTTGGTTGATATGAACTGCATACCAGCTTCCCACGCATGCAAGCATCACAAGATTTTTCACGCTCACGCTTCAAGTTGGGAATGTCCATGACAATTCTCAATTTTGATATTTTCTCCATGTCTTCTTGATTGATGTGTCCCAGTCTCTGAGGCCACAAATTGTTTTCTTCTTCAATAGTCATGTAACATACATTTTCTTCACTATCAACTTGATACAAGTTGCATCCTGTTCTGCATCCCTTCATAAGAGAATTTCCAGTCTTTCCCTTGATAGTGAAGCCTTTCAGATTAAACGTGACTATATGTCCTGAGTCACAGAGTTGACTCACGCTGAGGAGATTATGACGTAGGCCATCTACGTAAAGGACTTCAGTCTTCTTTAGCTCCCCTTTAGCTAATTCAGTACTTCCACTCCCTTTGATTTTCAGAGCCCCATCATTACCAAATCTTACTGTACCATCGACATTCCTTATGATATTCATTAGTAGGCCGGCATTACATGTTAATTGAGATGAACAACCGCTATCCAGAATCCAGGTACTGTTGTTATTTGTAGCTTTGAGGGCCACCTCTGCAAGGTTGGATTTCTCAATCTTCTTCCTTTCCTTCCATGAGACATTAGACCGAGTATAAAGAACTGATGGTGTTTCAATTATCTCTTCTGCATACCCATGTTCTTCATAGTCAAAGTCTTCTTTGAGAGGTGAAAACATTTTTGAAAGAGCAACACTATCTTACTGACAAGACTTGAATTGTCTTGAACATTGGTATGAGATGTCCATGTCCCTTCTCTACCTGCAATTAGCGGCCTTATGACCAAAGTTAGAATGACAAAAACAATATCCATAGAAATTATTTCTTCTATAAGAATTAGGATATGAAATTGATCTCCATTGTTGAGCTTCTATATCTTCTCCATTCAGATATCTTCTTGCCTCTTCACAATATGACATGGTATGGCCCAGATAGCCACAGAACTGACACTTCATGAGAGGAAATGTCTTCTCAATTGAATTTCTCCTCATACCTTCTTCCTTGGGAGAATAGTAAGACTGTCTGTCATTTCTGAATGTTTGAGGATAATTTGTAGGTCCCCTTTTAGTTTGGAATGAGGGTTCCTTTTTCGGAATTCTAGGCAACGTTTCAGCATGTTCAACTTTCATCTTATCTTTCTTTTGGGCCTTTTCACTTCCAGCAGTTGATGTCTCAGCCTCACAACCAATTCCACTCTTTCCCATGCAAGCGGGTCTTTGATTACTCAATATTTTTCCAACCCCATCTGAACCACACTTGGCTCTTGCTAGTAATTCTGCATCTGAGAATCTTCCAAACTGTATTTTCTTCCTCGATTTTTTTGGAACTGATTCAGTCTCCAGTTTACTCCTTAGAGTAACTACTTCCTCCTCAAGACCATCAGTAGTCTTGGATTTTTCATCCAGTATGGAGGTGAGGTCATTGAGGACCTTAGCCTGCTCTTCAATTCTCAGCTTCAGATCTACTACATCATCATTACATTCAATTATTTTAGACTTTACCTACACAAATTCCTCCAGTCGTTCAATTTCAGCTTCAAGTTGATCAATGTATTCAGTTGATTCTTCTACAATTGATTTCCACTTATTGCAGCTCTTACATTTAATCTTGAGCTTACTAACTGCATCCTTAAGTTGCATCTCAGGATCTACACAAGTTCGCAGTTGTTTTTCTCCTTCAGTATCTTCTGGATTTTCAACAGTGGCCATCATAGAAGCATGGTTCCCAGTTTTGAATTCTGGTTCTTCTTCATCAGAGAATTCATTATCATCTTCTTCCTCTTCACAGACAAAACTCTTCCGTTGCATTTTATTACCAGATTTTTAGTCCTCCTTTTTGAAGAACCTTCTCTGAGGCTCCTTGAAGTTTTCATCCTCACTATCTTCATCATTGATCATTTTTAAACACTGAGAGGCAATGTGCCCAACTTTTCCACAATGGAAACACGCAAGAGGTAACTTCCCTTTTAATTTCCCTTTCCCTTTTATGGAACTTCTTTGCAATGAGAGAAAGAATTTCTTTTTCTTCGTCATCTTCACCGATACTATCCTTTGATATTTGCAGTTTATCCATGGCCTTGAATTCCATTTCCTTTCTCACCCGAGTCGTAGAATCATCAGGTTTGACTCTCATTTCATATGCTACCAAACTGCTAAGTAGATCATCTAGAGAAAGTTTGGAAAGATCTATTTCCTCAAGGGCTGACACCTTCGCATTATAAAGAGGGGGAAGTCTTCTCAATATTTTTTTTACAATATCAATGTCATTGATTTCTTTGCCTATACCCTGAATAGCTCCAACCACTTTAGTAATTCGATTGAAGAAAGAGTTTGCATTCTCATCTGGTTGCATCTTCAGATCATCAAACCGATTGTGCAGCACTTGTAGTTTCACCTCCTTCACTTTTCTATCACCTTCATAAATATTCTAAAGTTTATCCCACATGGATTTTTCTGAGGTGCAGTTCATCACCTTTAGGTAGATCTGATCAGAAAGGGTTGCAGTGAGTGCATTCTGTGCTTTAGCATCTGCATCAAGAAGTTTCATGTATATTTCAGTCATAGCAAGGCCTATTGGATCAGTGACTTGTATTCCTTGCATAGTAGAAAAGAGAACTTCCATTCAAAGTGATCTCACATGAGATCTCATTCTGTTCTTCCAGATCTGGAAATTGCTTCCATCAAAGGGAGGGACTCCCCTAACATTGACCGCGTTTTCCATAACGAAAACAATGGTCTGATTCAACACCAGCAACCCTTACCCTCTGATACCACTTGAAGGACCCCGGGACACCCTGATAGGGGAGGGGTGAATCAGGGTGACCACTTTTTCTTCTTAAAGTGATGGATCTTGTTCCCACGTTGGTAGGAACTTGTTGAACCTGTATGAAGATTATGATTAGAAAGGAAACATTCACACGCACAGAGAAGACACAACCCTTTTTACTTGGTTCACCACTAAGGGCTACATCCAAGGAGCATACGCCGATAGGTTGTCGGTCGTACCAAAAACCACTATGCTTCACTAGCTGTAGATTACACAAATTCAGGTACAGTCACTCTGTCCCAGGCTCACTGCCTTTACAAAGGTTCAAGAATAGCTCACTGCTTCCCTCGGGTCACTCCCGTTAACTCCCCCTGGCTCACTGCCGTTGGTGAAGTCTCACTCAGTTTATAGACGTGAAGGTATCTTCAATTGATAGTCATGAAGTTATATGTCTCCTGTTCAGCATGAGACTTTGCTTGCATCAGAGTTCAGAGTTGATGAACTTTACTGTTCAATCCTCCTTTAGTGCAATGACTGAATGCACTAGATCCCTTGTTCTTGTATGCCTGAATCACAATCACTTGTGTGATTTCTCAATAAATGATGCTCTATCGAAGTCCAGATTTTCATCCACTGATGAATTCTCCATTGGCCCCTGTCCCCTGGGCATACATCCTTAGGAAAGGGTCTTCAAAAAGTACCCTACTTCGCACGGCTCCCAATTTTGGAAAGCTCAAGTAATTCTGATCAGAGCCCCTGCCTTTTCGCGAAGCTCAATCGCGAAGCACTCTCGCGATGCTCAAGCCTTCGCAATTCTTGGCTATCGTGAAGCTCCTGCTAATTTGCGAAGCCCACCGAGCCAACGCGGGGCGAACAATTTTCGTGGAGTTGGGAAAGTCACCGCGAAGCTACTCTTTCGCGAAGAACACTGCCTTCGCGAGAGACCTTTGCGAACCAAGAGCAAAGGACTTTCTCTGAAATTCTCTCTTCTTCTCTTGTGGGGGTTGCCCTCTATTTTTAGGTGATTCCACTAACCCTCGTCCCTTCCATGCGAAGTCAACGCCACGTCATCTCAAATCGGGAAGCTCCAAAGTTTATGCCGGAAATCTGTCCAAATCGCGAAGCTCCAAGGCAATCTTCCATTCGCGGAGCTTGACGTAGTCGCGAAGAATCACCGTCAACATACCTTCACGACAGCGCCGTGAAGCTCCCTTCGCGAAGCCCAACATTCCTCCGCGCATTCGCCACGAAGCTCCCTCGCGAATCCCTTCATCGCCACGAAGCTCTTCAACTCTGCCGTTCACGCAGCTTTGACGTAATCGCGAAGACTCACCGCCTCCATTCATCTGGTCTTCGCGATTTCCAAACCATGCATCCTCTCTTTGCGAAATTCATGCCTTTGCCATATTAAATAGTGATATTCAAGGAAAACCTATTTTCGCGATGCTCATCAATTTCCAGATTTTGGACCCCAAAAATTTCGCAACCACGGGGAAACGATGCCACCTTCAATACTGTTGTCTGCTTGAATGGTATGATCTCTTTGCTGGTACACGAGCCGAGCTTCCATTGAGGATTGACAACATACACAAACCACACTCCAAATCATGCATAGAAGACCATGGTTCCAACATATTTATTGGTAAACTAAAATCTATCTAATATATTGCTTTTTATAATTAGATGGTCGATAAATTAATCCTTGAGGTTTATGATAACTAATAATCACTTTGGGATTTTAGAGTATGTTAAATATACTTATTTTATTTTTTATTTTTAGTAATTATTTAATACTATTGTATTTTTATTAGGATAATCACTCAATGTCTTGGGGAGTTTAATAAAATCACCAATAGCCATGAGGTTCATTCTTGTCTGTAACTATCATTCTATAATTTTCATTATATAGATCAGATAAATATATGTATAGAATTTGTTGGAATGAGGAAATAATAAGACTATTCAGTTTAGGATTTTATGTGTATGATTACCATGAATTTATCATTATTATGGAATAAATTTTTATATAAGATCACAGTAGGTTATGGATTCATTGGTGGTGTTTTAATGAGTCATTTACTCACAACATAATGATTAATATGATTGCAATTTATCATTTAATTACAGAACTAGAGAACTAAATGGACCTTGGGGTCATATGTTTGAGTATAAGATAATAGATGTTAAGGTGGATGATGATAGGAACATATAGACCCATTGTTATATATTTTTTACCAGAACCGATTAAACAAGATGGATTACCCCTTCCAAATACCATTTATTTAATTGTGGTGTATTTCATTGTAATTTTAACATGATTACTATATTAATATATTTATATGAATTATTTACCATTATTTGATGTTCTATTTATTCATAAAGATGGTATTTTATGAACACTACTATACATAGAACATCACAGTGAGTCAAAAGCCTCTTTCATATAGGGAGGCACACATGTGGTCATGTGACCTTCCAACTAAAACCCGAATGACATGGTTCAGTTGTTAAAAAATTATATCTAATATATTTTTTAACAAATATGTATTTTCTCATACCAAGATTTGGGATATGATAAATTGAACCAAAAATGGTTAAGACTCAAACAAGGGAACAATGGAAATTTAGGGTCATCACTGTATGGTCGACATCTGAGTTTCAATAAAATTGGGAAATTATATTTTTATGTTATTATTGATTAAATTATCATTGACTGATTCTCACGATCTTGATATGGGATTTATGATATTTCAATTTCTAATATGGATCATGACAAGGAAAATATTTTTATATTCCATATATATACCTACTGATGTGATGAAAATTACTGAATTAATTAAATTGATTGATTTGAATTGTATTTTTAGGATAGATTCCATTTTTTTGATATATTTTTTATCGTTTTTTTCATGATATAGTTATATTTGAATTTATTTTTTTAACATAGATTAAATTTGTTGTAATGAATGTATAATATTAATATAACTAACATGAAAGGACGAAGATGACAGTTTCTTATATGATGTTGTACCATGGGTTTATGGTATATGATTAGGATAAATCATATGTGATCCCATAAATGGATTAGAGTTTATCATAATGAAATCTATATTTATGAAATTTTTTTACCACGTTATAGATGTTATCCCCTCAACATAGTCTTACATGACTATATGAGTTGTTTTCCAGAATAACCCTACAAAGGAGGATATTTCTCGGCTTGAACTAGACATGATAGAGAATATATCTAAACGTGCCCCTATATCTCTACATAGGATTAGGCAGTTGGCCCTCTTTATAAAAAAGTTTTTCATTTAGTGTATAAGAGTTCACAATCGTCGACAAATATTCCATCAATTCAACTCCAATATTCATCATAATTAAAGAAACCATAGGTCCTCAGGATGACGATGAATGAGGTGGAATATTTTGTGTATCATATTCATAATAGATAATCTAAAGTATCACCATGTGATGATGATATTGAGCTCATAATGGTTTCATATCACATCTCAATACAACTATATATTTTCGTTCCAGCCAAGCAGAAGTAGATCAAGGTACAGTTAGAAGACATAAATAATAAGGTATTTTCACACTATCTAATTCAAACAAAGGGGATTTATTTTATTTCCCAAAAATATAGTGTATGATAGTATATGAATATAAATTGATTACTGGAGGCAGAAGTAGGTGGCAGTCAGGAAACCATATCCCTTACCCGAGAATGCTAAACTTTTCGATATCTCCAAGGCATCTATTGGATATTATTGATATATATTTGATTGGGATGTCACCAATTATGAATTTGAGAGGGGTAAATTACAAATATCATGTTTTAAATTATTTATGGATTATAGTAGAACTCATGGATGACATTTATGATGAATAACAAACCATAAGTATTATTAGAAACCACGATTAAGTTCTACCACCCATTCATGGACTAAATATTCATGGAGTCTATTTACAACATCCTTGTCTTCTCACTAAAATCATAGTACTGTGATTTTAACAAATATATAGTTATTTTTATTATATGAGGAATTTGGAATTAATCCATGTTATTGAATTTTGAATTATTGATTGAGGAGGTAATGTTCCTAAGAGATGATGTTCTTGAGACTGGTATATATGTGGACCCCGAGAAGGTCAAGGTAGAGATGTCCTGGATAGATCCTAAATACATACTCAAAATCAAGTGCTTTCTAAAAATAGAAGGATATTACCTATTGTTTATTGTGTATTTCTACCAAATTATATCATTCATAGATACAATAACAAAGACGTGAATAAATTTATAATTATCATATCATTACAAAGAGTATTTCCTCGATTTAAAGAGATTGTTAACAATTTTTTTACTGAAACTCCCTATTTATGTTGTCTTATATGTAGTATATTGTGATGCATATTGTTTTTAAATATGTGAGGGGTTGTGTTATATTTATAAAAATATATCCTACGATTCATATCTTTTATGGACCGATTAGTTTAACTAACATATAAATCACATAAGACTCGATATTTTGGATCATGATCTAATTTTTTCAGAACACTACCTCTATTGAGATATTTTTTTAAAAAAAATTACTTCACTATATATTCTCTCAATGATAAATGAAAATAATAAAGAAGGACCATGCTGAGTATATCAATTTATTTAAAATCAATATGGTTTATTTTATAGGGAAATATATTGTCATTGTGGATGAAATTAGAATTAAGATGTAGACTATATGTGAGAATAGATGGACGCCATATAAGGAATGATGTATTTGGATGATATTATTGGATGATTTTAGGATATATTATTTAGAAAAATGAGGTTTTATGACATGTTATTAATATTTTAGCTTTTTCATGGAGAATGTTTTGGGTAGTAGTCTGTCCAAGAATGTGTTGAAGTGATGAAGAACATTTTAGGTGATGACCCAATGCCTAGATAGTCAATGGACAATTAAGATGTGATCACTATGCATGGGAGAGTAGTGGTACATTTATGCCTCAAGAAGGATATTATGAGGAATTATTATTATTCATTATGTGTGGTGCATCTAGGAGAAATAAAAAAATTCACTATGAAATCAGGAGAGATAGATATTGGATAGGGATGAAGAGAGACATTAAAAGGGTTCGTCTTCTGATACCTTACATGTGAAAGTGAGAAGGAAGAGCACCAATATCAAAGTTTTTTAATACAGACACTTTTAGTGTCTATAATTAATTTGGAATACATAAATTTTAATTTTTATGGGGTTACCTTCATCCCCAAGGAGTTGTGGCACAATTTGTCTGGTTTTTGATCGACTGCTAAAAATTTTCAAATTTTAAATTATTTAAAGAAACTCACTCAGTATATAATTTATATAATCTCTACGACTATGAGAACATACATGTATATGTAGTTCCCTTATAATTGTTTCAGGTAGATAAACATTTATTTAATTATTACATTGGATGGACTTATGGAAATCCATGGTGAATCAATTGAGGTAGAGCTAAATGCTATATATTCAAAAGGATAGATAGTCTGAGTAGTCTATAATAATATTTGAGGTTATATTTCTATATTTTGTGATAGAGTTTAATTTTAGATTGATATAATCAGTTGGACTTGGTTTTTTAACATACATAATGTCATAAATATTTTTGAATTAGATTGAAATTTAAATTCATCTGTTCAATAGGATGTATCGATCTCCTTTTTTTTGAATGGTGAGGGAAAGGTTGAAGTTGTGGAGCCCAAAATATTTCATATGACCTCTGAGAGGGTGTAGAAGGATTTAAAATAGTTGATCTCCACCAGTAGAAGATTTTGATCAAATGAAAAATGTATGAGGAGACGCTTGTTTTTTTATTAGAGACTAATTTTTCTTTAGATTAACTCCATGAATGGGGAAAACCTAATGAAGAAATAAGGAAAAGTAGTGCCACATTTCATGGTACCCATCAAATTCACCAAGGGAATTACCAAAGTGGGGTTCTATTGGGATCATCCTTCACTAAATCATGGTATGTGTTCCATGTTTCAAGTGTCTTTGATCTATAAAAATAGGGCTAAAACTATATATGTTATCAACTTAGAGAAAATTGTGACTCTTTCAAATGAATTTTATGAGGAGAAACAAATACATATTATAAAATATATTGAAAATTTTCATCGAGAGATCAAAACCCACTTATCCAGATTTTATGGAGGCATGCATGTATCCTGGAAGATACATGGTAGTGAGGTTTTGATGTTGGATCATAGTGGGACATGATATATAGTAGGATACCTAGATATTCTTCTTACTGATAAGAATAATTTATATGTGTATAATTGAAAATACATAAACTTATTTACATTAATAAATTCTTTGATGTTTAATTATCATGATTTGTACCATGTTCATATACATCATTGTGGTATTAAATGATTTTGAACCCCTAAATAGAGGTTTTTCAAAAAAAATCAAAAATAAATGGGAGAAACCTTTAAAGTATAAGGACCATGCCTTATGGAAATAGGAAAAATCATATTTAACATAGGTATAAATTTGGGGTGTGGAGAAAATAAGGATTTTTTGTACTATAGATGATCATTTCTTAGTGGGGAGATCCACGGTGAATTTTCACTATTAGATATGCGTTGGAGGTAATGATCATAGTGGTTGTACCATTAATTAATAATACATTTAAAAAAATCCCTTCCACATCAATTACATACATCATTTATAGTCTTCATTCATTTAGTTTTAATTCCTTCGTATGTATGTTATAATAAATGAATTGGGGGAGGGATTTTCAATTGAATAGGGGGGGATTCACAATGTAATTATATGGATTGTCATGGGATTTCACAAAATTTAAAGAACCCCAAAAGATCATATTCATATGCCTCATTTTCCACTCCTTGTTCAGATCACTTTATAATCTTGAATGTATAAAACACATATACATGTTTGTTAACTTCCCATATAATTCATATTTTTGAACACCATATGCTATATATATAGAAAAACGTATATTTCAGTTCCATGGAGGTCAATATATAGTACTCCCTATGAAACAACACATTATCATTCACTATTTGTGAGATCTTAAATGGAAAACTATGATTTATACATTTCTGTTGTATTGTGGTAGTCCTTTCACAGGTATACCACTACACTATGGTGTGTATCCATTCACAATAGTGAATTTATTATCAAACCCCCACAATGTATTAGTGAGTTTTCCTATTCCATTCATGTTGATTTCAGTGCTCCTCCACACCACAACTTCAAAATTTTAACATGGCACTTTCATTAATGATTCTATCATAAAAAAGTTGTTTCTTATCATGGAAGAATTAGTGCTCAATGTGATCCAATTTGGGTATGGATATTGTACAACAATGACACTTATCAAATCACTTGATGTTAACATTGAAAATCAAAATAAAAAAAAGATACTTTCCTTATTAGGTTCTTGTCACACATGTTTCCATGTCCATTTGTTTCATTTTTCATATCATTTTCAATTTGTGATCGCATGAACATTTTTTTCCTGTGATATGATTAGACATTAATCCCTATCAATTTTGGATATTTCTATACTTCTATGGTTATGATTAACTCACATGTATGATATGCGATACTGATTTATTTTTCATGATGTTTCTTATGATTATAATTACTCTATGCATTTTCAAGTTTTCATTAGAAGGATTGGAATATTTAATATAGGATATGAGATGATTATTTAAAGATTACTCTTGGAGGGGTACATTAATGGAGTGAAAAAAAATATTCTATGCAGTACGATTATCTTGTATGTTATATTTTAATACATGCCTTTTTAATTATGTTTTTATGGACAATTATCAATGCCTAGTGGATTTTGAATATTAATAATTACCTTTAGGTATTCGTTGTCTGTTATTAATACTCAATTCCTTGTGGATTCTGAGTATTACTATATTAATTATGTATTCTGATCAGTATACTCACTTATGTACTTTTGGAATCCATGTGATTAACTAATATCCATGAGGAAGATTCTTATTTATTACTGAAATACATAAAAAATCTAGTATGGATCCAATGTACGTACATCCCGTGGTTTATGGGAGATTAGATAGTTCATGAACACTGGTTTTTGTATTATTTTCATATTATTGTAGAAAAATTATTATTATTTTCAAATAAACCATTATAATTGATAAAATAAAGATAACAATACATTGGTGGATCTATTGTGAGTCTTTTAATCTCACCATAAACTATTATTATGGTTCACATTCAGATTTAATAAGAGACTCAGTGACGGGTTAGGGGAATGTAGTGGATGGATAAGAAGAGGATCATAGAGGTAAAGGATCATGAGGAAAAAAACAATGAGCCCCAATGTTATATATTATTTTACTACACTCGTTACACATGTTGACCATCACTTTGGGTGCTCATTTATTTGTCTGATATATATGAAATTATAATTTCTATGTGATTATTATGGTTACATATTTAATATTATTATTAGTTTTCATTATTTATTATGTTTTGAATTTATAAAATTTTCATAGTCTCCCTACTACATGACATGAACCCTCATAACTAATAATCTACCTCTTTGATATAGGGAGTCATGAATGAGGTCATGTGACCATCCTTCTCAGATATGAGTGGTCAGATCAAGGTGTGACCATGGTTTAATTATAACATATAAATAATTTATAAAAAATATAGTATTTCCTTATTATTGTGGATTTGATTAAATAATCACGTCATTGAATATATTCAACCTAAATAATGCAGTTCAGACATATGAGTCAAGTATCATCATAATGTTTTATATGTAATTAATTGATTTTTTAATAAAATATATAATTAAATAGATTTAATAATAAATATAATATGGTTATTGAGAAACTAATAAAATAAAATAAAATTACTATCCATGATGATAATGAATATAAATGATGAGTTAGAATCACTGTAAAATTTAATTTATCTAAAAAATAATTTTAAATATTTTAATACTTTATTTTCTAAATATTTTTTATCAACATATATGTTCGAAATATTATTTTATGGATATTTTTATAAATAATTAAATGAACTAAAAATGATATTTTATATATCGGTGATTTTTTTCGTAGGTTTTCGAAAGGAATGTTTTAATGAATATTAATCATATTTTTCTAACTACACCAAATAAAGTAATGTGGAATTTTAACATTTAAGGATTCAATGGTTCACACAACCAAAAAATTTTAATGTTTTCATTCCTTTATAATATTCACTTATTCCTTTACTGTAAAATAATCTGATTTTTTGGAAAATTTTCTAAAATTGTTTTAAATGTAATTGATATTTTGATATATGAAAATGCTTTTATTATTAACAAAAATAATATTATGATGGTCATTAGGATTGGAATAATATTTCTTTTATGTTATTAATATGTTATAGATATTTAGAAATTATTGTGATGGTGGTTGTGCATGATATAAACAATTACAAATAGTGTTCCTGATATTTCCTATGATTATGGTTAACCATAATAAAGGATTCCAATAAATTGGGTAAAGGGAATTATTTAACATGTTATATTATTTCCATTTGAGATTATTTTAATTTACTGAGAAGGTTAAATAATTTGTAAGAGTTATTTTTTGTGTGATTTTAAAATCATATGACATATAACATACATAAATTAATTATTCTTTCTAATATTTTTTTTTAAAAAAATAATATAATTTCAAAAGGTATAGTATTGATATTATTTTTAATGGAATATTCCTGCTACATCATAAGGGTGAAATGTGTCAATATTTGAAATATTGTGCATAGAGTATTCCAAATATAAAATTTAATTTTCTTAGTTTTATATTTCCATTAATTGTTCTTATGTAATTTGATATCAATAGATTGGGGAGTAAATTTGATTTCATGGATATAAAATAATTCATTTTAGGTTCGATTGTTATTTTTTAAAGGTAATTTTTTAGTATTATAAACTAATGAGTTTCCATTATTCATTATATATATCTAATAAATTTATTTTGTATGCATCCCATTGTTTCAATTGTTTTCAATGATTTTAAAGGATTATAAGGGATTAATTTATTGTCAAGATTAAAATTATGATGATATTTCATTAATAAAAAACATGTTATATCTTAAAATTTTTATATTATGGATAAAATTGATACCAAATGTTTGTTTCCACTATGCGAAATAATATTTATTTATGTAAGAGTAATGGCATAAATATATAATAGTCTATTATGAAAATATCATTACTAATAAAATATTGTGAATAATTTTATTAAGAATGTATTTAATGATTTTATAACACTGGGTCCTTATGCTAATACTATTTGTATTTGATTAAATGGATTCCATATTTGTAATCAGATATTATAGATTTTTTAGCAATATAAATTTCATTTTTGGTAATTCTGATTACCAAAATCTATAAATTTTTCCAATGAGAATAACAATATAATGGGATTAATAGGGGTTTAAAACAATATATAATGGTATTATTTCCACATAAACTTGTCTAATTATTATTGTCTAGTGTTTTTGGACCAATTATTATCAAAACACTAGACTCACAATCATCTATATCCACATTCAAAACAGTTACCTAATATTATTTAAATATTTTTTTGTTGTAATTCAATGTTTGTTCAATCCAAGACATATAAAATGGAATACCCTATCCACAATTATTGATCATTTTTTTCCTTCTAGGTTATCAAATCCCAACATTAATAAATTATAATAATACATCCCTTCAACCTACTAACAATGATTTTACTTTAAGATTAATATTTCATGTATTGAGGAATAATAAAATGGAGGACTCTCAAAGAAGTAGTATAAATCATATCCAACATATATAAAATATTTTCATGACACAACTTATCTCAATATATTTTATCATTTATAAAAGGATGAAACTAGTTTTATCAACATAGAATGTTATAATTATTATCATGTATAAAAATGATTCAACATTTTTTACATCATATGTGAAATGAAATTATATCTCATTTGTATGTGTTGACTAAAGGTTACACATAGAAACATGATTCATTTTCTATCACCCCAACTATTCCTGGTTATAATGGTGGATTTAAAAAATATAAATTACATATATGATATAAATTTATTTCTATAGTGATAAAATATTATTTATATTTCATTCATTCTATTTTATCGATAATGAAAAAAACATTAATCAATATATACATATAACAATCTATATGAATGGTGTAATTCATTTTACAATCTCTACCTTTTGTAGGCTTTAATAAATGAGTATATAATTAATATATGTTATATTAATATCCTTATTATCATATATACATATTTACTAGGTTTATTATTTTGTGATACTATAATTATTGAATATATGTATGTTTAATAATTATGATGATGAATTCAAGAGGAAACCCATTCTCATTTCCACTGGTTATTATATAATGAAATGATTAATGTTTTTATGAAGTAGCGGAATAAATTGTAATGGATTATTAATATGTGAAGGGTGTATATGTTATTTCCCTCCAATAAATTCAATAATTATTAATATTTTATGAACTCAAATGGTATACAAGAGCTTATTCCATTTCCATGTGATAATACATAGTAGGTTTTATTATTCCCAAATGATGGTAAATAGGGAGATATAAACATAATGAAATAGGTAAATGGGTGGTTATCCAAATAATAAATTACATTGATGCTTCTAGTTGGTATACATGTAGTATGACTTCTCTGATTATGATTACACCACATCTTATTCCATATTGTAGTCATAATATCTTATATAAATGTTATACTCTCAGGGATAATTTTCATTGATTCCATGATGATTAATACCATTTTAAATACTATGATTTATGAAAATAAAAATGATTATGATTGATTAATATATGGTTATGGTTTTAAAATCTTAATATCGTGCTCTCATTCCATTATGATAAAGTTATTCTAAAATCATAATTGTTATCTCTCATGTTTACCTTTATTGAGATTTTGACCCATTATTATGTTTTATTTTAACCATGATATATTGAATGGTTTAATATTATATATTTCTTACAAGGATGTTATTTTTTGTCGGTGTAATGAGATAATATGTAGATCTTCATAGTAAATGTTTTTTATGTATCCATGTTTCCCTAGAAAATAACAAATTCTTCTTATTTCATAGATCATAATGATATGTAATGAATATTAAATTACTATGTTGATTAATTTATATATTTAATTCATGGGAAACCCCATATCAACAACTAATGATAATAGAAAATCAAATCTAATAGCCTCAACCATCATATAATTCTATACATGTTCTTGAATATTTTCAAGTCGCTTATAGAAAATTTATATCAAGTATATACACTATAAATGGAATGATAATATTGAATAAAGAATCAAAAATAAATTTCAACGAGGATTTTTTTTAGTATGTTAGAGTTAATTTTTTGTGTATTATGAAAATTTTAAAAAAATTATGTCAACATGATGAATTCCATTATTTATATATTTTTAATGAAAATTCATGGACTAAACTCAACAATATATCTTGATTGATCACTATATTTTACAGTTTTTTAGCCTAATGATATTTCAACATATTAAATTGTATTCTTGAAATAAATAAATAATGAGAGGATGAAATATTATTTTTGAGTGGAACATTCTCAATTAACTCTATAAGTGATAGTTAAATGTTAAATGTTATTCTACATGATTTTAAAATGAAATCATGATAATGAGAGATAATATTTGTCATTTTTTCACCTCTAACGTATTATTTTTTCATGCACTACCATATATGTCATATAATGAAAATAACGATGATGTTGAAGACAATAAAGATGATTATGATAATAATATTTTTTATAGTCCAGTTATGTATTTATAAGATGTCTTATTATAGTTTTAGTATCATAGTATGATATGTAGTAGTAATTTTTATACTATTTTTTTGAATGATGTATCATAGATATTTTATATTGACTCTAAACTAATAGAGGGTGTACATAGGTTTATTTTATTATAGTTATGTGGGAATTAATATTTTTAAATTAAAATAAAATTTTCATTAGATTGAACATTAGGTATGATGTGATAGGTATTAATTCCAGGATGTGTTAGTACCATTTGATACATAAGTGGAAAAACTGCTAGCGGTTCCACTAAAACATATGATTAATATCATTTTATTTTATATATTTAATAAGAGTACTACAAAACATTCTTATGGGTGTACTATTGGTATTTTCATAATATTTAATCCAAACCACATTCTGTTGTTATGTGATATAGGATCACAATAGAAAAAACTTTTTGGTGAACCACTAAGGAGGGATATATAATGAAATATGGGATATGTGAGAAATTATTTATATATTTTAGAATTCATGACATTTCCTATAATAATGACCACATAACAACCACATGATGATAATTTTTATAGTTGTGATCTGAGACACACATAGTGATAAGGAAATATTGATGTGAATCTAATAAACCATATCCTCTATACATCTATTTGTAGGGGTTTTTTGGTTGATGTATTTTTATATAACTATGATTGTGTGGGATCGATGATTTGGTCATGTATATAACATAAATACAAAATTATGTATAAATTATAGCATGTATGGTCTAGAGGCATGATATAGGACATTAGGATTATTGGTGGCTAGGTTGGCTGGAGTGTTGTCTAGGGACTCATATATTATTTAGTTTGTAAATTTATTTGGGATTATGTTTTCTTATCTATTTTAATTCAATGAGTATATTTTCTAGAGATAATGGAAATACTATATAATTTTATCTTTTTTAGTTTATGGAAAAACATGTAAAAAATTAATTGAATAGGAATTTATGATTTAATAGTACATTATTATATATAAAAATATAATCTGAGTAGATTATAATTTAATGGGATGAATTACCAATCAAGTTTATTTACAGAATATTATTATTTTTCATCATTAATATTTGTTTAGGGTGGATTTCATATTTTGTAGATTATAGTTCATCGTTTGACTATTTTCATTAGATAATTTTATATGAATATGGAACATGTGACATGTAGAATAACTTTATATCTGAGATATTTTTCATGATTAGAAATGATTTTGAATAAAATGTATCATTTAGGTTATATATTATATTTATTAATTATTAATGAAAATTTTATTATTATATTTATTGGTTAAAAATATTATACGGATGAATAGAAATTTATTTCCAAAATTCACTTAATTCATAGATTATAATAATTACTATTCTTATGTATCCTCATTGACAATCATTGAACATGGGCCTATTGGAATCATGTTTTGTTGTTTTAGATATATATTCTCTATATTCACCATATAGATGTAATTGAATCATGTTGTAAAATAAACTACTAATTAAATTTTTTTTACCTATGTTATATCAATGAGAGGATTCATCAATGTCTTATCACACTGATTAAAAAAATATTTTTCTCCTAGAACTAGAAACATTATATTTTCCACTCAATATAGAATTATTTTATTGTCCAGAGGAATTTAAATAAAAATTCACCTATTTATTTTTTTTAATAATTATATAACACCCTTGAAATAAAAAATATAATATTAGTGTAGATTTATATCCTCTACATGTCATGTCTAATGTTTTCAATATTTTTTTGAAAAATGTGTATAAATAGAAAGTTAAATTTCCAAGTAGTTTTTTTCTATAAATAATTTCAATATATTATTAGTTTGATGAATATGAATTTAATGGAAATTTCCTCAGATGTGTAACTAAAGATATCTAATATTAAGATGAATAAGAAATTTCCAATTAATTTATATATATTACTTTATTGAAAATATATTGAAATAAATTTTACCATCATATATTATATGATTTGATTTATCCCATATCATATCAAGATAAATTTAAAATGCTACACAAATAAATATGAGAGTAAGAATTAAATGTAGAATCTATAAGACTAAAATGAATCAATATATTAATAATCATGTTAATAAATAGTGTAGAAGAAATTTATGAATATTATGTTAATGAATATAACATGAGTCAGTGGAAAAATTTTTAATACATAAGTTGATGTACGGTATTGTTATATGTTATATGATAATTCTTTTGCGGAGGATTAAATGTTTAGGAAATTTTAGTACCATGTTATTTTCTCCGCATATATGAAATATAAATATACAAATAAAATATTAATGTTAAAAACCATCGAATATATACTTAACTATTGTTTTTAAAATGTTTAAAAAGAATTAAAATAGATAAAGGATAATATATATATATTAATTTATTATAAAATTATGTAGAAATAAAAAGGTAGTGAAAGATAATTTTTATATTTTTTTGTCATTTTTTTGAAACTAAACATGTTCATTTCAAAATTTGAAGACTAACTACATATAACAATTCACTAAAAACGTGGAAAACTATCATAATAAGAATTATTAGTAAGCTGATAATATTGGATTAAAATTGAAAATAAATTAAATGAATATTTATTTAATAATTACTAGAAGGAATGTTTATGTGTTGGATATATAGAATTAATATATTTATCATGTTTTACATCATATAACATTACATTTTATATGGAATATTTTTTTTCCTAAAATATCCATTGGATTCATAAAATAAATATTTTTGATAAATAAGTGGCTATAAAAATGAAATCATTTCCCTTTAATATTTATTATATTATTTGTGGATAAAATTATACTAAATGATTTATTAATAAAATGTTTTATTTTATAAAAAAGTAATGATGATTGATAAAAAATTTAATCTAAAATCAATCCATCGAGAAACGATTATCATCAATTTATTTCTAAAAAAAGTTTATAAATGTTTAAAAGAATTTATAAAATATTTATGAGAAATTTTAATAAAATATAAAATTATATGTGAATTTGTAGTTACACAAACCATAAATGATAGAAGAATAAAAGATATCAATAATGAAAGAAATTTTTTAAAACATTTTATGAATATTAAAATGAACCTTGAAGATATAAAAAATATATTTTTTTGTAATTTTGAAATAATAAATTGTAATAACCTCATTATATTTGAAATAAAAATATATTTTTTGATCATAAAGCATGTTATGATGGAGGAAAATTATTTTGGAGGTTTGATATAATATATATGACTACTTATAGTTACCTGATATATAAATATGCTATGATATGTGTCTAACAGTTCCAGAAGAAATAATCCAAAGGTGAATGTTATATTTTTTCAATAGATTGATACAATTAAAATATTAATAATATTTGATTCAAGAAATATATAAATTTATAGCATTCTTTAAATAAAATTTTTTGAATCAAGTTATATAAATTAATAAATTTCTTATTATTTACTAATACATTAACATAATTATTTTCATTGGAAAATATATTCTTTAGGTTTAGGTGCACAAAAAAATCAATTATATGTGTAAAATATGTTATAATATTATACATTCATAGATATTATGTTCTATTTCCAATAATAATAATGAAAAAGTAATTATTTGAAACATAATTAAATGGATCCATAATGACTTTCCTTTGTTTTGGATGACCTCATACTTTGTTTTATAATGTTATATTATATTTAAGAACTATTCCTAAATAAATTTCATTAAAAGATATTGATTACATATTAAATGTAATAATCTGATAAACAAATTATATAATGTTTCAAAATTAAAATCATTATGTTTTGAAAAAAAAATTTAGTTGTCTCTAGTTAGAGAGAAGACCTAAAAAAATTAAATTATCTAGAATTTAGTTATTATTTGTGAAATCCTAACTAACGTAATAATTTTTAGATGAAAAAAATATTTGATTCATGGAATTATTATTTTTGAATAAATATATATTTTTGAATGATATTACATGAAAAACTCACGCATATAAAATTTATGAGATTTTCAGAATTCTTAAAAGTATAGATTAAAGTATTTTCAAATTTTTCCCTATAAAAATTACATTGGTATATTAAATATATTCTGAAATAATCTAGTTATGATTATCATATATTCTAATATACGTAGATAAATATAAATTAGAATTAATTAATTAATTTTTAGTTAACTGATTGGTTAGAGATTTGTGTTACATATAAATTAAATTTTACTATAAATTTATGAAAAATTAATTGAATTTATTTCTCTCATTATTGAGACTATTTTTATAAAATATAATTGATTTAATATAATTTATTTTGGATTAAAATATTGAAGTTTATTTTTTATTATATTTTATTAAAGTTTTTAAATATTTTGAAAAAAAAATACTCACATGTAATTCTTTCCCATAATTTGAGGTGACGAAGAACATTTTTTAAAAGAAATTAGTTATAATTTTTACAATAAATATATCCTACTTATAAAAAAGAAAAACAATATAGTTTCTCTACATTTTTTGTATTAATTTTTATCAGTCGAGATTCAATATATCAGGGTAATAACTCTAAAAAAGGGGGTTTGAATTAAAAAGATTGAAATTTAATAACTACATCTAAACTATATGTCACCACATACATGATATGATATTGTTGGAGTGTATTTAGATAATTTATATATTAATTAACACTATATATCATTAATGTGAATATTTATGAATAATAAAAGAAAATGTAGTCATCGATGATAAAACAACGAATATGAAGGATGATAATATCTATTGTGGAGATCCCACATTAACATAATTATGATGAGAATATAATAATTATTTTTTCTATAATTGTAATATAATAATTTAAAACATGATGATATATTAGATCAACTGATTTTGTTGAGAAAAATATGTCAAGAACATAAATATAACTTTCTTCTTATATTGTTATTAACAAATATTGATTATAGTGGATGTGGTTCTTAGAAAAATAATGGGATTAAAATCTTGTTTTATTGATGATACATACCAAAATATGTAATTAGAATTTTATTGAAATTTTATTAATTCATCTTTCATATAAGAGACCATGTAGAATAATGATTCAACATTCCTACAATAGATGAAAATACTAACAATATTTATACACTTCCATCAATGATTTCATTTAATGATTATTAGTTATTTAATTGAAGGGTCTTTATATTCAATATCAATCCCAATTTTTAATTTCCATATTCCCTATAAGATATTATTGACCTCTATAGGGTGAAAAATATCAAAAAGTTTCAACCATCCTCATTAGAAACGATTTGACCCATGTTGAATCTATGAAAATAAAAGTCATGTATTTTGTTTAGAAAACTATGAATAAGATGCAATATATTGAAATGATGAATATCGGTTGACATACCATTTTAAATTAAATTCATCCATCCATGGAAAAATCTAAATGTAATATATAAAATTCTTTAAATAAATAGAAAATATTAAAAAATATATGTACATGTTTGTAACATAATCTCAAAAGAATATAATAATATGAATTTATATGGACAATATAAAAGATATTGTATAAACCTAAAAGGAAACGATATATATGGATTATGAGTCCCTTTTCATTATATATAATATAAAGAAACAAACATATACCCTTATCATTCAAAATGACACCATCATTGTATAAAAAATGAACAACAATAACTTTACACCGCCAAAAATGTCCAGAAAAGTAACTATGATCCCCCACTCATGGAATATTACATCATCTGAGTGTTATAGACATTATAATTTATCAAAATATCTATGAAAATAGAATATATTATATTGAGAAGAAAATTTTTATAATAAACCATATGGTCATTAAAATGGTCATATTCATATATAAATAATTAAATGTTAACGTACATTATAATTATAATTAATACATATACTCATATAATAGAGTCAAATAATTAAATAAAAATTGTCATATTGGAAGAAATCTTGTTTTATGGGATAATCTAATAATTTGACTCTAAAAAATATCAACCCATTACATTGATAAAATATCAAATCCCCACACCAACCATTACATACATGAATATTATCATGTGGAAATAAAAAATGATCGATAACTGATCAAAATTATGCCTAATTATCGAATAACTATCATAACTAGTGTATAACTCATCAATAAAACTACATTTAATATACCTTTTTTTATTGATATATCCAAAATGGATTAATAAGAAATTAGGAAAAAGTGTTTATAAAAATCCTCAGTAATATCTCTAACATAGTCACATTTAAAAATCCCTTTCATATTAACTTATAAAAATAAAATTTAGAAAGACCCAAAAAAACACCAATGTTAATAATGGAATCCCAATTTGGTATACCAAAAAAATGTTAATTTTATTTAATTTTAATCAATTCCCACATATTTCATTATAGAATGTAAAACATTTATATTATCGATCAATATATATATATATTCATATATTACATTATATAAACCAAATATTATATAATTGGATCAAAATATTATTATTACAATGACCAAATTATTATAAATCTAATATTGAGATGAATAATTGTTAAATAAATTGTGATAGTATTTATAAAATCAATATCTTAAAATTTTAAATTAATCACCCCTTTAAAAGATAGGTAAATATATAGGATTGTATTTTTTTGAAATGAAAATTGTAATACAGAAATGATAAATATTTGGTCATGTCCAAAAATAGAATTATTCAAAATCACCCACCATAGATAATTGAAAATGACATGATTCTAAAAAATTAATATAAATCATGGAGTGAAAGTGAGTTATGTCCAAAATGTATGAAACCATTCCATTGTGTTTTCCAAAATCATGGAGATGTTTATGGTGTGATACAATATTTTTACTTCTTTAGTTGATGTATTTATTTTCATGATCACAAGTTTATAAATGAGTAATATATTTTTTTAGTGTTACAATTCTAGATATTGTATTTTCTCATTTTTTTGAAGTTATTGTATCACCTTTTGGCCAAATTGTTTTCAATAATGTCTCTTTTATAATAGTAAAAAAACACCACTTTGTTAATATGGTTGATATATCCATTCTTTAGATATTCTCTTCTCTAGATAGACTGTCACTTAGTTGGACATGTAGTTGATCCATTTTTTTTGTTCAATCTATATGTTTGTTTGGATGGTCTATTTTATAGAAGATCCCCTATATAGGCATCCAAAAAAAATTCTTGTGGTTTATCATTATAGTATGGTCAATACTCCTAATTTATTAGTTATTTATAAGGTGATGTGTATCCTTCAGCTAGTTAGTACATTTTCTTTCTTTTCCCGATTGGTTTTTATGGAAAGTCTTTTAGTTTATAAGAAGAATTCCAATTTTTTCACAAATTACATAAACCCCTTTTTTAATAAAATTAATTAAGTTAATGATAAATGTATATTAAATAATTGTTTTTAAATTATGTTAAAATTAAGATAATTTAAATATTTTAATTCTTTAGGGATATAACATTTATTTGTTTCATAAAAACGGAATTATTTGTACGAAATTTAATGGTGAAATAAAAGGATAGATGCCTATGTTTTTTGTGATTAAATTTTAGATTTGTTTATGATGTTCCTTGTATTAAATGTTTTTGTTTTATATTAATTATTCTAACATTCACTCCATTTTGGATGGTATATCCTTCCCTAGGGAGTTTTCTTACCCTTAGGTGACCAACCCAAATCATTTACTATGATTTTATATCATGTACGCAACCCCCTCATATATATGTTTTGGTTCCACAAAATCATGAATAATTCACGCGATGAAGGATCCACCATGTAAATCTTTTCCATTGAATGGTTTGATTTAATAAATATTCAGTTTACTATTGAATATGGTGTTATTAACTATAATTGTATAATATTTTTTAAATTATTGATTTATATGGAAAGGATAATTTCATTGTCCATTATTATGTCATTTTATCAAAAAATTTATTCTAATAAATTGTCAAATAACAAGCTACAAAAAAATAATTTAATTTTATAATTTTTGTGGAAAATAAAAAATTTAGAGATAAAATATATTCACATGTATAATATTTCATAAAAACTATAAAATTTAAATTTAAAGAGTTGGTAAAACAACACATGATGTATTGTCATTGTAAATTTATTTTATAAAAGGATTTAAAATACATATATGATAAATAAAAAATTTTAAAAAAGAGAATATCTAGCGTTTTAAATAATTTATATGTATTTATTTTAGTATTAAATAAATATATAGGTATTTTTGATCTTTTTAATCTTATTATATTCTTGATTTTTCCACTTTTATTATTATCATATAGCATGTTACTTTCTTGGTTGTGATTTTTTTATTGTTTTTTATCATTATTATATTTATTGAGATAATTAAAAATGTAAACATAAATTATTATATGTTTAGTGAAGTGTTATTTATATTTTAATTAGAATTGTTATTAAATTACGAGAACATTTAAATAACACATGAAACATGTTTACATTTTTATTGGAATTATAATATACTAACTATATGTTTTCTAAGGATGAATAACTATTGATAATAAATCAAGTTAATTCATAATGTGAAATAAAATTATATTTATTTCAAAATAATTATTAAACGGGATATGTGAGAATGTTCTTCTTTATGGTAGTTTATATTTCCTTTATTGAATTGCCTTTGTCACCATGTAATTCTTGCTGAAAATAAATTTCTTTGTTTTGATAATTCTATATGAAATTGTATCATTATATTAAATTGATGTAATCAATTTTTATCCTTGAATGTTTGGGAATATTGGTGAGTAATCAGTTGAGATTCACTGATTTAGTGATAGTTGATTCTAAGGATGAGGAGTTGGATTATTCCATTCACATTATAGTGGGAACAAATATAGTCTATTAGGATGAATCTAGATCATTGATTTATTATCAAGATATATTTTATTCATTATGTTTTTTAGTCATCGGTTGGCCAAATGATTTGGATTATTTTACAATTTCTTAACATAGTTATACTCATTTTACAAAAAATGTTCCCTTTTAATCGTATCTTAGGATAACTCATATAGTATCCAAAAAAAATTAATTCATAGTTTACAATGTATCTGCATTTTTTTACATGGGATACATTGTATATCTTATAATTTCATACACTTCACCCATATTGTGGGTGGGAATATGAAAAGTAGAAATATTCCAATGTGTTCTCTCCTATATCTAGGAAAATGAAGGAAAAGATGGATAACATAACCATCTCTAGAACTCTCAATTTTGATACTGTTTTTAATATGTGTATCCCAAAATATAATTGATTTCATTTTAAGGTTCATTCCAACCTAGGAAGTTATGAATGTCTATTTATTATGCATTTTTGTGCACTCTAAAAAAATTCTAATAACCCACATCTTATTTCACCTTAATTCATGAATTATTTAATAAAGGGACACATAAAACAATACCATACTATTTTTTATCCTACTATATTTTATATATTATTTACATAGAGATTCATTATGAATCCCTGATACAATAAAAGTATTGAAAACATGATTAAAAAACTCCTAAAATCCATCATTTTCTAAATCAACATGGGATAGGATGGGAATTTTTGTATGAAATGTTTGTGTTATAAATACCAGAAAGGGGATAGAAAATGAATATCATATGGAAAATTTGTAAATTTGATCTAATATTAATACAATGTTAAAATATAATGTTGCAGAATCATAATCTTGCTTGATGAAACATGATATAAAATTATACCATAAGGGAATCATGGGAATATGTCCTCAGTATAAATAATTTCATAAATATAAGACAAATATAACTAGAAAGAAAAGCTAATGCAGTGGATATAGCCTTATACTTTATTATTTTTACTCCATATTCCTATAAATTACATATCATAAGGAAAAACATTATCTAATGCATTGGAGAACTGTCTTAAGCACACCAATAATAATAAGAACTTTCTCATGTTCTCTACAAAGATCAGTCAACATAGTTACATATTTCATAACATTTAATATAGAGATTAATGTGTTTTTGTTATATAATAAATGTACATAATAAATTAATTATAGGTAAATCTAATTAAATTTTTATGGGTGGAAATGGGTATAGTAATTCATTAAAAAAATATTTGGCGTAGTAAATCACAGGATAATGCCTATAACATATCTGTGGTACATAAATGATCATATGGGGGATATTAATAAGAGTGAAATGGGAATATATTAAAATGGAAATAATAAGGATAGAAATAAGAATGCTTGATAACATTTCCCTCTATGATAAAATGAAAAAAACGAATAAGAAAAATGATGTTCTTGAATAATGATAAGATAAAGATGATTTTTTACAACTATAAGATTATTTTAAAATCATTGGAGGAGATTCCTAAGATCTTGGGGGAACCCTGGGACGTCTCTAGTGAAGGGTTTTTAGTGTAAATTAAGGATTCAATATTTTTGTGTGAATAGAAATTGTATTTTGGGTGGATTTATATAGAAAAATATATGAGTGTTCATTATTAATTTCCAAACATAGGATTTTCAAACTATATAACAATATAATCAAAACCATAAACCATATTAATATATTTACATATATTTCATCCACATTTAATTGGTTTTAATTATTTTACATGTTTATGAATCAGGATCTTTAATATAATACATTGGGTTAAGTTGAAGTTATTCATGTTTATGTTGAATTTCTTTTAAAAGTTTGACATATAATATAGTTTTTGTAGGATTCATTATGGATTTATAAAATATATTTAATAACCTCTATAACTCATTGTTTTAATGGGAAAATATATTTTCTTCTCGGGTATATTTATATATTATATTACATCACATTTGGTTCATTATGATGTAATAATGCACACCATATATTTATGTCATATATACTTTTTTTAAATAATCAAAGGTATAAAAAAATTAATTTAAATTCTCCATTGTAAAATTCTTATGTGGTTATTTTGATGAAATATTCACATTATTGAACTAAATATCAAAAAAAAAGTACAAAAAAATTTGGTTTTTTGATAAAAATATTTTGATTACCCTTATAAATATTATTTATTATTTATCAAATTATAATATCATCTTTATATAAATAAATTTATTTTCAATATTTTTCATACTAAAAAAAATTACCTAAAAATTTATTAAAATAGTTATTATTAGTGTCACAATTGAAATATTATATTTCAGTGAATATAAATTTTTTCTCGTCCAATAAAAAAATATTTTTATCAAACTTATTATTTATTCATTTAAAAAATAATTTGAAATAAATAAATATAATCATAGATTTATTGATAATAATATCATAAAATTCAAACAATTAGGAACTATATACAGATCCAATTATTAAAATAGTTAAATTACTATAGGTACGGTTTGTGATAGTGATATTTTCAGGGGGTGTTTCGTCTTCCGTTGTTTGGAATCTGATATCGATGATCTAGAAATTTTCCACTGAATAGTTTCATTAATGATTTTGTTTTTGAATCTAGATATGTTATGGTGAATGAAGACACTATGATATTATATATCTCTTTGAGGGTATGATAAATGGGATTCATTGGTTTTTATTCAGCATTTCATGGCAATCAAATCACACATATATTTAAATTTGACATTATAATATCCCTTTTTGTATACCTCTCATAGGGTTATTATTCGAAAACTATATTATCAATTGTTTTGATTTATATCATTATATTGAGTTTTATATTCCATTAAACTATTCAAAAAAAAAATTTGATCATTATTTTCAAAAATTCATTTTATAGTATGTAATTTACTCATATAAAAAATATATATCATTTTCAAATGTTTTTGAAATTACATTATTCTCACCTTCAAAAATTCTACCCTAAAACAATCTTATTAATGAATAAAATAGATAAGAGAACATCAATTTTGTTTCCTAATATTTCTCTCATATCACTTCATAAAACTTGAGATACCTCCATTTAACATTGACTATTTGTGTTATCCTATTTCATGGAATGTTTTCTTTATGATCAAAGTACATCACTATATCATCCTCATATGATAGACCTTTTTCCAATGGTACCACCTCCATATTCTATTCTTGTGAGGGGTATATCATATACTTCTTCCATTGGGGCTCATGTCACACAACATGTAGATAATACTGGGTATTTGTTTGTAGTAGTTGATAGACCACCACTCCGATGTGATCAAGGATATCAATGGGAATTATTTTTCTTAGAAAAATAACTCCATTCATCCAAAACATCATGAATTTCATCCATTTTGATATATGAAATAAAATATTATCTTCTACCCCAACCTCCAGGTCTCATCGACAATATTATACATTTATTTTTTATTTATATTATGTGAATTTCATATGACGATTAATGGATTTTAATTTTTATATCATATATTAGATAATATCATTTACCATTATCTTTTGATCTATATCTTCAACTTATGTCGTCAGAGTCTGAAACCTCTTCTCATACAGAGCCTCATAACGTTCCATCAGAATTTGAAAATAAAAACTATTACTATATGAGAAATATAATAGGGTATTTTTTTATCCTAATATTAAAGGAAATATATTTAACATGTTATATATATATATATACTAGTTTTTTAATGTTTATTTTATATTTATAATCCATATATGAGTGATATGTAATGAAGTTGATTATTATTGTATTGAACACTTATTGAATGACTCTACAAAACCACATAGTAATCCTTAAATAATTATTTTGTATAAAATATTGAATAAATCCTTGTAGTTATATAACATTCATTCATTGTATCTTGTTCTAATGATTAAGAGGGAAATTTTCATTAATAATAATGATAAATCGCTGAATATTTAAGCTGATCAACTTCCAACAATATAGTTTTAATTACATTAGATTTAATAGAAATTCCAATTATGAAATACATGGAAATTGTTTCACATTTATATAATTTTATAAAAAATTGTAGCATCTTACCCATTGACTTCCATCCTTCATCCATGACTATCTATCATACCATGCATTGAGACAGAAACCCTAAAATCTCTCTCTCTATGTTTTCCAAAAACATATTTTTGTTATAAATTCAACATATCAAAGTGATTTTTTAATAAATGGTGAATGAAGAAATATTCACATCATCCCTATGTATTGTTTATATTAAATTTATGTGGGTCTCATATCTTGGATTCAAACATCATAACTCTTTCTTCTATAAATATGAATAATGAAATAATGATAGCATTCTCTTATAAAGCCTTAAAGACTTTCAGAGCCTCATTGATCCACTCATGAATTGATGGCTTTGTTATTTTATAAACATTTTAAAGTAAATATAATTTTATAGTTCTAATATCGATAATTTTAATGTTCATGAATATTGGATCCCTCTCAATCCTCATCATGGATAAGGTTTTAAGGTCATTCTTACTCAGAAAAGAAGCCATATTTTTTTCTTTACCAGTATGGTAATGGATGGAACAGTAATATTCCATGATATGATTAAACAAAATTTTATGGAACATATTACAAAACTTTTTCCTAAAGATGTACTTGATGATTTTATGATCCATAAATGTTTCACACTTCATGTAGAGATAATGCCACAAAATCATTAATTTGATGATCGCCAAAGTAGATTATATATCATGAGTTGGGTAATTCAACTAATGTTCCATTAGTTAGAAAGAGGAATAAGAGATAAATTTTTCATTTTCCATGAGTATATAACCCAATAAATTATTGGATTATTCTATATATATCACAAATATATCCCTAAAGAGGCTAATTTCAATAAATGTATATAAATAAGAATTTTCATTGACACTTTAAACCATACCACAAAATCAATATTCCAAAAAATCTCCCCCTTCCAGGTCTTCTTGGTTAATGGGATTGAGAATTGTGAAAGGATTATCACAAATGAATGATAACACACAAATAATACAAAGAAACCATAGAAATATTTCAAATAGGATGTTATTGGATATCCATAAATTTCCATAATTTTTGAAGGTTATAAATATATACCATTTTTCATGATTACATATCATTGGAATGAGACTCTCTCCAACAATTATTATAATTTTCCTTACATCACATATATCATTTCATTCCAAGAGGTCTTTCAAATATATTTTAAATTATTCACATGTTTGTCATTTATTTTGAAGTAGATGATATTATTGAATATAATTGACATTAATAAACCAGGGAGGTCATCTCTATAGACTCTAACCATCATGTTTGTTAATATTTATAGATCATTGGTGAGTCTAAAATGGATAAATATAAACTCATAGTTCTCATACCTTGAACATAAATAAGTATTTGGGATATCCTCCTTATCCTTTACTATATAGTATACAAAATGATAATCCACTATACAGTAATACGTTCAATATATATGGATAATATAAAAAGTCATAAATACCTTATATATGGTAAATTATATTTTTAGTGATCTTTTTGAATACATGATAATAAATTAAGTGGAACATTAACCCATCCATTTCCATTAATTAATTATGAAAATCCATATTTTATTCCATTAAAACATTTATTGTGAACTATGATAAAAATTTAATGATTTTAAAATGGTATGGTAATATTCTCATACCCTTATGTACAAGTTCTTCTCATTTAGTCATTGATATCTTTCATGATTACCATTGCTGAGAATTTGTGATCTTCATATAAATATTTATATTTTTCATGTTAAGAGGAAATGTATTATGTATTACATGTGATAAAATGGTAATAGTTATGAGAAAATAGTGAGATATGTTGTAGATCTTTTATAAACGATTTATTTTACATTCAGTGGTTCCAAATTTAGTCGACCTATACAATTATTGCATGGATCATTATGATATACAATTACTATTTTTCTATTAACATAATATATCTATATATGAAAATTATATGTTAATATAATTGCTAATTTTAAATTGTCTAATATTTTTTTAAGGTCGAATGATAAATCATTACTGATATAACTGTGGATATTTTGACGAATAGGTGAAAATGATAATTTTTTGAATATGATAATGAATACCCTTGGTTACACCTAATGATTCATATATTGAGAATAATTTTTAATGATTTACTATTCTATTGTATTAATGTCTAGATTATCTAACATTATGATGTGATTATTTTTTCTCAATCAATTGTTTTTTGTGTTAGTGAATCAATGGAACCAAAATGAATCATGTAAATATTAAATGTGATGGAAAATATTAAAATTTTACTCCTCTGTAACTGAATTTTATTTTTGATTGAATCAAAAAACTTATTTTTATCCTCACATTTATTTCTCAATATATTATTCAAGATTACATTATAAATGACAAAAATAGGGAACAATTTTACATTATTTCCTTCATGATGAAACATTAACATCTTTTAATGGGTACATGAATCCTCTACTTACATAGAAATTTATAAGTACCACTGAAAATGTTTTCCATTATCCAATGATTGCAAAATGAGAAAATATATCTTGATGTTCATAATTTTAATTGATATGTAAATCAATGATGGAATATTATACAGTACACAAAGATACAATATGAAATTGAATCAAATGATGATATGATTTTAATCGATTATTCCCCAATATGTACATTGCTTGTATTCTTTATATGGACATGTGAATGATGTTTTGTGAGTTGAAATAGAAGGATGATTAATATATTTTTAATAGTGGGTAAAATTTAACAAGACCTTTGAGGTATGATCCTACTATTATCATACAACATTAAAGCATGTTTTATTGATTCTTTAATGGTGTAATACAATGTCTCCAAATGAAATTATCCTTAATTTATTTCAATAACTGTTAACAAATACTTCAATGTTATATCATTGTGGAAATAGATATTGGAGTTATTCATCAATATCATGTTTTTGAAAAGAAATGGAAGAATGATGTCAAAGGTAATTCTAGAAACCATGAAAAACATAATATAATATTTTATTTATGGATACTGTGTTGAAGTAGATTTAGAAAAAATTATCTAAAGGGAACTATAAATCTATTCATTTGTTGATATGGAAAACATTAGTAAAATAAATTGCTGGTATGATTGAGAAAAATATAACTAGTGATTGGAATAGAGTGAAATCTCTACAGAATACACCACACACACCACAGTTTTTCAAAAATAGTGAGAATGGACATTATGCCAAACATATCACAAAATAAAAATGTTAATTATGATGATTAACATAAAAATCCATATAATCATAATGATGAAGGGATTTCCCCATCAATTACTATTTCTGATGAGCGGTATGATAATTATTTGGTGATGGGTACATGTACCATCCAATATAAAACTGATAATTCATTATTTTATTATGGATATAAACACTATTTTATATTATGTGTATTTTTCGGTGTCAATATACAACAACAATTATTATATTTGTAATTAGTAGTAAAATGTCATAAAGCTACTATTATCACATCTCAATTATAGGATTCATCATTGATTAATAATTTTAGAATGTACTTATAGGAAATCATTTATTCTTATTATGATTTATTTCCATGTTATTATATCAATGTCTTTTCAATATATACCTAAATTCCACATCAATTCAAATGAAGGGATGAATCATTTGATATTCCAAATCAACATGTGGTATTATATATATGTAATGATAAATATAATTATTGACTGAAATAAATTGATATAATATACTTTATTCCTTTTAAAAATGGATTAGTAACGTATATGGTTGGTTAAAAATTCAAAACTGAAGATATTCCAATTATGTGGCTATTTTTTGGTGTTTTCCAGAAGAATTTTTTGATATTCCACTAAATCAGGAAGTTATGTTGTCAATTGACCTCATACCTATTAGTAAAACAATTTTAATTCCACTATACAATGGTTGTATTTGTGTTGTTGGAATTAAGGAAGAATCACTAATAAAATATGGAAAATGGAGTCATTCGTCCATTTCTGACACCATGGGTGGCCACTAAATGATAGAATTTCTCACATTTTGGCCCATGACATCCACTATTAATATTATATGTAGTTTTCTTTTTTTATTTATATTATATTTTTATGGTGGAGATTATCTCTCACCCATCTAATCCTCTCAAAAATTTTACATGGAATGGAGCTATTAGCCATTGGAAAGATGAATTTGAAGATAATTTCAATGAATTGAAGGGATGGTTGTCCAGTAAAATAATTCTAACACTACCCAATATTATATAATTGTTTTTAATCAATAGTGACACATAAATTAGGGTATTATTCTCAATTCAAATTCAGAATGATATGGTTATAAATTTTCCCTCACACAAAATGATGGTTCATGAGAAAACATTCTCATATTATGATATTCTATTTCTATTGTTAAATTATACATTATATATTGGAGGAAATTTTATTAATGGAGAATAGTGTGATATATAAACTAGTCATAAAAGATTAATGTTTATTTTTACAATGAAATAACTTAATATTCACCAAATAGGATAGTTTGAGATGTTTATAGATGATGATTTCTCAATACATTACCACCCCAAGATAGAAAACTAGGTGGAAGATGATATGAGTCAAAAGTATAATTCTAGTTTAGTATGTGATGATCCTAAAAAATAACCCATATTTATGGATATTCAATGGATAGAATATGAAATACTAAATAAGGGAAAAATTTTAACATTCTCAATTGAGTTTTCAACCACCTTTCCAGGTGATAATTGACGGGGTATAGAAGGAATATGTAGGGTTGTAAAAGTATGTAGGAAATATTTTTTAGATTAACCTATATTTTGATTGAATAATATGATTAATGAACCACTAATGATTCTCTTATGTGAAATTTTTTAAATATTAATTTGATGATGCTCATTGTTCATCTTTCACAATTCATCATAGAAAAGGGGATATGAATAAATTTTTAAATGTTAATTTTTTAGGGGATAACACAAAGGGAGATAGTGAATATTATCCGTGTATGTTCATGGTATGTAACCATTTTATGTATGGGTCATAAATATGTAAGAGGATGTTAAAACATTTTTCTATACTATAATAGAAATAAAAAAACAATAATATTGATGTTTTCAAAAGATTAAAAATGACAAACTTATATAATGCAATGTGGTTTTTAGTCTATTTAAAAAAAAGTGTAAGTATCATTTTCATTAGAGAGGATTATTTGTTGATAAATTTTTCAAAACATATATTATGGAATTGGTAAGTATTCATGACATGCCTCAATCTATTGAATTTAATCAGGACAAAAGGTTTACCATTATGTTATAGTGAAATCGTAAGTACAACTAGGATAATGAATTGAGTTTTAGAATGGTGAATCATCTATAGATATATGGTTACCCTATTAAACAATTCAATCCATAGAGATTTTTTTTGATATCATGGTGTACCTATTACAATGGATTCTGGGATAATTATAATCTACTAGCTGAGTTTTATAAAAAAATATTTCATTAAACCATTAATTAAAATGAGTAATTATGAATATTTATATTTAAATAAGTATATAAATAAAATATGTAGGGTTTTTATTGGATAAATAATGATATTGACACATAATACAGATCGGAAAATGATATATAATTTTATATCCATTTATGCACATATTGAGGTAGCCGAGAGTGGACACAAAATTTGTCTTCAAAATCATCAGCGTGCCATGGAATTTTAAATTTGATGGACGTATTTTTAGTGAATGTTTGCATTGAATAATATAATATGATTTTCAATGAATGTAAATATGAATCATATGTATGTTATCATTATTTTGATTCTCGATCCATCAACACACTCTCAAGATAACAATGTGATCCATGAATATCTCATGAGGAATTATAGACATAATTCATCATATTTTGTAATCACATCCATCATACCAATTGAAAATTATATTTCATTTGATGAAAAATTGGTGGAATTCATGGGTCGTAGAGAGTATTTTCTATTTAAAAGATAAACTCTCCAAGAGAATTCTTTATAGAGAAATATAAAAACTTGATGAATATTTATTGGTACCAAAGGCAGTAATGACACAATGATATCCACATTTTTTTCTATAATAATTAAATATTTCTAGGTTGAAATTAATTTTATGTGATGTATAATGTCAAAAATTTATATTTTATGAAATTGTACGGCAATTAATTTTAATTTCTTTGATTTCAAATATTTTACACAACATATATATTAAACAAATTTTGATATACTATTAAATTAATGATATCATGTTTTCAATGGATTTGTAGAAATGGATAATAATTTATATTTAATGAAATTATTTTGGATACATTTGTATAAATTAAATAATTGGGTTTAAAATAATTACATATTTATTTCAATATTACATGAATTTAAATGTGATAATTTTCTTAAAAAAATTATTGGAATACTAATTTTTTTCATAATTAAACAAAATAATCACTATTTTTAATGTCTTAAATGAAATGTTTATATTATATAAAATATAAATAATTCAAAATTAATTTTAAATGTTTTCTAGGAATGGACTAATAATAATATATGTTTTATGTTTAATAGTTTATTTTTCAAAAAAGAGTTAGTCACCACCTATTGCATTCATATTTTATAATTAATTTATACCACATTGGTAAATTAAATTGTATTAAATAGATTCCATATTTTTAATTTTTTAGCTTTATATTTTTCAACATTCCTCAATTATATGTGGTCAATATGAATAGTAATTGATGTAAAATTTATGACATCAAAAAAGGATAAATCATATTAATCTATGATATAAATAACTGATGAGGCTCTACGTTTTCATCGTAATTTTAATTTGATTAATGGAATTCATCCTTAACCACCATAGGCTTGAAATTGGGTTTTTAATGGGACCTTTTACACAAAAATTACCTATTTAATATTTAAAGGAATGATAGTTAATGAATATAAATATAATTGTTTTAAATATCACTTATGTGTCTAACTAGGGGAAAACAATGTTTGGAATAAATTTCAGTGTCTATTATGAGATTATGGGATTTAATTTTATGATAGGAATTTACTTATATTTTTTATAAATTATAATATAATATTACATTATTGTGAAACACCAATGTTGTGTTTCTATAATTAATTATTTATATATAAATGTATGTTTATATAATTATTTAATAAATATTTAAAGTAATAAAATTAGTATGTGTTCATTAATTATACTAATTTTTAAAATTAATATGAAATATTATTATAATTCTATATAATTATATTGGAATTATCCATTTTACTTGATTTATTTATTATCAAATTAAATAAATAGTATTATATAATCCATTAGTGAGAATTTATAAAAACAATATTTCATTAAATGAAATAAGATTCATAAAAATATAATTTTCAGCTAAATGAATGAGATATTAAATTAAACATCAACAATATTAAATTTATTTTTAATTTTTAATTGTTTAGTAAAATTTTTATACTATAAAATATAGATAATAATAACACTACACTAATTTTTATATTGGTTAAAATCAGGTTAAGAAAATAAGGAAAAAATATTATCTAAAGATGTAATTTTTTTAGAATATATATTTTTGAATCATCCTCATAATATATTTTTATCATATCAATATGGAGTAATTTTTACTTCAAAATGTATTTCTATTAATTTAAAATTTTATTAAATTTCAATGAATCCCCTCTCCTAAATTATAAAAGTGCTCCCTTTATTTTTCATCATCGCACCATATTGATCATTAAATCTTGAAACACCATTAAAATTTTATATTCTAATTGCCCCTACACAAATTCTAGAGGTTAATTTATTTCAAAAATACAAATAGAATATCCCTTAAGAGGATATATAAATGAGATATTGCAAAAAATTTCTTATATAATTAATGAATCATTTTCTTTTTAAATACTCTTCTTCATCATATAAATATATTATATTATTAAATAAAAAATTATGTTTCCTCTATATACTTAAATTATTTCAAGGTTATAAATCCATCATTTTTCACCATCTTTTCATCAAATTGGATATGAGGATTTCCCTAATGCGTATATACACATTACGCCCTATACATAGTGATACAATTCATTTATTATCATCATATTTTATTGATGGTTTTAAGGAATACATATGATAAATTTGAGATTATTGTACTTATGGAATGGTAATTAAATACCTACCTTCTATCCATTCAAATCAGTAAAAAATAATAACATCAATAATTCATAAGTGTTAACAACAACCACTATGAAGTGGTGTGATTCATTTTTCATATATTTTTAACATTGAATGTAATAATGATGAATTTAAGGAAATATATGATATATATTATATAATAATTACTATTCAAGTTGATTTATTGATTATCATTTTTTATTTACATCCATTGTAAAATAACTATGACATTTATAAAAATATACATCTTATCGTCTCTATAAATGATGTTGTTCATTTTTCTACATCTATAAATAATGAATTATTTTAATCATTTATGTAATGAATATATATCACATTTATATAACGAATTAAATTAGTTATATGGTGAATCCTTGATCTAAATACAAGTTCAATATATAAGAAACAATAAAATACACAACAAATGAAGTAGATAACACCCATAACATTGAATATAATAACGAATTGACATCATAAATGATAAAAAATTATATAATTAATTATATATGATATAATATATATGAGTATGGTTTTTTAGTTGATTTTTAATAAATGAAAATTTATTATAAACTATCTTCCAATGCATACAAGGGATGTTTATCCTATGATAAATGATTTTCATCTCATTTTTATATTTATAGGAGACATGCCTCATAGAAAAATTGTTTCTATTGTATTTTTTATATGTTTACTATGAATGGATTTTTTGAAATTTTTTCATGAAAAATATTGGATATAAATATCCACTAATGGACCTTTTTTCATAGGTATTATTATTCATGATTCACTAGAGTGGATGGGTATTATGTTAAAATATCATTATTTATCAAGATGGTTGTTGATTATGTCTCCACTGATGAAATATTATAATATATCCCCCATGAAACACATGAATGATTGTTTTATCTTTTAATTTCATAAAAATAATTGGTTTATTTTTATTTTAATCAGCTTATCTCACAATAAATGGAAAATGTATTTTTATGGAAAATCATATTTATCTCCCTCTTGAGTAATTTTTATTATATATCCATGTTTTAAAAATAAATTAATGAACGTTTTTACAATGCTAATTTTGTTTCTAAAATAATTTTTTCACATTTTTTATTTCTTTTAAATGATTCATGTGGAATCGTCTTTTTGTTTCCAAGGTAAGGTAGTTTTTTATTTTTTTCCCCATATTGTTAAAGGTAATATTTCTAATAAATTATATATAAATATTGGAATTTCATACTGTCATTATATCCCATGGATTTGAATATTCATTTTCACGTTTTAATGATTATATTAATATAAAAGTTTTTACGTGATATTTTTTATATTCTTATATTTTAAAACTATTCTTTCAAAAAAGAAAGGTAATTTTAATCAAGAAGATTTTAATGATCTGTTAAGATTATTTATATTTTAATCAAATAGAATCACATATGTCACTATTTCATTATTATGGATATTATTTAAAGATACAAAAATTATCCAGTATATAGATTGGTTTTTTGAAAATATTTTAATAAAACACATTTATTTTCCACTGGTTATGTATTGATGAAATGATTAAATGTCCAATAATCTAGTTCATTTTTACATGGCTTATTCTAGGGGAAAATGATTATGAAACCCACATATTATCATGGGTAATGATATGATGAGATTTTTATGATAATTTAAAAAATATATATGTCATTTTAATTTTTTGATTGCTTAGAACAATGTCAAATTCCAATGAATTGTTTAATGATTGAAATATAAAGAGAAATATGTGATTGTAATTGGTAGTTAACCAAAATATGTATAAAAAATTATACACTATAATGTCATGTAAATGACCATTGATATCAATGGAAATTGTTTTATATTCCTATTTTTGTTACATGAAAAATTGTCTTATTCATATGGTATGATGGAATATCTCATGTTATTTGATTCTTTTATAATTTAAGTTTGATGAATTTACAATTTTTATTTTTTGACTCTATATTATGATTTATGATAAGAAGGGTAGGATTTTTAGGAACAATGATCATGTTATCTTTCCATTATGTTCATGTTAATATTAATTGATCATTGAAATCTTCTTTGTATACCCTTACTAAGAATTAGATATCAACATTTCATGAGTTTCTTTCCCCGATGTTATGTAGAAAGGTACTGTTAATTATATGTCTATAAATGGTGTGATTTATAAATAACAGAGTTTAAGATGACATATATCTTTTAATAACAAGTGGTTTATTAATTTTTATTTTTAATGGAACTAGGCCAATACAATTCTAGAATGGATCGTTATATTATATAATTAATATTCTTCATTTTTATAGGATTACATTATATAAAAAATGTGTATAATGACCCATGATTTACGTACATGGAAATTAAATTTCATTTGTATAATACTTAATACAAGAAACAAACGGACCCCCAATGACCATATTAGATTAGTTAAACAGACCCCCATTGACCATATTAAATTATTTCATTGGAAAATGAGATACATAAAAAACTAGTTCATAAATCATCTACATCATCACATATGTTTTACTTCACAACTAGAACCCATTTTGAAACATCTTACTTAGTACCCTTCATATCATGGGGAAAAGAAACATTATAATGCGTGAGATTAAATTCCCAATAAGTGTACACATTGAAAATTTCAAATAGAGTAAAAAAATAAAAATATATGAACATAACTTATGAAAATCATACCATTTAAAAAAAATATATAAATCATGAGTCATGAAATAAAGATTAGAAGTTCAAAAGGAATAAATCATATTGGAAAAAGATCGACGAGGAAATACAATTGGCTTAAAACCTAGAGTTGTGTAAAACACATAAGGATATAAAATAACTTCACTATTAGACAAGGATTATTTCCAATACCATCATAGTGTAAAATCTGCAGTATTAATCCAGGTTTTATTTCTGTTCCATCCATATATTACTGATGCATATTTACATTCCATTAAATCCATTTTTCGGAACATGAGTTTCATAACCTTATAGTCATGTCTATCCCATGAGATATAAATTATTACCTAATACATTATAGGAGATATTGGTCCAACAAATCTCATAATTATATCATTATTATTTGTTCTATAAAAACATAATTCATTCTTGATAAAAAACCCCAAGAAATAAAATGGGTTTCTAAAAAATCATTATATCATAAAAAATCCATCTAAAAGAAAAGGATTTAATAATTATAATTCCATAAAAAAACATATTCATACTATAGGAATAATATGTTTAGTGTACCAGAATCATAACCCTATTAAATAATGTAATCATATATTGAAAATAATTTCGATAGAACACTTGAAATTAATTCTTGTTAAAAATATCCTATCTTCCTTAAAAAAATTGCATATCTCAAAATACTTAGTAATTTTAAAATAATATAACATAGTTGAAAATAAACATGAAATATTGTAAATTATTCTTCATGGAAGTAATAAATTATAAAAATATAAAAATATATTCATGATATATAAGTTAAACCATTATTCTCCTCATTCATTTTATAGAAAAGTAAAAAAGTACCTCATAACAAAATATAAAAAAGATCCTTTCATACTATTTAATAAATAATTCATAAATGGTTTAAATTGAATCCCAATAACTATATATGAATATAAATAACATTAAAAAAAATTCAATCATGGATATGGAAGATAAATGTACTCCAATAAATTGTTATGTACAAATAATCTCATATAATAAGGATATTGAAAAATTATCCCTTACCTCAGGTCTTATTTCGTTTGTATATAACCAAAAATCTGATATAATGATTTAAATAATTTCATTGACCTATTTTAGAAACATATTAATTTTTATTATAGAATATATGATCATATTGTTAACTTTTTTCTATTCACAATATTACTCGTACATTGGGTATTAACTTGTTTTTTTCATACACATGTTTTTTTATAGATAAGTTCTTATTCTTCATATTAGGTTATATTTATGTAATTTACATAATGATATTAGTTTAATATTTATAATATTTATTCATTAAAATCATTTATATAACCAGGATTCAATGGAGATCATGTAGATTGAATCATAACAGATTGTGGAGATGGCAGGCCACATACAAACACAAGAGACTATATCATTTCCCATAATGGTGGAATGGTACTGAAGTGGATGGTATATGTTTTGTTCCATAATCTATATCATGTTATTATAGTCATATATTAATATTATTTCTATCATTATATCCATACATGTAAGATAGTGGTGAAAAATAGATTACACCATGATGAGGAGACGTTAAGTTGTACGTATGTATGTATAGTGATATTGATATTATAGGATGGATATAAGGGGGATATGAATGATACGAAAACATAATAACATATTCGAAACTAATTTATACACAATTTATTACATTATAATTCAAATAAATCAGGAAGTTGAAGTAGAAGAAGAATTAGTTTCAATTAATTAGAAGAGGATATTACATCTTCTTAGATATTCTGGCTGTAAATCCCCTATAAACGGAAGTAGAGGTGGACTTCTAAGAAAACCAGAACCTCTATAATGTTACTATAGATGTTTAGAATGTAAATGGTTTGTGTATTTTTGATCTTGAAGGCTCAGTGTGAAGCGAATATATGAGGGAGGAGGATCTCTTTTATAATTATGTTGAGGTGTTCTATGAGAATCTCCAAAAGTATTAATTTATAATAATCTAAAACCACATCCATGGAAGTGGTCATTGAGAGGAATATATTGGATCATCCTCATAGAAAGGAAAGTACACTACTTTTGATTTAAATGGATTTATTAAGAACCACTAGAGGTCATGTTGTACGAAGGAATATTCTAACCTACTTAGTAATCTTACAACTAGATCTGCAAGTAAAGGAAAGTTTCCCCCAAAGGCTCCTATTATTTTGAGAAATATGTATACTGTGGATGACAAATCTAGTGACATGGTGTCTGCAGGTGGTGAGGTCTTTGTCCCAACCCATCCCCATAGCACTACAAAGATAAGGGATCCTTGACAGCGACGTGATTCAAGCTCCACTGGTGACCTACAATGACTGATATCCTCAATGTTGGAACACATGGTCCTACTTATGCACTAGGGAGAATATATGGTAGGATAAGCAATGGATATACAATCACTGAAGAATATGTGAAAAATGCGTTGTGTGAAAACCACTAAAGAGGATGGTGAGTGGATTGATAAGTATGTCCACATTCTACTAAGATTCTTTAATATAGGGATGATCAACATGGAAGAATTCACGAAAGCTTGTGAAAAAATGGCACATCAGTTTAAAGGCATCTTAAATGGCTATCCCGACTCATGGGATAATTTTATTCCCTAGATTTTATTTAGGGATAGTTATTTAAATCAACTCAAACTTTTTGTCAACAAATTTGTAATTTATTTTAGTGTTTAATCATGTGAGGGTTCACAATTTCCTCTTAAAAGTGTTTTGAATATATTAAAGTAATGTTGGAACTCATTATAATTTATCAATGAATTATTCTATTTCGTTTTAACTAGGGTATCAAATATTTATATATTAAAAGGGTTCAACAATTACCTTTTTTCTTTCAATTAAATCATAAATAAATTATTTTTGATATTATTCACCATATTATTTTTATTCTATATTTTTTTATAAAAATTATGATTTTTATATAATTAAATGAAACATTATTTTGATAAATCCAAAATAGTTTCAATTTTTAAAATATTATATTGATGGATTTTCTAAAATAACAAAATAATATTTAATCATCGAAAAAAAATTATTATATCCCTATTTGTTAATATTAATTATTAAAATTTATTGGATATATTAATTATCCAAAATTATATTTATTTTAATACTTATAATAACATTAATATCCAATTTACATTAATAAAATAATTTCAACATAAGTTCTGTGTAATTATTTATAAAAAAAATTCTTGAATAAAAATTAAAAATAAAATACTATGATGAATAGAAATATTCTATATTTCATAATAATATTGTAATAAAATAAATATTCTATAAAATCCATCATTAAAAATGATGTAATAATTAAAATACGAATGTGTCAAGTTTAACATCACATAAAATAAAATAATTTAATCAACATAATACCATCTATAAGCCTCCAAATGGTCAATAAATCGACCATCGGGTTATTTGGGTCAATATATACATTTAGAATAATATTTCATCATGTTTTTGTTTATTTTAATGGTTATTATCATTTTAATAAAATTTAGTTTACTGATTTTTCACCAATTTAATAATTTCTACATCATAAATATATAATCCTTTAAAGTAATTATATATTACCTTGAATTTAAAAATAAATTACCATGATAAATAAAATAAAACAATATTTCAAATTATTATTTTTAATTTATTATATATATTGTATAGCCTTATATTAAAAATTATATATTTATTAACATAGTAATGTGACATCTTTTAATTATAATACATAAAATAAAATAATTATTATAATTCCCACCAAGTTGCCCAAAAACTAAAAAATAAACTTTTATTCGGAATATATGTTTCTCAAATTCAAAATTATCATTTAGATTCGTTCATAAAATATATTTTTTCCCATGTGAACACATAATATTAATTAAGGACAAAAACTAACACTTTATTTCTTTTATTGATTAATATATAATTAATTTCATATTCATGGAAAAGTGTCTATTAAATGACAATATTTTTATCCTTTATTATGATGGGAATAATTTAATTCATTGAATAAAATTTTATAGTTTTTAGAGGTATTTTATAGTCTTTATTATTTAAATTTTAAGATAAAATATCAAATTTACTTTTGACCATGGAAACTAAATTTACCATAATTTCTAATTATTTTGGAAAAAAATAAAGGGGCTCTATTTACTAAATTTTGAGATTCTGGATCAAAATTAAACATCCTTTTTTCAAAATTCAAAACCAATAATTTTCAAAATAAAATTTAAAATAAATCTGTTAAAATGTCATGAAAAATAGTTTTTTTTGAAAAATGTCCTCTCAAAATGGAGATTGGTTTTATAATAAATTTAGGTTTAAAATCTATTAAAACCGATAATTAGATAAAAATTATTTAATTAAAATTTAAATCTTATACAAAACAAAATTTTAGTTTGTAATTAATTTAAATGAAAATATGGTTTTCAATACGAATCAGAATTTACACAATTCATAAAAAACATATCAGAAAAATACCAAAAACTTAACAAAAGTGTTTTTTGATTATACTATTTCAAAATGGATATTTAATTTTTCTAAAATTAAAAATAAAATAGCTTCAAAAACTAGAATTAAAATTTCTACACCATGCAAAGCAGGCAAAACTGATTTTTTTTTTTAAAATATTCCTTTATTTTTAAAAAAAATATTATGTCATGACTAGAAAACATATAAGATAAATTTTAAACATTTTATATAATTTATTAAATACATATAGCTATAATAAAATACATAATGACTTATTTTATTATTTTAGAAAATCACAAATTTTCATTTTAATAATATATTTGAAGAATGTTAATATTGTACATACCTTCCATTATAATGAAAATGTTAATAGTTAACACAATAATATTTAAATTTTCTCATAAACAGAGTAGTTTTTAAAAGGAATTATATTAAAAAACATAATGTTATGTGTAACCCAATCAATGCCTAGTGTTCTCTATAAAGCATAATTAGTCGGTGTTTCGTATATCACAAGCATCTCTTCGTGTAGCGTACAACAAAAGAAATTAATGAAAATAAAATATTTATATAATAAAAATATTCAGGTGTTATAGTACAGGTATATATATACATATAATTTTCTTTTATGTTTATTTTTTTATAATTTTTTTTAAAAAAAATGGTTTAGTTAACTTTTATGAATTTATATTAAATTATATTACTTCAAATTCTAGAAATTGAATCAAGAAAAATGGATTAAATATTTTTAATATAAATGATTATATTTGGTAAATATATCCATTTGATTTTATATCTTAATGAATAATGAGAATGATAAATATATTTTTTTACATAATAATAGAAAATTCAGAAAATTTAATGTGAAATAATATGATTGGGATTTTTAAATTTGTAAATTATTAGAAATTATTACATTAGATTATATTAATTATACCTTATACGTCGAAAATTAGAATATATCCTATTTTGGGCCATTTTCCATTGGTAATGAAATTTAATTATTATATATTAGTAAAATAAAAAAAATATAACCCTCTTTATGTTATTATTTATAATATATTTTGATTGGAATAAAATACAAATATATAATTTTCTGTAAATGATTAATATTAATATTAATTCATTATTTTAATAATGGTTAATTTTAATTAATTTTTATTGGTGATAATGTTGTCTTAAATGCTTATACATAGTCAAAACAATTCTTGTTTAGGTAAATGAAACATTATGTTAATTAATTTTAAAAACATTAAAATTATTATTTTTTAGATATACTGAAAAATTCAAAGAATTTCATACACATTAATAATGTATATTAAATGAGAATTTTTTAATATTCTAGTTCCATTGATTTCATTATGATAATAAATTAAAAATAAATGAATATACAGAAAAATGTCTCTTATGATATTTTATAATAACTTATATTTAATGGGAAAATTAAAAAGTCAAAAAATAATTTTAATTGGATAACTGCTATGAAAAATTGTTGAAAAACAATATTATGGAAATTTTTCATTCTACATTAAGACTTATAAAAAATTTAATACCATTAAAATAAAAAAATGTGACATTATGTCTAATGATAAAAAGCTAAATTAGTTGTTAAACCAAATGATAATGTCTAAAATTTAGCATGTACATTTAAAAAAATCAATGTAAGAATTTAGTATTAATAATGAACCACATTCAATATTTTTCCCTTTTAGTGTCTCATAAAATTATCATGATTTATATTACTCCTTAATATTTTATATAATTCTATGTGTTTCATTTCCCTCGCCAACAATAATGATGCTAATATACTCTATTAGTTATAGAGTTTCTTAAAAATAAATAATACACTATCTGACCTAATTTTGTAATGTATTCTATCTCTACATCCAAGAGATAATATTTTTCTCATAATTCCATTATATGAGGGAATACTGTTTATTTTAAAAGATGACTCTAAAAGTAGGTTTATCGGTATTATTTGAATAATTCTGTGTTAATTTCATCTTCTATACTATATAAATATATTTTATCACTCCTGTAATATTTAATCTACTTTTATAACTATACAGATATGATAATATGATTATGGGAAACCATTCTGCACCCCCTTTCCAACAACCTTGAAATGAATGTATCACTAGATTGGGTGTGTGGAATACCACCTCCATATATTAGTTTGATTCATTTTGGATCCCATCATTCATGGGTGGATATTTATATGAATCTATAAAATATTTATGGTTTTCAAGAAATAATTATGATTAAATGGTGATAATAAATAACATAAATAAATTCCCTTTTCCCGTTTAATAAAATGATAATGTTTCTCAAGCATAAATCGGAATATCCTTATCTCTAAGGCGATGTAACAATGTTTTAATGAAAAAAAATAATTGAAGATTCTAAAATTTTATTTAAAGTATTAAAATTCAAATTATATCATGATTATGATTCGGAAGATGATGGAACCATGAAAAATAATACCATGGTGAACTGGCCAAAGTTGTTTTCTGATTGTGAACTGATGTTCTTAAAAACAACAAACATGGACAAAACTATTTAATAAATAAATAATTAATGATTACATTATAAAATAATAGATAATAATATGGTCATATGACATAAAAATGATCTTAATAACATGATATATTTATACAATTTTATTATTTTGTTGATAAAGTATGTATGTGGCGTGTCCAGATCAAGATAAGGGGTTTCTTAACTCAATTTTATTTCATTATGTCATATAAGATCATCATTGTATATGTTAATATTTTATTATTTATATAGTATAAAATTATTTTTTGATGATTAATTTCTAATTTTTTTATGTGTATTTAAATTTGTTACACATAATCACTTAATTTTTTAATTCTCATTTAAATGTTAATATCATTGTAAGGGTTCCTAAGCCTAATAGAAACTAATTGATATATGTTTACTATTGCTATCATATTAATTTTTTTAGGTGTATATAAATCATTACTAACATGTTATATCATTAATAAATCATAATTCAGGTAATTTAATGTTTCAATCTAAATTATTTAATCCATGGGGGTTTCCCAATTTTACCAATAATGTAGGAGTTTATTTATAAATATAATAGATATTAGAGATTTTTTATGATTTTGTTTATATTAAGGGAATTATATGTCATTTATATCACAAAAATCATTTATTTTCTTCTTATATGGTTATTAATAGAGTTTAATTTTTTCGTTTATTTTTTATCTCATTATATACACAAATGATTGATTTATTTTTTATGTAAAATATATTTTTTTCTATTCTATCAGGAATATTTTCCTTCATGTCCATATTATAATTAAAATTAATTAAATAATTTTTATAATATTATAAAATTATAAATTAAAGAAACTTTTACACATGTTTTAATATCTATAAAATTTTTTAAATTAAATAATCTTGTCATTTTCGGAATGAGAAGGTTTTAGATAATGTTTGGAACAAAACATTTTTTTATGCTTCCAAAAAAAACATTCCCACCTTCATGTATAATATTTTACATCAACATTCCATTAATTTTTAACATGATTCATAATAAAGAAAATACTTTTCCTAATATTCTAGAAATTTATAAATTTTAAATAATCAATTTAAAAATTAATAGAGTATTTTCCTAACTAAATTTTCCTTATATAATGTAAATTTGATTTACTCTATATCAACATATTTTGTAATTTTTTTGTATTAATAGGGATATAATATAATAATGGAATCCCCCATGATTATTTATATTCATTATGATCATTATGACCCATACAATTATTTATAATTAATTTTCTAGTTCATATAACATATATAGTAATTTTTTGTCAAGGCATGATGATTAAGTTATTTATCTATTAATTTAATTATTTATTTATACATATTAATTATCATAGGGGTGATAGTTATCGATTTACCCTTGACGGAGGGGTAGGGTTCATGAAAAGAAATAATTTGGGTATTTTACACATGGATTACATATGTTATTACATTGTCCAATATTGAGGCCATGATGGTAATATTACATTTTCAAAATTTATGCATTACATCATTAAGAGAATAGTTATTTACTTCAATGTGATTATTAATTGATATATTATAAATGGATAAGTTTTAATCATATTGGTTTTTATTTTATAATTATTTTACCATCATTAATTCTTTAAATATTATTCATTACTAATTTATTCTATGTTTTTTAAATGATATGAATTCCCTTTTTGAGAATATGTGATCACAATATTATTTTTCTCATCCCCCAAGATATCAAGATGTGAACTATGATTTATATGAAAAATAATTTAGATGGATAGATAATTTTAACAGTAAAAATATTATTTTGTCTTCAATGTTTTCAAATGTGAAATATTTTTTTTGGATTTCCAAAAAATCTAAATTATTCGATGTATCTGGATATGATCACTTATGTCATCTTCTAATTTAATAGAATTATCACCTATATTTTGTGATTAGTGTCATTATTATTTAATTATATTCCTAAATAAATAATTATATGTATATTAATTAAAATAATACATATGGATAAAATAATTAAAATACCTGATGTTGTCCATTTAAAATAATAAATCCAATGTTCTCCATACATGAAAAATTATAATATTTACCAAATATTTATAATAAATTTTGTCATAATATCCAATGAAATGATTTAAAAAAAATTAATTTATTATCCATGCCGACAAATACAATATTTCCCACTATGAAAATTTACTGATGTTAACTATATATATAGGTATTTCTTTCTATATTTAAGTCAAATAGGAAATGAAGAAAAATATCATAGATTAAACTAATAACTGAATTACCATTCATTTTCAATTAGATAATCCCACTTCCTAACATCAATTATATCACATATTCTTTTGAGAATATATAAATATAATAGATCACAATATAATTAATATTTTATCCAATGCAACATTCCAATTTTAGTTTTTCCCATATTTACTTTTATAGAGATCATTTTCATAGTATATAAAAAGTTTTTAAATGAAATGTAGATATATCATCTTTCCCAATTTCATCACATTTATAGATTACCCAAATTACTTAATCTCTATTTCAATAAGTAGTTAATGGATTTATCCCAATTTGTTTTGTAAAAATAGCATATTGAATAACTGCATCTAAACCTATAAATTATCCATCCATATAAATAGGTTTCCCCGACAACAAATTATTAAAGATAATGAATAAAATTGATTTTATGTAAGTATAATATTTTTGTATTTTGTCTAATTTTTTTTGTTAAATAGTCAATCACATTATAGAACCATCGGTTTCAAGTATATAACCCTTGGTTTTTTATTTTTGGGAATCTAAGTTGTTTAGGTGGATTTAGGGAGGGCATGGAAGACGGTTTGCTGTCTTTTGGGGAATTTTATAAAGTAACACTATTGGTGTAAGAATTTTCGAAGAAGTGGATCTCCTATATGAAATTAACAAGGTGATACTCGGGAATCTGGCTAGGTGTGTAGTTACGTGCACAGGTTTTCCAAACCATTTAGCCACCCTAGAGAAACTGTACAATATGGGATAAATTCATTTTTAACTATTGGAAAACAATTTATCTATCGAAGTGGTCCACCCATAAGTAGTTCACTATGGGTAATAGGTTGGTGCATAGTTAGCACACGGTTTGCCTAACCATGTGATTAACTATGAGAGACATAAAAAATGAGATCCTTAATTTTTGGATATTAGTTGTTTTAACCCCTAAGGCCCTATTGTTTCTTATATTTCATCATTAACACTATATTTATTCCACCCAAAGGCTATGAATTATTTCCACATTGACTTGGGAGCATTTATATTCAAATAATGCATCTTTCAATACAAATTATCTTGATAAATCATCATTTATGGTAGTTCTGTGTACTTTATCTTAGATCTAATCTCTTCCATCTCAGGAAATCTTAGCTTGACTCTATTTTGGACATATTTATGGTTTTTTATTTTAAAAATAAAGATTTATTGTTTTCTGGTTTTTTGGGAAAGAGTTATATATAGTGGGTATTCAAATACTCAACCTTCTGTTTTGGGCGTTTTCTTATCATTTTTCATTTTAACTAAAATTACTAATGATGGTGGCCTCACAGTAAAATCCTCTCATTTAAAATTTATTTCCTAATTTCATATTTATTCTTTTGATTTAAATTTATATAGAAATGTTTGTTCAAATCATGGTGTAATGATTTCTTATTGATGATTTATAGACTTATTGATTTCCCTTGCAATGTACATTGGATAATTATTTGAAAATGACGAATTTAAAAATTTGATTAGTATTACATATCAGAAATGGTTTTGTGGAAATTATTTCTATAAAAAAAATTCAAATGAATTTGTTTTGGCATGATTTTAGTTTCATGATTTTTGGGTTTACATACTAGTGTGTATTAATATTAAATATGGGGCCTTGTTGAATTAGAACATGGTTTTAAGTGTGAAAGGTGTAATAGAACATGAAATATTGGTTACCTTGTGACAACTTGATAGATCGAAAAGAGACCATTCACGAGTATGGAACTTTCACATAGGCATGAAAGTTTAGATGTCTGCATTTTTGGATGTGTAGATTGGAATCAGTTATAACAAATGTGATTATGAAATGGTATAGAAAACAAGCTCGGTTTCACTCCACTTGGAAAAAAGTTTGGATTTAAAAACTGTTTTTATTATAAATATATCCGGTTTTGTGATAAACTATTTTAAATTGGTTTATATAATATGTTTTATATATAATTGAAAATATGTTGTATCCTAGTAGCGTGTCTAGGAATTCATTTGGGTAAAATCTACTGAGTTTCATTACTCAGCACTACATTGGAACATTGGTTATTTTAAATATTTTATTTATTGAGACACATATAAAGGGAATGTATCATATTTAATTAGTTTTTATTCATGATATATGACCATGGATTTTGATTTAATGAATGATGTTTTGTTTCAGTATGTAAGATTTCATGTTTTTTTCATTCATTGCCTACTTTTAATGTTAGCAGTTTTCCATTGTGGTACATTTTTGTAGTTTGATTTTTATATCAATGGTATTACTCTAAGTCATTTTACATTTTAATCATGAATTATGTAGTGGTATATTGGTTCGACATTATTGGTTGGGGTATTTATTTCTCAAAGACCTAAATATTCCCCCAATAGTATTTAATACCATTGATTTTTTTCCACCATTTTGTGTCATGGGTTTTTCACTTAAGGGCATGTATAAATTCCTCTGTATCTCAAACCATTATGGAGGAGAGGGATTTTACAAGTTATATCAACTTGTTAGGTATTTTTATAAAATGATATCATTCATGGGTGGTCTAATTTTAGGGAAAATTGGTATTGGTTGTTGGTATTGTAATTGAAAATTCATTCAGGTTTAATCTATTAGTTGGGTTAGTATAAATGTGTATGATTTCTCAGACATAAAATATAGATCAATAAAATATAGATCTGTCCTTTTTATGATGATCTATATATTAACATAGATTAGGGTACATAAGTGTTTTGGAGTTTCTTATAGGAGTTTTAATCTCATTATTATGTGTTTACCCAATGATATGAGAATTAAATGCATTAAAGAAATTACATCCCACTAGGAATGAAACTTAATTTTGTGTGATGTTTTTTATTTTGAATAATAAAATTATTTTTGAAATATGATGAAATTGTCTTAAATGACAAATTTTCAAAAAAGGAAATGTTATGGTATTTTAAAAATTGTTTTATTTTCAAAAGAGTAGTGGATTTAAAAAATTTAATAAATGTCATAATTTTGAAATTTCAGAAAGAACTATTGTGATAGTCTGATGTGGAAGAATTTGAAAAATATTAAACTCTAGTTTCTACAAAGTGATAATTATGATTTTTTTGTGGTTTTATAAAATAGCATTGAGTAAATGTCATTGGAACTAATCAGAAGAGGCCGTTGAGAATGTGGATACATCTGATCCACATGTGGACCAATAGTGGGTTAAAATCACCACTAAGGACATTCAAATCATCAAGTCCATAATACAAAAAAAATAATCATTTATTTATATCTATCACATATGTAAATCCAAGTTGAGGAAGTAGTGTTGTCATTACAAGAGGAGGGGAGTACACTATCACTAAGAGTAAGGGGAAGAGGGGAACCTTTTCTCAAGGAGGTTGAACACATCAGAATCAAAATACAATATCAAATAAACATCATTAAAGATCTAAGATAATGACTAGTCATTTTTAGTGTTTCACTAAATTTCATCAAGAGAGTGTGTATGAGACTACCTAGACCATGAAACACTTGCAATAAAATGGGACATCATTAGTGTCATTATTATAGTTCCCTGAGGACTTTTGTTTTGGACATATCATTTAATTCACAGATCTCGTATTCTTTGATGGAATGAGGGTTAAAAAATATTTCTATTCATTAGAACATATCAATGAATGGTGATTCCAAGAATACCATGCCTCTTTAGTAAAGGAAATAACATTAACATAATATAGGGAAATGTTCTACGAGTCAGAAATTATATATATATGAGCGAATTATTGTGGATGATTAGTCTTAATTATAAATAGTGATAGGTTTAATTCTTTTTAATTATACCCTTATACACACTTTCTTTTATATGGGTGCCTGAAATAAGTTTATTTCTTCATATGTTGTGGATTTTTCTGTTCAAGAGGTGAGAGGATTCCTTTTGTGTTAAAACGTAAAACTCATCTTGGTCCAAGAGAATGTTTAGCCTTTATGTCTAATAAATTTTCTATAACTATTTATAGAGATGAGTTAATATGATATTTATCTATGATTCAGATGTATTTCTATTATATAATCCTAGATATGGATAGGATGACAATGTTCACAACTCATATTGACAATTACACCATAACAGTTAGTCTTATGATTAATGATGGAATTGAGAAACACTTTACTAGAGACCTAAATTTATTATAAGGTTAAAAATACTTTTTGGATAAAGAATTCAGAATTATATCTTATCAGTTGGAATATTTTAAATTTCTCATTCATGGAAGAGACCATTAATATATGTCTTTAATTAATTTTTTATCAATTTCCAAATGTCTTTCTTTATAATTTCTCATGGTTTACACATACAATTGAATTAGAGCTTATAATTGACCTTTTTAGGGTAATTTTCATTTCCGTTATATATTATTAGAAGAAATAATCAAAATTAACCAGATTTAAAGAATATATGGAGGTGTTGGAACAAAAAGGGATTATTAGTCCTAGAAAGTCAAAATGGGGAGCCCTAGTATTGTTTTTCAGAAAGGCGAATGGAACCCTATGGTTTTATCTGTATTATCATATGTTTAACCATGTTACAAAAAATAATAGTTTTTACATTCGACGAAAGGATGATATATTTTGATCAATTTAGGGAAAATCAATGGATAAATATGATTTCATTATGCTTAGGATATCGAAAGTTTCGTGTTCGTAATGAGGTTATTCAAAATACAACATTTTGGAGAAGATATGGACATTATGAGTAAGTGTAAATGCATTTTGGTCATAAGAATAAACCAATGGTGTTTATGGTGTTGATAAATCAAATATTTTAGAGGTATAAAGATTTTATAATGGTGTTGTTTTTGGATGATATATAGGTGTATCAATGATAAGTTATTAGCATGAGAATCACTTGGAGACAATGTTGGTAATCTTAAGGGATCCTCTTCTATATGATAAATTAGAAATTATTAATTTTTAGATACAATAGGTATGTTTCATTGACTATGTGATCTTTAAAAATGAGTCTCTTTGAATCCTGAAATGATAAAAGATGTTATCTCTTGGAAAAAGGAAAATAATGTCTTCAAGATATTCAATTTCCTTGGTCTAGTAGGTTATTATCAATGTTTCATTCAATATTTCCCAAAAAAAGAATCAATAATGATAGCATTGTCAAGAAAAAATGTCATATTAAATGGAACAAGGAATGTGAGATGTTTTTTCAAGAGATTAAATTTCACCTTAAATCTATATGAATAATGATATATTTGGAATCAAGATAAGGATATATGGTGTATGTTGATGTTTTGGGATCAAGGTTAGGATGTGTTATCATGAAAGAACACCATGTTTTTTCTTATGGATATTGTCAATTATTATTGGATGATAAAAAATTATCAACACGTGAATTATATTTAGCATCCACAATCCTTGTGTTGAAATATTGTCGAATTAACTATTTTGTTTTATATTTACAGTGTTTAATGATCAGAAGAGCTTGAAACATAATTTCTAAAAAAGTGATATGATTCAAATACATAGAATATTTATCCACAATTTAAATTTTTTTGACATTGAAATGATGTATAAAGTGTGTAATAGATATTTTCGGAATGATTTGTTAAGCATAAACTCATTTTCATAGTTGATGAAAAAAGATTTAGATGAGTGGGAGTTGATGTCGGTCCATACAGACATGCTTGTGTAATGTGAATACCAAGGTGATGTTTTGGTTTTTATTATTTTTTCATCTATTCATAATTTGTATTGATAGTAAAATTGAACAATTAATATAATTCCTAATGTGTTCTGATAAGTTCATAACAAAATGGTGGGGATATAATTAATTTCTAGAGGGAGTATGGGAGTTTAGTGTTTTTTTAGAAATCGAATGGTCATACCTATGTCTTTTCCAGAACAACTCCTTCATGATTTCCACAATTAAATATGGGGTTTTCATAATTTAATACATAATATATATATATATATATATTTACATGAAGGTAACGTTTTTTGGGATCTTCTAAAAAGGAATTTGGAATAGTTTTTTCTATATTCTTAAATTATCAACTGTGTACAGAAGAGAATCAACAACCAATTAGAATGTAGCAGTCTATAACTATTTTTATTTTGAAATGGTAGAAGATAGAAATGTATTTATAATTGGTCACCCATGAATTTTTTAGAAAAATGATTCCATATGGGTGATTTTCGATCAACTAAAAACGTTGTCTCATTTCATCCCAATTCATGAATCTCATATTGTGTGTGACTTGTGAAAATTTTATATTTGAGAAGTGGTAATGAGTCATGGTGTAGTAGTTTTGATAGTGTTAGAACATGATCACATGTTGATGTATCATATTTTTTAAATCCATTACAAAATACCAAGGTACCTAGTTGACCATGAGTATTCAATATCATCCTCAAATGGATACACTATCTAAATGGACAATACAACCATTGTAAGATATGTTGTGTTCTAATATAATAGATTTTGGTTGATCATGGGAATACCATATACCATTAGTTAAGTTTTCATATAACAATAGTTATCAAGAATCAATATATATGTATCCTTTTAAATAATTTTATAGGATTACTTTTCATTATACATATTATTTTGTGGGAAATAGTGAGAAATCACTAGTTGGGTCCGACCCTATCAAAGAGGCAACATAGAAGAATCAGTTGACATAGAATGGGATGGATATGGGTTAGAGTCATTATAAATAATTTTTAGAGCATAATCAATGATTGTTTTCGTTTGAGTTGGGTGGAAATGTTTTTGTTATAACCTCTCCATGGCATTAGAATTGTCACGACCAATCCCCTGAGGCTCGTTCTGTGGAAACACCATGCCTACCTCCAACAGGATAGGGGATGGTTACTAGAGATGAGTAGCCATATTCCACCAAGGGGAGGAATTTTACTAGGATCATGTACAAAATCACATATTTCCATGAAAAAATACTGAAACTAAAAACAATGTGTAAATAAATATGCACCCCACTAAGACATCTACTAGGAGTAATAGTAATTAACTTAAAGGTAAACATGACAGAATACAAACCCAAATGAAATAGATAAGTACAAGATCATGGATCTCATCCATAGAAAAACATAATTAAAGGGAAGGTATATTGGGATGTCTTAATGTAGCAGAAGCATACCATGTCCATCATGTCACCCAGAAGATCCACCAGTCTCCTGGAGACCATGGACTCAGTAAAAGTTATCGATCATCATCAAAATACACAACACATTCTAGTGAGTACCATACAGTTGTGAGTAAAACAATACTTAGTAGGGAACTGAAACCAAAAAAGTTAAACCTACAAGTCAAGACACATGGAAGTCTACCAAAGAGGTAAATGAATTTTAGCCTCTATGAAGTACAGTCAAGAGAGTCAATAAGGTCTTATCACACCATGATTTATATAATATGAAACTACAACAATATTCAAATCCCATGACACATTCATTCTTCATAATTGCTTTGAAAATTCAATTTTTTTTTTATTTTCAAAATGCCTCTTTTTGGATAAGCGGTAACCAAAACAATGCATAGGATACAAACCATAATGAAACAAATTATAAATTAAAAAGTCAATAAAGTCAACAGTACCAAACCCAATGAGACATCTAAGCGAGACGAACCCAAGTCATCCGGAAATACGCCATAAATCATACTCATGTAACAAACTAATCGTCATCGTCGTCGTCGTCCAATACCACACCAGATGCTGGAGAGTACTCCACCGCTGACACGACTGATGTGAACAAACTCACCACGTCATCAGACCAACATCACAGATGAACCAACCTCATCAATACACCACCATTAACAACTCGTCAAACAAACCCAAGACATGAAGAAAATCTACATCACCACCGAACAAAAATCAACCAAGGAATGTGCTTGTAGAAAAAACTATAAAAACATAACCAAAGTCATGAGGAAGAAACACTGAACAAAACAAAAAACAAGAAATTCACCATGACATTAGTGTTTCCATCTCAGAAAAATGCCATCATCGAAGGGCCATGCAAGGCATGACGACGACCATTGAACCACACATCCCAAAATATCGGCGTAACCACTGTTCCCAATCCGCATTGGAGGGGCACAAAAGAACGTGAGACCAGCATAGGGAAGGAGTTGACATGTTCTCTGAGCTAGCGACATCGATGAGGAAGAGGTCTAGGTACAACAAAATCAAAGGCAACAGACTCTAGAACAGCCTAAAATCCTTCGACCTCCAAACCGAAGAACCCAAAACCTTGAGGTTTCCACCACTTCAGCTCCACCTTGGAGAGACGCCGAGGTACGTGATGTCAAAGCAGGGGATGAGTGACCAAGACATAGACATCAACAACCTTTTTCAGGCCGTGAAAGAAAATGACTATTCCAAAATAAGAAACCCTTCACTTGAAGCAGCCACCCAGAAGGGGTATGAACATGGAAAGACGTGGTAAAGGAGGGGAAGAAAGGAACAAGGGGAAGAGGCGGGATTCTCAGATGCGCTACTGAACCCACGACGAATGGTTTCAGAAAGAAACCCTAGGCGGTGTAGGGAGCCAGAGGGGGAGGGACGAGAGAAAAAGGAGTCATCCCATATGAGACCAACTTTAAGCCCTCGTAAGAGAACTACTATACATCGTCACAGGAGAACAAATCATGTTCTTCATAGGAGAAAAAATATTAATCTTTATATTAGAACAACATTATTCATTTCAAGATACCAAATCTGCGTCTTTGGAGGAGAAGAAATCCATGTATTTGTAGGACACCAACTCCACCTCCATTCTATAGCCAGACACAGGATTGATCTTTTAACAAAATCATTCCTAAAGCACCTACTCCTCATGACAACATTTAATATGACTACCTCCAGGAAAGGTTTTGTATAGTATCACAAAAGGACCTCCTCATCACAAGGGTCCCAACACTACAAACAACATTCCAATAGTGCATAGGGTTTGAGAGTTATGGGCATTTAAGTCCAATGGAATCATTTGGGGCTTGGTTCGGAAGGACCGAAACCGAACTGATACTCTGTAATAAAACTCATCAAGTCTGACCAGGCCCATCGAGTCTAAGACAACCTTCTAGATTGCACCTGACCCATCGGGCCAACCCAGCACGTAGACCAATCCTGCTACTGGCTTGACCACCAACTCCAGCACGACCACTTGAGTGGTCCATTTCAGTCCACCCAGATGTTGAGGCTGTTGTGTCCCCAACTATTCAACATGGATGGTCGTATGTTGGCCGCTCCTCCCACACATGGTCAGCGATATTTCATTCAAGCAGGTCATTGTGTCGCTCCTCTGTGTCACCACTCCGCACCACGATGGCCAACCCTAGAAATGGCTCTAATCATTTCCAATGATCATTCCTCTAGTAGTGATTGAGCTGACAACCGCTTGTTACCAGGTGCTCACGCCGCAGCCAGTGGCTCCCATTTTATAGGCAACCATAATTTATCTACTACTCTGTATTTTAGGATATAAGATTTATTTTGATCCTTGGGTCACATCCTTCTCTACATTGGACTTCAATAATTCTAATATTCACTTTGTGGGTTCGACCACATTAATAACCTAACAGAAAAAACATTCGTGACAATGAAGGTTCAACATTTAAGAACTCCAGAAAAGGGATAGAAGAAATCACCATAAATGCCTAAATAACGCATGTCAAACTTTTTTTTCATCCTTTGTTCTTCCCAATAGAAAAGGGGTACAAAATAAAAGTATTCACATATACTTTTCTCCCATTAAAACCCTACAGTATAATTCCACATTTCCCAAGAATGATCGACCCATGGATCAACTTGTATGTTCATTTATCCACATTTTTCGTTTGAAATAAAGAACGAGAAATGAAATCACATATTAATAAACCCCCTACCATGAATGAAGATCAGTGGAATAAGAGAATTATACATTAATGGTTATTTTCCCATGAATGTCCTTGATCTATTGTTCTTCGACAATCATTGTTTGTCGATGATTGATCATAGTGCTGACCTCCAAATTGTAGTCACTGGAGAGAGTCTCCTTCTCGTTGTCTTAAAAAATTTTGATGGCCTTAGAGAATTTTTTCCAGTACATTGAATTATAACACTGGTCCATATGTCTACTTAATAGAGGAAACATGTTAGTGTGTTTCATAATTTAAAATTTGTTTCTTCATTTCCACAATGCTGCCTTGCAACGTCGTTGAGTTGCCACATTGAATTGTCGATGAGTCGCTGCGTAATGTTGAGGAAATAAAATAAAATAACATTTTTTATAATATTTTATTTTTCTATTAAAACTTTTATAAATTAAAAATTTCAGATTACCCACGTCGGCTGATATTAGGCCCCACCAATGTGATACCCAATGTTCTAATCTCAATAGTTTCCCATAGATTTTCGATCCGGAAACTCATTTGGAATTTACAAAAATTGGACACAGACACTGTTTTTTTATTAAACATAATAAAATTGTTCATATAATTATATCGTGCACCATAGGCCTCAGAATTAGGTGCCATCACATTTCATGGTCTTGAAATAATACCATGAAATTTTCAAAAAAATTACTTGGAAAATTAGAGATATTACATTTTCCACAACTTATGGATTTACATCCCCAATATCCAAATCAAGGGCCAAACAAAAAAATGGGGATACTGAGCATGGATCTGCGCATTCCACTCACATGTTCTCTCTTGTAGATTTACATAATTATACTAAATGTGAACTACTATAATAGATTTCCCAGGAAGGGTCATCTCATGTTGATCTTTCATACCTATCAGGAAATCTAAAACATTTACCATGTCATCAAATCCCATGTCTCCCCTGTCAATGGCGTATGATGGGCCATGTATGTATCTCCTCATATTGGATATGTGGAAGATATATTTAAATGACTCTAACTGAAGTGGTAGAACCATGTGGTATGCCACCTCTCCCATTCTATGTAGTATTAGAAAAGGTCATGTGAACCTCAGAGATACCATGTCACCTCAGCCAAATCATTGTATTCTAAACTGAGGATGGACCCGAAGGAACACATGGTCTCCATCCTCACAATCCAAGGGCCTTTGTCTCCTATCCTCAATGTACTTCTAATGTCTCATTGAATTCATCATCTTCCCCTGGATGACCTGCACCTTATCTTTAGTATCATACAAAAAATATGGGCCCAAGAGTGCTGACCCTACGGAGTCCATTTAATAACGTGATGAACTATAGGGCCACCCTTACAAGGCGTCAATTGGTACCATACCGATGGTGGAGTGGTAGTTTTTAAGGAAAACTCCTCTAGTGGTAGGTGATCCTCCAAAATGCAGCCAAAATAGTGAATGTAAGCATGTATCATGAAACATCCATTGTAAATAAAGAATATTACATTTATATATTTATTATTATTTGTGAATTGAATATAAAGGTTATTTTAAAGGATATTCTATGTCTGATGGCGTACCTGATACACAAGAATAGGTTTCATTGAAGTCTAATGTTAAACACAATGTTGAGTCATTCTGAAAAATAATAATATAATATTATTTTAATTGTCATTTAACTCCTAGCCATTGTATTTTCTGGAATAAAAAGAAGTAACTAAAATATTATTATACATCTTTTTAAATTTTTTTAAATTTATCCAATTAAATTTAGAGGCATAAAATGTGAAATAATCAAATTTTATTCATAAATACTATAATATTCATTAAAAGGTCATTTTACTTCCTTTTAATGGAGAACCTTCTTTTAAATCTAGTCTGGTAACTTTTATATCTGCAATTTGACAATATATAATTCTTCTATAGAATCAAGACATTAAAATTTACATTGCGAATTTTTTTTTATAATATTCATTTTAATTCAAAACTTCATTTTAATCTAATTTATTTTTATGGATAGATAAATTTTTAATTGTTTTTAAACTGTTATTAGATTATATTTTTACCATTTAATCTAATTTTTTTCATTGGAAGTAAATTCGCTTTGAAATTGGACATAAACATGTGTCATTCTTTTGATAATTATTGTTTATTAAAAAAATGCTTTTTGTTTGGACAATGGGAATTAATTATAAATTAATTAATGAAACATATATGTTTTTAATTTGGTAAAATAGAAATCATTTTTCAATTCAGAATATGAAATATAACTTAGGCTGTATTTTTTTTTATTTTTTGAAAAACATCAATTTATGATGAATAGTGAAAACACTCTATAGTAGTTAAGAACTAATTTGTCATTTAAATGAAATTGTACCGCTTCTGTAATTGAATTTAGAAAATATGACATACATGGCTGTAATTAGATAATAAAATTGGTTCAATAAGATGAAAATAATTTTTGGTTAAAAGTAACTTTTGACTATTATTTATAGCGGTTAAAAATAAATAAGGTAATTCATTGTAAAAACGGAATATTGATAATATAAAATTATCTTAACACATGTAATAACCTTATTTGATGGGTAATGGTCGTCCAAGACAAACCATGGGTGAGACATTTGACCTTTTAGAGACACTTGGGTAAGATAATGATGTTAATAACATTTTATTTATAGTGAAAATAAAAATATCATAAACATGAATTTTTTTCTAAAAAAATTTTAATGTTTTGTTATATACTTGATATATTTGACTATAAATATGAATTATAAATTTAAAAATATTTCCTACTTCATTGTAATTTATTTATGATTTGTGGTCATCAAATAAATAAAATTATTTATGACCCAATAAGGATGCAGTGTTTACCTCATTACTGAATGATTTAAATAAAACAGATTATATAAATTACAAAAATATGAAAAACCTATTCAATTATTATTGGATAATTTTATCTCAAACAATATTCATCTTATCATTTACATTAATAATTTTTGTACCCATAGAAACCAAAAATCATTATTTAAAAAAATAATATTTTCAAACTTTCCTAAAGAACACATCCTCCCCCTTATAAAAATCCATTACCTATAACCCATTATTCACAGCTCTAAATCCCCTTGGATTATCTAACCTCTAAAAAAATAATCTCTCAATATTTATTCATTCCACCTAGAAGTATTTCCTTAGTTATAAGGCACATCATGAAATCCTTTGGGTTCAAACTGAAGGGAGTTACCCGATTTAAAGGAAATGTCTTCTCTTAAATTCTTTTCTTTTTTTACATCATCAACCCCTTAAACTCTTTTTATTTCATTATTTTATAAAAAAATATTATCCCAAATATAATAGGTTGTCTTTATGAGAATTATTCTAACAACACTTACACACACATTCGTCTAACAGGTAAAGAACATACTATTTCTGTGGACGGTGAACTAACGTCTCACGAAATAATGATTGTTCAAAAATATCTTCCACCTCTTATGGTGGCCAATATTATGGAACATTATTTATATGTGATATATATTATATTTATATTTTTTCTATGCTTATGTATTTTTCATTTATTGAATACCTTTATGGTTTCAATAGTGGTTAAATACGATAATCTCATTTGAGGAAGTGCGGACTACTGCCCCCTCAAAGTGATATGACTCGTTCATACCATAAATGGAATGTATACGGGATGGAGTTACTGGAATTATATTTTATATTATACTGGAATTATAATAAACCGATGTTTCATTAATTTTTTATTCCACCAAATATGAAATAGAAATGAAAGTATCATTCATGCGTTCTTAAGACATATCATCGCCATGAACGGTGCATTTCATTTCTTACCTCAAAATGATATCTAATATTATAAATACATATATATACCTGATATATATTATATATATGATATCTACCTCATGAGTATCATTCTAGAGATAATATAATTGTTACAACATGAACAACAAGTAATTATAAGTAGTTACTAGAAAAGTCAGGAACCGGTGGAAGCCGGCCCTAAGATAAATAAAATAAAAGTAGAAGAATTAGGAGTACAAGGGGTTATTACAAAATCGAGTGTACATCACCCCGCAGCTATCAGCCATCACAAGTGGGGCACAAAAATCAGGTGCCATGAAGGACCACGCTCCACCAGACTCAGTGAGTGTCCGCTTTGCCAGAGCATCTGCCACCTGGTTGGCCTCCTGATAGACATGAGAGACCTCCAGATGCATTTGTGATACCGCATTCAGACAATCAGCCCATTGCGGCAGCATGCACCAAGGCACATTACGTGTCTTGGTCTTCAATGCATCAACCGCAGACTGGGAGTCAGATTCCATCCATATGTTTCGCCAATTAAACCGGACAGCATACCTGACAGCATATATAATGGCCCAGAGTTCAGCTTCAAAAGCAGTGCCAATTCCAATGGCATGGCGGAAGCACCCTTTGACAAACCCTCGGCAGGTCCGGAACACTCCCCCACACCCCGACATACCCGGTGCACCCAATGCAGCCCCATCAACGTTCACCTTGATGCAAGATGTAATGGGTGGGATCCATCGAATATGTTTCATCATACGGGGCTTGCGCGATCGACCCGAAACACCAAGATTTCTTAAAGTTTGGAGATCATCTATTGTGTTATACATGGTGCCCTCCTGGACCGCGGAGGCCACATGCACCTCCCTATGGATTGCCATCATCCCCTTCTGTATCGTGGCGTGACCACCCTCAAACAACATGCAATTCCGTGCGCCCCAACAGTTTGCAAGTACGGCCGCCGCTGCAACTAAGAGCAGATTTTTTATTTGATCACTACATGTAACCTGCACCAACCCAGCCAGCAGGTCCAGAATCGGCTGCCCATATCAACCACAATCCCGAACAGTTATTCAATGTACGCCCAAAGCTGTTTGGCGCGCCTACACTCCACAAACACATGCTGCATCGAGTCCTCCTCCGCCCGACAGATGGAACACATCGATGCCATTTGAAAGCCAACCCGCTTGAGCAGGTCCGTCGTTGGCATCCTCTTTCTACACAATCTCCATATCAAGAGGAACCTGGCCGGCTGGATAAATCTCTCTTTGAAGCACAGCAGCCATGCCGGCACAGCAGAGGAACCCAGACAGGCTGACCGGTAAAAATCCTTGGTGTTAAACTGCCCGGTTTTTGAGTGAACCCAAATCAGTGTATCTGCATCCATAAAGAAATAGTCATTAATTTCTGCTGCCACCTGCATAGGAATTTAAAGAGTGGTTTCCTGCACCTGTGAAATGAAGTCCGAAATGGACAAGTGGGCTGCTGCACTTGGCACATTCAGGTCATGCAGGGGCTGTGAAAGCCACTTTGTAGTCCAGCAATTCATTGTTGACTTCCTGCAAACCAACCATTTAGTGTTCTGCACTATCTTCCCGTATGCCTGCTTGAGGGCTGCCCAAACTGATGAGGCAAGATGATATTTATAGACATTAAGGAGCCTTCTTGTAATTCGAATCGAGAGGAAATCATCATCAGACTCATGCGTAATTAGATTCCAAGTGAATTTCCCAATCAGGCTATCATTGAAGGTGTAGAGGTCCTTTATACCAAGGCCCCCCATCTCCACCGGCTTTATACACTCCTTCCATGCTACTGTGACCAGCTTCCTTTCATGTGGCGACCCTGTCCATATGAAGTTTCGAACCATGCCTTGAAGCTCCTTGATGAGACCTCTCGGCCATCTATAAAGGGAGAAGGAATAAACGAACTTCGACGTGATCACTGAATTCACCAAGCAGACCCTTTTGAACCATTAGGTTGGTTTTATGTGCTATGAATATTTTATGGTTATTGGTAATTTTTTACATATACGGTTGGTTCCATGATAATCCTATAGAGGGTGAGCGTAAGATATCTCTTCAATGCATTGGGTGATGTGACAGATGAAAACTTAATGTTTCTCTGAAGAGATTTAAGAAATATAATGTGATGGTTATTCTAAATCTAAATCTCTATGTAGTTGTGAAATAAACAATGTAAGAATTTTATGGATTCGACAAGTTACCACTCTGATTTATGGTTTCTATTTGTTTTTCATAAATCTTATTATTTAAGGAGGTATGTTAAAGATATTATGTTATGTATGTATTGATTAAAAAATGTTTTCATTCTTTGTTTTATAACCCTTATTGAGCTATTTAAAATCATCCCATATTTTGAAATGTTTTTCATAGGACATAATGATAAATAGGGTCAAGGATAGGATGAAGGAAAAGTCATGTTGTCTAAAACATGGAACTAAACATGACTCTTTTTTCAAGTGTTTTTAATTTTATGAAAAACGGAAATAGTATAGAAGTTTCTACTTTGTATTTTTTTGAGATTAAATTTTATAGTTATAGATTGATTCTCTAAAAATATAAACCTGAAAATATCCTCAATGTGAATTATCCATTTAATATAAGATTGTATAATGTTTTAAGGAAAAGTGCTTATAGATGGTATTATACGTCAGTTTAGACAACATTAGAAGTTAGGATATTGATAAAATAATTTCCATAATTTAATTTTTTTAATATTTAAGTGATATAACATATACAGATTACCATCTTGCATCACCTAAGATATTTCTGTGTTTAGAATGGTTTACCACAAGGGAAACATGGAAGCTATGTTGGGATGACATCAGGATGAAGAAAACCTTCCATATCAGAAACCTATGATGGTAGGAATTGTAACTGAACAGTTTGTAGTAGTGATAGAACAGTTGACTCAGTCTATAGATAGTGGTGGTATCCATGCATGAGATCAGCCATATCAACCACAAAAGAACATGTCAGTAGTGGAGCATTCCATGAGGAAACATCCCCCATCATTGAGAGGATCATCTGACCCTGTGCAAGATAAACGGTGGATTAAAGCACTAGAGAAGATTTTTTATATCATGGGGTGTTCATAACATCAAATGGTTAGACTTTTTATTTACCGTTTTGAAGGGGAAGTCAATCAGTGGTGGTTGATGGTGAAAAATATCAGGTATAGTTAGGAGATTGGTCCTCTTGATTGGGATGAATTCAATGGTATGTTTCATGAGAAATATTTTCCTAAGGTGGTTCTTATATGGATGGAATACAAATTACTATAATTGAGGTCGGGGGATGACTCAGTGACTGCTTATGATGCAAAATGCACTCGACTGGAAAGGTATGCTCGAAATTTCATACAAGATATTGATAGTAAAATAAACCTTTTTTAATCTGGATTAAATCCAATGTATTGAAGAGATTTAGATTCTCGTGAGTTCAAATGTTATGAAAAACATGTTTGATGTGTATTGAAGGTTGAAATAGAGTTTTCCAATGATTAGGTGTTCTTTGACAAACAATAGAATACGAGGTCGAGGTGGCAGAAGAAAGGGAATAACTCTTCAAAAAAGTGTGATGGTATGAAAATTAGGATTATAGTTTGTGAATATTTTTGTAAAAAACATGATGTGGAATGTCTTTTCAATTCTGGTATGTGCTACGGATGTGGTAAAATAGTATATAAGGCTCATAATTTCATTGAAAAGGACCAGGGTAATGGTAATAAAAAATCGTATTTGAAATCAGTAAAATGTTTTAAGTGAAATGGAATGGGTCATTATGAAAATGAGTGTCAAATGAAGAACTAAAATAAGGGAAAGATTCTAGAATACATGAATAAAGGGGTGGTGATATCCTTTGAAACTCCACCGGTAGATGTTGGGCCATCAAATGAAGTAGTATCAGGTACACTGTTTGTTTATTCAAATTATGACAATGTGTTGTTTGATTCAGGGTCTACATATTCGTTCATTTCTAAGATGTTTTCTACTAAATTGGGAATTCCATCTCAAAATATGAATCCTAAACTTGTGGTAAAAACACAAGTGGGTAATTTTTATACAAAATGAAATTACAAGAACCTTCTTTTCCATGTGTGTGTAAAGAATATACCTGTAAACCATATTTTTTTGCCTCTAGTAGAGTTTGATGTTATTTTGGGTATGTATTGGATTCATTTTTTCCATGATATGATTGACTGTAGAGCTAAAGGGGTTTCTTTTAGGAATGGTTTTTAGTTTGTGTACAAGAATGAACCATTACTTTTGATAAAATATTAGGAAGCTGAGTTAATAGTAAAAGATGTGAATGAATGTTAACTTGCACATATTGTTGAAAAACAGATCTGTCTTGATTAATGATATTCCAGTTGTAAATGAGTATCTTAATGTATTTTCTGATGAGTTTCTAGGTATTATACCTCATCGAGATGTTTAATTTATAGTTGACTTAGTTCCTGATTCTAATCCAATTTCAAAACCCCCTTATCAGATGGTTCAAATTGAAATTTTAGAGTAAAATAAGAAATTACAAGAGTTATTAGATAATGGATTCATTTGACATAGCACATCACCATGGGATGATACATTCTTTAAAAAAACAAAGATGGTTCAATGAGACTGTATTGATTAATGATCATTGAATAACATAACACTTAAGAACAAGTATCATTTTCCTTATGTCGAGTATTTTTTTGATCATCTATTGGGAGATCAGTATTATTTGAAGAATGACTTGAGGTCGAGCTACCGTCAGTTGAAATTAAATGAAGCAAAAATTATGAAAACCTCATTCCAACTAGATATGGCCATTATTAATTTGTAATTATGCCTTTTGGGGTAACCAATGTACATGTTGTATTCATGGAAATTATAAATAGTAATTTCTGTGAGATCTTGGAAAAGATTGTGGTTGTGTTCATTGAGGATATTTTGGTTTATTCTAAAATTAATGAGGAACATGTATGTCATTGAAGTGTTGTGTTGAAAACCATAAATGAAAATAAAATGTTTGGGAAACTATGTATGTGTGAGTTTTGGATACATCAAATTTAATTCATTGGACACATTGTTTAATAAAATAGCATAACTATTGATCCTTCTAAAAATAATTTATTGAATAATGGCCAAGACCCACAAATATTATCGAGATCAATAGATTTCATGGTTTGGAAGGTTATTACCGGAGGTTTTTGGAATTTGTTTCCATTTATATAGTCCAATAACAAATTTAACTCGAAAAGGTGTTATGTTCATCTGGATGAAAGAATGTGATGATTGTTTTCTGGAATTGAAAACAATATCGGTGAATGCTCTAGTTTTGGCACTACCATTCATAAATGGTGGGTTTGTTATCTATAGTGATGCTTCATTGAAAAGACGTGGTTGTGTCCTAATGCGGAATGGTCAATTAATTTGGTATACTTCATGTCAGTTGAATCATCACGAGTTAAATTACCCTACACATGATTTGGAATTATCTTTTGTTGTTTTTTGATTTAAAAATTTGGAGGAATCATTTGTATGGAGTAATGTGTGAAATATATACTCATCACAAATGTTTGAAGTATATATTCACTTAGAAATAATTTAACAAGAGAGAGAGGAGATGGCTGGAATTAATCAAGGATTATGTTTGCACAATTCATTACCATCAAAGAAAGGAAAATAAAGTGGTTGATGCTTTGAGATGAAAAATTAGTGTTACCTTAAGCTTGTTACATTTACAAGAAGATCCTTTGATTAAATATTTTATGAACATTTTCATAGATATTGTTGGTGTAGGAAATTAGTTTTTTTGTATTTCAAGTGTTAGTGAAATAATCTATATCATACAAAATTAAGCCAGCCCAAAAGGATGAAAATGAGTTATAGAAAAAGGTAGAGTTGGCACAGAAAGGTATGTTTCCTGATTTTATCATTGATCATGATTGTGTTCTGAGGTTTGGGAAGAGATTATGTTTTCCCTATCATTGAATGTTGAAGAATGTTTTATTATGTGAAGCTCAAAGTTCATTGTTTTCAGTTCATCCTGGAAGTACTAAGATGTACAGAGATCTTCAGGAGTATTACTGATGGGATGGAATGAAAAGAGATATTTCTCACATTACTATGAAGTGTTTGATAGGTTTACAGGTTAAATCATAGTGTAATTTACCGAAAGGGATGCTTTAGTTTTTTCCGGTACTAGATTGGAAATGGGAATATATATCCATTGACTTTGTTTTGGGATTACCAAAGTCATCTCAAGGTAAAATGCAATCTGTGTTATTTTTGATAGATTGAATTAATCAACTCATTTCTTTCTGATTTGAGATACTTTGTCTCTAGATCAACGTTCCCAATTATATGTTAAAGAGATAGTAAGGTTTCATGAAGTTTACCTCTCCATTTTATTTTTTCATGATCTCTATATTACTTCTAACTTTTGGAAGGGCCTTCAAAATACATTGGGTAATGAATTGAATTTTAGTACAACTTTTTATACTCAATCAGATGGGAAGTCAGAATGAAAAATTCAGACCATAGAGGATATGTAACGTTTATGTTCAATGGATTACCAGGGATGTTGGGACCAACATCTTTTATTGGTTGAATTTTTTTATAAAAATAGTTTTAATTCTAGTATACAGATGGCTATATTTGAGGCATTATATCAAATGTGGTGTTTATCTTTAGCTTTTTGAGATGAAGTAGGTGAAATGAATTTGATGGGACCATAATTGGTAGATGAGATGGCAGAAAAAAATGGGTTGATTTATAAGAACAAGAGAACATAATAGAGCAGCCTGAAAAGTTATGCAGATAACCGAAGGTATGAACATTCTTTTTAGGTAGGTGATCATTTATTTCTCAATGTTTCTCCATGGAAAAGTACGATGCGTTCTGAGATGAAGGAAAATTTGAGTCTGAGGATCATTGGACCTTATGAAATCCTAGATAATGTTGGATATACTTCCAACATAGTGTCTTTATCTCCATTTTTATCCCAGGTACATAATGTTTTTCATGGTTAAATGTTGAGAATGTATAAGCTGGATCCATCTCATGTTTTGATCCAAGAGGTAGTTGAGTTGTAAGAGAATCTATCTTATAAGGAACAACCAGTCCAGATTCCTGAACTATGAGAGAAAGTGATTTAGAATAAGGTAATTCATCAGGTAAAGAATTTGTGGAAAAACCATATGGTTGAAGAGGCAACATGAGAATCAATAAATGAAATGAGGGATAAATACCCCCACTTATTTTTATAAGTGAAGTAAATTGTGAGGTCACAATTTACAAAAGGGGGAAGGATGTAACATCCTAGGTAAATAAAGAATAATACATTAACATATTTATTAATATTTTTGAATTAAATATTAATGTTATTTTAAAGGGGATGCTATGTTAGATAAATTACCCGATACGCACCAACGAGTTTCTTTGAAGCCTAATTTTAAACACAAAGTCCAGTCCTACATAAAAATAATAATAAAATATTATTTTAAATAGAACATAATGTATAACCATTGTATTGATGATAATGAATAGAACTAACTAGAATATGATTATACGTATTTTTTAAATGTTTTTACATCTATTCAATAACGGTTAGAGGCTTAAAATGTGAATTAATCTAAATTGAAGCATAAATATTCTATTCTTTTTCAAAATATCTATATACCACATTTAAATGGAGGATATTATTTTAATTCTATTATTATTAACTCATATATGATATATCTGACAAAATACAATTATTCCATAGAATCGGGAGATCAGAATTTACTTTGGGTAAATTTTTTGTATTTTTCTAATAAAATTCATTTTTTAATGAATAGTGAAAATACTGTATTTTAATTAAAAATTTCCATTTAAAATAATTTATATATATGGCTAGATTAGCATTCTAAATAGTTTTAAAGAGTAATTATATTATTTTTTTAACATTTAATCCAATTTTGGCCATTTGAAGTAATTTCACTTAGAAATTGGACATAAGCAAGTGTCAATATTTTGATAGTTATTATTTCTCTAAAACACACTTTTAGTTTTGTCAATAGGAATTAATTTTAAATTAATTAATGAAACTTATATGTTTTTAATTTGGTAAAATTGACATCATTTTTGAATTCTGAATATCAATTATATCTTAGGCATAATTTCTGGGATTTTTCTGAAAAACATCAATTTTTGATGAATATTGAATACACTAAGTAGTAGTTAAAAAGCTGACATTTTCATTTAATGGAAATTTTGTCACATCTGTAAATTGAATTTCAAAAATCTAACATATGAGTTTGTTATTATTAAGTAAAATTTTGTTCAATAAAATGAAAATAATTTTTGGTGAATAGTAACTTTTGACTATTATTTACCATAGTTAAATGTAAATAGGTTTATTCGAGGTAAAAACAATACTATAATAATATAAAATTAACTTTACACATATCCTTTCATTATTCGATTAGTAATGGACAACCCAGACAATCATTTGGTGACACTCTTGGCCTTTTAATGCTAATTGGGTAAAATCTTATTAAATTCACAACATAATATCACAGGGTATAAAGTCACAGCAATCACAACTTCCCATCCCTGTTATATAAGACAGTTATTATCTTTATTTAAAGGTCCAACTCTTCCTCATGAAAAAAAGAGGATACACACCCCACATGATTCACAAATTAGAGAGATGATAGTATGATCCCTACCTCAATAAGTTCCTGATCACAACGCTCCCCCGGATCAACTTTAGAAGATGCCCGTCGGCATCCGTCACTTCTTTCGGGTCCCGGAAAAACCTCCTCTGGTGGAGGTCGGAAAGGAAAGGCCGAAGGAAAGACAATGGATGTAAGCTCCGAACCTCCGCCTCGTCGTTACGATCTTGTGGCCACTGATGGATCGTAAATCGGAGATCAGGCGAAGAAGTTTTGGAAGGAGGAGCCTTCGAGTCTCTTAAGAGAGCTCTGCTTAGAGGAGAGGGGATGAGAGGTGTGTTTTGAAAAGGAGGAAGGGACCCCTCCTTTTATAGGCGTGAAAAGAAAAAGTACACTGCGTGTAATTTATGGTACACGGTGTGTACTTGGTTCTTTCACAAGGTCTCCATGCGGATTCCAACACAGCTCCGTGGCCATTGACTGGTCAACACACCGTTTGAGGGTAATGCATATGCGGGGAATGACTACACGGTGTGTACTCAATTACTACACATGGAAAGGACACGGCTCCAACACGGCACATGGCTGTTGACTGGTAATGCGTACGCGGGGAGGGACTACACGACGTGTAGAACTCGTCCCACGGCGTGAACCCATTATTCCACACAGCAAGGACACGGCTTGCAACATGGGGTATACCCGGAAAGGGAGTACACGGCGTGTACTCAAATTACACGGCGTGTAGTTTCAAAATTCTGGAAAGTGTGGGAAAAGTACATTTTACCCTCCAGAACCCTTCTTGACCTTTTTTTGACAATGGAAAGGGCCGGAGAGGTCCGGTCCATTACATCAGATACCTCTTAAAATATTCTCTTCCCCGAAATTCAAAAACCAACCCAGAGGAACCCAACAAAATACCTCTTAGGGTTCTCGTTATAACAGGAACCCATCCAACAACCCTAATCATATGTGTTAGGAATTCCTTCTCCTATGTCGAGATATTATCTGCTTTAGGTGGCACTGACTCGCCTGCACGGGTTTAATATCATCCTCATTAATGCATCTCGATTAAGAATTGGGTCTTCCCACTTTCATACATTAGGATTTTTCAACTCGCACTAACCCCAACACCACACAACCAACAAACTGCCTGAACATGTGGGTTTGGGAAATTCCTTCACCTATGTTGAGATATTATCCGCTTTAGGCGGGACTGACTCGCTCGCACGGGTTCAATCGCATCTGCATTAATGCGTCTCGATTAAGGGTCTGGCTTTTCCCTTTCCCACACTTCCGGACATGTTACACATTACTAGAGAACAAAGAAACAAAAGGTATCACAACTGACAAGACAAGCATTCCATATATCAATTGTACAGAGTACAACATCAACACAAAGCTCAGAAGAACAAGTGAAAATCACAAGTCAAAACAACTCCAGGTACTGAGCGTGCATCTGGGTCTCCCGCTCCCAAGTGCTCTCCTCGAGGCTGCCATGCCTCCACAACACACGAACTAAGGGAATGGTTCATCCATGGAGCACCATCTCTTAACGATATTTGATTCTGATAGGTCGTTCCTCGAAGTTCGCATCATCTCCCTTATCTAACTCTCCCCAGTCGATAATGTGGGATTCGTCGTGTAAGTACTGACGAAGTTGGGAGACGTGGAAGATGTCATGAACCTTCTCCAACTGAGGTGTAAGGGCCATCTGATATGCCACCTCACTGACTCGCCTCAGCACCTCAAATGGTCCGATGAACCTAGGTGATAGCTTGCTCCCTTTCCCAAACCTCTGCTGCCCCCGTCGAGGGGAAACCTTCAAGAACACATGATCTCACACCTCGAACTCCAAGGGCCTCCTTCGACGATCAGCATAAGACTTCTGTCGGTCCTGAGTCACTTTCATCCTCTCACGTACAAGCTAGACTTTCTCTGTGGTGCTCTGCACTACCTCTGACCCAAGAGAACCTATCTCACCAACCTCTTCCCAGCAAATGGGTGAGTGACATGGCCTTCCATACAAAGCCACAAATGGTGCCATTCCAATAGTAGAGTGGAAGCTGTTGTTGTAGGAAAACTCTACTAAAGGAATGTTTTGTACCCATGATCCTCCGAAATTCAGAACGCATGCTCGCAACATGTCCTCCAACGTCTGGATAGTCCGCTCCGTCTGCCCATCGGTCTGGGGGTGGAAAGCAGTGATAAGGCGTCGTTGGGTGCCAAAAGCATGTTGTAACCCCCTCCAGACTCATGAGGTAAACTGAGTATCCCGATCTGAGATGATAGTCTTCGGGACTCCATGAAAACGTGCCACCTCATCTACATACCTCTATGCTAAGGTACTCACTAGTCCTGACTCGTTAATTGCTAAGAAGTGAGCCGATTTCTTCAGTCGGTCCACCACCACCCAGATAGCATCATAACCACCCTGAGCTCTGGGTAGTCCTGTGACGAAGTCCATTTAGATGTCATCCCACTTCCACTCGAGGATATCTAAAGGATGCAACAAACCACCGGGAACACGTTGTTCAGCCTTCACTTGCTGACACACTAGGAATTTGGCCACAAACTCTGCCACTTCCCATTTCACCCCGGGCCACAAAAACTGATCCCTCAGGCCTCGGTACATTTCTGAAAATCCTGGATGAACCGCCATGGCTGAGCTGTGGAACTCACGGAGAACTCCCTCACGCATCGCCTCCAGAACAAACAACCATCCATGGAAAAGCATCTGATGTCAGTTGTCCTCTGACCATCCTTCTAGAGCGTTCACCTGATCGACACGATCCCGCATCACTTATGCCTCGGAGTCCCCCCACCGAGACTCTTCCACTGGCTTCAACAAGGAGGACTGCACCGTCATCTGAAACAAACAGCCTCTAACACCTTCTACCCATGCATCCAAGTGTGAGGCATCCAATTCTCCCATCGTCATCCAAGCATCAGCGGATTCCCCCAACAACATCATAATGCGACTTCGTGATCAGGGCATCAACCACAACATTTCCCTTACCTTCAGTGTAAGAGATCTCAAAGTAATAGTCTTAGAGAAACTCGATCCATCTATGCTACTGTAAGTTCATGTCATGCTGGGAGAAGATATAACACAGGCCCTTGTGATCTAAGAAGACCACAAAGCGCTCCCCAAAGAGGTAATGTCGCCACAACTTCAGTGCGAACACTACTGCTGCAAGATCCAGGTCATGGTTGGTATTGTTACGCTCGTGAGGGCACAACTGCACAGACCCATAACAAATCACTCCCTTCTTCTGCATCAGCATGCACCCCAGACCAAGTCCAGAATCATCAAAAAACACCTCATATAACAACCCTTCCTCTGGAAACATGAGTACGGGAGCACCGCCCAACTTGTCCTTCAGGTAGTCAAAAGCTTTTTGGCACTTCTCGCTCTATAGGAAGACCTGGTTCTTCCTCGTCAAAGCTGTCAAAGGAGAAACAACTCGAGAGAAGTCTGAAACAAATCTCCGATAGTAACCTGCTAACCCCAGGAAACTACAAACATCTTCCATGCTCTTGGGTGCTTCCCAAGAAACAACTTCCTCCACCTTCGACCGGTCCACTGACACTCCATGCTGAGACACCACGTGCCCAAGGAAGTGTACTTCTTGCATCAAGAACTTACACTTCGATAATTTACCATAAAGCTTGTGGTGTCGAAGGACTTCCAAGACTACCCTAAGATGCTCAACGTGCTCCTCCTCGTACCTTGAGTAGATCAGGATGTCATCGATAAACACCACGACGAACCGGTCCAGAAACTCTTGGAATTAAAATTTCATAAGTCACATGAACACAACTTGTTCATTTGTAACTCCAAATGGCATCACTAGAAACTCGAAGTTCCCATACCTGCACCTGAAAGCAGTCTTCAAGATGTCACTATACTTTACCCTCAGCTGATGATATCCCGATCGTAGATCAATCTTAGAGAACCAACATGCTCCCCTCAGCTGGTCGAATAGATCATCTATCCTTGGAAGGGGGTAGCAGTTCTTGACCATTATCGGGTTCAACCTTTGGTAGTCTATGCATATCCTGAGACCACCATCTGCCTTCTTCACGAACAAAACTGGAGCACCCCAAGGCAACACGCTGGGTCGAACAAAACCCTTCTCCATCAGATCGTCAATCTGAATCCACATCTCCTGCAACTCCGAAGGTGCCATCCGATAAGGGGCCATCGAAATCGGATGGGCACTAGGTTGTATGTCTATCCCGAGCACAACGTCACGTCGGGGGGGGGGGGGAGTCACAGCCTCTTCAGGAAAAACATCGAGGAACACCCCAACAACTTTTGGGACATCCATCATCTATGTATCAGCTGGAACCACTGATAACCCGCCTAACAAGGAAAGGAGAGGCTCCACATGCCAGCTTCCTTCCTGATAGCTCCTCTTACCAACAAATTATATGCGCTGCCCATCCACGTCGGAGAACACGACTCTTCTCCGGAAGCAGTCGATAACGGAACTAACAGAAAACAACCAGTCGATTCCTAGGATGACATCGAATGGATACATCTGTAATAGAAGAAGGTCCCCACTAGATCAATGTGCTCCCAACATTATCCCACATCCCCAGAAAACACATGATACGCTGTTCTGGCCTCCAACTAGTGTACTCAGCACTAGTGGTATGCAAATTCTCCCTATGTCTAGTCCCAAAGCATGGGATAGACCAGGTGCAACAACGAAGTGTGAGGCTCCTGAATCGAACAAAGCAGAAACATGAGTGTTGAACAAACAAATTGTACCTCGCACGACCTATGGTCCTGCTGGATCTGTCAAATCTGCTGCGTGCAACTGTCCACACCTAGCTCCTATGCCTCTCTGATGTCTTCCTCCTCCCCGACCATGCCCTGGTCGAGGTCCCTAAGGAGCACCCTAAGGTCGGCCTCCTCCTGCAATGTCTGCCCCCGGAGGAGCATGGTCATGCTGCTGCTGGAAGGGCCTCGCTGTAAACTGGTGCTGCTGAGGTGGGCGCTGAACCTGCTCACTTCCACCGTACTGAGCTCGGGTCGGGCACTGACTCGGAACGTGCCTGAAACCTCCACAAGAAAAACACTTCGGTCCTGGGCTCGTGAAAAAAGGACGAGGACCCGAAGATCTGAACTGGAACTGCTGGGGCATGCTCCCCACTGGCATGATCCTAGAAGGTCCCGTCGTAGGAGACCTCTTGCTGATTGCCTTACCCTTCAACGAACAAGGTTGGATCCCCTTTTGGGGTGTACCTTCCAGCGAGTGCATCCTCTCTACAACCCCTGCCTTCTTATGTACTTCCAAGTACATCAGACTGGTGAAGGGTGTGACAACATACATGAGCGAAGGACGAAGCACCTCCTCCAAACATCTCTCCCAAGACTCCTCATCCAGAAAGCGATCCGGAGAAAAGCGCAGGAGATCCTTGAACTTGATCCCAAGCTCTCGTACCGACATACTCCCCTACTGAAGGGAGAGTAACTCCTTCCGCTTCACCGCCTTGATCATGGAAGAAAGGAATTCCTCTTAGAATTCCTTCTCAAAGTCAGCCCATGGAACCTCTGCCTCTATCCCCTCTCCAAGGTAGAGCGTCCACCACTATCGCGCCGCACCTCTCAGCTAACTGACTACTAGGGGAACCCAGTACTCCCTCGAAGCATGGATCAAGGTAAAAGCGATCCCTAGCTCCTCAAGCCACCCCTCCGTCTCCGTATCCGAAGTACTACCCTCGTTCTTCTTGAGGGTATACCGCTAGAAAGAATGGAGAGTCTTCTTCCACTGGTTATCTTCCTCCTCTCGTTCATTCCCCTACTGATCGACCGCCTGAATCAGCTGGGCCTCGGCCGCCTGAGCCTCCCAGGGATGACGTTCAGGTGTCATAGTTGTACGGTAAACAAGGATCGCCTAAGCCCAAGTAGTAAGGAAAAACTCAAGGTTTAATTTTATCATTTTATTTTAATTTCTTTCCTAGAACACCCAAATCAAGTAATACACAATAATAATGATGTATGTACCATCTATAGGGTCTCTACCATGCAATCAATGTAGCCTCACTTGGTCATTCGGTAGGCTCAGAGTCCTTACATCGGATCACAGGGGGCCCTAAAATCCCGTGTCCTAGCCAGACTTCCCTAGCTTATGTCACACACCATAATTAACTAACACTATTTCCCTACCATCCCATGAAATCCTCACATTGCCTAAATTCAGACTCCATCCTATCTCTCATCCATCAGCCTCTGATACCATTCTGTCATGACCCCCTCCCACCAAATATTCTCCTTATGAGCTGGCAATGGTGAAAGGGAGATAATGACCCCTGAGTCCTGCCTTCAGTAGGCCCCGTAGTGGAGACTATCACCAAGGGTATGAGTTTTCACAAATATGGTAGGCATTACCTTTTTTTATTATTTAGGATCGGGATATAGGACATGTCAACCTCCAAAAGGAAAAGAACCAATGTATATAAATAAACCCAAACCAAGCCCACATGCATGTTTAAATAATTTTATAACAAGGTACAAGTACAATAAATCTCAAAGTACAATACCAAAAGAAAACAAGGGACAACTATAGCAACAACTCCAACTGTCCGACTTGTAGGGTCCCGCATGGCCCTGGTAGTCCTCCTGGAAACCTGAAAGAAAACGTAGGGTGAGCATACAAGTATACTCAGTAGGGAAACCTAAAGCTCTCGTGCACGAGTGGGGAGACATCCTTATGTCCTGTGAGAACAATAGAAGAAACCTAGCAAGGAATTCTATCCACCCAACCTCACCATCCACACTCACCAAAAACACAAGAACAACAGGTACTAGTATATATGAAACAAGAGTATTGGGTACCCCGCACCATTTCCCTTTTGTTAGCTGCTCTTCCTAACGGCAAACATCCTAACGCTACCACACTCTCCCCACCCGCACACACCTGGGCCTCACTAACATGTATCCCTCCCAGACACACCTGGGCCTCACAACCACGTATCCCGCCCGCACACACCTAGCCTCACAACCACGTATCTCGCCCGCACACACCTGGGCCTCATCCCGAAGATTCTTAGGAAATAGTAGAACCTGCCCGAAGAGTCTTGGGAAAAAACCACCCCAATCAAAACCTAACCGAAGAGTCGTAGGTGTAAGTTCGCCTCAAGCCATTATAGCCTAGGGGAGAAGGAGCAGGAAGGAGGTAGTAACTAAGGGAAAAACACCCTCTCCCATGAAATGGGAGTGTTCGGCACTAAGTGCTCAACATGGGTGGGGTGCGATAAAACACAAAAGATACAGATATATATATATATCAACCACACAACCCAACCTATGGATTCTAAATAGAGAAACTGAGGACGAGCCTTGCACTACTACTAGGAAGCATGCAAAAAACAAACAACCCCAACCCCATTTAGGTTTTCACGTTCAGCAGAATTAGTTTATTTAGTTCCTTAACTACTGGGAAACTATCCACAACCAACCACATCGATCATTCGTAAAACATAACATCGCCATCCACAAATCAAGTTAGGAAAACACAAGCAACACAAAAAAAGTCCTCTTATTAACCAACCAATCGCATTGATTATTAATCCCGTTCAATTACCATGACCCACCATTAATTAACTCTACCACTTTTTATTTAATAATCACAACCCATAGCCCGTTCACATTCAAACCCATCCTTGAAGCACCGCTGCCAACCACCATAACCACAACCACACCGAACCCTCACATCATCATCCTTTTAATACCATTTATCGCAGCCCCGCTGCCCACCCTATCCACAACAACCCACAAAACACCCCCATCACATGTCATGTAACCATGCCAACACCCATATGTTCATTATTCCATTTCTTTCAACCGGGGTGATCACAGAAGGGTTCCAGATTTTAAAAAGCCAACATTACATGAGTAACTGAATTCCACATTCTACAAGGATTCCATCCATAAGAAAATCCATAAGGAGAGGGAAATATTTAATTGCATAAGAAAAGGCCCCCAAAGACCATGATTTTCAGTAGGTAAAAGATTATTCAATTTAAAACATAATATCACAGGGTATGAAGTAATAGAAATCACAACTTCCCATCCCCGTTATATAAGCCAGTTATTATCTTTATTTAAAGGTTCAACTGTTCCTCATGAAAACAAGAGGATACCCACCCCTCATGATGTAAAAATTAGAGAGAGGAAGGTAAGATCCCTACCTCAATAGGTTCCTGATCGCAAATCTCCTCGGGATCAACCTTAGAAGACGTCCTTCGGCGTCCGTCACTTCTTTCGGGTCTCGAAAAAACCTCCTCGGGTGGAGGTCGGAAAGAAAAGTCCATAGGAAAGACAATGGATCAAATCTTGAATGCTCTTCCTTGTCGTTAGGATCTTGTGGCCGCTGAAAGATCGTAAATCAGAGCTCGAAAGAAGAAGTTATGGAAGGAAGATCCTTTCCGTCTCTTAAGAGAGCTCTGCTCAGAGGAGAGTGGAGGAGAGGTGTGTGTTGAAATGAGGAGGGGACCCATCCTTTTATAGACGTGAAAAGAAAAAGTACACGGAGTGTACTTTATGGTACACGACGTGTACTCGGTTCTTTCACACGGTCTCCACGCGGCTTCCAACATGGCTCTGCGGCCGTTTACTGGTCAACACACAGTTTGAGGGTAACACATACGTGGGGAAGGACTACACTGCGTGTAGTTTGGACACACGACCTGTACTCATTTATTCCACATGGCAAGGACATAGCTTCAACGTGGCACACGGCTGTTGATTGGTAACGCGTATGCGGGGAGGGACTACACGACATGTAGAACTGGTCACACGGCGTGCACCCATTATTCCACAAAGCAAGGAAACTGCTTGCAACACGGGGTATACCCAGAAAGGGAGTACACAGCTTGTACTCAAACTACACAGCGCGTAGTTTCAAAATTCTGGAAAGAGTGGGAAATGTCCATTTTACCCTCCAGAAAACTTCTTGTCCTTCTTTTTGACAATGGAAAGGGCCAGAGAGGTCCGATCCATTACAGTCTTAATAAAACACTTGATAAGAAAGTATTGTTTCTTAAATATAAGACCCAACCCACATAACACAAAAAATAGGATTCAAAAATTCTACGGAATCAAGGATAGTAAAAATAATCTGAAATATATCTCAAATAAATGAACATTGAATATTCAATATAAATTTCATGTGCCCTTCCTCAAACATCATGCATGTGTTTAATACATTGCATGAAATTATAATTTTATTCATGTATTATTATGGGTAAACTCAAATTAATTCAAGTGAGAATGTGAACATTAAAATATTCATGTAAGTATTTTTCACATGAAACATCTACCACACAATGTCCTCTTAGATTACATTACATAACATGAAAACATTTCATCTTTCACATACTAAAAACATTGATAAAAACTACACACTTCATCTTCAATATTGTAAAATGTAGGTACAAACTTTATGAAAGTAACAATATTGCATCAATATTTTTTAACGCATGTATAAAATTCATGCATGGAGTGATTTCTCAATGAATGATTCTTGTGTCAAATATTTTTTATAAATGACTAGTTCATACACAATGTTATCATTTTTACACTCAATGTTGCACAATATAGTCACTTTCACAAATAAGGAACAGCTTCATGGAAACACACACTATCCATATTTCTTTTTCCCTAACCAGAATAGGTTAGAGTGGAAGTTTCTTACATGTATATAATATTTCGTCAAACAAACTCAAACAATATCACACTACCACGTAAATTTATAGTGAGTGAAAAAAATATTTTTTCTCCTAATTTAAGGTCTGTAAACATTATTTGTGGTTCCTAACAGTTATTAATGCCATCCAGATAAGAACATGTTCACTATGATCTTCACCCAATCCCTTGATACATGTATTCTTATCATGTTATTTTGGATGTTATGAGAAGAAGGTTCTTCATGAAAATCATGAGTATGTGATTCAAATATCTAAAAGAGTGTGATATTCCTATTCTACACACAAGATGTTTCTACACAGAAATTTTTTTCATAAACTAGATTGTTGGAATAGATTCTATCACATCTGAAAAAAGAATTTCTATCAAATATTATTATATAAAATTATTCCAACCCTTAAGTATTCATTTGCAGCGAATACTGACTAGGAATCTTCTAGAATCATCAAGAAAGTACTCACCATAATAACAAATCATGTTTGGTTTGAATGATATTCTCCACTACATAAATCATAAATATTCCCCAAACATAAAATTAATGATTTAATATTCTATATATGATGAAAATGAAGTTACCTCGTGTTTCAGTCACATTTGAATAAAAAACACCCAGATGTTGCTCAGAAGGCCTGAATGGAACTTCAGTGGATTTGGAAATAGAGATCATGACCAATAGCTTAATGGGGGGTGGGCCAAGGTTGATGACAAAATCAGATGGGACATAAAAATTAATCAGATGTATAATAGTGTTTAAATGAATCTTGGGATCATGGTTATTGATTTTTCAATGGAGATACAATTCAAAATCACCCCTCAACAGCTTGAATTAGAAGATAATGTGAAAATCTTGATCAGACAGCTCAGATAATCAAATGACCAGATCTATGGTTGAGGAGCACAACGTAACAATCAGATGGCCAAGATTATAAGAGGACAGATCACACAACTATGCATGACAAGCAGGCTTGATGAAGCCCATTTCTTTTTTAGTAGGATAACATAAAAATATTCCAAGAATAAATCCAAGACATCATATTAAGGATCTCTAAAAATTACTCCTGAAAAAAATCTAAATAATTTTTTCAAGGTCATTATAAATTACTCTTTCTTTTAACTCCTATACTCTCCAACAATATTTTGATCAAACATAATAATAATAATATCCATGACTATGTTTCTGCATTTCTTCAATATACTGATTAATAATCAATATAATATGTCTTTCTAAAAATTATGTTAATAATTTACATTATTTTAATTCAATTATCAGATTTTTTAGTCAACGTGAATACCTCTACAATCACCACAGTTAAAACTCATTGACTTTTCTTCTTCTAATATAATTGAAACCAGTTTCAACATCACCGATTCTTATGACCAATTATTATGATTTTTTTGGGATAAATATATATGGAATGAAATACACTTGTATTTATGGATCTCATGATCTTATAATAATGGAATATTGAGAAAAGATCCAATATATCTTGGAATACGTTATTCTATGTAAATTGATTGAGGCATAGAGAATAGTGAGGTTATGCTAATATCAAGTTAGTATATCAATTCACATCATTTGGAAAACTGTACTGAAATATAAATTTGATTTTATATAATCATTTTTTGTGATATCAATGTCCAATTTCAATCCTCTTTTGATTATGTATTTTTGATCGTTAACTTTCTCTAAACCATGTTCTCAATCACTACCCATAAATACTTGGTAGTGAGATTTATCGTTCATTTCCATTTTACTAGTTCAAACACTTGATCTCATATGTGGAAATCGAGTTATGATTTTGGGTATCCATTAAGTTCCAAAAAAATTTATGTGATGTTTTTTATTCATATTTATGATGTGGGGTTCCATTAATGAAATTTACAAGTGTTAAACATTTTATAACCCAGAAGAATTACTAAGGTGAAGTTTATTTTAAGGGTGGTATAATGTATCATCATAATATTTTTATGAAATATAGTTTAAATTATTTATTTTTTATATATTTCATTACATGGTACACCATGTTAAGATTGTACTACACGCAATAATGACTTATCTTTCCTTACATGAAACACAAAGTTTACCAAAAACCGTATTCTAATATTACATAAATAAGAAAAATAAAACATATAATTTGAAATATTGTATATTAACATTATTAAATAATTATAAAATTTTGGTTCACACATTTATATATAATGCTTTGAAAAATTAATTATAAATGAATGTAAAACCTTTTTTTAAATAAAGGAAATGTTTTTTCTGAAAAACTATATAATGTGCACAAATCTATTTTATACCAATAATAAATCAAATATATCTTGTTATATTATACTAATGATATATATATATATAATATTCAATCTAATTTTTTTCATTTATCTTTTTTTTTTGAACAGGATATTTGAACATACCAATTTTATGCAAAAAGAAGTATTTTTATAAAATGGTAGTTGTTCCCCCTTTTGATAGAGTGTTTTTTTAAATATAGTTTTTGAAAAATTTAAAAAATATATTTTAAAAAATAAACATGTTATTTTATATCAGAATAAACATATTTTCTTTGTTGGAATTTTTGTTTTTTTAGAAAAAAATTCATGTTTTGATGAAGAATGAAAAATACTAAATTTTAATTGAAGATGCCTTTTCCATTGAAATAACGTACATTGTTAAATAATATTTTTTATTCAGTTTAAAGTATAATGAGATAAAAATTTAATCATATAATCCAACTTCGGTCGTTGTAATCAATTTCACATTGAATATGTATATAAAAACACTTCAATCTTTTGAACGTTTTCACTTCAAAAACTCGTTGTTTTGTCTCTTTAACAGGTTTAATTTTGAACAAATTTCTATAAATTCTTTTAATTTAATATTTAAAAAAGGTATTCATATTTTTAATCTTAATGATTAAATTTATTTATGGGTTCGCTTTTATTTTTTGAAAATATTAATAGTAACATTAGTAATTTTTATTACCATTATTAGTGGTAAATTTGTTAATTTAGGGTAAATATAATATTATAAACATTATAAAACTACCCTAAAAAATGACCAAATGTAATTATAAAAACTTAATTAGACCCTTAAAACATAATTATATAAATTGAATAATTTTATGGACACATTTCCAAGAAAAGTTCCTAGATATTATTAAATTCAAAAAGAGTTAAAAAATGTCACACTCTTACTTTTTATAACTATAATATATTTAATTATGAGTAAAATGGAAGATATGATCAACTAAATATATTATTATGAATTATAAATGGTTTATTTACATAATTAAATGTATATTTTAATTTTTAGTGTTGAAATAATTATCAAAAATAATTATTCAATGATGATGCAATAATTATTAAATTATTGAAAACCCCAATTAACTAGAATAGAAAATTTAACAATAAATATAATTTTAATTACTTATGGTTCTTGAAGAATTTTATAGGTGAATATGACATTTATTAGATTTATTGAAAGAATTTTTTCAAAGGTATCTTTCTAGGACAATTTTTTAAAATTCATTTTAATTAATAGTGTCAAAATTGACAATAATGATATTTTATGAAAATAATATTATATTAAATTAGTTAAAAATAATAAAAATCCCAAATTATGAAAATGGGGATACATTTTCATCTAAAATATCATAAATGAAACATTTAATGTTTAATTATTACATTAAATTTAAATATATCCACCTTTTAAAAATGAAAATGTGTTTTCTATAATAAAAATTAAAATAGGTCAAAAAGGGTAAATAAAAAATATAATGTATAAATTACATATAAACAAGTGTAAAATATATTTTTTGATGGTATTTCACCCTATCACAAATTATATTTGAATTAATTTCCATTTAAATGTGTTTCGATTGATTTTAATTTATTATAATTTAATCTTTTGAGGAGATCCCAAAGTACACCTCAACTTTCTTATAAAAGGAAACATACTCCCTTATTCCATTTAACCGCAATGATACCCTTAGGTCAAAAAATATTTATATAATTATATTATCCACTTTACTAGTTACATTTTTTGGTTCATTAATTCAAAAAAGACTAACACTAGAGCCCTTTAGAGGATACATAATGTGTATATTTCAAAGAAGAGGTAATCACCCTAATCGATCACTAAAAAATTACACGGATATACCTCCTATAAATCTATGATATATATCATAATATAATAAATTCATAATAATAAATATTCATGAATTTTATTATGACTATAAAAACACCATTATACAACCCCTTTGTCATTAAATTAGAAGTGAAAGTATCTCTTGTCTGTGCATCTGTCTTATCATCTCCACATAGTGAAAATATTCAGATACCATCACAATATTTTATGAGTGGGAATTATTTGTGGGATTAATTTTTATATATTATATTTATTTTTTTATTATACTTATTTTATTATAATATCATATATAACTTTTTACCACCTAATCTTTTGGGAAATGATAATGTCGTTTGTGCGTAAGAAAGGCTTACCCTATCCCTAATGCGATGTGATTTCATACTTATCTATATTTCAAATTTCTGGAAACAAGGTTCAATTTTATGAATATATATGATGTATATAATACATTAATTATTAATTAATGATGATATATCATATAATTGTTTTCTTTTAACATGATTAGATAATGAAAATAAGGTTTATGCATACATACGACATGTCGTCTCCATGAATGATATATTTTATTTTCAACCTCTATCATTTATGAATATATATGGGTACATATATAATTTACATATATATTATTTTTATCATGTTTCTTTTTCTGGATATGATTAAATCATGATCTATATTAGATAACCAAGGATTCCTAGTCAAAACAAGTACGAAAATTAAATTGGTTGTTACCAACAACAGAACATTAACATGGAAATGATAATAAGAGAGTAATATAAAGTCATAACTAAATAATATATGTTATTATATAAATGAATATGGTTTGGTGGTATATTTATAATAAAATTATATTTATTATGAATTATGTTTTAATGTGTTGCATATAAGTCGAGACATAAGGATAAGGATTTCTGTCTTCCACTTATTTCTATTGGATGCAATCTTTATACATAAATTTTTTTTTGACCAGTGTTTATACATTCAACGAATGTCTTTTATGAGTATTATTTTTAATAGTATGTTATTTTTTTATCCATATAATTTTATTTCTTACATGGGGCTTATTATTATTATGATTATAAATCCATGATGCATTATGTCATAATCTCTTCAATAAGAGGGATTGATTCATTTTAAATCACCATTTTGGAATATTTATCTTCCACATCCATATTTTATGAAAGTATTTTCATTTATTTTAAAATTACTTAAGTAAAATTTATTGTTATTTTTCCCCTAAATTTATTTTTTCTAAAATTTATGAATGGAATATATTTTTTTTATTTGTAAATTACCCACTTTGTTACTTTTCTATTAACAATATGAAAGAAATGTTTTTTAACTATAAAGATGAACAAAATTTTATTCTTTAATAATGAATTATTTCTTTGAATATTCCCTTAAAATTTTACAATTTAATATTTTTAAAAATATATTTCTTTTAATATTGAGAGGAATTCTAGTAAAAGAAAATGTGTTCAATACAGAAAGGATATTTTCTTAAAAAATTATTCCAAGTGACCTTTACAAATATATTTCCATATAAAACAATATAATTAAATGTGAGTTATGTTTTACTTGTGATATGATCTATTGATACTTTTCTTATTCATTATATGAATGGTTTATTAATATAATGGAATTATTTTTATGAAACCAATTTTATTTCTATGAGTTATGTTATGATGAAGTATTTTTGAAACCATTTACTTTACATGGGTTCCTATATGATGAATGATTTATGGTCATGTGGAACACAAATTTATGGGTCTCATTAAAGGTTCAGTGATACATATTTCCCCCTCCAATGTATTGTGTAATGATAAATTTTATATGACATCAAAGGGTACATGAGTGGTCTTCCTAATCCCATAGAAAGGGTACACGAGAGGTCATCCTATGCCCAAAACTAGAGGGTATAGAGGAGGAAATACTAATCCCACAACAGGAGGATACATGGGAGGTCCACCTAATCCAAGAGCTGGTAAATGAATAATTATCCCAATACAAACATCTTATGATTGTATTTTTAGGTATTTTTGACATAAGATATTCAATGATTATGTATATGTCACAAATTCCATGTCTTATGCCATTTTCATAAAATCATGGATCATTTTATTTAATTATATTCTCATTAATGTAATATAAACAACAAATATTTATTCCATGACTCATTTATATGATCTTTGATATGTAGGGTATGATCATTTAATGTTGTTCTCATGTTTTCATACCCATATGCTCATGTTAAGCTTATGTATCTTCTATGTTTAACCTTACTGAGAACCGAAGTTAATGATTTCTTATTTTTCCATTAATCATGTAACAAATACTGGTTTTAATTTGGATTACAAAATTGGAATATCTTTAGGGGATATTTTAAAGACATTTTAAAAAATAATACCATTGTTTCCTTGTTTCCTAAGGCACAAAACTATCACATTTCTCAGGGATGTGTTTTTTAATGTAATGAATTTTCATTTAAAAAGATGTAATATCGATGTTTAAATTTTATAGGATGTTATATGTGTTATTTGAAAATAAAAGTGGATAATATTAATATTTATAATATATAATTTTCCAGTGAGAAATTATTCACAAAAAAAAATTAGTGCATTTTACAATTTCAATATTAATTTACATTATGACTGTAATTCAAACTTCATATGCACTATTAGATGTTATATTTGGAGGCTCAATATAAATAATTTATTGGTCTAAATTTTAATATCTATTTTCACTATCTATTTTCCCAATCCATTGGGAACATTTCATACTTATGGCGTACTAGGATATTTAAATGGGAAGACACCCATTTTGGTCAATCAACCTAGGAAATTCTAAGTGATGTGAACTGCACAACAACACAATAATTTAACATTATTGGCTATTATTGATTCCCAGTAAATATAAAAATTTAAATGAACATAGATTATATTATATTAAAAATTAAATTGATAATAAACAAAGATTATTTTGATTTTTATTGTAATCAGGATGGACCATGTTGAAGATGAAATTACTGGCTAGAATCTTGGGCCAAGCATAACAAACAACCCTTTTGATCATATATAAGATAAAAATGAAATTGGGAAGATATTTGACAATATTTTAGGGGAAATATGGGTATTCTATTTCTTATTTTATGGTCCACTAAAATCACACCATATATAAATTCATTTGGGCGTATCTATTGGGTGGATGCATGATGGATCGCATTCCGGATCAATAGTGGAAAATTCCACATTCCGCATATTTTCCACCCACTGGTGACTACCCTAATAAATTCATAACAATATTATTGTTCTTTTATAAAACCAAGGAATTATTAATTTCTAAATATTTTAGTGTTTTTTTATTTGATGTAGTTGTGTCTATTTTATTATTATTGTTATGCTAATTATTTGAGGTTTAAATCAGATTTATTTCTCTGGTATGTTAATTTAATTAAATATATTTTCTTAAAAAATTTCATTATATCCTTTTATTTTGTTCTTATTCATATCATTTTGATATTATTTCTTTAATTTTTGAACATATTCACACCAAACCTTGTGAAACTATTCACACAACGGTTTATTGATCGTAATTTCACTATTTAACTTATTTAATTTCTCTCTCTTGATTCTACATCCTACATTCACTAAGATCATAACATAAATGGAGGGATAAATATATTGTATATTGATCAATGTGAATAAGATGATGGTATGTTGGAAGTTATTTCTCACTCTATTATGGTTTATTCACTTATTATAATTGATAAATTCATTACATCATATTATTTCTTCTTTTCATAAATGAATTTTATGGCCACGCACATTATGTTTTAATATGAACATTGACCTTAGAGTGATCATGAAAATGATCCACTAGTGTATATGTGATTAGAATTTGTTTTGTGTTGGTTTTAATCCAATATGTGATGTAGTTGTTTTGATCTCTTTAAATAAAACACTCTCATGTTTAAGATATTTAAATCATTGAAATATAATTTCATATAATCCATCCCTTTTAATAACCTAGGATTCAACATTTCTCTAAAATTGAATTCACTAATGTATCTAATTATTTTTGTAACACATATAAATTCAACCCTAAATTTTTCCACTTCAAATACAAAAACTGTCACTATATAATGTTTTTTCTATAAGTTCTTCTTAGGTCTCTGAGGATTCAACAACCCACGATACACTAAAAGAATCCAATTCAACCGTAAAAACATGGGTAAATTTGGGTGAGACGAGTATGTGTATGTTTTTAAGTCATCTATTATATCATGGATTGGGTAGGTGTTTATAATCCAACCACTTATGAGTTACCAACATTTTCTTTATTATAATGGAATACCCTAAATCCCTAACTTATTACAGATCACATAGCCTGAAGCGATGAAGGGCCGAAACCTAGTTTAGAGGTTGTTTCTGGATATCTCACTCCATTTAAAAATGTCGGCCTTTTCTACATCATATATATATGCCTCCACCTAGTTGGACCATAAAGGTTATTTCTTGGGGTTTCCTACATAATGTGGTGAGGTTTTGATGATAGTTGAGGGGGAACTATATACAGTTATACCTGGTGCTTAAAGAACCTCTCTATGTGAAGGTGTCTCGGTTTTTGGAACCTCTTTATACTAAGGCATCTATGAAAAGGGTGGATCTCCTTTTCTGAGGGAGATATAACTATGGGGATGTTCAGCATAGAGGATTTCAGGAGTAGAGTTAATGTGATCCATTTCTTCCCAACCATGAAGAGCACTATAGTGGTATTAATTTCTTTAATATTTAGTTTATGTGTTTATGGACCCTTATGGTTTTGTAGATATAGTTATCCAAGCTGGAAATATAATGATATTACATCATTTTTTAAGAATATTTAGCATATTAAAAAAAATAAATGCCCCAAGATCATAATGGTTTAGTGTCTTTGAAAACATTGGAACCAAGTATTATAACATGGGGAAATGTCTTCATTGTTTCCCACAATGATTTCCCCCATTAGTACTTCTACTTAATACCTTTCATCATTACATAGGGAATGAAAACATTATAAATGGGAGATATAAGATGCTCATTAATGGAAAAAAATGAGATACATAAGCATAATGTGAGCATAAGGGTAAGAGAAAATGAAAATAATATTTAAATATCATACACTTCATATCAAATATCATATACATGAGAGATTTAATAAATATAGGTAGTTCATATGACATGAATGAAAATGGAATCAAGAGTATAATCCATGATACCATTACATATGAATAAGATATAGAATTTTTAATTGACACAAAATAATATAAAATTTCTTCCATAATAGTCAAGGAATTACTTACAATGCCATCTTAGTAGTACGGTTCAAATCCACTTACCATCCTGGTAGTCATGGTTCAATCCCATGGCCAACATAGTTTTAAAGGTTCACTTTGAAGACCTTCTTCTCAGATAATGTCCTTTTCTAAAACTAGTTTACTCCCTATTCCATCTATGTCTTTCTCAAGAAATATAAATATTTAAAAAATGAATTGGAGGGGGATATTGTTCCAACCCATATCATAATAAAATCAAACAAACATTTTACAGAAGAGCATAAATAGTCATATCGTAAAAAATGAAATTATATAGGTTTCAAAAAAATTTGATCATATCATTACCTATCAAAAAGAGACAGGTTTCATTATCATTTAATCATTGCATGACCTATGAAAATTAGTGCGTCTGATGAGAGTGTAAGCCATGAATGAAGAATGGGCATCATAAATATATAACCCTTCAATGCGAAAAGGGTTTCATAAATATCATTACATCAAAAAACCATTTATAGAAATAAAATTAATGGAATAGTTGGATCATTTCCTAGAAAGTCATGACTAACAATAATATATATCATCTTATGTGGAAAATAATTTTGAAATATATTTTAAAAAAATATATTAAGGAAAATATTCTCTCTTATTTGAGAAATAATTTTTAAAACATAGAATTTTTGGAATAACATTTTATTTTATACTAAACATGAAAACATATATTATATTGTAGAATACATTTTGATTTTATTTTCATGACAAAGTATAAAAGAATATTGAAATTATTTTGTAAAAAAATCACTTTAAAACATATAAATGAATATTGAAATCTATTCGAAATACATTTTCCTTCAAATCATAATAATGAAGCTTGAAACAATTTTGAGAATCTTTTTCCCTGAAAACATATAAAATAATATTTTCAAAAAATTAAATCTTTTATTTGTGAAACATTATAAAATTATCATGAAAAAATTATGAAACATTTAAACATATTTTTTAAATCATTTTTAGAAAACATGGTTTTCAAAGAACACATATTTTCGACCAAAGAGGGTGTTAAAGTTGGATTTTCCTAAAATAATTTTCTTAATTATATTTTTCACCATAGAGTAGGAAAATGGTAGTAATATTTAATGATATAATTAATAAGAAAATTAGAATAAAAATAAATATATTTATTGAATAATGGATCATAATTTTCCATCAATTAAATAATAGTCCTTAAAAATCCCAACAAATGATGAGATTATTGCAATAAACTCTTACCACTATGTAACGTTTCATTATACTACCTGTGTAAAAAAATGAAACTGCATAATGATTAAAATATCATAAAAATAAGGACATTCATGAGATAACATGTAAATGGGACGTGTGTATAAACCATATTAGAATATAGGTTTATAAAATGGCATGTGTCTCAATAACGAATAATTAAGACAAAATTACATCACTGATTTGGTACCTTTGGAAACATAAAACACATGAAAGAACGATAATAAAATGAATATATAAATAACCATAAATTTAAGTATAATAACCCTAAAATTCATCCATTAGTAGTATATATCCCCCACAAAATAGATTATTGGTTAATAATGCATAAGCCTCATAAAAATAAAAGTGATATGAGAATGTTTTTACCATAAGTATTGACATTCATCTTACAAAATCAAACCTACTATATAATGAATATAATTTTATTAAAAATCAACCACCAAAAAATATTATAATATATAACACCATATATTATTTTGTTATGAATTTATATTTCTTGTTTATTATCAACTCCAACTTAATGTTACCTTTTTGGTAATATATGATTTCTTTTTTGAATATGATTTCAATTTTTATTCTTGATCCCATTGCTTAGATAATTATTTAATTATTTGAAAAATATAAAAACTGAAATAAATATTATATTTATTCGGTATATTTTTATTTATAATAATCTATAAATTATATAAAAATAAAATTTAATAGACCTCCCATTGACATAGTAGGTTGTACACGCGCAAGAATATTTATTTAATATTATTGATATATTGAATCAAAAAAATTTAAAAAACTATATGTATATAATTTATAAGTAATTTATAATTATTATTTCATATATATCATATAGTTTCACTATGCACATCTTTAATACATTCTATGTGAATTTTTAACTAATCACATCCCTTTGAGGAGGCGGTAGTCCATATATCCACATATCCACAAATGAAGTTACATTTTTTGTACAAAATAGAAATCATTAACGTATGTTTTCTATAATTATAATACATTATAAATACATATTAGATATTATATATATAATTTAATTTTGTTTTCAATCATAATTCAAAAACATGATAGGTGGTAAATGAAAAACTAAGGACAATTTTTTGCGAGGCAATAGTTTTCCGTACACAAGAATGGTAAGTTTGTTACCCAGTAGATGGATGTGTGTGTAATTTATTTTATTAACATTTAAATAACCAAATATAATTATATGGATGATATTGAGGTTATTATATGACCATTTGATAAGAATATTTTAGGTAGTTGAGGCAAAGGATCTTAATGAATTCGATTCCTCTACTTTGGGTAACTCTTTTTAGTTTCTACCAAATGGACTCGTTAGTTGGATTTATGCCAAAATAGAGGAATTTAGGATTAAGGAGTTATTTTGGGTCATTATTTTTATATATATTTTTCTGATAAGTAGTTATTTATATTTGTGCATTAGTGGTAGGGGTGATTTCCTTTTTATAGTTGATGAGTGACATCCTTCTAAATTTTTTAAAAGAGAATTCCATACACAATTTTCCATTGCCAAGAGGACCCAATAACGGTTAAAATTATATTAAATTGAAGATAGGGTTAAAATAATTCCATAAAATATATTTATTAAATAATTATATGTCTTTTGGGAACTTATGTATATGGTTTAGTCCTTTATAAAGCTAATTTACCTCTTAATCACGGTAATTAATTTTAATTATTTTTACTAAAATTTTCTTATAAACCAAGTTTAACTTACTAGGAGTTTATGATGATTAAAAATATTTAATCCATTTATAAAAATTTGAAACACATAATTGGAATATTTTTTCTTTAAAATTAATCTCACAAATGGGATGATGATACAGGTTTTTGAAGCAAAAAAGTCCAAAAGAATGAAATGTTTATATATCCAATTTCACTGTGCAATTGTTTCCAATGACCTAAATTAGACTACATGATGTATTATTTATCCAATGAAACTGTGAATCAAATTAAAATATAACTAATATATATCAATAAATTTGTCAAAAAATAAATTTTGAATTAAAATTCAGTTTTTCACTATTCATCAAAATATTAAACTTCTCAGAAAATACCAAATAATAACGCAAACTAAATATTTGATATTAATCTTACAGAAATAAAAATTATTTTCTCATAAAATTATTATAAATGATTCCAAAATTATATTTGAAATGGTTTCTCCATTAGATTTTGAGTAATTACCTTTTAGTAAAATACATCATTTTATTCATAATATTTGATTTATTCTTATAAAATAGCTATCAAATATATTGGATTATTATGAAAAATATTTAATTAATATATATATATATTTGATAACATTATTCAATATATTTTTGTTTGATTTTTTTGAAATAATTGAGTCTATAAATAGAGAAATAGTTCTCTAATAAAAGTAATTTATTTATTTTCAAATAGTTTTTTCATTCAATTATACTAATTTATAAACAATGTATTAATTTTATATACATATATAAATCATATTATTAAAATTTAGTTAATATTTTTTGTGAAATCAATTCCAAAGGCTAGGTGGTAGCTAAAATAATTTTTTAATAATATTTATTGTGTATTATAGTTCGGTAAAACATAGACATTCATATTATCAACGTTATTGAAGAGACTCAATATTGTGTGTAATATAAGCCAGGCACAGAGTTGCATGAACTGAAATCTATTCTAAGTGTTTTTTGGTGAAATATTTACATGGTGTTTTATATATTGAAACCAAAATATAGTTATTTGTAAAGCTATATTCAATGTTTCCTGTAATGAAAAATATCAAAAATATTAAATTAATTTGAAATAAAATTCACAAAATATGGTGGTGTTACATTATATCCCACATAAAATGAATTTCGCTCTCCAAATTCATTTGAGTTATTATAATTTGGATACTTGAAACTACCTTTCATAAAACCCCACATTGAAAAATGAATATTAGAACTTCCTTTAAAAAGAAATGTTGTAAACAAAATGGTTAATCAATGTGAAACATAACTAGGTTCTCATATAGGATAATAGTGGATTGATGTGAATATATGGACAAGGATGATAATTATAACCATCATGTTTTGATGAAGATTGAAAGAGAAAATGGTTAATATAAAGTCAATGATCCAAAATCCATAACCCAATGAGGCCTGAAAATGGTCATTTGTTATCATTGAAATGATCAAAACATGATAACATTTCATTTCAATAACATTATTCTTGAAGTGGAAGAATTTTCAAGAAAATATATACATAAGAGGATGTTCCGAAAACCTCATCCTTTTTTGTTCCTTGACCAATATACAAATAATATCTTATTATTGGAAATTTTGGTGAACATGAAATTCTTGATGAATTAGGAAATCTGGAGATCCTTGAATATAATGATAGGTGATTCCATATGTCATTAGATATCAAAAAAATGTCAGAACATGTTATCAAACAAACATAAATCCTCATATGGATTGATAAAACTTTAATCTCTAAAAAAACATCAAAAGTTAAACATAATGAATTTAAAAACATTTTAATCTTATAAACCTACTGGTATATTAATGTATAAATATTTTGGAATAGGTCACTAAATTCCTCAAATTTTTTTTATCATTGATCCCCCATTTTTATAAAAGTTTTTATTAGTTGTCACATACTGAACATGTGAATACATTCATTATGTCTTCTGATGATACCTATTAATAACCCCAATTAACATAAAACCTTGTTGAAAACATGCATGTTTCCATATTCCAAATTTTTTTGGATATATTTATTAATTCTAAAAATGTTTTAAACTGAATCCATGATAACATCAACCACATGTCAACAAGTTCAAATTTAGTAAAATGGAAATAAAAACCATCTGATTTAATTATTCATATCCAACATATCTTTATCCAAAAAACATTATCTTAACATAAGGAACATATTATGGGTTATATTTCCCTTAATCATGTGTTTTCCATGAACATAACCTTTCCATTAAATTCTATTTCTAGTCCATCAAAACAATTCCAAAAATTCTAGAAAATAGATAGTAAAAAATAGAAACTGAACAATACATATATATATCACCATTCATATAAAAATATTATCGAATCCAAATATTAAAAAAATATTCCTCATAATAATCAATATGTAAGATGAATACCTCATCTTATTACTTAATACCTCTTTCCATTAACATTTCATCTATAGTCTCATCATTATGACCACTATAAAATTTACTCTAACCACCATTATGATTATTTTTGGTAGATTTAAACCTAGTACATTGATTTTCATAATTAAAATTCATTATACTTTTAAAAATTTAGTCATTTATGATGTATAAGGGAGTCCAATATTCAAATACATTTCATTAAATGAACTCTTCATTTTTCCATTGAAGTTACTTTCATTGTGCCCATATTTTGAAAAAGTTAAAACATATTCTTATGCTTATAATAAATTCACATAGGTGATTTATTACACATTATAAACACAAAGGAAAGTCAATATTCTTTCCACCATGGTCACTATTATTGAAACTATTAGTTAAATCCTTCATTCTATTCCTTGGTGACTCTGAGAGTTGGTTAAGGTATACGTGGTTAATCATGTTTCATGAAATATTATATGGTTAATAATTACATCATTCACTCCCATGATCATCCAATTTGACTTATAATTAGCTAATTTCCCATCACATTCTACTTTAATTTCTTTTCTTCTATTTCCAACCATTGATTAAAAATCTAAATCATAGTGTAAGAATCACATATCCTAGAGAAAAACCTCATAATCTTGAATAATCACATCTAGATGTCAAAATTATGACACCTAACTATCAAACATTATTTTTAGCCTCGGTTATTTATATTAATCTTCTGTTGAAATCATTTATGATAATTCTTAAATAGTTTTTGAATTTCGAAATCACATCTCACGGGTGGGTGATACCAAGTGTGCATCAAGGATCATTGTTTTGCACCCATCCCTGATCGAGTCTATATAAATATGGTGTTTCCAAGTGATCCATGTGTGCATATGTACTAGAGACACAACCACATATAGTATCCAGATGAGGATTTATTTCGAAGAATCATGTCACTAAATCCTTTACCAAAATGCTAGCATATTTTACTACATGAAAACTAATCATTATAGTTATCTTTAGAGAAATCCTAAAAATATCCTTAGAAATATACCTTGGGATGTCACTAACTTTTACTAATCCTATTTTCAAAAGGATTAAAAAACCTTCACATGATACTATATATACATACTTAGGATTAACATACATGTATTTACTTCATTTTAGATGATTATTCATCACATTACAAAAATTCATGATTGAAGACTTTAATATTTCTATGTCTTTGAAAGATTGGAACAAAATCTACTATCTTAGTGAAAGATCTATAATATTTTCCAAAAATATATTCCCATATATAAATTCTACTCAAAACCCATTTCATTACCTGTGGAAGGGAAACATAAGAAATTGGTGATCTCATATGCAATAAAAGGGTGAATGAAGAAGATAAAAATGCATAATGTGATCATTAGGGTAATAGAACATGAAAATAATATTAGACGATTCTTCCCTACATATCGAAGATAATATAAATTATTAATAGAATAAATATTGGTATCTATTAAGACATGGAACATAAATGAATAAAGAGCATAATCCAAGAGACCATACCATAGGAATTATACATGGAATTTATAGCAGACACATAATCATATAAGCTGATTTCTATAGTATTCAAGGCATCACTTCCAAGACCATTTAGTAGTATGGGTTAACTCTTTATGTTGTATTATTAGTCATGGTTTTTTTCCCATTACCATGGTATTAGTCAATTTTCACTACCAATACCATTTTATCAGGAAATTTACATTATTGAACGATGCTCACTACCCATTGCATCCATGTATATCTCATGAGATATGTATCGAATTCATTTGAGGGAGATATAGTTATCACCCATTTCATAATGAAATAATACATACATGTGCCACAAAAACATAAAAAATGGTCTCATAACTCGCGATATGAAAAGGAGGGCATAAGAAAGTAATCATATCATTCATTTTTGAAAAAAGATAGATTTCATCATCATTTCACCAATGAATAATGGATGAAATGAATCAGGTTTCATTAATCATGTAACATGTGAAAGTGAAATGAGTTTCACAAACATATATCATATTAATGTGAAATTGGTTCCATAAACATCATGCCAATAAAAGATATATCATTCATGGAAATAATAAAAATAGAACCATTGGGTCATTTGTAGAAAGGCATGATTAACACAAAAATATTTCATCATAGATGTTAAATAATTTTGAAATATATTTTAATAAAATTTCAAGAGGAAAATATTATTTTTTATTTTATAAAATTTTTTTTTATAAAAACCAATACAATGCCCTTTTATTTTAAAATAAACATGAAAACATATAAAGGAGTTTAGAAAACATTTTGGAAACATTTTTTGTGAAAATTAATAAAAGTATCTTTAAATCATTTTTAACCCTTTTTCCCTCAAAAAATATGAAACAATATTGATTTTTTTTTTAAAAATCATTGAAAACTTATAAAATAATCCTGATAGTATTTTCAAATCATTTTCCTTTAAAAATAATAAAATATGCTTGAAAACATTTTAAAATACTTCTTTTGTGAAAAATTATAAAATATTCTTTAAAACATATTGAATTTGTTTATTATAAATTTTATAAAATAATATAGAAAATATTATAAAATTTTTAATCGTAAAACAATTTTTAAATCCTATTTAGAAAACATGGGTTTTAAATAACACAATATTCTATCAAAGAGGGAGAAAATGTTGCGTTTTGTTAAAATCACATTCTTAATTATCATAATTACCAAAGACTAGAAATTTTTTACTAATACATGTATATATCATGACTAAATAGAGGAGAAGAATATTTATGACTGTTCTAGAAGAAGGGATCATTTGATTTCATAAGTGAAATTATAATCATTTATAATCCAAACAAATAATGAGACTGTTTCAATAAACTCTTACATATTGTAAATTTGATTCATTCACCCCATTTAAGAAACATTCATTCAATTAAGATAAAAATATCATGTAAATATGAATATTAATGAGAAAAAACATCAAAGGGAAGTGTATACACCTTGTAGAAGAATATAGGTGTATAAAAAGGCACATGTCTCAATGACTAAATTCGAGACAAGATTATATTACCGGTTTGGTAACTTTTGAGACATTAACCCCATTCATGAAAGGTCATAAAATGGGTATTAAAATAAAAATAAAATTTAATTATAATAATTTTGCAATACATACTTGGTTTGTATATACACCACACAAAATAAATGACTGGTGAATAAGTTATAAGTCTCATAGAAATAAAAGTGAAAAGATTAATCCCTTACATTAAGTCTTGACTATCATCATACGAGGTCAAAACCACCTATATAATAAATGTAGTTTTATTATAAATAAACCATATACAAATATTATTGTAACTAAAACTATATATGATTTTTTATGACTTTATATTACCAGTTTTTTAACAACACCATGTTAATGTTACGTCTGGGTAATATCATCTTTTTTATAGGATTTACCATATTATTATTAATCATTTTACTTATATCATGATTTAAAAATTTAAAGAAATTAAAAAATGATATAAATATCATACATATTCAGTATATATGAATTTATAATAATATATAACATATAAAAATATGAACTGGAATACACCATTCAGGTAGACTATAGGTCGTACGTATCCATGAAACAATATTTTTCTTATTGTCGGATTGAATGAAAGAATGTAATGGAATATATTTATATATATAATTATTATATTAGTGTTAATATTGAATATATATAACATATTTCTATTTAACCCATTCATAATGTGTTCTATGTAAAGTGTGAAGGAATCCTATTTCTTTGAGGAGGAGGTAGTCAACACATCCAAAAAAATGTTATCATATTTACACGAGGTGGAAAGAATAAAGGTAAGTTTTATATAATAATAAATGTATCTTAAATAAATTATAAATTTCATAAATATAATTTAAAAATATAGTTTCCATCATAATGACTAACCCTGAGACTTGGAAAAGAAAAAACAAAAAACAATGTTTCGTGAGGCTGTCGTTCCCCATACACAAGAATGATATATTTGTTACCCATTAGTTATAAGTATGTATAAAACTTATAAAAAAATATTAGTATATTAAATATAATTAGTTTATTGTATAATCATTTAATAATAAAAGTTAATGTGGTGGAGAATAAAAATGAATCAAATATGCTTGAGGAAGGATGCTACCTCTCCTTTATGTATCACCTCTTTGTTTAAACCAAATTGATTCATAGGTTTTATATCAACCAAAAGCAATGATTCTGGTATACATTGATGTATTTATGGAAATTATTAGTGAATATATTGGGTGAAACAAACTAATTGATAGGTTTGAATAAGTTGGAGGGGTGATTTCCTTTTTATAGTGGAGGGGAGTGGTATTCTTGTAACTTTATGAAAAGGGAATTCCACGCATGTTTACTCAATGTAAATTGGATCCAATAATGGAAAAAATTATTTCCAAGGTCGTATAAAGTTAATATATGGATAGATAATGGATTTTAGATATTTTTAGAGGGTATTTTCTCTACTAGGATTATTGTTTAATACTTTGTTATGCTAATTTTTCTCTTAATCGATGTAATTATTTTTAATCACATTCACACATCCTTTGTGTAAAAAACTGATTTGACCAAATTATAGATTAGAAATTATGATAATTCCAAGTATTTAATCAATTTTCCAAAATTAAAAACACAGAATCAGTGGTAATTAATTTAAATTTAGTCCTGCTGATGGGACGATAATATGGGTTTTTAAATAGACAATGTCAAAAATATTGAAATGATTTCATATGATATTTCATTGTGAATAATAACAAAACGTTTCTTGAATAATTTATTAAGAAAAATTGTGTTTGTACATAAAAAAACATTTCTTAGAAATGAAATTTCATTATTTCAAATATTTATTCCATTAACATATAATAATTTATAATACGAGGATTCATTTTATATAAATTTTTAAATCAAAATTTTAATATCTATTTAATATCATTCATAAATTCAATTCTAAAAGGATATGAGGTAGCTATAATAACATTTCAATATTGATATTAAGAGTATATTGTAGTTCGGTAAAACTCAGCCATGTGTGTTGTGAAAGATATTGAAGGGATGAAATATTATGTGTAATTAAATCCAAACATTGTATTTCATGTATGATAAGCTAATATAATCATTGATGTGGGTGCCAGATTAAATTAGTGTCATGTACAGTGCAAGCCAAAAATAGTTCTTTCACAATCTATATTGAATTTTATGCGGAAGGAATATTATCAAATAAAATTAATAAATTCATTACATAAAAAACAATTCATGGTGTTCTAGTATATATTAATTGAACATACTTAAAGAAACATGCATTGAGGAGATCAGAGATACATGCCTCAAATCTCATCATGGCCAGAATACACTGGTCTGCCTCTTGGGGTTGAATTGGGATAAAAGATTTCTACATAATAACTAAATGAATATGATGATAATTGTGTGGTTTTTTGGCAATATGTGCAAACTTATTATAATATGCTAGAGTATAAATGATTGTATATGTATTATCGGTAGGAATTTGACCTTTCATATGGGTGGTTGTTGGAATTTGTTGGTCAATCTAAGATATTAAATAGGTATGAGGCTGATTCTAATATGAATTTTCCATTGGAATATATCGATGGACCAATGGAATGGGAATGGGGACATAAGACTCCCCCGGTATAGAATATGAATGATATTGGGGTAGTAGTTAATTGGTGGAAGTATGGATATGGATTTGGATTCCATAAGATTCTTATATATTCAGCATATCTTCATTGGTAATTATATGAAACAGTTTTCAGTTTATTTCCATATTTTCCAAAAAAAAATATGTTGGAGAGGGTGTATGAGCATGGTCATATGGTTTAGGAGAATGTCATAGGTCTTTGTTGATAGGAATATGAACTTTTCTCGTGGCATGTTCCAAAACTATTTGTAAAGACCAAACTATGTTAGGGATATGAGCCTGGTCCTTCTCCATTGGAGTATCCCACTAATACTTTATTATATAAATGTGAACCTATCCTTAGGTATGTTCTATATTAATTTGGTGGTCCATAGTTGGAATGGTGATAAGATCCCAGTCCTATGCCTCAAACTCTACCATAATATGCTACTAATCCACCTAAATGGGAGAAAAATTGTGTGATTTCTCCAAAGTCTCCACCTATTTGTATTAATATTATTTATATGCTTCTCTGTCTATTGGTATATGAATATCTAGTCATCCTTTTATTCGTTCTAGTGGATGAATATTCTAGTGGATCTCTTCTATTGTATCTATCATGTAGTGACACTTTAGAAAATTGTTTGCAGGAAAGTAAGTATTTACATTTTCTATCTTTGGGATATAATGGTAGATTTCTTCAATTGATGTAGTTTTGTAATCCCACTCATTTCCTCCATGTTCCATCAGAATATTATGATTGGTTTCATCATGGGGGGAGGGATATATTCCTCCCTCATGCTTGTTTTAGTAATATGGGTTCAAACATGACCTTATATAGTAGGGATATGATCTGTGACATTGGGTATACATATAATATGATGAAGGGTATCATTATAAGATGTAAGGATATACACCCTCTAAAGTTTATCCATATATTTTTTCACCCAGTGACACCTCCATAGAACCTGTGTATGGGTTTCTAGGGTGAATTTGTTTAAGTGGTTCCCTTAATAGATGACTTAGGGGAACCATTGTGACGAAATTTTTTATACCGCTTGATAGGATTCCTCCTAAGTGGCTCCAAATTCAGGATTGATCCATAGTCTACAACTTGATAGACCTTCCAAAGATATGGATGTTAATAAATGTTTTCTATAGGGATAAGTTGTTGATGTGATTAGTTAAGGTGATAGGTGCCACTGGTTTCATTATAGCATTCTGTGGACATGGAAAACTTGTCATATTTATATAATGGATACCTTCACATGCATCTTGGAGGGACATGGTTGTACCATGTTAGTTTTATTCTTGAACAATTATGTTCCCCACCTGAGAATGATGGATTTGGGTAGATGAGGTTGTTATGAAACCCATAGTGGATACTCCTCTAGCTATGTCTCAATAATATTACCTTAATTAAGAAATAACCAGGGGCCAATATGTATATCAGAGGAGTTTCTACACTCACAAATATAATAACTAAAATGTCCACCGATTAGTGTATCATCACATGTATGAAACAATCTCAATAAGTTATGTACATGTAACATAATTTTCCATTTTTTATTTCATGATTGGAAATTTTTCTCATATGAAATTCTCACAAATAGTATGTATTTATTTGATGAGGTCCCTAAATATAATGGATTTCAGATCAAGTTTACCATCTTTATTTTTATAGGAAACACACAAAATGTATGGACACATGGTAAATGGAGATTTTTTTAATAATTTTGTGATTCAAATTGGGTTCACTATTTTTTTTCCTTAAAAAGATAATGGATGGAATCATCATGGTTTAGGAGAGAGTATGGCTGATTCCTATAATATTTCAGTTATTCTTTCTTAATATTCCTTCATTTCAGAATCAATATTTTTTATTTATTTGGAAATATATCAACAAAGATGATCGATTTTGTGTGTGTGGGGGGGAGGGGGGTTCATTTATGTTTTCACAATCATTAACTATGGGTTTATCATTTTAATATCTCATAGAAACTCTAAATGGATACAATATATATAACTAAGTATAGACATTTTTCCAAAGGTAGGGATTCTTCTGGGGTTTGAAACCCAACAACACATAGGAACTCACATTGGTCGGGAGGATGGGAGGTTGGGATCATTACTGCTATTTATGGGTAAATAATTTCATATTATGGGACACTCTTATAAATTTATTATATGTTCATAAATCTATTCCAAATCCAAATATAAGGCTACTTACCATAACAAAATAATCCAGTTTTAATCTTTCTATTTGTAAGGGAGGATATTTATGATACCATTTGTTTGTATCAGAGGTTCTATGGTCATTTATCGTTACATCTTAGAAATGGGTAACTATTTATATCTATATATATACTAATCTTACGTTTTTCTATAGCCACGTGTCCTGATTTTGTGCTTCCATGTCCCTTTTCTCTCACATGCCCTTTCACCAATCATACATGTATCCAAAAAACAATCCACCATCCAAAAAACGTGATCCATCTCATACATCTCCCCCAAAAAACCGGTGCGTGTGGTCGTCTCTCTCTCCATCATCTAGGGTTCTTGAAATCCATTGCCTCCAACCTGAAGCCCCTCGCTATTTTTCATCAACAACTAAGGTTCCCAGTACGATTTCACCTGCCCTCATTTGGATCTTCTTGAAAACCACAACCAGAATCCTCCTCGCCATTTTACTCTGCCCCATCATCGAGTCATTATCTATAATGCAATCAAATTTCCGTATTGTTCCCGCATCTGTAGTCTAGTGTACCATCTCCTTTGTTTCCACATATTATTCATATCCTTTGATCTCTACTGCCATCATCCAACAGTCTAATCTTCCTCCCTACGCCCTTGATCGCTCCAACCCCCTCCTCTCCCACTTGGGAAATTTCATTCCATCTCTTAGGTTTCTCGGTATTATATGTCTCTTTTGATATCTACCTCAGTGAAGCACGCCCCTCACCCTCTACATGATTCCATTCACCTTCATAAAAACCTGTTTTTTTTCTATGACAATATATTTTTCTATTCTATTCCTATCCATAAATAGAAAAGTGGTTGATATTTTCCCTAAGTGCATATTCATCTAGCTTTCAACGCATGCATAATATGGTATTTTCTCCTCTATATATTCTTTGTAACATTTCTATCTACATTATAGTTTTACATTTCACTATGATTATACTAATTTTTTGGGCAATAATACAATACACTACTTCATAAATGGTGGGTTCTCATAATTTTCTAGATAAGTTTTCAGTTCTCTCCAAGAATTTGTTTTCTGAACTACATATGGATTATTCAATCATAAATACCATATATATTCTGTTTTGATTCACCAATCACAACATGTACTTATTTTTATCTGTCAATATTTATGCGTCTAAATTCTTTTTCATGGTTGATATAGTTAGTTTGATATGTGGTATTAGTACGTATTAAATGAATCCTTATAATATATGATAACCTAATATATAATATGGCCAAGGTAATCTTCATTAGTATGTATTCTTATTTTTAAACATTATTGTATCTGTTTGTAAACATGCTAGATGATTTTTTTGGTGCTCAAAATCTAGGATCATTACCTCTTATTCCACTTATTCTCAATTAAATTTCATGTATCATGTGTTTTATTTTAGTAGAGAGGTACTATTTTCATAACACTTGCTTGATCCCTTGGTGATTTATTCTTATTTCAAATTTATATTTCATGGATTCTAGTAGGGAGATCCTCTGAATATTTTTGAAATTTAATATTCTAATTAGTGCCCATGCTTGATAATTGACCTGATTACTACACTAAGAATCTGGTTCTTTTTAAGAATAGAATTTGGAATTGTATTAATTTACAACTAAAAATAATTTATGATGAAATTTGATGAGTTATATACCAAATCATTCACATTTTCCACATGTCATTGGACATTTTAGAAGAAGAAGGCAATGTTTTTAATTCAACTGTTTTTTATTTTATGTAGGTATTGTATTTATCTGTGAGATCTAATAAGTAGAAGATATAAAAGAGGCTTCTCTTCAATGAAATTAGAAGTTTTGTTTCTTAATTTCCCATCCCGTTTTTTGCAAATTATGCATTTTATTCAAAACCAGGATGTTAACAAGGAAGTAGTGGACTACTCTACATGTGATTCCCTAAGGTATTCATTCCTAGTGAACGAAATTTGGTAGAGTTGGTGATAATGAAATTTGATTCAAATTATATAATCATCATAGATAGTGTAACTTATTTATTCAAATGTGCCTTTCACAACAAGATTATTAATTTTCATGATCCCAATCGATCTATTAATTTTTTATGTTGCATTATGTTCAGCATGCGATATTCCAAAGGCTGGAAGAGTACTATGTATTCAATCTAATACCAAGAATTCTTATCACAACAAAAGGCTTTCTAGATAATTCTACACGGTTTTTCTTACATAACATTGTTTTCATTTTTATATCATGACAATAACTTATAATTTTTTTACCCTTTAGTAATTTATATGGTATTGTTGTATACTTTATAAATGTTCATATATCTAGTTCTAAATTATAACCATTAGAAAAAACAATATAAGTGTCAGTCATCATCTTGTAAATGCAAAATAATTGTAGTTGAGTTTATCTTTTATATACCATAACAAAATAGTGACTAAAATTGAGCATATGTGTTAAAAAATCGCAAGGAATGTATTTGCTTGTAATTTATTTAAATGCAATAATTTTCATCCCTAATGAAGTTAAGACTCATTAATCATATTTAAAAGGGATTATCCTCAATTTTACCACTTCAACTGATACTTAACGGATGCATTTATCATTTTTTTCAATATTTTGGGTTAATATAATGGTATATATTCTCTTCTTCTGAATTATTTTCCCAGAACGCTTCAATAACATATTCATTGAATAAAAATAACCTCAAGAGAGTTCTATAGTAACATATCTTTACACCGCCTCTTCTTCCTTTTTCATCATCGGCCCCTTTCGGCAGTGCCTCCCTCCCTAACACCCCTCTCCAGTTGCGCATCTGCCTACACCTCACCTCACCACTACTACTATCTCCACCTCCATCTACTTCCTAGAATACTATCTCATTGTATTCATTCTATGAACTATGAAGCCTTTGACAGCACCAGTTACTTTCTCCAGAACATCCACCACCTCCATTATTCCCTTGGTAAATTAATTTTTGTGTTCCTTTCGATAACGATTTAGGGTTGGTGCTAAGGGTATTTAATCTCTCCATTTTATACATAGAACCATGCACTACCTACTAAGAAGTGTAGTGATATTGAGGATGGTATTTCATAGTTCTATTTAATGTTAATCATTGGAAGAACTATTTATTAAGCTTTTTAACTGCTTCTTGAGAAATTGAAATCCTTGAAAACAAATGGGATTTCATTTTTTGGGTTATCTCGGTCCACCAAAATATCACGATTTGATATTGTTTTTTAGAAAATAATTAGCCACAAGGGAAAAGAAGATTTCATTTTCATGGGTTCTTCAAGAAGGTTGAATGATTCTATTCTCTTTGAAGCTGATGGATCCCCTCCTATTGGATACCCATCAAGAAATTACTTTATATTTGTGGGCTCTAACTGATGTATGACTATGTCGGTCTACCTCATTAGAGTTTATTGTATTTACATGCTATGTTGTGGTTTGAGGAAAAATTCAACTAATAAAGTGATAAAAATTTTCATTTTCTATTTACTTTAAAATTTTAATTCATAATTATAATTAGGATCAAAATTGTATGATTCATTTAATATTTCATTTTTTTCATTTCGTTTGCCATTTATTTATTTATTTTTTCGAATTTATAATTTTTAATTGTACTTAATTAATTTATTATATTTTACATTTAATTTATAAGTCTACTTCAAATAGTACATATATATGAGATTCAATTATGAAATAAATTGTATACTAATTTTGTGACCTATATTGAATTGAAGCATAGAATAAAACCAAGTTTAGGGGTGAATCATTGAAATGATATGGGGACTCCACTGGGAAGGTATGCTACGCTTTAGATCCTGACCGGGATTCATTTGGGCACTATAAATTTTGATCAAATTACGTTTTTGTGTATTTTGTTATGTTCCACAAATGGTTCAATGTTGTGTCGGATATCAATTTTTGAAAACTTCATTTGGAAATATAATATATAGTATTTTATAATTATATTATGTAAATTTGGATGAAATTATGTTATTGTGTCTTTTGTGAGGTTCCCTAAATGGATCACGGTTGTGTTTGATATCAATTATTGAACAATGCATTATGAAATATATTATACAGTAATTCATAATGACATATTATGTATTATTCTCCCTTATACTCATGTTGTTATATAGGTGGCTAAATCTTTGAAGACTATCTTTCTTGGGAACTCCATTTGGGATCTCACTATTTATGACAGATTGAGTATTTAAGGTTAGTTCAAGAATTATAATGGCTTCATCATTTATACATGACAAGCTCCCTATCTAGGTTAGATAACAATCAACATGGATGTTGCTTCCAAGAAAGATATAGACCTATATATAGAGAAAAACAAAAACATTTGATAAAAAGGTTTGTTAGATTACATTCCTGTATACACACACTTCAATAGTGTACATTAGTTAGACATACATGCACATTTTTTGGTGTCATCAAATGTTTAACCCTACATTACACTCATGTACACAAATGTTAGAAATACAGAATGTTTGATACACATCAATAGTATATAGTACAGTATAAATAACACTTTTGTATACAAATTTATACATTACATTACACTCTAGTTTTGTATAATCATGTCTATAAACAGATTTGGAAAATACATCACCTTTTATATCATCTTTACAATTTTTAGAATGTAATGAATGTGATTTTATTTAAATTTAGTGACACATTAATTCATGTGTTGTATGAAGACATAAATATGTTCATGTAGTTTCAGGTGACTAATCTTTGTATACCATAATGACTTATCTATTTGAAGAATACATTAAAGTAGTAAATTTCAGTACTATTCATCATTTCCGTTTCACCTAGGAGGGATATTTCATGTTAATGAATATATTTCATATAGCTGTTATTGAGGCATGGGGTATCATATGGTGGAATAGGAATGAAAGAAGGTATGTCAGCGATTATATTTACATTAACATAGCCATGAATAACATTTTTTCCACTAAGAATCAATAGGTTGAGTGTATTCAGTTGCCGACATTTCCTAAAAAATGTTATTTTGATATCCCTATCATGGATTGTGTTTCCTTGCATCTTCAGATCCTTTTCTTCTTGAGTAGTTTATGATTTTAGGAGTATCAACATTCTAAAATGACATGATTTGTCCATTTAAATCATGCTTCTCTCAATATCGATTCACTCAAAATGTCTAGAACCTAATATTAGTTTTACCATTTTCTCCTGCACTGCTTGTATTTTCCATTTTAGAACCACAAGAAGGATGCTTCTCCCAGTCGGCCATATATACTCAATGTGCATCATTTATAGTATAAACATGATAATTTAATTGACAAACATATAATATCCTAGTTTTATAGTTTGCAATACAATATGAATCAAATTGAATTTGAAGTTACTAAAATCATTTATTTCTAAATTTAGGAACATTTAATTAAATGAAGGGATATAGGATGTACAGCAGAATTTTTGAGACAACTCTACAGGTCCATATTTATATACAGTTGTAGTTACTCAACACCAAGGTATTTGATGGTATTAATGGTATTGAGGTCGTCCAATGTTCTAGGGCTGTCTACAGGTACATGTGTTTTATGATATTATTTTATGTCTACCAAAAAAGTTTCATATGAATACATTGTTATGGGATAAGAGTTACAAATATGTTTTTGGTATTGGGATGATGGAGGTGGAGGTATTGAAATTGATTTGGAATGAATTAATATGATTCTGTAAAGTATAGACTAGTGGATAGTTACATTATTTTTATTTAGGACTTTAAGTTATATTGAATATTATATACATATATAGTTATGGTTACTCAAGACCCTAGTATTTATGGTATTGTGGTCTTCCATTGTTCCTAGGATTTCTTCTATTTCATGATTTTTATGATATTATTTTATGTGTTCTAGTTAAAATTTAATATCAATAAATTTATGATGATGTACTTGGAGAGAGGTTGCCAATATTATATTTATATTGGGAAGATGTAGGAGGTTTTTCACTTGATATTGCTGGATTGAATTTGATTATGAGTTAAAAGTTCAATCTATTGGTTTATCATTCTGTTTTTCATTTATATCTTTTAGTGTAACTGAATCTTATTTACATATATATTTATTGTTAGTAAACACCATGGTATTGATGGTATTTAGGTCTTCTAATGTTCCTAGGATGTCTACAGGTATATGTTTTTTATGAAATTATTTTATGTGTATTTTCTAATATTTGTACTCATTTGATGAAGTAGTTTGAGGAAAATTTAATATAACCTTTCATGGGAGTCTTATAGGAAGCTCCAAGCCTAGTATGTGGTTGTCAAGGACAATCTTATTAATGAAAACAATATGGATTTGTTTCTTTAGTGGAGGGAATTCAGGGTTTTTTTCGATTCGTGCAGATGGAAGAGCTGTTTGAGAATGTGTTTTTGTTGAAGTTTATAGAGATTGACACAAGATAATAGTCATGGCTTGTGCTCATCAAGTGATAAATTCTCATTTAGTTTTTATATCTAAATTCAAAATAAAAATGATTAAAATAAAATAATTTGGCTTAATATATGTGTAATTGATATATTTTAACATTAAATCCATTTTAAAATATTATTTAACATTAATAATTATTTAAAATAACTAACTGTTTTCAACGGAAATGCACTATTATTTTACTATTCATCCAAAAATGAAACTGCTTAAAAAAATTGAAAAAATTAACCCTAAGATAATTAATTCATTAATAATTATAAAATGATGTTTATTTTGAAAAATAATATTCATAAAATGGTAAAAATCTAGTTTTGAAATTGTGGAACTATTAAAAAGCGACAGAACTGATTTAAAAGAAATACATCTTCTAATGCATAAAACTATACATGTTCGTATCATATTCCTATAAAATATATTTGATGAATTTTAAAAAATACATTTAATTTATAATAAAAAATTATCATAATATCTTTGGGATGCTATATGCACTTCTAATATTTTCCTTTCATGTCTTAGATGTAATTTAACTAACCTTGTATTATGTGTAACACAATTCAACTTAATATATCATATAAAGTATTCTAGAAAAAAAATTATATTTATTCTTAAAGGATAATATTGGAATGTATTAGGGTGTTACATACTCCCTATATAAAATACATTATGTCCTAAAAATTATAACTTTATTTTAGAAATCAATTGATTGATATTTGAAAAAACAATTATTAGAAAACATTCATCCTCAATAGGGTTAATAACACATATTATTAATAACATGGAAAAGGAAATGAGAAGTTTATTGCAAGACTAGACTTTTTAATGGGGGAATATAATTGAAAACAAGGATATTAAAGAGAAATAAAATTATCATTTTTAAGGGAGTGTGATAGAGAAAATGTTCTGGAGAACATTGTTGACCATAAATCCACAAACTAGAGGCATAAAAACAATCATTATTATCATAAAAATTAATGATGACAAGACTAAATATTTGTTTCATGAACCTTTCCAAGAGTTTTGGAATTATTCCACTCGCTAATTATATAAATAAATATACGTTTCAATTTCATAAAAAAAATCATATCCTATATTTGGTCCTTGAACTATTTATACTTCATTTCTTAGTGTATTTTTCATCATTTGATGATTTAATTAATTATACAATGAAACCTCATCTATTGCTAAAAATTATGAATTTCATAAATAGTTAAGCTTTGAAAATATTATGATAAAAAATATTAGAATCATTCCCATGGTTGTTAGTAGGTTCCAATTTTATTTATCCATATAAATTATCATTAAAGAAACATTAAGAACATATTGAGGATTAAATTTTTATCAACCACGTGTCTTCCAAAACAAATTAATATGCTAAAAAATCTGTTTTCATGTGACCATTAAATATATTATCTAAGATATTTAATGAAAAAATTATCGATGTACAATACTTATACATTACACAATACTTGTAAACATGAAATTTTTTAAGACATACTCTTACAAAATTATTTAATGTTCCAATTACGGAAGTAAATAATCATTCCAATTTTGCTATATCAATAGCATAAGATTGAACTTGATATATTATATTTTTCTAAGGTGTATTGTCTTGATTCAGGGAGAATAAATTTTCAATGTTTATCATCTATATATAGTTTCAACATTTAATAAAAACATTTTTATTCATTAATTTTCATTCATTATCATGGAGACACGTATATAAATACTTATAAAATACTCTCATTAACTTCAAAAAAGTACCCGATTGCTCTTTTGAAAATGTATCACACATGGAAAAATCCAACTTTTCATTCTGGCCTTTATCTATTTATTGATATGTATTCATCTACTTCTCTCTCATCCCTTGGAAGCCACATGACTCGTAGAATTATTTCTCTTTTTGGATAGAAAATAAAACTCTTTCCTTGAAGGAATATATGTTTTGAGACACTATCACCATTAAAAGACTTGGATTAATTAGTGAAAATAAATTTTAAATCATTTATTTCATGTTTCGTATGAAATCTGTTGAATACCATTATATAATTTTGAAAATATCTTCATAATCTGCAAAATTTTATTCTTCTATTTATGTTAACTCAGTATCTTACTCTTCCGCTCATTTTTTTCTCATGTAGTAAATATTATTCCAAAAATGTGTCTTTCAAATATATCCATTCCCTATGTTCTTGTTCGTCTTCATCCCTAGTATTCTATATTAATGACCACCATTGATCAACATGGACATTGAGACCATACATTGCAAGTGTAACCTTTTCCTTTTCTCCACATCCCAATTCCATAAATATCTTCTCCAAATACATAATCCATTACTCAACATCCACTGAATCAGTAGTCCCACTAAATTATAGAGGCCTCTTTTGCATAATTTGATCATACATTGAGTTATATCATTATTAAATAGGTCTCTTCATCTTGTAATGGTTATATGTCATAACTGGATTAAGATGTCCTACTATATCTATAACATTATCAATTATAATTAGATATCTATCATCTTTTTTAAAAGGGATCCCTCTACATCGGCCATAATTATTGATACCCTTATTTCTTCTATGTGCAATTCTAAACATTGTAATAAACTAGATTAGATCATAACACTATATAAAATTATGTATAATCCAAAAACAAGTGAGATTAAAATATTTATGTGTATATTATTTCAAAATAATAAACATGGTTTCTTTTATATGTTATTATATAATTATCCTCAAAGTCTCTCTTAGGGTTATTTTTCATATACTAGGTTTTTCTAAATCTATTTTCCATGGTTTCTACTAAACATTCTATGATACCAACAGTAACACCCCATCCGTAGAAGTCGAGACATGGTCCCTTACATTACAACATTGTCATGATAGCAAGGATTAAAATCCCTAATGGATCATCTAATTAGTAGTTTTTTAAATAGTGACTACATACATGATACCAACAAAACATTGGTAAATATAAAACAAAACAAGACACAAAATGAAATGAAATGAACTAAATCCTTAAAATCTCTTTGAATTTTTTCTTCTTTATATATATAGGAATGGAAGAAAGATAAAATTAAGATCAAATTATTACTAAGGGTATGTATAACAGAATAAATAATTACTAAATGAGAATAATCATCATGTTAAGGTAAAAAATGGATAAAATAGTCCATATAAATAACTCGATAAGGCATAATAAATTTCACATGGAAAAAAACAGAAACCCATTCCATTTAATCAATAAATTATGAATTAAATTAAGTAATAGATAATTTCAAGGAAAAATATCTTGGATTATATAAATAAATTATTTTTAAATAATGGAAACTATTAATTATTGGCCTTCATGTTTTCCAAGAAAATGATACCTTTACTTTTAAGATCGATTATCAATACTATTTAAACTGCTGTAATTTGCCCAACTGGTTTTTCTCGTGAAAAAATATTGATGCATTAAGGGTTTTTCATTAACTGATCACCATACCATATATTTCAGTTCCAAATAATTCCTAATATATTGAAATAGTATATTTAAATCAAAAATAATTTTCCTTCTCAAATATATATATTGAATAAAAGAGACAAATCTATCGATAATTGATTAATTAATCAAACGACTGTCAAACTAGACACCAAATGTAAAAATGTTTTAAAGTTTAGGAAACAATAAATTAATTTTTTTATATAATATAAATTTAATTTTTAATAAAAATTATCATAAGGATGTTATTGTTTCAAGATAAAGTTAACAATCATCAAAAAAGTGTTATTGAAAAGATAGCTTTTACCACTTGGTAATTTTCAATTCAAACCTAATTTGATGTGATAGATCAATGTGAAGGTTATAATTCCATGTATTATGAGTGAATAATTATATTAAATTTCAATTCTGAAATATATAATATATATTAAAATGAATTGGTGTATAATTAAAAATAAGTCTCAATGGAATCTAAATTGAGACGAAATCCCTTACCTTATGATTCTATTGAGTTTAAATATATTTTACAACCTGTGTATTGGTTTAAAACGGTAAATGAATTATTACAGAACCATATTCATATTTATAATATCATATATGATCTTCTTGTTGTATCTAATTACCTTTTTACGAATAATGTTTCATTATTGTCACTATTTCAGGTGTAAATTGCCCTGTTATTTGGGTATTTTCTAACTTTTTTTGTTCTTATGACCTATATAATTATTTCATCATCTCTAAAATGTAAAACATGATTTAAATATTATATTTATTCATTAAATATTTATTTAATTTAATCCATAAATTATGGAGATATGAAATGAAATGCACCATTCATGGGGAGGGTAGGTCACACGTACACATGATTACTAATTCCATTTCTTGGTTATATTTACAAAGTAAGTGATATATATATGTGTATTTTGTTTTTACAGTACCATATATATGTCATATATTCCAGATATTATTTCTAAAACCATCCTTATTAAATTCCATTAATAGAGTGAATGAATCACATCGCTTTGAGTTGGAGGTAGTCCGCACATCCACAAATGAAGTTATCATTTTCACAAAAAATTGAAATATTAATGAAATGAATTATATAAAAATTAGTGATGCATAAAAAATTTTTAAATATAATATATATGATTTAAAAACTATAAATCCATTTTTATTACCAACCTTGAATAGTGGTAATGGAAGAATGAGCGACAAAGTTTCACAAGGCAGTATTCTGCCGTACACTTGAACGATGATTGTGTATCTCAGTTTCGAAAATAGTGTGAAAGTGTAAGGCATAGCCTTAAGATAAAAAAATATCAAAATATTTAGGATACTGTTGTTATTATAAAATAATCATATAAGAATAATTTAAGTGATGGAGAATGAAATAAAACAAAAGATCTTGTTGAATAACATTACCACTTCTTCTGTTATCTCCTTTTAATTTATACAAAAACTCATCTTTGATTTGTTTTCAACCTAATTTGAGTCTACTAGGATGAGTGGAGGAATTTTAGGAGATTATTTTGGTTTGGTATTGTACAAGATAATGTGTATTAAGATGTGTGTGTAAGTGGAAGAGTAAATTCCATTTTATAGTAGGGGAGGAGTGAAATTATTATAATCACCCAATGGTAAAGGCTATTGGAATATCTCCCTTACCTCATGTGGCTAAAAAATAAAAAAATCATTGATTAAAGTGAATGTATGGTTGATAAAATCCTCAAACACGAAAAGGAGTACATTTTTATATTTTTTCTTCTGTAACTTAAATTTTTCCCCACATTTACCATTTTTTATTAAGGTAACTAGTTTTCTAACCATTGTAATTTAACCACAAAGAATAAATTAAAGTTATATTTACAAGAACATAAATAAATGTGGAATTATAAATATTATATATAATTTAAAAAATAAAAATCCCATGTTTGTTGGAAATACATATTAACAATAGCGCATGTAACGTGTAAAAACACTCTTTTTACCTGAGCCACTATGACTATGTTTTCACTATTTAGGGATAAATATGTTCATTATAAAAGATAAATTGTCTCATTAATTGAAAATATTTTATATTTTATTTTAATTTCAATTATTAGACTATATTAATTTAGTAATTTTAATTATTTTAATAAAATATCATTAATTATAGAATGTCATGAATATCATGTTTTGACATTATTTACTTAATTTAAATTTTAAAATTTTAAAAAATGATAGAATTTAAATATATTAAGTTAAAATATATGTTACATGGACAATTAATCAACTAAAATAATGGAACATAATAAATTATTCAATTTTCATGTCTTTTAATATTTTTAGTATCCTTTAATTTATTAAATTGCTAACAAAATAATCATTACGTTGAGGTTTCTTAAGAATTTTAATTGAATAATTCATCCATATACATCAATGGTAAATTTTTGGGATAAAAATAACTAATTTATATTTCTAAAGGATATGAATAACTGAAAATAAGATGTCTTTTCAATATCTTAAAGCTATATGAATGTTGAATGTACTGAATGTTCCTTTTATTATTTGTTCCTTACATAAATAATTATAATGGTAACTTTTATAGACTAATATCCCACAAACTCATGTAATATGAACAATGAGAGGATATAGCTAAAATATGGGCATGAAATGGATTATTTACATGTTTATATGTTATTTCTCACTTAGGATTTAAATTTAACCACTAAATAAACTAATTTTTCCCTTAATGGGTGTAATTAATTTTAATTAATTTTACTAGTATTTTAGGTCAAAATAAATTTGATATTATGAAACATTATATAAATTATAATTATTACAGCTATTTATATCTATATTTAACAATTCATTTCATATAAGCTGGAAAAAATATATTTAATGCTAATCCTACAGGCATGGTGAGAAAGTAGATTTTTAAGGTGATAAATTTTCAAAAAATCATTTAGCTTTTATATCTAAATTCAATATAAAAATGTTTCAAACAACCTTATTTAGATTAATATATTTATTATTGATTTTATTTACATTAAAAAAATATAACTTAACGTTACTAATTATATAAATGAAAAGGAATTTTTCAACTATAATGCATGATGTTTAAATATTTATAATAAATAATATTCTTCTAATCAAAATCACCCTTAGATACTTTTTACAATATCCATTAGAAAAATGATCTTTATTTTGATAAATAAAATTTATTAAAGTGTCAGAATATATTTTTTATGTAGATGTTCCATTAAAAGGCAACAAACCCGCCTTAAAAAATAATACAAATGTTTATGTGTGAAATTGGATTTGTTCTTAATATAGTAAAATAAAATATATTGTATAAATTTCAATGCATTTTATTAAATATATAATTTGAAAATAAATATATCATAATGTGTGGGTATTATATATAAACCATTTTTCTGGGATTTTCATGTCTTATATGCTATCAAAGGAACTCGGTATTTTGAGTAACACAAGACAACATAGTAATGCAAATAAAAAAATCAAAAAAATTAAATTTATTATTAAAAGAAAAATATTATAAATTCTTAGGGTGTAACAATTATAGTTTAATTTCATGTGGAAAGGCCATATATGTGGTCATGTAGGTACCAAGTATGTATATCAGGCCTCAGGAAGGCATCCTTTGTATCCTACTAATATTAATAATCAGAGTCAAAATAGTTTGATTTGGATTGAACCATTGATGGGAGATGATAGAAAGTTATGGATCTTGAAGGTTATTTCCCCATTTTTCCAATATACATAATCCCTTTTGGGATTTCACCATGGAATAATCCATTTTATGGGGGAAATTATATCATGTCACAAAATGAAGATTACACACTGAGGTTTCTCTTGATATGGTAAATTTATGATGCGAGTAATAGGATTGTTGTATATCCCTAATCCCACATGTGTCATTATTAGCATGAGAAAAAAGTTTTTTTCTAGTGTTTAGACACATCAAATATATATCCATGACTTATACACTAGGGAGGCCCTGATGTGTTTTTTAGTATAGAGATTGGGACTTAGAAATGAATCCTACATATCCAGATTATAGATGGAATCAAACTCATCATATTCTAATTAACTAATAAATCTAAAGATGGTTGAGGATGAATGATAACCCACATGAGAGTTTGATTCCCATGGGGTTGAGTATTTTATATATAGAGGGACTTACATTGTTGTGGATTACTAATTGGAGATTGAGCTATAGGATGGTTTCCTACATATTCAACTTGTTTAGGAATATTATTTCTCATAGTTCAATATGGTGTATTTCCATCTATATCTTCTGGAATAAATTATCATGTCCTGGAGTGTTTTCCTAATATACATGACATGTTGGGGGATCTATTCCTAACATAGTTATCATTCTAGTGATATCTTGTAGACATGGTTGAGGATTCCTCGACATGTCTTTGACATGATCCAAATATTTTTGAAGATGTATGAAAATGTAGTTGTGGCTACATCATGATCCTGTTGATCATCTTGGGGATCACCACATGACAAGGATGACATGTTCATGGACCTTTACATGATTATATCATAAATGTTAGAGGTTTTTCACATTAATCAATTAACTTTTCATTTTTCCATCATGTGATAAATTAAGGAACATCCAATGGTTTCACATGGTGAGGTTTTACATGTCAGAGGGATGCCACATGATCTGATTGACATGCATGTAGGAATTATCTTTACATGGATAACGTTTATGAGGGACATCACTTGACCTAGCTGATTATCCCGGAGGACTTCATGTTTCTTATATGAAATGTTTTTAGGAATTTTTTTGACTCAGCTTGTATGTCTAGGAACTGTTACAAGATCTATTTAACACGTATGGTGGTTGGAATATGATCAGGCTGGTATCTCTTTAAGACATCACATAAATTTTCCAATATGATTGGAGGTCTTCCAATGATCAATAAAGACATATTCAAGTGATTTTTAAGAGTAGGGATGACTGTTCGGAGAATTTTCATGTGATATAGATAGGGTATGAAAATTTCATGATGATATCTCAGTAAAATCAATGTATTCATCTTCAGGTTAAGATTTCAAATCCATTATACTTATTAATATATTCCATAGTAATTTTATGGCATTGTAATATTGAGGTTTCATAAAACCAAGTCATCACAAGGATAATCTATCGCATAATGTGGGTTTTCAGGCTAGAATTACTTTTTGTGATCAATTGGGTGATCATGCGAAGTATATATACATGCAATATAAATACTTAAGTTGTTCTCCAATATTTACCTAGTCTAAAACCCTTGTGATTACTTGGATTTTCACTACAGGAAGTCCTATAGTTCTTCTATGCTATCATGGGTGTTCCTTAAACTATCTTTGATTATTTGTTATGAGGGGGAGGAATATATATTCCATTCCTCCCTAGTTCTATGCCACCTTTCATGGTACATTTTTTTAAACATTGGATTGAGCCGATGGATGGGGTGTCACATTATATGATTCATGTGAACCTGTCGTGGGTCATCCATGGCGTTTCATGAAAAATAGAGAACATAATAAAACATTATAATCAAAAAATTTAATATATCCCATTATTTTTTAAAGGTATTATTAATAATCATATTGACATTTTAAAGAGACATTTGAATATCAGACGGATATGTCTTGGACTCGTCGCAAGACCAGGAAACCATTCGAAGATGGCTTCACGTGATCACAAGATACCATTCATGGGACCTTTATGAGATCATGTTTTCTTCTTAGAGGTAATACATGATATTAGGATGTCATTTCAATGGGCCTTCATGTGATTAATGGATGATCACATGAGGTTCGTAACCCTTTTGCATGAAAACCAACATTACTTTTCATCACATAAAGAATGATACTTTTTTCGCTTTTAGTAATTATTTTTCGAGGAATTCACGTTATGTTTTTTTATGGAATCATATTATCAATACTAGATCTCATTAAAACACTTCATAATTAATATAAACAATCATTCCTCTTTTCTACGGTGTTCTATATGATTAGTGATGGATTATTTGATGTTTTTTTGAACATTTTCATGAACAGTCACCCCACTTGTTTGTGGATGGAAAATGGAATATAATGATCGAATGGATGTGTTTGAGTGGTTTACCATGATAATGGTGAAAAACCTAATTTATTTTCAGGTCATGGATGACATGACACTAGGGATATCACATGATCATTGATCTAATAACATGATATATATGAGTCCATCATGTGAAAATCACCATTACATTGATCACATGAAGCCACATATATTTTATCATTATTTAATTATTTTATAAGGGTATCTAGTGATTTTCAGGTATATATATTTTTGTATTTCACATAATCGAATGTCCCAACATGGAGACTTTGTATGATCTTGATGGAATGTCTATATGACTTTATAATAAAAAGAGAGCATGTCAGAGGAGATTTGTGTTATGATGAAGGTTATATTATGGGACTCTATATGATTAGGCAGACTTGATGAATGAGGTATATATGATCATTATTTGATAATTTGGAGTGTATGATCTAGCCATGGGACATTCCTAGTGTTATGTCTTCCTATTTCATCTTTGGGTTTATAATATCTACTTAAGCCATCCCTCTAATCTTCATTTGATCATTCTCATCCTTCTTTCCTTTTTTAGAGAAGATAATACTTATACTTCTGGTATTTAATCGATCCAAAAACTGTCTATGTGCATCTGGTTGGTGTTAATAATAGTTCTGGCCCAAATTCTGGGTGAGAAAATATTTTACCCTATACATTGATGGTGTGTCCCTAATTTGGTATCCTAGTCTCACTATGTATCCTAAAGAAAAATGTTTCAAGACACTCATATTTCTCATATATAATAATTTATATAGATCTGAATCACACATAAGGATGGTGGAAAATCTCTTTTTTCAACATATCTGGATCATTAATAGTGAATTCCAATATAGATGCATCTTATATTGATAGGGGACCATTCCATGGATAATGTTACTGTACCATAATCAAGTGGGACCATTATTTTTTTTGTGTAGGTTTTTAGAGATAACTCCAGATGAGATTGTAAACCAATAGGTTATAATCCTCTTAAAAAATTTGGATCATACGTGGGGGGGGTCTGTCCTCTATAGTAAAGACATTTCATTTATTTTAACATCATGTGTCTAAGGATGTTACCTTGTAGCTTAATTTCATGTGACAAGGTAGTTATTATGATGTATAGCATTATGAAACTAAGATGTGGTTGTGTAGTTTAATTTTCCACATCTAGGATTCAGTGCATGAAATTTAAGGTCATGGGTTGAGTTTATATTCTATGTAGTTTTTGCTCATATAGTGAGGACCTGTTACATGAAATTTATTGTCAGGTGGTGGGGACCTATTTTTCAAATTCTTAGTTTCAAAAATTATGTATTAAAAATTCTAATTGGTTGGCGATTTAATGAATCACCCTTCTATTCTGGTCAATGAATAATACATTTTTGAAGAAAAATTAATTATGATGTAATGACCCTCGCACTAGGGATCCTAATTTGGGGGGGGGGGTTCTTTATTATAACATGGGTTCTTATAACTAGAACCAATAATCCTTACTGTAACGAGTAAAGGAGAAACATTTTGTTCAAGGCTTCTGAAATTCGATTCTAACGGGATTCAATGTTATGATGTGTATGGAACCTTTTCCCATCTAGTCATTAAAAATCATACAACCACTTATGTGATTGTTCATTGTCTGAGAGTCTCCCACATATAGTTGTTCAGTGTGAGGGAAAATGGATCTGGTGTTAATGTTAGACTTCATGAAGATAATGATACTCTTTTTCTTGAAATCCTTGAGGGGTATCAACTCAGCCATTTTGGAAAAGAAGTCTATTATAGAAAATATATGCTTTTTCTTCTTAGAAGAAGCTAGGGGGTATAACCACACAATGTCAATTTCGTAGATAGAAAATACCTTGGAGTACATTGATATTTGAATTAACAATAAGTAATGATAGATGATGTTGGAATCTATTTGACATGCATTACATATTCTTGTGAATTCAATACAATCTTGTATCCTTGTCTATCAAAAGTAACAAAGCCTCCTAATATGATGGGAGAGCCTAATTCTAGGCTAGTGAGAACTGTAAGAGCCTCCGTAAAAACCCATTATAATGTTGAGAGTATCTCCTTATTCAATAAATATGATGAGAACCCCATCAATGAATTTTTTATCGATTTATTTTTCTCATTTAGACCATCTTGAAAGGTGAAGCTCCATACACAGTGCTGAATTTGTTTCCTTTTGAATCGATCTGTTGGGTGGGTCCCATTTTGGGTGTAATCAGTTATGGGACTCATTAATTTTTTGGGTTTATAGTTTATCATCATTATATAGGGATGTATTCATCTGATTAATGTGATTTATGTCATAGATGATGAATTTTGAGGCTATTCATTGGTGTGTGATACTAAAAAAAAACTTTTCTTGATTGTGATAAACCAGGACTATGGCCACACATTCAAGTTCATCATCACAAGAATTCTATAATAGAGGAATGTGATGTAGCAATAGTTCTAAAGGGAAATTTGTAATCAATACTCTCACATAACTGATGATAGGGCCATGTTATTCCATATTGATGGAATATTCATTTTTGATCATTTTATCATTTGATCGGAATAACCCTTAATGTAAAAGTACGTTTTCTCCAGAATCAAGAATATCTCTAAGACTATAATAAGGGTTTGATATACATACATTCTGTTATAATATCTATGATATCATGAGCTTTTAATATGTGAAAATTTTGTTTGATAATGTGTGAGACATGAAACATCATGCTTGAAAAAACCAGGAAATATTTTTATTTAAATATAACCATTTATAACTTAGGAAATAAATTTTTGTTTATGAATAAGAGTATCAAATTTATGAAATATATATAAAATTAGAATAAATAACATTTTATTGATCAATTATTAGGATATAAATACTCAAGGTATAGTAGAACAATTTTATTCTTGAGTGTTATGATTTCATCAAAAAATGTTTTTTATTTATCTTTTTAGTGTAGAATATACTGAACATCAAGAATTTTTTATAATAAATAATAAAATTAATATCATTTCTTAAATAAGAATATAATAATTATCCTATGGTAAAATGTTCATTTTTTATGAAATCGTTGATTTTTCAATGAATAGGGAAAACTACTGATTATTATTGAAGACCATGTTTTATTTTAGAGTTTTTTTAAATTAATAATTATATTTTGGATTAGATTTATCATTACATTACTTCATTTTGATTTCAATAAAATCCAATTATGTTATGAAATTATTTTCATATATAAATTTTGGATATAAATTTTATATACTTAAGATGGGTATTTTTTTACAAAATCAATTTCCATCCTATTTTTCTGATTTTATTTAAAATTATAATCTTGCAATTATGTGTTTTATATTTCGAAAAAGTTAATCCATTTTTTGAATTATGAAGTCCAAATTTTTTAAATATGTTTTCTTTATATTTGTGGAATATGAATACTAATCATAGTAAATAAATAACATTGAAAAAAATAATAATGAATATAAAATTACCCTTAAACATTACTTAATTATATTTAATGAGTGAATTTTATCAATAATCAACCAATATTTAATTATATGTATTATAGATTATTTGGATGCGATTATAACCATTATAATATATTATTTAAATAAAATTAATATATTTCATACTCTTATTTTTAAAAAATATTATATTTTTAGCATCGACATAATTATATTATTTTATAGTTATAGTTATATTTTCATTGAAATACTAATTAATTGTCTTCATTATTATAGTTTAATTTTGAATTATAGTGAATATATAATGACCATAGATGGTTACACAATGATGGAAAAATATATATTCAATTAATAGAAATTAAATTATATGATATTAAAAATATTAAAAGAAATATAATTTTAGATAATTAATGTGAACCATGAATTTTATTTAATAAAATAATAGGTTAAGGATGTAATAAAATATTTGGTTCTATTAACGAGATATACAAGCCAATAGATAAGGGTAAAAACATTGGAAAAATTTATACATTTTTTATGATATTTTTTACATACATAGTAATAATATCTTATAAATAAATCAGTTCATATCCATATGGAATTGAAAATGAATTTATAATAATTTAATATTTTGAGAAATTACAAAATTTTCAATTTTCCGTCTTATAAAAGAGATTATACTCATTCCTTTACTTCACACTTCAAAACCCATTTTTCAACCACTATAAGACCAAATACCTTACTAAAATACCTTAATATATTTTATAGTACTTAATTATGTAATAATAAAACTTTTGAGCTGTTATTGTGTTATGAAAATTGTGTTTTTCAAAGAAGAGGCAACTTTTTTAATCAAGGATTTCAGTTTATTTCTTCTTCCACATCCTAAAAATATTATTTAACAAGGATTATATATTAAAATAATTATATTAAACATAATGATGTATTTTTATGTAAATTTTATATTTTATTTCCCTCTCATCTTCAATCAAATTAGAAACATAACCATCATTCCTGTGAACGATAGACTACAGCCTTGTGAACCAATATAATTCATTTTCCATCACTGTCCTTCATGTGTGATTATAATGTTGTAATTACATTATATATATAGAATTAATTAAAATTTAATATTTATTAAATTATTATATATTATTTACTTTTTAACCAATACATTCACCAAAAAATAACAATGTCCTTTATGCATTTGTGTGGGCTCCCAACACCATGATTCTATATAACTCATTTTAATCACCAAATCACATAAATGATATATTTTTATGAGTTTTAAAATATATAATATTATTTTAGGATATAATTATAATTATTTAAATATAATATAATAATTACCTCTTATCCATAATGATCATTTAAAATATTAAATGTTACTCATTTGCATGTATGACCTACTGTCTCTATGATTGTAAAATTTTTCATTTTTCATAAAAATTAATGAATATTTGTTTTAAAAGTAAAAATAATGATTAAAAATGATAATGATGGAATCATTAACATTAATCAATAATTTTCAAAAAATGACCACTTTGACCATAATGAACCCAAAAAATTCATTTTGGACTTATAATAAAATATCATTAAAAAGACTGACATATGATTAAATGATTAAGTAACTATAAATTAAATTGTAAATAAAAGAAATAAAGTGATTAGTAATGATTAAAAAGGATCTATTGAAAATAAATAATTAGAGTGATTTTAATATTTAGCATGATAAATAACATACACAATGAGTTAGACCCGAGTTAAGATACATTCTTTTAAAACCCCTTTTTTAAATTTTCCATTATTCTATTTTTATACCTTGAATAATTTTTTAAATTTTGTTTTGTTTTTAAATGTATTTAAAATATGTATGAAGTTCATTTTATATCTCTTTTCTAATTTCATTAAATGGGTTTTAAAAGGAATACTTTTATATAATATGTTTAATTTCCTTACAAAATATAAAAGGAGTGTTCTTATTTAAAATATACTATATAGAAATTTTTAGACACCATAATCATTAATTGATGTCTGTATTTTTCTACAGGATTTTATGTTTTTTCCAAGAAACCCCCTCTTTCATTTATTATATTTATTTTTTTATAGAAAATTAAATTTAATGAAAATTTTTATTGTTCATCTAAAATTATTTTGTATATTAGTATGAAATAGTTTTTCAATCGTTTCATTTATGATATAATCATTGAAAATCCTTAATAAATGGGTGATCCCCATTATATATCATGGATGAGCTTGAATTTATCTTATAAAAAGGGTATTACCAAATATATCTCCATTTTATTGGGTAGTTATTATGTCCTTAGAATAATATTATTTGAAGTTGACCGTATATTAATTCTAGAAGTATAGTTTTTGTAAGGATTTTAAGATATTGATGTACCAAGGAACCTACATTACTTTTATTAATTTATAATGTTTTTTCAATTAAATAATTTCATTTAATGAGGTAATATAATGATATTTTCTAAGGAAATATAATGGGGTTTCAATTAAAAACATAATTTTTTAAGAAATTCATTTAAATGGGTTTTTATGCTTCTCAGAAACTAAACTATTTCATATTTTTTATATATCTTACTATGAATTTTGGGTTCAAGGAATATTAACAATGTTTATAACAAGGTATATGTCCTAGAAAGGTAAAGGAAGCAATCAATTTAAATGTTGTTGATAAATTTCTTTAAAAGAAATAATATTTGACGTGAGAATTTTTATATTGTGAAAAAGATTATACTGAGTAGAAGCATTCTCTTTTAATGAATGAGATTGTTAGGTAGACGTTATGAAATAACACTCTAAAAATTTGAGCTGGAAATATTTTTTTAAATGAAATAAAATGAAATAATATCTAAATATACTATATTATGTGATTTTTAAGACTCGGCCTTTATAGTTGGAATCAATGTAGTGTTTAAATAATATTAGAGGTTAGGATTTTATTTGCGCAAAAAGTGAAAATATTATCTATAACCACAACTGTTTTTGATATGGATAACTATGTTTATTATTTTTGGGGATTATATACATCACAAAACTATTGATACATAATGGTGTTGAATGATTAGTGTATAATAAAATTTCATGTGAATTGTTTTCCCCAAATGGGATATTTTCTTTTTAATAGTTGATTTCATGTTTTAATGATGTTACTTTAAATAGATTCAGGGGAATTTCTTAATATGGATGGAAATCAATCAATAACATCCATATTATCCCTTCCAAATGATTTTATCATCACCATCAAGAAAATATTGTTCCAATGATTTCTAATGTTTTTTGAACAAACAAATCACATAAAAGAAATTTTTTATCTATCTAAAAGCATTTGATTTCTATAAAATTTATATGGATCATGGTACCTCTTTTATTTAATTTCAAAATCTCAATTTATCAGTCTCATTATATAAAATAAATAACCCCAAGGACTTGAATATTTCTTTTTTGGAGATACATATCCCGTGTCCAAAGATAAAATGTATATCAACTACATAAAAGAATTACCAGAGGTTTGGATTTAAGGTATGAATTATTTCTTATGACCTAAGTCTGAAATGTGGTTATGTTGGTATTGAAAAATTACAAGGATATATTTTATTTCTTTATTTATACTAATAAAATATAATTGAATAATAAAATTCACAGTAAATGTTTAAAGGTTGAATTTATGTATTTAGTTTTCACAATTACGATATAGTTGTATATTATCAATCATATATCATTTATGTATTATTATATAGTATATTTTTTTTAAAATAATTGGAAATATATTTTAGATGGAATCAATACACATGAAAAATGCAATATTAAAACAGTGATAATTATTTGGAGACATATATTGAGTTTGAGGTATATGAAAATTATATGTTTAACCTCTGATAAAGGATATTTGATCATGAAGAAATTTCATTTTAATAGAAATTTTTTGAAGGTATTTAAAAACTTTTTGTTTTATAAGATATTTATTGTTGAGTAAATTACATAGTTTCAAAATTTGAGGAATACATGTTTTTTCATAAAGATATCTATTGGATTTAACAATGATTTGGGGATTTGATGATTGATTTTATTAGGGAAGAAGATCAATATTTTTTTAACCTTTTAGGATTAAGGTAAATAAAATATTTATAGGATTTTAATTTGGGATTAAGTTTTGAATTATGTTTTGGAGGAATATATTATATTTATGTGGCTTAATAGTGATTTATTAAATTTATAGAAATGATTAGCATATATTAGGGAATGTATAATTAGGGAGAATACATTTTTTATGATATATTAATAGTGATTAATGTTATTTGATGATAAATGTTAAATTAATCTAAGATGTACATGTGATCAAGTACTTCTAATTTTTTGGTTTTTAAAATAGTCGAGAATATGTTGGATAATTTTAAGTATATTTTTTTATCAAGGGATATATGTTTCCCCTAGGGAGTTATTATTGTGGTTTTGAAGATTAATTTTCATGGAATTTTTATTATTTGTGGGAATAATATTAAACGATTATAACCATTTTATTTTATTATAATATCAAAATCAATGAGGATTATACTTTGAACCATTTTCTAAATTATGTGATCTATTAAAAGTAAATTTTAGTTCTCTAGGAGGGAAATTCACCTTGAATACTCATCATTTAGTGAAAAAAGAGATTTTGGTAGAAATTTATTATTGGATAGAATTCTACTTTTATTGAAATTGTATTTTTTTTATTTTCATAGTATAGATGATAAAAAAACTTTTCAACTATAATGAAAGGTCCGTGAAATAAAAAAATTACTTTTCTTATTGAAAAATTAATGTTTTTTAACCCATCACAGATTGACATATTTTTTACGGTTAAATTTCTCATGACTACTATCTCTATTATTATCTATGTGACCATGAGTGTTTTCTTGTTTAATTTACATGTTTCCACATCCAAATAATGTTTTACTACATGTAATTCAAGTTATTTTTTATTCCTGATCATCTTCATATATCATTTTTCATTCTTTTCAATTGGATGTTTTATTAACCCAATTTATGATGCATTATTTGAAAAAATGTATTTTGAAAATTCAATGCCCTAGTTTATGAGAACAATTTCAAATTTAGTGGCTGAAATTTATAAAATGGGGAATATTAAATATCTATAAATATTAAAATAATGACATTCCATTTGATAAAGTGTGTGACACACAACACAAAAGATAAAAAATTGGGGAAATGTTATTATTTAAATTTTAAAGTTATATCCTAGATGTTAAAACGACCAGATTTTATATAATTAACTAAATTTCAAAATATATATATATGGATTTTAATAAATAAAAATTTATTGATTAATTCTTAGGAAATAATAGCTCATGTTTGAGTAAAACCATTTTAATCATTAAAGTTATATTTGCATAAAAAATGGGTTTTTTTATTTTTGTGATAGAATAATATATTTAAATTCCAAAGAAAGTAGAAATTTTATTTATAAAATAAATATCATTTCTAATATTATAATATCCAAATTAACCTATTCTAAAATTTCGAATCTTTATGGGGAAGCAAGATTTTTTAAGAAATATTTAATAATACAAATTATTATTGAAAATTGTGTTCTCTTTTAATGTTTTTTTAAAAGTAAAATTCCGTTTTCGATTAATTTTAAAATTTTATTAGTTATTTATATTTTAAATAATCAAATTATGGGGTTCTAAATAAATATTATACATGAGTTTAGTATGAAGATATTTTATATATAAAGGATCATTTTTTAAAAACCAATTTTCATAATTTTTATTGCTTTAATTTTATATTAATTTGTGATACTTATGTTGTTCAATTTTAAAAAATTTAATCCATATTTGGAATCATGAGGTATAAATTTTGGAAAACGTTTTATTTTATTTTTGGTCAATATAATTAGTAACATTATAAAAAATATTTACATTTTTAAATGTTAAATTGGGTATTTAAAATTAAAAATAAAATAACAAGGACATTAATAGGACCATGACACTTCACTTAATTATATTTAATGAGTTAATTGTTTCCGTAATTATCCTATATTTGGTAATATGGTCTGTTTCTGATTACAATTTGATTATAACAATTATGATATTTTATTTAAAGAAATGTCAAAACCATGAAACTCTTATTTTTAATTACAATAATACTTTTTCATGGGGATAACTAGACATTATATTTGGTGATGAATAATTTTTTTGGAAAATAAGTGATTTATCTTCATCATGATAACATAATTTTATTTTTTATGAAAATATAATTTTTTTAAATAGTTACATAGTGCTGATAGAATAATTTTTAAAATAATATAAAAATCATTAAGTTATTTTAAAAATATAAAAAGAAATAATTTTAGAAAAATTATGTCAAAATTTAATTTTATTGATTTATATAATAGTTTCAGGATGTAATAAAATATTTTCTAGAATTTCATTTGTTGTATTTTTGTTGTTAAAATCATCTTAATGAATAGTTCCCAAAATTATCATTATTGTTATTTTTAAATAAATAATATTATTAAATTATAAAAAATTACTAAAAATATTATATTCCAAAAAAGGATTTTTTATGGTTTATAATATCATCCATGGTTCATTTATGGGGTATTGTTTCATTTATAGTAAATATCTTGACCATAAAATAGTGAAAACCCTTATTGTCACAATAAGTGTGAAAAGTGTTAACATTGGGGTAAAACCAAAAAAGAAGGGAAAGTGATAGTCAAAAATTGTAAAACATTGTTTCAATCACAAAATAAAGATTTAAATCCTTGATATTTTAAAATAATAACACTCTATTTTGATAACATATATAATAGGTGACACCAAGAGTAGAATGGAATATAACATTTTGAGACTTCATGATATATTTACTATTTTAAATAAAATCAATATATTATTCATATTGAAATTCAAGAAAAATCTTATTTCATCATTCATTAAATGAAAAACTGAGTTTAAATTTCATTATAGTAAACACTCAGTTTAGCTATCATTATACGTAACTCCGAGTTTAATCAAAATATGAGATATCTGTAAAAAAAATTGTATAATAGTTATCATCTAAAAATTGGAATAGAGGGAATGAATGGTAATAAGTTAATTAGTAATGTAATGCCCCGACCCTAGTTACCAAGATTCGGTGCATTATTACATAACATTAGCATGATACAAGGAATCATGTCCCGAAATACCAATTATATTAATATCCTTGGAAGTACTAGAAAAATGCATATGTTCTACATTACATCGTGAGATGAAAACAAGGGAAAATTTTTGTCCCCTTTGAAAAAAATTATATTCATTAGTTTATTCCAACAGGTGAACCATAAAATACTCATTCACATCCATGTGAAAATAAAAAATTGAAAGGGGTGAGATCATAGTCTCAATACGGATAAAAATATAGTGGAAAATTCAAAAATAAGCACAAACATTTATGGAAATGTATAAAACTGAAACAAAAGGATTTTAAAAAGATAATTCAGAATAATATGGAAATGATAAATCAAATAAATTTTTTTAAATATTCACATGGATATTCTACGAGTAGAATAATCACATGTAATATCAATACCAAATTTCATAATGATGGAATGAATCATGCCGGATATCATAACAACGTTGTCAAGACCTTATGCCAAGATTATAATTAAGATTTTTTCAAGGCCTTATTACAAGAAACTAGTTTGTCTCATTATACCTACTAATTCATTGAGAAGCTATAGTAGCTCCACCCGTCACTTACTAAGTCCATTGCATCCCTCATATAAAAAGGTTGAAACATAACATAAACATTCATATTAAAACTAGTATACGAAATGTCAATACATTAACCATAAACTATGAATGGTAAAAAAATAACAATTCCATATTCAGACATATCATTAAACCTTAAATATAATATGGAAGATTCATATCAAAATAGATCAACCTCAAACAAGTATAAAATTCTTTAAAGGATGTTAATATAGAATAAATCAAAACTATTTGGGAGAAATATCTCTTTCTATTTGGAAATCACTTAAAAGTCATGTAATTATAAAAGAAAATATTTATTTTGAAAATATTATTATAATATTTTAAGTGAAGCTTCAAAGGTGTTATAACGGCAGAGAGTAACTGCTGCCACCATATATGTTAAAAAGACATTCTTACCTTCATTTTTCGAAAAGGTCACAATGTCCCTTGCTTGAAAAACGATATAAATATTCCCCTAAAACCTTTTTATAAAAAGTCAAACAAGGGTATAAATAAAATTAAACCATATTCTAGTAAATATTAAAAATGTTTTGAAATAAATTTCTAAGAAACATGTATGTGGATGATAAAGTGGTCCCAGTATACACTTATGTAAAAACAACCCCAGTTAATAAAGAGAATGTGAAATTAACCCTTACATTGTAATTTTCCTTGGTCTATGGTATGTTAAACTTCAGTATCATAGTAAAATAATTGTTATTAAATTATTCAAGAACTAAATACAAAAATATTATATCATATATGATCTTATAATATTTTTTATTAATAATATTTTAGTAGTATCAATGTTTCAGGTGTTAACAGATTCGTTTTCCTTTATATGTTTTTTTACCTAATTATTGTTTGTTTTGGATAGTATATATTTAATTCATATCCATAATGATATTATGTTATAAAATATTAATTTTAATAATGAAATAAAAATTATTTTTGAATGGTAACGATGTGGAATGAATCTCACCACATTTGTGGAGACAGTAATCCGTACGTGCGCACGAGCGCTACTTCTATTTCATTTTTTAAAAGGAATGAAAACAAAATGATACATAGGTATATTATTATTACAGTATAATTTAATATTTTATTTATGTTTATTATGTTAATTAACACCATCATTTATACATTCCATTTATGGTATGAACGAGTCGTATAACATTGAGGGGGTGGCAGACCGCACTTCCCCAAATGAAATTATTGCACATATACAACCTGAAAATAATAAAGGTATGATATAAAAGAGAATTAAATAATATTATAGATAAAATAATCCAATAAATATCAAATATAATTATAGTTCCATCATAATGGCCATCATAATAGGTGGTATTTGAAGATTGAACAATCATCCTTTCGTGAGGAAATAGTTCTCCATCCAGAGAAACATTATGTTATATACCCATTAGAAGGGGGTGTGTGTAAGTGTAGTTCAAATAAATCATATAAAAAACCTAGTATAATGAGGATAATGTTTTTGTTATAAATGAAAGGAATAGAGATAGTTTTGGGGTTGGGGAAGTAAAATAAAAGAAACTAACTTAAGAGAATATGTTACCTTTAAATCAGGTAACACCCTTTAGTTTGGAAAAAAAGGTGACTTTGAAGTGCATTATTCCTAGGGTAAGGCTTCTATGAGAACTACAGCAAAACCGCCTATTAGTGGCGTTTTTTTTTCATATATCGGCGGTTTAAATCGCCGCTAAACATGGCGTCGACAATCTATTAGCGGCGGTTTTATGCATTTCGCGTTGGTCAAAGAAAAGCGTCATAGTACCTCATTTCGCGGCGGTTTTTAGTAAATTTAGTGGCAGTTTTAAGGGCTATTTAATTAGCGGCGGCTATAATCGCCGCGAAATTAAGGTGTGCCAGGTGCCTTCGTAGCGGCGGTTAAAACTACTGCGAATTCCGACATGATTTCACGGCGGTTCTAACTACCACTAAACAGTCTTCCAAATATATTTAGCGGTGGTTTAAACCGCCTCTAAATGTATAAGTGGTAAAACATTAATGGCGGTTAAAACTGCCGCAAAATGCTGACCCGGAAGAAAATGCATTTCTATTTATACTCCACCACTGCCCTGGAAAACAAACCAAATAACACATACAACATATATATAATAAGGGAAAAATTTATTCACCACCTACGCAATATTCATAAAAACCCTTTCATTTAATGTTGATGAAAAAGTTGATCCAATTCAATAAGAATACCTAAAGCATACAAAATACCTAAAATTATGGATTTAGAATGAAACACAAGATAACATCAAATGAAACAACAGAATGGGGGTCACATGGATTTATACTTATAGTTTACAGATGATCAAAATTGAAAATATTTGATTCCATAAAAGTATCCCAGTGTTCCAAATGATAATTGAAATCCAGTTAAATAACATTTATACAATTTGAATTGGTAATGTCCAGTTTAGTCTCAAAAGTTATTCTTGTATCCTGAAAACTATAATATATATATAGTGCGAGAAAACAAAATATAATCATCTAGGTCTTAATGAATTCTTAAATTATAGGTGAAAATGGTGTGTTAATGTGCTGGCCATCAAATAGAATAAACCATATAACCCCATTCATTTCATCTAAATAATCCTTTGTACACCATGGATTACTCATCAAATAATTGATCCAATATTATCATATGGAACTGTGTTCAACAAATAACTAATGTAACCCCACGATAGATTAAACGTTACTTTTCCACTCTCACAAACTTATATATAATTAGCAGTGCTCCCATCCCATCCAAAAAACCACGTCACATCACATTAAATCTTTCCCGTATACAAATGGGTTATCAAATCACACAACATCCCAACAGCAGTCACCTAGGCCATCACATCACATCACATAACACCAGTATACAGATAGTCCATCACTTCACAATAAATCATACTTGTAGAAAAATACACTACCACCTAACATCTCTTCCCACACACGGACACATATTCTGTAAAATGGCATCCAAACTAGAACAAGAGTCTTAAGGTATCATGAACGTGATGGACATAATAATTGTCCCCTCTTCCTACCATCAATTACCCCACAGTATATCACATAGAAACACATAACTTATCACTCATAGAAATTGGGTCTAATAGATCAATTCCCACCAGAAGGCACCATGGACATGACATCGTTTCTATGAATTCTCCAACACCGACATGTGTCACTAATTCTGAATGAAGTGAGAGGATGTGTGTGAACCCATGCCTAAATTTCACCACCATCATATTTATTGGTGAAAATACCTAAAACTCTAATCCTTTGAGTAGTGGTAATTTTATATTAATTATACTTGGTGTATAAAATAATAGAAACATCCATGGTATATAGATATCCCACAATACCAAACTTATGTGTCCACATAAACTACACTTGATCTTATTAGATCACCACACCATAACACAAATCAATAATCACAACCAATTAAATCACTATTTGAATCACCCAAGACAATCACAACACTATCAACACAACATTCCACTTTCCACATACATGTTTAACCACCTTTATTTTTTATCCATTACAATTCACATAACACTTTACATTTTCATTTGATTAATTTATAACATATCTATTTCCAATAAATATTTTTTATTTACTAACCTATATCATTTACATTTTCAACATAGTTCATCTCGTGGATAACCGAGAAACTGACATATCCACTCCATGCTACAACTAATTCAACTCACAAAACTATCACCACAACACCACACATCCACCATTATTTCCACACCACATTGCCCAACCCATATCACAAAATCAAATACTCCTTAAAACCATCATGAAACTCTATCACCACATACCAAATCAACTAATCTCCTACAAAAACATTATTCTACAACCACTTCACCACATCCATGACCCCATAACCATGTACCACAACCTCTTCATAGCACATTTCACTACTACGAAAATCACATACATGAAAATAAACCAAAGAATCACATCCCCTTGTACTACACAACCAATCTGGTCAATAACATCACCGAACAACTTCCTAAACCATATAGTGAAACACAATAAGATGAATTATCCACAACATCACAGATAACGACTTCAATGAATATTCATGGGAATTATCACATATCATTTTTACTAATTGTGGTTATCCCCACACAAAAAATACATCAATTGGACACTAATTACTATCCAAAAATATATTCCTTTTATTTTTATTCAGGGAGAAATTACATTACAACATTGAAAGTGTCCTCAAAACATTACAACTATATTACAAACATGGTCCCAATAGTACTTATATTTGGAATTGGATGTAATCATGCATAGATATCTCAAAAAAATATAATAATGCAGTAAGGCATGAGAAAATTACCCATTATCATAAATTTATATTTTTCATAAATTATTTTATTATTAAAAAACCCTTAATATTTACTTGAAAGAGAGAAAGAACTTGATTATACCACACATATAATATAGAATATTGGGAATGGGTATCTTTTACGACATGGAAGTAGTCACTCCTAACACTTCACTGTAGGATGAAAAAAAATAAACTCAAAAACCACAACCACACATGGAAACCATGCATGAAACTACACCTAAACAAGGGGTTATAGAAATGCATGCACATTCACACACCAAAGAAAAATACCACCTCTATATTGGATCTCCAAAATAGGTACATAATGAAAGAAATATAAAAATATGAGAACACGCCATGGATCGCCAAGAGGAATCCACCATAACCCATGAATCAAATAAAGGATGAAGTGGGATATATTTTTTCCTCAAGACACCTAGTGTTCACTGAGAATGATAGATGGGTATTATGTATTAAATACTAGATAAAAATCTCATAAAACCTCATTTAAGATATTGAACTCGGATAATTCACATTGTGTATCCAATTCATGACATGAATTCCCATATTTCAAAATTCCCATGAATTTCATGTATCCTCAGCCATTTATTGTTACACATAATGAATTTGAATATCATGTCCGGAATTAAGTGAGATATTTAGACAAGGGTGTGCATCAAAGTTCTAATAAATTACCATTGACTAGTTCATCGATTGATTAAGTGAGATATTTAGACAAGGTGATCACACAAAGATGTCAAGTGACATGATCACATGATTAGGTCTCTTGAATGGTTCTTGTTATGAGGTCATGCAAAGTTGTCTTGAAAAACAAACGCACGAGAGATAGGGTTTTGAGAGATATGAAGCTTCATGTTACTGGTCAAATGACCAGCCTCTCACCCCCTATTTGGACATGCAACACTCTAATGAGTCAAATTCCCAATGCTGAATTTACAACAGAAACATCAAAGAGCCTATTACCATAGATCATCTAACCAATGAAACAAACACATCATTCTCCTTACCACCTGAGGTTATTGTGATCATTCAAGGTTATCCACTGAAGCTCCTCTAAGACCAATGGTTTTTTAAAGGTTCCATACACCACACATGTTATATATACAAACCAACCTTTCCCATATTTGTTCAACACATCAACAATACTACTCATGGTCCGATGATGCATCGTCACCCTCTCCACCTCCATCTCCTGCTGCCACCTGTAAGAACATTATATTCAAAATTAAATATTGTTTTATATTTATAATTAAACTTAAAACCAATAAAAGTTTGAAAATTAAATGATTGTGATTTCTTGTGATTTACCTACTCACCACCACTCGGTGCACTACCACTAGGGGCATATCTGCTCATCTGCTGAGATAAATCAGTCCACGCTTTCTTCATAATGGATATCTGAGCCCCATGGTCTTGAACTGTGGCTCGTAGAGATGAAATCTCCCTCTGAGAATCATCAGGTATGGGCTGACCATAACCAGGAGTAGATGCGGCTGGAATCCTTGATGGCCTGCTAAAGACCTCAGATGGTACGGGTCCCAAACCCATCCCGCGTACTCTACCAAGATGCTCCTTCCCAAGGACTTGTGCAACCGGGTCATCCTGGGAGACTAAGTAGGACTGCCCAGGACTGACATCCCATAGTTCTTTAATTTTTACCTATAAATGAAATATCAATACATATTAACAAAGTAAAAACTGATAATAAGTTAAAAATTTGACTTCATACCCCAACTTCTTTGCTAGGCTCATTAACAAAAGAGCCATCTGATTTTCTGTGAACATCCAACCACAGTTCAGTCCGGGAGGCTTCATGCCCTAAATTCTGTGACTTCATTAAGCAAAGATAAATCAAAAATTCAATATATTAAATAGATAATATTGTATTATAAATATTTAAACTATTTAAAATATTACCAATGACATTCGGCTTCTAGAAAATATTTTTGAGCCCGCCGTGTGAGGGATGACTTGCTTCTCCCTTTTTGATGCATTCTGTCATGAAAGATCATGAAATAAATAAAATGAAATTTAACAGTAATGTATCCAATGTCATCTCCTCTTTATATACATGTATTAATGTAAAATGAGGATAATATAATAATATATATTTCAATACCATCCGCTTCTCATCACGATGTCTTTCAACAAAAACATTCCACTTCTCTTTCGGTACCCCACTAGGTAGCTTGTCATACATTTGTTCCAAGGTCAATGAAGTATCGTTGACATCACACCACAATCTCCATTTGAAATCTTTCCATTTTTACCATGATTTTTCCAAGTCCACTTTCAAGCTATCACATCTGCATCTGTGAAGTGGAAGAACATCTCTATACAAAAATTCATTTTGAACATATTAGTAACATGACATTCAATTAAACCGTAATGTAATAAAATTACCTTTATTTGAAAATAAAAAACTTCATTTTTCCAGTTTTGAGGCATATGTCTCCAATCATCATATTAAATGGGAAGGGAAATGGGCTCCGCTGCCAACTGACCTATAATCTGGCCAAGTAACCCCGCGGCATCATCCGTAGGGACCCCATAAGAATCAAATGGCACGAATATCTTATCGCCATTCAAGTTCCAAACATCTGATCTTTTTAAGTGTTTCTCCATGATTTTATTTGTGCCATCTTCAATGAGCAAAGAATTAGTATAAACAAAATGCAATAAAATTATTTTATTAAAATTCATACCTATGACTGTGACCCTCCAGTGTGTCCGGGATGAACTGGAAGGGGTCTGTCGCCGCCCAACTGATGAGGCACATATAGGGGGAGTTGACGACTCAGCCTCTAATGGGAGGCTCTCTGATGGTGTGAGAGATGGTGCAGGGGGGATGGTGCGGGGGTGTAGGCAGCTGGTGCCTCAGATGTCGTGGGGAGTGACCCAGATGGATCGGCATCCGTCGCAGGACTAGAAGAAATAGTATACCGCTTCCTCCTTGGCATTCCTGTCATTTAATCAAATAAAATTAAGTTCAGAATATATATTTCAAAAAAATTATGCAGAAAAAAAATTAAAAATGATAATAGATTCCCAGTACTAACAAACCAAATATATATGACAATGATAATGAATGACTGAAGAAATGGAACAAGTGGTTGCTGCATGAATGAATAATTGTACATACAATCATTTTCCCCTTCAATAATGTTGGTTTCCTGCTCCATTGCTTCATCTACTTCATTCATCCTTGCAAGACTAATATTTTCAATATCATGATGGAAAAATAATTCCGCTTCCTGTTGTTGATGACATTCAACTTCAGATGTCAAATCATCCACTTCATCACCCATATCATACAAATCTCTTTGTATTACGTGAGTAACTACACTCCACCCTTCATCCACAACATCATTCACATAATATACCATTTTTTCATGTGATGCTAAGATATATGGATCATGCATTTCACGATCACCAACATCCATCAAGCGAGAGATGTTCACAGAAGTAAATTGCAATGAATCTCTTTTAACACCTCTGATAATATCGACCCATTTGCATTTGAATAAAACAACAGAAAAATGTCCATGGTAGTTTAATTAAATAATATCATGCAGCTTTCCATATTATTCCACTTCATAAAATGTAAATATACCACTGTTTTGTGTTTTCAAACCCACTTCTCGATCAACTGTACGAAATCTAAATCCATTCACATTATAAGCGTCGAACTTTCTAACTTTCTTTATAGGACTTCTTGCAAGAAACTTAAAATCTTCTGACAAGTCTGCTCGAGTATCAGTATTCATGATCTGAAAAAAGAAATATAATTTAATATACTTACAAATTGTATGTGTCAAACTAATATTCTTATTTATTGCAATATTTCTGAACTTACACGTCGTGCAAACCATTCTACAAGCTCTTTATTCACAGATTTCGTTATATCTTTCTCATTTTGTGTTCGGCCTCTCATTCGTCTCTTTGTTTGTATCCTCAACTATTCAATAAATGGATCTGAAATTTCACTATTTAGAAGCACATATCAATGTGCCTGTAATAATTCCAATTCTGTCAGTGTCACATTTGAGGTCCTCCCAACTGATCGGCCAATAGTAGTAAATATTTTTGATTTCTGATGCATTTGAGATTGAGTTGATGTGTCGTCAACACATCCAACTCGATTAAATATTGTCTCAATATCATCTAAATACCTGGAACAAAAGGTAAGACATTCCTCATCCAAATAGACTTCAGCAATAGAGCCTTCTGGTTGAGCTTTATTTCTCACGTATGATTTCAAATGCCCAAGATATCTGTGAAATAAAATAATAATATTATGCATTTATTTAAATTTCGAAATTTTTTTACTTAACTGGAAAACATATAAATAAAATACCTCTCAATTGGATACATCCATCGATAGTGAACGGGGCCTCCTAATTTAGCTTCTTTAACCAAATGCACAGTTAAATGCATCATGATAGTAAAAAACGATGGAGGAAAGATCATCTCAATTGCACAAAGAGTCAATACAAACCTCTCCTGGAGGATGTCAAGCTAAAATGGATGTACAAATTTCTCATATAATTGCCTGAAAAATGTATAGAATTGGAGTACAACAGCAGTAACTTTTTCAGGTAATAATGTACGCAATGCCAATGGTAGTAACTGTTGTAACAAAATATGCGAATCATGACTTTTCAATCCATGTAACTTACGATTCTTCAAGTCAACACACCTTGAGATGTTACTCGAATACCCATCAGATACCTTCACATTCTTTAAAATTCGAAGGAAGGTATCTTTATCCCTATTTTTCATTGAGAAAATGGTCGGAGCATACTTTTCATTCTCATCTGGCCAGAGATCGTGTTTTATGTTCATTACTCATAAGTCCTTGCGAGAATTAAGATGATCCTTCGACTTTACATGCTCATTAAGTAATGTGAAAATCAAATTATCAGAGACATTCTTCTCAATATGCATCACATCAAGATTGTGGTGCAACAAATTAAATTCCCAATACGAATGTTTAAAGAATATACTTTTTTTCTTCGATTTTTGCGTTCTGATTTCACATGAAGATTACTTCGGACCCGTTTTCCGCTATCATTCAAATGATGAACCTTCCCAAATTCTGTTTCAACATTTTCAAGCTGTGTCAATATTTTAGAACCTGTTAACATCTTAGTAGGTGGTCTATGATCAATGAAACCATTAAATTTTGATTTGTTCAGCTGGAATCTATGAGATGCATCGAGAAATATTTGATGGCATAAGAAGCACCATTTTCTACTGAGAGGTAGCCGTTTGGGCTCAAAATAAAAGTTGCAAACCGGACAAGACGAACCCGTATAAGTGTTCCAACCAGATAAATTCCCAAGCCCAGGGAAGTCACTAATGGTCCACAGTAAAGCAGCATGCATTTTGAACATTGTTTTGGAACAAACATCAAATGTCTCAACACCGTTACTCCATAACTCCTGCAATAATTCAATCAAAGGCTGCAAGTATACATCAATATCATTTCTAAGCATTTTTTTTTTCAGGAATAATCATTGAAATGATAAAAGATGATTGTTTCATTCACATCCACGGAGGCAGATTATAAGGGATAAAAACAACTGGACAAATGATATAACTTGTACTCAAAGTCCCAAATGGGTTGAATCCATCGGCAGCCAATCCCAATCGAACATTCCTAGGATTAGGTGAGAAATCTGGATGTAATGAATCAAATGTCTTCCATGATTGGGAATCTCATGTATGTCTCATTAACCCATCATTGTTATTATCTATAGAATGACACTTCATGTGTTCGGCGGTTTTTGATTACATGAATAATCTTTGCAATCGCGGCTTCAAAGGAAAGTAATGCAAAACCTTTGCAGGTGTGTTCATTTTCTTATTCTTCATGAAATTATGTTCAGTTGGACTTCCAACATCACCCTTTGACTGCCATCTAGAGGAAGAATATTTCTTGCAATTCTGTCTACTTGAATCCTCTCCCCAATAAAGCATACAATCATTGGGACACGCATGTATTTTTATATAATTCAGACCAAGTTTGTTAACAACATTTTTCATATCATAAAAATATTCTGGGATTTTTTCTTCAGGAAATGCATCACGAATCAATTCCAATATCATGGACATTGCCTTATTTGTAATTCCACATAGACATTTGTACAATGTCATGGACATCACGAATCAATTCCAATTATCATAACACTGTCAATCACACATTTATGTTTCCTCAAACAAATTATATCCCCACAACATTAATGAGATACATTGGTCCATTTAGATTACTTCCACACCCTCACAAAAAATACTACAACTTTCCTGAACATCTCATGTACTCACATGCATGGTCATCTCAATTAATTGTTTTATTTTATTTTCCATATCTAGAAATGGGATAGCAGTCGGTATTTATAACATCCTTCCAAAGTCACTAGTATAGAATACTAATTCATGGGTTCCCATTTCTAGAGTTTCACCTCATTGGATTATGTTTAATAATCATTACCTTCACTTATCAATATTATAGATCATTAAAAAAATATGGAATATTTTTTTTACCATATTTAGTTTCATAATTTGAACAATGTTGTTGATACTTGTTTATAAGCCAATGAATATTCTTCTCACTAGATCCAACACAGTGATAAGACATTATGATAATTTCCCGACTTAATTTCAATGTTTTTTCATCTATTAACCATTTATTTAGTAAGATACCTAAAACGGTGAAGTCAAATATTTGTTGTACTTTCATCTTTAACCATCTTTTTTTACATAATCCTGAAGTCTTTCACACTGTATAACTAGGTTACACATCATGTAACTATTACTAGATACAAGTCATGATTCAAATGTCTTTCACATACATCATTCTAGTCTACATTAACATAAATATTGGTTAGTTATCATGAATACGAGTATAATTAATGTTCCCTGTCTCAAAATGTATAAACATTCCTAACAATACATCACACATACCATGGAGCCTCAGTCTAGGTAGTTCCATAAAATTCAACCATTAGGGGTATAGAGAATCAGTTCGACTCCATAACCCATGCATTCTTGGGTGGGGTTAGAGCATCAGTCCAAACCGACCTATGGAAGGAGCCTCAGTCCTTTATCCCACCACCAAGCCATGTGCACATGCTTATTTATCCATTTCCACACACACACACACACCATATCGCAACCATACTCAAAAAAATACACATAAGAATATCAATACATAACAATCAATATATGAATTAATATTATTCCATAACTCATTAACACATTTTCCATTTACATTACATAGCCAATTTAGCCAAATTTCCATTCTCATGCCCCGTCCAATGAGGAATATTCAATAATTCTCTTATATTAACCCTTTTAACATATTCATGAATTACCATAAGAAAATCCATTTAACATATTCCTCAATACGTAATCCATTACCAATTTAACATATTCATAATTTTGTATACACTAATCCTCATATGAATTTCAATGTATTTCATAAGTCATTTGGTACAATCTTAATTAACTCAATTAATCCCATTTTCATGTCATTACCAAACAATCTATTGTGTAATTATCAACCCTAGGAACAACTTTTAGTATTCCATTTTCAACCCAACCAACCACATTAACATCTTTACCATGGGGTCTACATTATCACATGTCAACTCCACCCTTAAAGATGTATGTATTGTAAGAAATTGCCCGAATCTAAGGGCAATCCACACCAAGGTATCTTTTCTCGGCCAAACGCACTCACCGCAGCGAGGAGACTGTAGTGGTATGAATCTGTGTGGATCTGGACCTCGACCATTTGATTCTGGAAAAGTTATCCCTACGAGTGCCAATGTCCGTTGTCTGAGACCAGGATATAGTGTACCTGGTGTTTCACAAGTACAACCAGTCTTGTTTGTTGCAATAGAATTCGCTGCATAATTTCTGGAAACAGCTCCTCGGAGGTCTTCATCTAGATGTCAACGACTCCAAGTCTCTCGTTTCTTCATCTCTATCTCATGAATTGTTGGCCTCAACCTCGGACATGAATCTGAATTCTAGGATCTCTACAATAACTTACACTTCCATGTCGTATTAAAATCTTGAAACGCTTCAAGCGTCTCTCCTTTCTCTTCTTCATGAAGCTCAATGTCTACTATTGCTTCAATTTCGGCCTTTTCCATTAGCATATCTATCAAGATAATGTAATTTTCAACCTACTAAATTCATGTGGTGTTAAACCCTTCACATAAACTCATCACAAATCTTCACGTAAACTCATCAAACACACTAAGTATAACTCTCTATATCACACATCCAACATTAAACTTTCAATCTCCCCATCCAGTATTTCCTAACAATACACTATAACTAGTGAATGCATAAAATTTCAATGCATATTTGACAAAAAACCAAACACCCTGTTATCAATGGGTACACCAATCAAAATATTTCTAAAAAAATTAAAAGAATTAAGATGATGAATAAATTTGAGTATTTTATTCAATGCATTTCCCTTGCAATTACAAATGTTTTAATAAAATTTTTGAAAATTAGCATCACATTGAGTAAATTGAATGTGTATCAAATGCACCTTCCAAAAAAAGTAAATCAAACGCTACAGTTAGCGATTTTCTTACAATTTTTCACTATATACATCACTTTACTATTTATGACTACCAACAATTAATTTACATTGTGGATGAATTTATATGCAATGTACCAATAAAATCCTAGGATAAAAAAAAATTTATATTATATTCTTATATATCTTGAATCATAAAATTCCACTTTATCCTCTCATAATAAACAAAGGTAATTTATTAATAAATAAAATTAAAGCCACAAAAATGTTCACACAATCCAAAAACCAAAAGTCGATCCGAACCAACACGCCCTCCGAAACGAACATCGGCTTCAAATAATAAACATATATTGCACAAAATCTTGTAAAAAAAGATGAAAAATGTTGGAAATTTCACTTTGGGGTCACGGTCGCAGTGAGAAGGGTCGCCAGGAGAAGGGGGTCGGGGGTCGCTGGTCGCGGGCTCCGCTGTAGGCGCTGGTTGCCGGGTCAACGGAGACGGAGGTCGCGCCGGAGTCATCACGGGGTCGTCGGGGGGGGGGGGGGGGGGGGTTACGGGTAGAACGGAGCGCGTGGTCGGGAGGGTTGGGGGAAACCAGGATCTGGGTATGGAAGGGTCAGGATTTTTTTAAAAAAATATGGGTTTAGCCACGGCTTATTAAAAACCGTCGCAAAACCTTTTTTGGAAAACATTTAGCGGCAGTTTTGTGAACCGCCGCCACAAAACCGCCGCTAAACCCTATTTGTGTTGTAGTGGAGGTATATAAAGATTTAGGGAGCGTAATTGCGCATAATTTGGATGATCCAATGGGCCTGAGAGGTGTGAAAAATGAGTTAGAGGCGAGGGATTTTTATAAGGGGCATGGTGTGTTCATTAAGAATGTTTGAAAATATTATTTTATAATATAATGATTTTCGGTTTCAAAAGGTCCAAAACTCATTAAAGTCAAATATAAGATGAATCATGTTCGGAATAAAATTTTCCAATAATAATTGGGTTGGTTTTGGATATTTTTTTATTTTTTATAATCTTATTTACTTAAATCATTTATTAATAAGGTAAACACTGCATCATTATTGTGTCATAAGATTATTTAATTTATTTGAAGTCTAAAAATTAAAAGAAATCATGATTTAGGAACTCCTTTTATATTACAAATTAATATTTATAGTCTATGTGATAACTTATATAAGTCCATGTACAAATTATTTTACTAAATGATATAAGTTTATGTCATTTTGTCATTACTTTTAATTAATTCATATAATTTGTCATTATCACACTCATGTGGCACCATGGGGTCCCAAAATCGGCTCATGGATGCCCATGGTAGGACCTGTATCAACCAATAGAAGTAGCATATTTGTTAGGGTAATTTAATGTTATTATAATAATATTTGTTTACCCTTATTTACCAGATTTACCAGTTAACCAGGTTATATAAAATATTTACTGATGTAAATAATCATAGTGTCTAAAAATAAAAGTTACCAAATTAAAAAAATTTGACCTCCTGATTCCAAATATGGAATCCATTTTTCCAAATTCATCACTCCAAAGTGGCATAAATTAATTTAAAATTAATTCCTATTGTCAAAAAAGAAGCATGTTTCTAAAATATAAAAACTATAAAATGATTGACAATTATTTATGTCCAGTTTAAATGGGAAATTATATCTAATGAACTAAATTATATTAAATTATAAAAATATAATATAATTATTCATTAAAACCACTCAAATTTATAGTTTAAAACGTTAAATTATTTCATTAAAAAAGTTTTTTCAATTAAACATTAGTGTTTTTCATTATTCATAAAAAAATTGAATGTTTTCAGAAGTGAACCAAAAATTCACCCTAGGTTATTTTTGATATTATGAATCCAAAAATAAAGTCCATTTTGAAAAATACTATTAATAATATATCAAAAAGATGGTATTTCTATTTATAACGGTTATTGGGATAGTTCGTGGGGTGATATAATCTTGAAGTTGCGTACATCACAAGCTATTTCATTATTTAACGGCAAACGTACCATGGATGTTTGGGGTGATACATTATTATCTCCTTCAAATAATTTCATCCTAAAAATTTCTAGTATAATACTACAAAAAAGGATTTGGTGGTTCTTTATCCTACGTTCCTCAGGTTCACATGTTGCCTCTTCCATCTTATCATTTCTATATAGAACATTTACTATACAAGTCATCTGGTTACTAGGTACTTGTTCTCTGGTATTAAAAATTATGATAGACTCATCTCAATAAGACAGATTGGGTTCCAGTTCTATCTCCTCATAGGTGAGTACATGCATTGGATCAAGATTTTGTTTTCTAAACAGATATACGTGGAACACCTCATGATCATTGGAGATACATGGAAGCATTACCAAGTGATAAGCTACAACTCCAAATCGTTCTAGAATGGAAAAAGGTTCGATGTATCTGGGACTTAATTTTCCTTTCTTACTGAATCGTATAACACCCTTCCTTGTAGATACCTTCATGAAAACATTTTATTATACTTGAAATTCCAATTCCCTTCTTCGGTTATCGGCATAGATCTTTTTCATACTTTGAGATTCATTGATGTGAGTTTAGATAACCTACATATTGTCCAATGTTTCCTTAACATGTTCTGGGCCTATGAGTTTTCTTTCGCCACCATCACCCCATCAAGTAGGTCTGCGACACCTTTTTCTATATGATGCTTCATATAGAGCCATATGAATACTTGAATGGAAACTACTGTTATAGGAAAATTTTACCAATGGTAAATATTGATCCCACAAATCACGTGAGAATGATCTAAACATGTCTTCTAATGATTGAATAGTCCGTTCTGATTGTCCATTAGTTTGAGGGTGGTAGGAAGTTCTCAAACGAATTTTAGTATCCCATGCCTTCTAAAGACCTATCCAGAATCTTTATGTAAAATGGGGATCACGGTTAGAAACAATCAATAGGGGTACTCGATAAAGCCTTAAAACATCATTAATATAGTTTCTTTCCAGACATTCAAGTGGTAAATCTTCTCTTATATCATTAAAATGAGCTGACAAGATAAGATGATCAACAATTAGCCATATTGATTCATTCATTCTATGAGTTTTCAGTAGACCCATGAGAATTTCCATTGTAATATCACCACATTTACACTCCGGTATGGGAAGAGGTTTCATGACATATCTAGGATGTTTTCTTCAAATTTTCACTTGTTAAAATACTATACATCATGACATGTAATGAGAAATATCTCTCTTCATGTTTTCCCACCAAAAATGTTCCATCAAATCACAATTAATCTTAGTGCTACCAGGGTTCATAGAGAAATTGGAGCTATAAGAATCGTTCAACAATTCCTTTTTGAGATCCTCTATGTCTGGAACACAATTTCTCTACCCAAATTTCAAAATCCAATATTCATATACAATGTTTATTAATCTCCCATCATTCACAGCTTTAATTATCTTTTGAAACTCCTTATCATAATTCTGAGAACTTTTTATCATTTCTTGTAAAGATGGTTTAGAAACCATTTTAAAATGTATTGATGTTTCACCTTCCATGAATATTCCCATATCCATCTGTACAAGATACAATAACATATGAATCATTTCAACACTCATTTTGTTCAAAACTCCATGATCCTTTTTTCTCAAAGTATCTACCACCTTATTTTCCTTCCCCTGGTGGTATTGTATGGTGAAATAATAATCCTTGAGTAGTTTGAGCCATCTCCTTTTCCTCATGTTGAGTTATTTTTGTGAAAAAAATATACTTCAAACTCTTTTGATCTATATAAATCTCAAAATTTTCACCATAGAGATAATGTATCTATAGCATTAGAGCAATGATTATAGCTGCTAACTCAAGATCATGTGTGGGATAGTTTTGTACATGAATTTTTAGTTTTCATGATGCATATGCAATAAGTCTATCATTATGCCTAAGGACACAACCAAGTCCTTTATTTGAAGCATCACTATAAATAATAAACCCTTCATTCCCCGATTGTAGAGTCAATATAAGAGCATTGAATAATATTCTCTTCAGTTCTTCAAAACATTCTTCACACTCGTTTGTGAAAAAATATATAACCCCTTTGCCTATGAGATTGGATAATGGGTTAGCCAATCATGAAAAAGATTCGATGAAATTTCAATAATAACATGCTGAACAAATAAAAATGCATTCCTTATTTATTCTTGTTGGTGCTGGACATCCTTGGATTTCTATGGACTTTGAAGGATCAATAGAGTTCCCATCTTTATAGATAATATTTCCAAGAAATGAAATCTTATGAAGCCATAATTCACACTTTCTAAACATCCCATATAATTCATTCCATTCAAGAGTTTTTAGAATTTTGTGCATGTGCTTTTCATGGCCTTGAAAGCATTTGGAGTGTACCAAGATATCATCAATAATTCCCACTACAATGTTATCGAGATATTTCTTGAAAACTATATTCATTATATTCATGATGACTGAGGGTGCATTAGTCAGTCCAAAATGAATTACTTCAAACTCATAATGCTCATACCTAGTTAGAAGTGTTGTCAATGTAATGTCTTCCTTCTTCACACACAACTGATAATATCTAGATGAAAGGTCAATCTTTGATAAAAATTATACTCCATGACGTTGATCAACTAAATCATCAATGCGAGGTAGGGGATACTTTTGCATTGTTGTAATAGTATTGATCTCCCTGTATTCAATGCACAACCTCATAGATCTATATTTATTCTAAATAAAAAGAACAGGGGACCCCCATGGAGAAACACTAGGGTGAATAAATATTTTATTACTCAACTCCTCTAGTTATTTATTTAGCTCCACTATTTCCAAAGGACCTATTCTATAAGGGGTCTTCAATATGGTCTCTGAACTAGGAATTAAATCAATGGAAAGCTCAATTTCTCATTTTGTAGGATGTCCAGGTAAATCCTCTGGAAATACATCAATATATTATTTTAAAATCGGTACATCCTCTATGTGAACATTCTTTTCCACACCCATATTTATTTCACTCTCTTCTCCCCAATATTTTAATTTGGTAGAACTATAGGGGGAGGATCTAGATAATAATTAGATGGTGATGTTTCTACTCTAAAGATATGGTGATTTTTATTATCATCAAAAATTGTAACCACCTTCTTTTTACAAAAAATTTTCACATCATGGTCTGAAATCTAATCGATACTAAGTATTATATCAAACTCAATCTTGGGTATGACAATGAAATTAGTGTGTAAAGAACATTTATATTCCCTAATGTCGAATAATTCAAAAATTGTGTGGGCAATGATACTTCCATTGAGAGTTTTGACATAAAAATCCCTTATTAAATAAAATTGGAATCATCTTATTTTCTTAGAAAATTTGGAAGATATGAAACAATTCAATGATCAAGAATAAAATAAAGCATTGTCTATAGATAATGAAATAATTAAATTACCATCCACCACGTCTTTGGGAGATTCAACCTCTGTAGTAGTGATCGCATAAGCTTGTCTGTGCTCCCTTGGCCTTTTCTGATGTATGTTTTCTTATCACTTAGGAAATTCATTTGCATAATCCCCCATTTAGCTAAAATTGTTTCATTTAACATTGTAAACCTCTTTCCTTATTTTGTAATCATGAGCTTGGTGGGATTTTTCACCACACATGTAACAGAATCTCATTCCCTTCAGGCAAGTACCTGGGTGTTTCTTACCACATTTACCATAATATGGATATTCAACCACTCCCTTCTTCCCCTTATTTCCCTTTCCATAGTGTTCATTATATCTCCTCTTCTCTTGCTTCACTTTAATGTTGTAAGACATAGAAAATTCCTATTCTGTCTTGATACCACATGAGAAAATATCTTTGTATGATGAGACTGATTCTGAGACTAATGATCGAAGGGGAAATGATTTTAAATCATCAAAGAATCGAACAATATTACTCCTTTGGTTACATATATAATATCCAGTATGCCTTGACATCCTTGTAAAGTTAGACTCTTACTTTGTGACATTCTCTTCCTTCTTTTTCCTCAGATTCAAGAATTGTCTTTCCATATCCACCCGATGGTCATGAGGAAAGTATTTTTCTAATAAAATCTATATAAAATCCCTCCCTTCCATATTCAATACTTCGTCATCTTCCTTTGTGTTTTGAATTAATTACCACCATTGATCTGCATCACCTGTGAAGTGATAAGATGTCAGGAATACTTTTTCCCATTCGCTACACCCCAAAGCATGGAATATTTTCTCTAAGGAACATATCCATTTCTCATCTTAAAATGGATTTGAAGCCCCTTTGAATTTTGGAGGTTGTCTCCTAATGAATCGGTCTAACATTGATCCTTCATGTTGTTGATCAGGGTGCTTCATATGGGAAAGGTTATTATTTATAACCTTAGTGAGTTGTCCTAGTATGGTGATAAGCTGATCAGAAACAGTTTCATCACCAGCTCCCCTATAATTATCTTGAGTAGGAGGGAAATCCCTACACGGATTATGTGTGTTGATACGTTTCTCATTCCTTCCACTAGGCGCCATTTAAAAACAATGGCATTCACTACCTTAGTTTTTGAATTGCAGTATGTAATTAATAACTTGTAAAACACTTAACATAAATTGAATAGTTTCTGGATAAAATCCATAATAATAATAATATAATTCATTGAGGAGGTATATACTCATAAATCCTTCATAATGTTTTTAATGAAAATGTGAATTATCATAAGTATATCCCCTGGGAGTGTCACAACCAAGAGTGCATCAAGACCCATTTTCATGTACCAGGATACACAAGGTCAAGCCCAAAACTCCTTGTCAGAGTTCACACTCCTAAGTACGCCTGTGCTAGAGCTGCCTCTACCTGCTCGTATCTAGAAATGGATTTATTTCATTGATAATACACAAAATCTCTACATTATCAAAATTTGAGGAAGTTCTTCAATAATAATACTCAACATCTATCTTAGGGTAATGTTCTCTAATCAGAGTTTATCTAAATCAAGTTTTCAATGATTTTATACATTTACTATCATACCATCTATAATTCCCCTGACGCTAGTTACTCAGAGCTTGGGCATTATTACATAACATTGGAACGATACATGGAATCATGTCCTGAAAGGCCGATTAGTTTAGTAGCCTTAGAAGTATAATATACATTTATATGTTTTACATTACTTCATTAAGTAAAAATAACAAAAACATTTTCCCCCTTTGAACACACTTACATCCCTTACCCAATCCCTCACATCAACCATAAAATACCTATTCACATCCTAGGAAAAATAAAACATATAAAGGGGTGTGCTCAGATGCTCAGTAAGCAAAACAATATAGTGGAATCATCATACATAAGAATAAATATTTAATACAATGTATTAAACTAAAAAAACCCTTTAAAACATAAATATCCGCATAATATAGAAAAGATAAATCAAATAATTCCATTTACTTATTCTCATGTATATTCTACTAGTTTTATAATCACATGTAATATAAACATCTAATTTCATAATGATGGAATTCATAATGTCGGACATCATAACCACATAGTCAAGGAATCATGCCAAGACTAAAAATAATATTTTGGAAAGACCTTTTCACAAGACACTAATTTGTCTCATTAGACATATCAATGCATCAAGGATTTATAGTGGGCTCCACCCATCACTTACTAATTCCAATGCATTGCTCTTATGAGAATCTTGAAACAATATATAAACATTCGTACTAAAACTAGCATACGAAATGTTAATACATTAACCATAAACCATGAATGGTATAAAAATAAGACATCCACATTCAAAAATATCCCAAAACCTTCAGTACAATATATAATATTTTTTTCATTATAAATAAACTTCAAACAAGTATAAAATTCATTAATGGATGTTAACATAGATGAAATAAAAACAATCTGAGAGAAATATATCATTCTATTTTGAAATAATTTAAAAGTAATGTAATTATAAAAGAAAACATTTTTTTGGAAAATATTCTAATAATCTTGTAAGGAAATATTCAAAGGTGTTATAACGGGGGAGAAAAACCACACCTTCCATATACGTTAAAAAACAGTCTTACCTAAATTTGTCGAAAAGGTCATAAAGTATCGTGTTTGGAAAACGACGAAATGATTCATTTCAAACAATTTTATAAACATTAAAACAAGTGTATAAATGAATTTAACACATATTATATTAAATAGTAAAAGTTTTTTGACATAAATTTTTATGAAACACAGATGTGGATGATAAAGAGGTCCCAAAAGACGCTTACATAAAAACAACTCAAATAATAAAGAGATTACAAAATTAACCCTTACAATGTTCTTTTCCTTGGTCGAAGGTATGTTAAAATCATGTATAATAGTTAAGTAAATTTTATTAAATTATACAAGAACTAAATACCAAAATAAGATATTATATATATCTTCTAATATTTCTTTCTTAATAATATTTTATTACTATCATAGTTTCGGGTGTTAAATGATTCGTTTTCCATTATATGTTTTGTTACATAAGCCATGTTTGTTATGTATAAGATGTAATTGGTTCATATACAGAATGATATTATGTTCTCAAATATTATTTTTAGTAATCAAATGAATATTATTTTTGAATGGTTATGATGGAGAATGAATCTCATCTTGTTCGGGGAGACTGTAATTTCTACGTACGCACGAACGCTACATCCATTTCAATTTTTTACAAGCAATGAAAACCAAATGATGCATATGTATGTCATTATTAAAATATAATATAATATTTTATATATGTTATATATGTTTATTATCACCATAATTTATATGTTCCACGTATGGTATGAATGAGTCATATCACTTTGAGGGGGTGGTAGAACGCATTTCACCAAATGAAATTATTGTATATATAAAACAATAAAATAATAAAGGTATTCTATATATAATAATTAAATAAGATTATATATAAAAAAAATATCCTAAATATAATATATAATTACATTTCCATCCTAATGGCCACCATAAGAAGTGGTAGTAGATGATTGAACAATCATCGTTTCATGAGATGGTAGTTCACCGCCCACTGAAACATTATGTTCTATACCCATTAGATGGAGGTGTGGGTAAATATAGTTCAAATACATCTCATAACAACAACCAAGTATATTGGGGATACTGGTGTTGTTATAAAAGAAAGGAATAAAGAGAGTTAAGTGGTTGGAGAAGTAAAATAAATGAAAAGAACTTAAGAGGATATGTTACATTTAAATTGGGTAACTCGCTTTGGATTAAACCAAAAGGATTCTTGGAAGGGAATTCTGCCTAAGGTAAGGCATCTAAGTCAAATATATGGATTTAGGGGACATATTTGGGTAGATGTTGGATGAGCCATAGGGCTTGAGAGGTGTGAGAAAAGGGTTTTAGTTGAGGTCTTTTTATAAGGGGGAGAATGGCTCTTTAAGAAAGCTTGTAAATATTATTTTATTATATAATGATATTCAATTTACAAACGTCCAAAACACAATAAAGTCGAAAAAATTATGACTCATGTTCTAAATAAAATCTTCCAATAAGAATTGTATAGGTTTTGTATATTGTTTTAATATTTATAATCATATTTATTTTAATCATTTATTAATGAGGTAAACACTGAATCATTATTGTGTCATAAATAATATTATATATATGATTTATAAAAATTATATAAAAATACCATGATATAGGAAATATTTTTATATTTCAAGTTAATATTTATAGTTTAATAGATATCTTCAATAAACCCAGGTAAAATGTTTTTTTCTAAAAGATATATGTTTATGTCATTTTGTCTTTACATTAAATTAATGAATATAAAGTGTCATTATCACTCTCAAGTGGCTCCATGGGGTTCCAAAATCGACCCAAGGATGCACATGGTCAAACTTGTATCAACCAATAGAAATAGGGAACATGTTAGGGTAATTTAATATAATTATAATAATATTTGTTTACCCTTATTTACTAGATTTACCCTTTATCCATGGTAATTAAAATATTTACTAATGAAAATATTCATAATTTCTAAAAAGAAAAGTTACCTATTTACACAATTTGGACCACCAGATTCCAAAAATGGAATCCATATTTTCCAAATTCAAAACATATAAGAGGCAGAAATTAATTTAAAATTAATTCCCATTGTCAACACAAAAATCATGTTTTTATGAAATAATAAATATAAATAGATTGACAATTGATTATGTCCAGTTTAAATGTGATATTACATAAAATGACGTAAATTATATTAAATGATAAAACAATAATATAATGATACTTTATAACCAATCAAATGTATAGTTTCACACTATAAATAATTTCATTTAAAAAATTTGTTTTCAATTAAAATTTAGTATTTTCACTATTCATCAAATATTGATAGTTTTCATAACAGTTCCAAAAATTTCCCATAAACTATCATTGATATTCAGAACCCAAAAATGAAGTCTATTTTGAAAAATAAAATTTATATAATTTCAAAAAGTGGGTATTACTATTCAAAACTGCTAGTTTGATTGGTCGTGCTGTGTTAGAATCTCGATGTGGGGTACAACACAGGCAATTGCATTATTCAAATGGAAACATAGCGTCGAAGCATGCGATGATAGAATTAAAATTATGGTTACTTATTTATTATAAATAAAATATGAAAAATTAAAAAGAAAAAAGAAATGTTTTCTGAAAAAATGGCATCTTTCTAAAAGACGACATAGTTGTGCATTTCACAAATAATTGAAAACTATTATTACCACTATCAGAAAAAATATTTTAAAAATATTTTGTTTTGAAATTATAAATTATATTAGGGTTAATTTTTGGGATTATTCTGAGATGTTTTATTTTCTGATTAATAGTGAAAAATATTAAAAAAAATTATTTTATTATCGTTTAAATTATTACTAATTTTATATTATTTGATTAATTGTTTTTAAAGTAAAATTACTTCAATTATAAATACTCTAATAAAATATAGATAATTTCGATAAATTTAATATTTAATATGGTTATAAAAACACATGAAACTTATGAACATTTTCACTTTAAGAACCTGCTTTCTTATTACGTGTGTTGGATTAAATATACATTAAATTATGAATCATCTATAAATTAATTTTGGAATAATGGATTCCATATTATGAATCACCATAATTTATTTTATGTAATAAATTAAACATATATTTTTATCAAAATGGTATCTTGAAATAGTTATAAAATTTATCGTGATTAATGTTAAAAGATGGTTTTACGCATAACAAACTTTTGTATTAAAACTAATATTACACACACAAAGGATTATTTTTCTAATAAATTATATTTATTATTTAAAATTAGTTGTATAAATTATCTATTTGAACTAATATTAATTTTATTTTTAATTGTTAACTTACCTTCGTAAATGAAATGATACAATTCTCCGTTGTAAAAACTAAATGGATATAATTGGGTAAACATAAATTATAAAGAATAAAATTTTAAAAATGCATTCATTTTTGTATTTTGGTGGTTTTTATAAACAAAATAAACCCAAAAAATAATTATTATTTAACATTGGAGCTATATTTGGTGAAAGACAACCCCAAATAGTCAATACTTTTGAGTATTTTAAAGAATTTCACTCCTCCTCAACTATAAAAGGTAAATCACCCTCCCCCTTCATCACACCTCCAAAACACTTTTGATCAGAAAATAAAAGAAAAAATAACACCCAACATCCCTAACCTCAAAATAGAAGACTTATTTTGTTCCTAAATTCATCTTTTAAAGGATTTTGTCAATACCTAAGGAGGATACCTGAAGAAGATGGAATAACATTCAATGAGGGTCTTTATTTTACTTCTTTTTTCACCTACTAAAATTTTTATTAAACCATTATGGTATAAAAAACTCAGTTTCTTAAATATACATGGATATTATTCTGAAATTTTCATTAACTAAATAATCTCACGTTCAATCAATGGGGTTACAAAATAATCATTTGTTTGTATGGTGTAATACCACCTCACAAACCAATATCGTACATTTTTTTATTTCTATATCTCATGGTTGAGTATGATATTGGATAAATATTATTTTTATTATATTTATAAAATATATATGCACATATAGTCACTATATCGTATAAATATTTTTACTTCCCATCCCATAGGAGATACGATAATGTCGTTTATCTGTACAACACATTTCCACCTCGTGAGGCGATGTTATTCCACTTTCAAAAACATATCACTTAGTGGATTTTAAGGATAATGATAATTATTGTATAGGATATAAAAGAAATAATTAATATATTAATAACATATTTATCATTATGAAATTATTATATATATAAATATATATCATTTTTTCCATTTCACTCATGTAAATATAAAAAAATTATTTGTGTACGTGTGGACTACCGCCTTCACAAAAAGATATGACTCTATTGTTGTCACCATACAATAAGGATGATATATATAATTATATAATATAGTATGTATGTAATTATTATCATTATGGAAAGGTAAAATATTTCTTAAATAATTTCTACAATGAACATTGAAAAATGGAAACGTTACTCATGCGTATGTATGACCACGTATTTCAATGATCGTAACATATTTCATTTTCCATAAAAAATATTCATGATTGGTTTTAAATGTAAAATAGAAATAAAATTATAGTAATTATTTCATTTTTTATTATATAGGTGATATAACTATATAATATGTTCAATAACCATGTCATTCATAATGAGACACTCATGAGAAAATAAGGTAATTAACACCAGAAACATGAAGATAATGAATGATTATTAATGAATGGGTGATAAGATGTTATAAAAGGATCATATAATGTATTATAAATACTAATAAGAATTTTTAATAGTTAATAAAATTATTAATACCACTATACATGATTCTAAAGAATGTTCAACCAAAAGGATGTGAGAGGTAAGAGATTTCATCACAATTCCATTCTGTTGAGGTACATTGGAATATTATAAACCAAATATCCTTTAGGTGGTGTATATACTTCCCATTTTACAAGGAAAATATTGAATAATTAATTATTCATTGTATTTTATGTTTTAATTATAAATGATTCAATATGAGGATTGGACATAAAAGTTACCATGTGGAAAAAGGATTTCATTACTCAATTTCTTTTAATTAGATTATATTACTTCATCATCATCATTGATATTATTAGATTAAGTCTGTGGTAAATTTTTATAAAATTATTTTTTATTTCAAAATTTTATTTCATTTTATTGTTCAAAAAAATAATTCATTAATTTATTAATTCCGATATTAACATTAAGATCATTTGAAGAATTTATTTCAAAATCTAATTTTAATCGAGATTTTATATTATTAAATTTACATTAGAGGAAATTATTTGATAAAAACATTAATTTAAATCAAATCTAGTTATTCATGAAATTTTTCAAGTTATTATACAATTTAATACATTTTTTAATTATAATTATCGATTTATTTAAATAAAATCTACCTTCATTTCTCTATTTGGTCGGAAATATGTTATCTTCCAAAACAATTTTTTCTCAAAATCTATTAAAAAAAGATTTTCATATTTTTTAAATTTATTTATTGAAGATATTTTCACCAACTTTTACACTTTAAAAAATGTTTCTAAAGGAATATTTTTGCATTTTTTAAATAATTCTCACTTGTCTTTTATAAAAAAATGTTAAAGGAATCTTCTTATCATTTTCAAAAAAAAGACCATTCTTATTTTGTTTATAGTGGAAAAGGATTGTTACTTTTGACTTTTTTAGAATATGTAAAATTACTAACCAAAATGAATATAATTTCTTTAAGGATTCCTTAACTATTTTTTGGCTATTTATTAGATTAAAGGTTTTATAAAAAATTCAATGAAATTTATTTTCAAATACATTTCAAAATGAAAATAAAATTTTCCACAAGAATGACTTTGAATATATTTTTTGTTATTTCTATTCATCAATGACGTCAAATCTTTATTCTTAATTCTATGGGTAAATATTGATACCATCCTGATTCTTCATCTATATGGTTTATGATTATTTTTACCAATAATTTTATTGAAATTCACTTCTATGTATCACTTCATTGCCACCATTTCCCCTTCAAATAGTCACATTCATGTGATTATATACATTATATTTATCCTAAGTATCCATATTATATATTATTAATATAATTTTTTTTTAAATCATATCAGATATTTATAAATGGTGTTTTACATTTAACATCTTTTGATTAAGTGAGAAAATATTGATAAATCTATATACTTTACTCCATATGGATATTTAATGTTCTAGAATATTGATTCCTGAATTAAATTTATTATTAAATGTATATAAATAATTATTTTGACAATAAATAATGGCCGGGGTCCGGAAATATATATACACTCAATGTATTTGTAAGTCGCATTAGAGAAATCAATTAATACAGCATTAAATGGGAATTTATCGATAGTTTAAACCATCATGTGAATGGTCAAGATGATAGAGGATTGATGTGCCTAAGACATGACAACTGAAAGTTAAGAATTTACTTTATTAAGAGTTCATTGATTATTATACATTATATTTTCACTGCGAAAATATCATTGGATTTATTTCATTTTCATTTTAATGATTAAATGTGACAACCATTACCTATAAAAAAAGATATAACATCATTTTAGATGAGTATTCCTTACATAAAAAATCCATTACAAAACCATATAGTTATTTTTTTCTTATAAACATGGAATCATATACAAATACTACATTAAATATAAAACTTTTCTCCCACTAATTTCCTCATAACTAGCTGATTTTTTGGAATATCAAACTCAATATGTTTCTTAATATCCTGGGAATAAGAAATACAAGATAAGGTGATCTCAAATGCTCAGTAAGAGTATGAAAGGAAGGTTACAATGATTTCATAAGCATAATATGTAAATGAATTTATATTAACATGTGTTTTCTTGGAAATTATAACCTACAAATGAAATATCATAATATTGAATGATGGAATAAATTTTGGTAGTTTGTAAAAATTGAATATTAAGGAAATCAAGGAACATGATCCATAAGATCATAGTATCGGAATAAGACAATGAATTTGTGGCATACACAAAATAAAAATAAAATCATTCCATTATTATTAAATGATTACTTACAAGATCATCATAGTTGAAAATGTATTTTATTAGACCGAGTTCACTCTCCGTTCTCATCCTATCTTATTGAACTGAGTTTACTTTCTGTTCCACCCTGTCTTTCTAAAGGGAGGTCACTTCCTAATCCATCCCTATATATTTCATGAGATATAAATCATTACCAATTATTTTTAGGGAGATAAAATTCCAACCCATCACATAATTAAAAGGATACATATGTGTTCCACAAGATCATAAATCATTTATCATATGAGAACCCCTGAAAAAATTGGATTCATTAACATTTTATCATTGTATAACCCATGGAAATGTAACAGGATTCATAAAAATAATTCCATCATAAACATAAACCATCTTAAGAAATAATAAAGTTGGTATACTTAAGTAATATCTCCATTAAAGAATTAGAAACATAATATAATTTTCTCTATGATAGAAAATTATTTCCAAATAACCCTTAAAATAATAATTAAAGAATATATCCATTCTATTTTCAAATTATTATTTTTTAAATCCATAGATATAAAAAGGAGAAAATTTTCAATTAAATAAACCTTATAATATTATAAATGATTTTTATATACATTAATTAATCACTAAAGATAGGAAACACTCTCATTAATTCAATGTTAAATAACATTCCTTTTATATTTTTTGTTGTAAAAGTCACAATGTGACTTATTTTGATAATGATAAAAATATTCCCTCAAAACTGTTTAGTAAATAGTCATTCCTAGGTAAAAATTAAATGAAAATTTTTATAATAATATTAAAAAAATTGAGGCCATTTATTTAGAGACATGGAAAATGAAAATAAATATTCCCTAGTGGAGACATAATGATAAATAATCACGAATAATGATGAGATTGTGAAATAAATAGTTACCACCCTGTAATCTCCCGAATTTTATTATCCATGAGAGAAAAAATATTATATGGATATGTGAATACCATAATTTTATCGATAATACTCCTAAAATACATTAAGGGGAGGTATATACAGAACACAAAAGAACAAGTAGTGTATAAGACATGTGTCCCATAAAAATAAAAGTGAGACAAAATACATTACAAAGATCACATCATTAAAGTTAATCAAATTAATATTTTATTTGTATACAATATAAAACCACATAAAAAAGTGGAAATAATACAAAAGATAATAAAAATTCATTTCAAACATAATCTTAACAAGTCATACTCAATGAAGTAGAAGTTTAACCTAATGTTTGAAAATTGAGTTTGGAAATCTCTTACCTCAATTATTGACATTCATTATTTATATTAAAACCTCATATATAATAAATATCAATTTAAAATAAATTTATTACATAATCATATAACTATAATACCATGTATAATTTATGTATAATATATTTCCACCCATTTATTAATAATTTGTCATAAAAATCACTATTTTGGGTGATATGTGCATCGTTTTCCAGACATGTTTAAGTTATGAAGTCTTCTTACTAATACATTAATCTTTGGTATAATAATATAGATAATTTTAATCAATATATTAAAGTAAAATATTATAATTATATACATATTTATAATTATTCTTAGAAATTAGAGATAAAAAATGAATTACACAGTTCATGGAGATAATAAATCATACACTCATATGACCAATTTTTTTTCATTGATGGAATTAAATAAAGGTAAATAATAATTAATATTTCCACAATTATTATTATATAATATATATCACATGTATTCGTTAAACCTATAATAATACCCATCCACAAAATATGGCAATGAAAAATTAATTACATTACTACATGGAGATAATATGTCGTAAGTATGCACAAGCGATATGTTAACTTATTTTATATTTGAAAAGAGGGGGAATAATGGTTCTTTCCGAAAAATAATAAAATTTAACCATATTTATGATATTTAATATTTATCTAATGATAAAAATCATATTTTTAGAGGAGTTAAGATATAGTAGAATAAGAAAGTAATCGGTTATAGCGATTAAACATTCTTCGAAACATATCCTTTAGATATCCTTTTAAGGGATCTAGGGTTGGTATATTAAGAATACCAAAACCTCTATAATGTGGATAGGGCTGTTTATAATAGAAATGGTTAGGTGGTCATTGACCTTGAAGGCTACAATGTGGTGTAATAAAGTAAGAGAGGAGGTTCCCTTTTATAGTTGAGGTGAGGGGAACTTTTCAAATTTCTCAAAATATTAAATTATAAGAAGTTTTTAAGATTAGTTTTTAATATAATAAAATAATATATTTTAAATAGGGTTTTAATATTTTAAAAGAATATCATTTTGATTAACCCTTGGTCAATCAATCTTAATTTTAATTATGATAGAAAATTTCTAAATATTAAAATGATGTTATATTTAAACTTATATGGTTTCAATTAGATATTAAAATGCCAATTAATTACTTTCAATACCATATATTAAAAAAACATCATTTTTAATCATTTATATGATTTATAGATACTTTAATAAAATATTTATCCTATGAAATATCCTTATTTTCAATTTCGATACAATTCACTACTTTCGCATTTAAAAACATCAATACAACATGAAAAACTAAAAACAAAAATTCTATTATGTCACTAACATAGTAAGATCATATTGAGAGATTGTGTATAACCTTAAATATTTCATATTATTTTATTTTTAAAACTTTTAATATCTTTTAGTTGTTTTTTTAATAATTTAATAATTATTGCATCTTCATTGTGTAATAATTTAGTGTATTTATTTAATTTATAAATGTAAAAAATAAATTACTATTATGAAGATAAATAATTTATATATCCAAATAATTTTTATTTTTATGAATATCTTCTGGTTAACATCATATTAATAACATTTTTCTTAAAAAAATAGGACTCTGACATTTTGTCATTATCTATGATTTTAATAATATATATGTAATTTTCATGGAAATGAATCCAATAAACAACTCAATATATAATCTTATGTTTTGAGTGTTGATTTAACATCATAAAATAAGAAATACGATGAATATTAATAACCTTATAAATTAATTTTTAATCCATATTGACCTGTTTTACCCTTTATCATGGTAATAAATTTTACCATCGTTAGTATAAATATTGAAAAAAATAAATTGGTATTAATTGCAGAAATTTATATACATATATATAAATATTTAATTAATTTTATATAATTTAATAACTTTAATTGGATGAAATTAATTTTTATTTATGTGTAAAAAATGTGACAACAACATATTATAAAGAAAAACACATTTTTCATTATAAATATGGATTTATTTTTATCCAAAGCATAGAAAAATCTTTTTCGAATGATTAAAAAATTTGATCATGAAAATAATATATAAATTTAATATATATTATTAATCCAGATTAATTTAATATATTGAAATCAAATTCAGTGCATGCATCAAACAAAATTTTTAGGAAAACATCAATTTATATAAAAAATAATTTTATTGTTCTAAAATCTAGTAATTTTATAAATAATGAATTTATTTTATAAATGAATATACAATATATTTTTCATTATTTAGTTGTTACTACTCATTCCCTCTAATCTAATTTCTAGGAGATAACAATCGTTCATAATAATATCTTATGGTTTGTATAAAACTCGGTGTTGCGTGAATCAAAAGATATTGATGAAATGAAAAAATTTTAATATTAATATATCAATAAAATCTATTGGAGTTACATTAAAACAAACAATAAAATTTGTTTCCCCCACTAATTCTTTTACTAGGTTAAAAAAATATGATGAAACCTCTCCCTCATCACATCCATAGTTTCTCACATTATGTCCTCAAATTTTAGGTTTCTCTATAAAACATAAACCAAATAAGAGGATCTATATCATAGAACATTATTCAAATGATCCAGAACCTCTCTCTATTGTTCTTCATAAGAATTATCTTTCTCCTCTAGTATGACCTCTTAGTTTAGTACATGGGATTAATCAGGTATTTACACCCTCAGGAGAGTTACATGGAACACATCTCGGTCTTGAGAGAGGTTCAGAAAAAGAACTGAATAATAAGATTTTATCCCAATATGATCCTGTATTTTAATGGTACTGATATATCTAGGGAGTAGTTATCTTTTTTTCTACTTTTTTGAAATTCAAAGAAGGATCTTCTCAGCATCTTAAACTTATAGACTCTTTCTATCTTTATTTCCATAACATTTTTGTCCACTTTTTGTAGTCCTTACATGTTGATGAGTGTCTCTTACTTTTATTCCATCATAGTAGATTTATCAAGTCCAAATATTTTTCTTCATACAACATCTTTCTAGTACGTTCGATTTCAAAACAACCATACAAAAATGGATTTATAAAGAGCCATCTGAATTCTCATGTAAAATCTATCTTTGTAAGAAAACATAACAATAGGAAGGTGTTGGTCCCTACCACCTATGAAATCCAGAAAATAAGATCATAAATTATCATATAGGGTTTTAATTATTCAATAAAACTAACCATATATCTTATGATGATAATCTGTAATGGAACATAACATTGTATATAGGGTCTATTGAAGACATATCCAGAACATTGATGTAATCCTTGGATCCCGATCCGATATAATTGAATGTGAAATACTTCAAAACATGGCATTAACAGTGATAACTTTTAGCAGTACTGGCATAATTCACTGATAAAGTGAACCTTTATCATTTCATAAATAAGCACTAATAAATGGAAACCTTTATTAGAGGCTTTTATTAGTGCTCATAAAGAGAACCCTGTATGGGTTCTTTTTTAGTACCGAAAAAGGGAAACATTATCTGTGCTTGTTTAACACTAAAAAAGGGTACCTATTATCAGTGCTAAAAAATTCACTATGAAACGTTATCATTTTTTAGCAATTTATTATCATTGATAAATGTCTAAAATAAAATGATATAATTTAAAAAATAATAATAATAAAATTATCAATTTCATTAATAAAACAATTATTATTAAAAATGAATAAATTAAATACACATATACATAATAATTTCAAATATTATTAAATTAAATATATTAAATATATAGATATTTAAAATGATTAAAATGAAATAATTAAACAAAAAAATATTTAAAATGAGTAAATTATGAAAAATATTAAAAAAATTACTATTTAAATAATTATTAATAAAAGTAAATAAATTTAATTTACATATATAACGATAAATAATAATATTATATAGTATATATAAAATGTAGATATATAAAATGAATTGATTCTAATAATTAAAAATATAAATAAAAATGAATAAATTACAAATTTAGTTAAAAATTTATTAATGAAACAATTATTGGTGAAAATGAATACATATAAAATGATATATTTAGTAAATTAAATCATTCAATTAGTCAATTTTATTAATTTAGTTATAATATATTACAGTTGGGGTATTCATTTTTATTTTTTCTAAATTTTTTATTTTATTTTTGAATTTGATCATTTTTTATTATTTATTATAATATATATTGTTTACAATGTTTTAGTATTTTCAATATGTATTCATCTTTACTTCAATATATATATATATATATATATATATCAATATTTTTTAATATTTTTTATTTAATTAATAAAACATTTCCATTTTCTCAATATTTTTAAAGTGTACTCATTTTGAATTATTAAATGTCATTCATTTTTAAATGCATGTACATATGATTATATATTCAGTAATTATATAAAAATATATATTTTTAAAAATATATTTATAAATAAATATATTTATAAATTTATATTTTCTATATTTATAAATTTATATATCTATAATTATTATAAATTATTAATTTTAATTTTTAAGGAAATATTTATATAATTACAAGTAAATAATTATATATATTTAAATAATTATACAATTATAATAAATTTATTAATATAATTATAATTATAAATCATTTATCCTCAATTTTTTAGCGCTGATAAAGATCGACCTTTATCAATTTTTTAGCACCGATAAATACCCCTTATAGGTGAACTTAACGATTCAGCTCCAATTAAATGGATCATTATCAATAGTTTTATGAAAGTTATAATAAAAGAATCTTTGAACTATTCAAAATAACCTTAAATGAGACTCAGTTAATCAATATTCTCATGCTCTCATAGAACTCCTCTACTATTGGTGTGAATAATCTTTGATCCCTTAAGTTAATCATGATTTGAATGGAGTGTATGTTATTTTCTCTTTTTAGCCTATTGTTGTTTTATTTATGGGGTTCCGTATTTTGTGTTTTTTCACTATTCACAACCAAGAAAACCCCTAAAAATAATTTTATCACCAATGAAATACCATGGGTGGTTCTATTTCAAATTTTTCCTTCCTAGAAAATTGTTTCAATGAAAGATAATGATGTTTTCATACGGTATAGTCAGTCAAAATAAGTGTATGGGCCTGTATGAATAAATAAAATAGATTTTTTCGCAACACAAAACTGATACTTTTATGTTATCTATATCCCTTTTCATTGAAACACAACTCTAGTGATCATGAAGTGTGCCTAAGATGATGTGTGGACCTGAATTAGGAACTATTTGTGTATACTAAGTCAAATTTGTTACAAATGAATTGGAGTGAAACTAGGTACATTGTAATTGATTATATAGAGAAGGAATAAATTTCCAAACATTATAAGAATTACATAATTTTTTTGGATAGCATAATAATGTTAGATACTTGAGTTACCATATGAAATCTAGTTTTATTTTTGTTCATTTTTTCCCTAACCTATCTTCTAGGGTTTTATTCTTCTAATTTAAGAGTTGATATGTCAGAATCAGTAAGAATATATTAATTTCCTTGTTCTGATGTGTCTTTGTTTAATTTTTTTTCCAGAATGAATTATAAATGTATGTTAATAGAATCATTAATATTAAAAAAAATTACATATTATTTTTTATGTATTTGTAATGAATAGGTTTATAAAACTTATTAATTGATTAAGCTAATATAGTAACCCCTTTATCGATACTATTAGTTACTTCTTTCCTAATTATATTTAAAATAATGCTTCTAACATCATTAAATTATATTTTTGTTTTAAAATACTTGTTAAAATGGTAATGAAATAGTGAAAGGGGTAGGGGGTTCACATTTTATATAGATTTTTATGTACCTATTTTGGAATGATTATTCTTTTTTTGGAAGGGAAAATTTATGTGAAAATCTACATTCAAAATAGAATGTGTCCCTACTCTGAACTCTAGATCTATATAATAAGGAGCTAATGAGCATCCTCTATATTCTAGAACATTTATTGATCTTCATTTAGGTGAGGTAATTGTAGATATACTTCATGCTATTTGGTATAATTGTCAATAATGGTAACATATAGTATATGTAGTTCCTATAATATTTTTTGTAATATATAATAATAGTAAATTTTGGATTGTATTTAATATATTCATTTCATTTATAAGTTAAAAAATACCAGATCAGTACTAAGCATAATTTGAAAAATTGACCCTTTAAAGGGATGAATGTTATTGGAGGGATCTTATGGTTGATTAAAAAAATATCGAAAATTGGAAGGCTAGGAATCCTTCAGTTTAAATAAGTGATATCTAATGTATGTGGGGTGAGATTCATTTCATCAAGATTATTAGAGTAGAGGTATTTCAATTACTTTTCATTTGAGGATGATTTTTGAGTGATTTCTTCTGTATAGTTTCATATGACACTTTAATCCTTTTTCCTCTTTAATGTGAATACATTTCAATCGTTGTGGCTAGTTGGGGAACCTCCAACGGTCCTTTTGAACCATTCCTTCTTGTAATGGTCATTAGATATGATTGGTATATTATTTATGGATGATAATACTATTTATGATTCTATACAGGGTTATTAGACAGTAATTGGTACAATCCTAGTATATTATACACATGTTGATGGTAATAGGACACAAATGAATCATATTCATTATTTATGATTATATTATATTTCATCTAGGTTTGACATTAAAAATTATTCAAAATTTTATCAACATCAATATTATCTATATGTAGACATATGGAAAAATAGTAGTCAGTGTCAATTTAATTTATTGGTTTATAATGATTCTTTTTTGTAAGATAGATATACAATATAGTACACTCCACGAATAAAAGTACACAATTCCATGAAACTTGCATTAATATTGTGACTATCATGAACATATATATAATAATTCAATATTGTAGTAAAACTAACCTTAAAAATCATTATTTAACCCTTCCTGAGAAGCATTATTTCCTTCTTTCACTTGATGATAGATTGTATGCCCTCATTCAAACTACCCTTCCTCCATCACTACGGTTCTAATATTCCTTGATGACGTACCACCTACTCAGATTGTATTCATTAATCTCCATCAAAGCTACTACCTTGGATTTGAATGTTTCATCTCTCAACTCATTCTTAAACTCCTTTATCCCTTCATCCTCCTCCTTTACTACATAATGGGGACACAAAAAAATGAAACTAAAAAATTAATCAAAACATAATGGTTGAATTTTTTTCGTTTCTTGATATGTATATTCATATAAGACTCACACATATACTTTTGACAAAACTACATGAAAATTTCTTTTATTTTTTGTGTGGTCACATTAAATCATATTATTATTAAGCATACTTGGATGAGAATACTACTACGATGAGTCATCTAATATGACTATCAATGGTATTCCTCTGATAATGAGAAAATATCTCTGGCCCTGTTTTTAGCTTCATATTCAGGATCCATTCTCTTCAAAAATTTATGAAATGACTTGATTTCATGATCTCCCAAACATTTCACCTCAATACTTCCAGATGCTTCTATCTCCTCTAATCCCTACCAAAAAATGAAACATATCCGAAGTAGTGGAAAAAAATTAAATGTTGTGAGTGGAATTAAATGAATGTGAGTGGAAGTCATGTGGATTTGAATGTATGTTCCATCATTTTGGTAATATAATATTTTAAAATCAATAATTAAAATGGTGTTTAAGTTATTTTACCTCAGTGGAAACTCTTCTATCATATCCCGAACAATTATTATAGATTTTTTCTTGAGACACATCTTTCATTTCATATATATTTATTGAACTAATCTAAGAAGTAGTCCTCCAAAATGGTCATTGGATGAATTTTGGTTAGAGTAGTTCATCCATCATGTGTGGATGTTCAAGAAACATGAGATATAAATATTAGACAACAAAATGCAATCCTAACTATTTTGGAGGTATTTCCTCATGTAAATTTGGAACCAAAATGATGGGAGAAAGGCTCGTTTGATAGAAATTTTCCAATCCATCATCAAGAGATGGAATATAATCAAAAAAATAGTACTGATTAAATAAATGTAGTGCGGGTTAGTTTTAATGGAGTATTAATGTATTATATCATAGTTTATGAGAGTAAAAATTATCATGCAAGATGAAATAAAATGTAGAATTTTACGCATTAATTATGTTTTATTGTTTTTATTAAAGAAATAGTAAATGTTTGATTCTCATGTAGACTATTTCATCTTCAAATGATTAGGTTACCAATCTCGAGGAAGAAAAAACTGCTAATGATGACACTCTAGAATAATTAGGGGATCAGGAACATGTTGATGATTAAAAAAACAATTTTGCATCATCTCATTTTTTAATAAAATTGTCGAGGAAGGAAGTTAGGGTATAAAATATAAGGTTGGATTGAATCAACACAACCAACCTTTTTACCTTATCAAGTCAACGTTCATGATTTACATTAGGGTCACAACAAGGATGAATATTCCAATTGGTATTGACTCATGGAGCCTCATATAACCTATAATGGTGGAAATACTTTGGAATGATATAATCATAATGTTACAATATAATCCTTATATATTTATGAAAAATTATATAATGAAACATTGATTTAGTTTTCATTATTCCTTACAAAATTCATTAATTTAAGAAAACTTACATAATAAATTTGTTTTAATAGACATTTTAAAAGATCATAGAGGATTACATAATCGTCTGAGAAAGTTATATCTTAGGGATGTAAAGGGGAAAATAAATCCCCATCCACCACTTATTTATGCACACATTTTATAACATGAAACATGGGCTGCATTCATCAATTATTACAAAGAGAAATCATTTCATGTGCATTATGGTCAATAATATTTTATTTGGAATTATTTATTTTTGCCCAACATTATTCAAAATTGATAATTTATGAAACAATAATTGAGAATTCAAAATAAATAAATTTCATTAAAACCAATATACCCATATTGAAAAGGAAGGAAGGGGTATGCTTCATTAAAAAAGAATTTGGTATATATTTTAAATCAACAATAAAATTTTAATTATGTTATATGAAACAACATATGTTCTTTTGTTTATATACAGATTGGTGAATCAAAATCTGAAGCTGTTTCCATCCCATGTCATGTGAAATTGAATGAGGATCGTGTAAAAAATTAGGGTATATTAGTTATTGAAAACAAATAAGTTTTAAGGGATGAATGTGTAAGTATGACATTATTTTATATATGATTTATAACAATATTACTTAAAAATAAATATGTTCTTATTTTTTATATGGTTTAGGAAAAAGAATTAGCAATGGCTTCACTAGATAAAAGGTGACACTAAGTAGTTTTGAAGCTCCCTGGAAAATATAATCATGTTTGAGGATTAGGTTTTAGAGTCTCTCTTAAAAAATATTTTGGGATGAAAAAACTACATGATGATACATATATTATGGTGATATTAATTCAAACACAAATAGACTCACTGCAAAACATTATTTTGTGATCTGGTTTGAATGACCAATGTATATGAAATGATCAGTATGATCTGGGGGTGAAGAAAATATCATCACATAAACCAAATGTTCCTACTAGATTTTAGGATAGTCAATCCCCCAACCACATACCTTACCTAGGTATATAATGTTTTTCATTACCATTCCTCCTAAATGTGAATCAAAAAACATCTTTAAGGATGATATTACTAAAATTATGTAGGCTACAGTTGTATGTGATTTTTATCTGTGTGTACACATGTATTTCCATGTTGTTATGTTCACATTTTATGATATCATGGGAAATAAGCTACATACTAATGGCCACCCAAAATAACACATGAATGTGGGGATTGAGTTAGCTTATGAGATGTCTACTAATTATCCTCTTCCACTTGATGCACTGGATATTATAACGGTCAAAGCTATTATTGGAACATTCATAGAATTTCAATATAATCTTATAAAGATACATGATATATGTAAATAAAAAAAAATTCATATAAAAAACAAGTAACAATTGATGATGAAAGGTCTGAAGGGCGGTATAATATAACATATGGATAGGTCAGTGGAGAGATGAAAGATCAAATCAAGAAAAACTAAAGAATCGACCAAGAAAAAAAGACCTATTGAGAATACATTATCCCTTCCCATTCCAGAGAATCATTTATTATCATTAAAACTCCATGAAGAGACCACATTTAATGATAAAAATATTTATGACATTGAATATGAAGAAAAAATATTCGTAGATTTATTCAATGATGTAATTAGTATTGATAATTTAACTGATATTCTCAAGTGTGAATGGCTCGACATCTTAGTTCTGAATACATACATAAGGTACATTTTCATAATACATCTATCCAAATAGTGAGATAATATGTTTATTAAAGAAAATAACTATTCATATTGTGTATATCCAATAATATATCTACTACATAATTGAAATATCATGTGAAGAACGATTTTGATTAATTTATCCCCGTATAATTTCAAAGATATAAATTACTTTAGAGAACAACGAAATTGAGAAGAAAAAATTTCACTTACATTAAGTGTTTAATAAAAAACATAAAAACACCTTTTAATTCCTACAATGGAAAGGTAAAAACTCTATAATGTAATCAAACAAAATATATTTTTAATTTTTACATTACATAAATTTTTTTGTTTCATTGGATTTACTAGATGGTGATAGTAGTCAATTAGGACTCCTCGAATATTTAATTTTTTCTATCCAATTCCTGAATATATAGAGAACCAACCAGAAAATATGTTTATTTTGAATATGTAATACATTGTAAACAATATTTCATATATAATAATTAAATTATATGTTCATTCCTTGTTTTAATAAGAATTTTGTAATGATAGGGAGGATGCCCAATACATGCTAGATCATGCACGAAGTCAGCATCTAAAGGAAAAAATATCCATGAATTATGACAAATTAAAAAAATCATGGTATATATAGAAAGATTTAACTATCAAAAAATTTCAAAACTATTCAATTATTTTGGATAATGGTTTTGTAGGGTTTGAAAAAAATAATATCACCGATTTTGTATATTATGTTTGAAAATATATGCAAGAAATCACAAATAATGGGAAAAAAATTTCTCGTAATAAGTAATTTCAAAAGGTAATTATAATTTTATTAAATATATTTCATAGTCATTTGTTCGTTTAAATTTTTTCATTCATATAAATATTTCTAAAAACCTAGTTACTCAAAAAATGAAATCAGTTTGTTTAGGGATGATTGGGCATCATACTTTTTTTTTCATAATATAGGATGACAACAAATTTTTGTTATTACATACAATGTTTGTGATTTAGTATGAGTTATGACCTTAAAAATATATTTTGGGTGCGAATTTTTTTTTCTAAATGCTTATATAATATTTTTTCTCTTTCTCAAAGAGAATAATAATGGAGGAAATCAATTTTTTATAAGTTTAGACCTATAAAAAATAAAATTGTAAGGAAATCCTGGAGGTCGAGGAAGAGGAAAAGTCGATTGTGGATGTAGAGTCAGAGGTAGAGTCGGATTTATAGATCGATGTGGAGGAGGAGGTAGAGGAAAAGGCCAAGATAGAGAATATGGTGGAGGAGGATAAGAAGTGTTGGATTGTAATTTTATGTTAGTAAAATATGTAGAATTAGGATCATACCATGATTTAGTTTGAGAACGATTATTTAAAAGTACAGATAACACTTGTAACATAAGATAAGATCAATTGTGCTAGTGTTTTAGGTGATATATTGAAATAATGTTTTTCACCATATGTATTAATAATTTTAGATAATGATATATAATTGATTTGTGATGTGTATGAATCAGTCTCATGTAGAAACCTCACATGATTCGACCTATGAACCTCAATGAGTGTGTTTACAGTTTAAAAAAACATGTTAGTAAAAAAATAATAACTTGTGTACTCAAAACCAAATAAACACATTTGCATTGTTTTGGTACTTTTGGAAGATGATTCATGAGTCATTTGTGACATGTAGGAAACAAATTCATGTAAATCCGATATATGGTGTGATTGATATGACCCAAAGTGCATATTTTGATTCAAAATTGACATTAATTTTGGGGGAAAATAATACTTAAATAATCAAATCCATGAAAACACATTAATAATATTTTGGAACATTAGGAAAAAGATACATCATTCAATTTTGACCTGTAGAAATCAGGCATGCCTCAATCTGATGCATATTTTGAACGGTATGACCCCAAGAGAAACTTTATATTCAAAAATATCATTGATTTTAATGGAAAATAGAAGTGAAAAACTCAAAACCAATAAATCGCATTCCGATTTTATTGGTTCTTTGATAAAATAACCCATAAGTCATTTTTTGTGCATGAATCAGACGCATCTCAATCTAATTCATGGTGTGACCGGTATGACTCCAACTGTCCATTATCAGTTTAAAATTGTTATTTTATTAAAAAAAGTGTCATTCACTGAAAACTAAGAAAACACCATAGGATTTTCTTCAAAATTTGGGACCATGATTCATAATTAAATTTCAATGTGTATGAATCAGTCTCATTTCAAACCCACACACGATGAAACCTGCATAGATCAAACTATGTGTTTCAAGATTTAAATTACATATTAGTAAAAAACATTAGTCACATACTCAAAACTAAGGAATCAAATTCATTTTTATAGTAATTTATGAAAGGGATCCATGAGTCATTTTTGACATGTTGGAATCATCCACACATCAATCCGACACACGATGTGACTGGAATGACTCAATGTGAATATTTTTATTCAAAATTGACATAATGTTTAGTTGGAAAATACTGATAAACTCAATACCAAGAAAATAAAATCATATTTCTTTTGTAATTTTGGAAAAGAACTCATTTGTGATTTATGATGTGTTGGAATTATCCGCATCTCAATACAATACACAGTGTGATTGGTATGACTCCAAGTTCATCTTTTTATTCAATATTGACATAAATTTTAGTCAAAAAAACTAAGAACATACTCAAAATCCAAAAAACACATTCGGATTGTTTTGTTACTTTTGGAAAATGATCATTAAATCATTTTTGATGTGTATGAATCAACCACATCTCAATCTGTTACAATATGTGACCGGTATGACCCCAAGTGTCATCCATCAGTTTAAAATTGACTTTTTAATACAATAAATTTATATTCACTGAAAACGAAGAAAAAAAAGTCGTATTGTCTTGATAATTTGGTAAAACAATTAATAATTCAGTTTTGATGTGTATGAATCAGTCTCATTCCAAACTCACATACCATTCCACCTGTATTGCTCAAAGTGCATGATAATAATTTTAAATGAAATTTTCATAAAAAACAAAGGTGGAAAACATAAAATTGTGGAAAAAATTATGATTATTATTTTTTACTTTAGTAAAATGATCCATGAGTCATTTTTGACATGTAGTATTTATCCTCACTTCAACTTGATGTACGGTGTGACCATTATGAATCAAATTGAATCTTTTTATTAAATAATATCAATAATTTCAATATAAAAAACCAGTGACATAATCAAAAAATAGAGAACACATTCACATTATTATGTCGGTTTTTGGGAATGATCCATAAGTCATTTTTTTGTGTAGGAATTAGCCACACCTTAATCCAACACACATTGTGATTCGTATGACTCCAAGTGCATCATTTTAATCAAAACCAACATTAATTTTAGTGGAAAAAAAACTAACATACTCAAAACTAAGAAAAAACATTCAGATTGTATCAGTACTTTATGAATACAATCTACATGTCATTATTGATGTGTATGGATTAGACGTACCTCAATAAGATGTACGGTGTCACCGTTACTACTCCAAGTTTCCAATATTAAATTAAAATTTATATTTTAAATCAAGAAGTTTCATTCACTAAAAAGTGATCAATCCCCTTCAGATATTATTGATAATATTGTGAAATAATTCATAATTCATTTTTGATGTGTAAGAATCATTATCATATAAAACCCACACATGATGCCTATAATGACACACAAAATCTCATTGGATTGAGAGTACAATGAGTCATTACTTGGCCTTAAGTGACATCCACAATATTCCAAAGTCCAAAAATAAATGTCGAAGGGTTTTAAACATAGTGGGGGTTGATTTACTCGTTAATGTTGATAAAAAGCATCATGAAAAACCATCCACAATAATCTCACAATGTGATGCAAGAAATTAACTAAGACATTTCAAATCATTCTCTACAAAACAATCCACCATGGTATGCAATGTGGAAAACAAACCTACATCAATGTAAATAGTTAAAAGACAATGAATAAATCCCTTAATGACAATAAGACTCTAGGCTCCAAAACTCCATGCTCCAAACACACCATGTTTTCCAAAGTATGACAACGTGGTTCCAATGAAGTGTGATTCTTTAAATTTTCCCTTTTCCCAAAAGGTAGAATCTGGAAAAGCACCAAAGTTCCAAAGAAGGGGTGAGTATATAACTCAGTAGGTTTTCCCTGATGACTTCCTTAATCACACTACTAGGATAAAATGGCTAAAACCTTATATGAAATAATTTATATAAAACAATTTACCAAAACATTTTATAACCAAATATAAAACAGCTCCAAATACTATTTGCAACCAGTGTGAAAAAAATAAAATAAAACCAATTTGTAGCAATTTATTTTTTCTAGAAAATAATTAATCAATTCATAAGAACAAATTCTTATCATCATTCAGGAATACTCATTCCATAGTTCATAACACACCCACACATGCACGCTTCATTCGATAGTTCTACACTCATGAGTGGTATCTTATCTAACTAACTTGTGTCCCAATGACACTTGACCCCAATCTAGGGTCACACACCTTGTTCCCAAATGGTACACGTCCCTTATTTAGGGTAACATAAAAAATGAACTCACACAAAACCCAATGAATGCCAAATAAATTCCAAATATCCATTTCAAACCATTTCAATAAAAAATTTCATTTATAGAAAACTAAAGAATAAACCAATTTCAGAATAGAAATTTAATTTAAATAAAACATACGTTTTTTATTGAAAACATAAAATGAAATCCATTTTCCTCAATTCTAGAAAAATTCCAATTTAAAATCCAAATTCGTGAACTAGAAACCAAATAACTTTATTCAAAACACCAGACTTTCCATATTTCTACAATTTCCCAAACCATCACAAAAGATGGTTTCCAAAAATTCATAACTAGCCAATTCAAAATAAATTTATCATAAAGAAATAAATTTAATAGAATTCCCATTAGTTCTACAATATGGAGTCGAGATAGAATCCCCTACCTCAATGGTTTTGTTGAAACCCATAACAAATAAAGAACACACAAGAAAGCCAGGTTGATTCTCTAAGAACCTTCCATAGAAATCTTCTCCTTGAAATATGAAGACTAAATCTCAACATATCTGGAATCCACAAACCTAAATATATCCATAATGGGTAGATATCTAAGAAACTAAGAGAAAAGAAGTAGTAGATCTAAGTAGAACTATGAAACTGGTCAAGAAGGGTGAAGAACAATCACATAACTCAAGAATCTGGTTTCTATTCCCTAAGGGAAGTTGAAGGATCAACTCAAAAACTCTTTTAGGGGGTTCTAATACCTCCAATGGAGAGTGATATAGAATTTGGGCCATTTAGGTGAAAAAACTAGTGAGTTATGACAAAAATGAGCGACATCCTGTTTTTAAGGTTCTCATTTTGACTATGTGCATGGTTTTTTCACATGGTTAGGAAATCCTTTTGATAAACATGTGTAATCCACTACCCCTATGGCCTCCCCTTGCACAGTCTCCCAAAATTTTCTCCATCTTCATTAGAGCTACTACCTCAAGAGGACCACAATTCATAGTCTGGTTGCACGGTTAGGTAAACCATGTGTTTCCCGTGCGACCGTCACTTCGACCCAAAACACATCCAAAGATCTCCAAACACTCCCATCAACCACAAATACACTTTATAACCATAAAATAACAATATTAGGGTTATATAATGAAAACAAAGGGTACTATAATTTCACTTTTATGGCTCAATGTATGTGTTTTTAGTTTTAAATGACATTTTAGTAAAAAACATAAATGGGAAAATAAAAAACGAGGAATCAAATTTGGATTGTATTGGTACTTTATGAAACTTATGAATGAGTAACTTCTGATGTGAAGGAATCATTCAAACTTTAATTTAGCATATTCTGTGAATGTTATGAATCGAAGTGAATATTTTATTCAAAAATTACAATAATTTTACTTGAAAAAACAACTAACATACTCATAACTCAGAAAAATGATTCAGACTGTTTTGGTACTTTTGGAAAATTATGCGTATGTGATTTGTGAAATATAGGAATTAGCGGCACCAAAATCGGATGGCTAGTGTGACCAGTATTACTCCATGTGCAACTTTTTATTCATAACTAACATTAATTTTAGTTGAAAAAAATTGACATACACAAAATGGAGAAAACACGTTCAGATTGTTTTGTTACTATTGCAAAATGATCCATATGTAATTTATGACATAAATGTATTATCTGTATCTCTACCATATTCACAGTGTGACATGTAAAACTCCATGTGCCTGTTATTATTTTAAAATTGACATTTTAATAATAAAAATTACTATTCACTAAAATTTGTGATTACACACCCAACTTTTCCAAATAATTTGGTAAAAATAATTCATAATTCATTTGTGATGTGTACGAATAAGTATCATGTCAATCCAACACATGATGCCACCTATATGGATCAAAGCACATGTTTCCATTTGAAAATGAGATTTTAGTAAATAACATAAGTGGCATACTCAAATCTGATAAAGCAAATTATTATTGTTTTATTAGTTTAATACAACTACCTATGAGTCATTTTTGATCTATAAGAATTACACAAACCTCAATTTGACACACGGTGTGATCAGTATGACTCGAATAACGTCATTTTATTCAAAAGTGACATTAATTTTTGTGAAAAAAAAACTGATATAGTCCAAAATAAGAAAAAACCATTGTATTGTTTTGGTCCTTTACTAAAATATTACATTAAACATTTTTCTGATGTAGGAATTAGGTGCTCCATAATCCGATGCTCGGTGTGACCGGTATGACCCCAAGTGCTTCTCTTTATTCAAAACTAACATTAATTTCACTGGAAAAACAACTACCAGACTCAAAACTAATTAAAATCATTCGGATTGTTTTGGTAAATTAGGATAATGATCTATAAGTCATTTATAATGTGTTTTAATCATCCAATACTAAATGTGACACACAGTTTGACTAGTATGACTCTAGGTTTTCATTATTAGGATAAAATTGTCATTAAAAAAATATGTCAATCAATTAAAACCAAGAAAACACACACAAAATATCATCCAAATTTAGGAAAAGATTCATAATAAATTTTTGATGTGTATGAATCAGTTTCATTTTAACCCCACACACATTTCCATATGTATTTCTCATAGAATGTGATTCCAGTTTAAAATGACATCTTAGTAAAAAACATAAGTGGCATACTCAAAACTGCCGAAAAACATTCAGAATATTTTTTTAATTTAGTACAATAATACATGTGTCATTTGTGACATGTGTGATTCTGCCACACCTAAATCTAATCTATGGTGTGACTATTATGACTCCAACTGTGACTTTTTTTTTCTAAAGTGGCATTAAATTTTGTGGAAAAATCCAATGACACGCTCAAAATCAAGTGAACACATTTGGATTATTTTTGTGCATTATAAAATGATCCATAAACCATTTTTGTATTTTAGGAATTAGTTGAACCTCAATCTGACACATGATGAGAATAGTATGAGTCCATGTGCCTCTTTTTATTTAAAACAATAATTAATTTTATAGAAAATACAACTAACATACTCAAAACCCAGAAATCACATTCATATTGTTTTGGTACTTTAGAAAAATGATCCAAAAGTAATTTGTGATGGGAATAAATCATCCAAACCTCAATCTGGTGTATAATGTGAACAACATGTCTCCATGATTTCGTTATCAGTTTAAAATTAACATTTTTATACAAAAAAAAATTATTCACTGAAAACTGAGAAAACATGCTCAGATTGTCTTCATAATTTGGGACTATGATTCATAATTAATTTATGACTTGTATTGATCAGTCTCACGTCAAAAAAGAACACATGATGCAACTGATATGGCTCAAAGTGCATGTTTCCAATTTAAAATGAAATTTTAGTAAAAAATCATAATTGGGACAAACAAAACCAAGGAAAAACATTCAAACTATATTTTTTACTTAATGAAAATGATACATGAGTCATTTTTGATTTTTAATAATCATATATACCCCAATTTTATTCATATTGTGACCAGTATAACTCCAATTTCATATTTTTTTTCAAATGTCACATTAATTTTAGTGGAAAATTAATTGAAAAACACAAAACTAAGTGAACATTTTCATATTGTCTTGGAACTTTAGTAAAACAATCCATAAGTCATTTGTAGCATATAAGAATCATTCGAACCATAATATGATGCTTGGTGTGATCGACGGGACTCGAAGTGTGTCTTTTTATTCAAAATTGACATTAATTTTAGTAAAAAAAGAACATATTATATAATTGTTTTTTATTATTTTATTTGTGTTAAAAAATTATTTTTATTGAAAATCATAATTTTAAACTTATTTTGATAATTTTAATTTTTTTCTAGTGATACGGTGTGTTGTTACAGTATACTACACCCATTTTAGGTGCTATAGTGTGATGTTGCATCACACAATAGTTTTCACCATTGTTAGTTCTACTAAATGTGATGATGAGGATAACCAATCTCATCTCATTTACAAGCACTGATAAAGGATTTCTTTATTGGATCTTCTTAAAGTGCTGATAATGGTATCTTTATTTGTACTTGTAGAAGTGTTGAGAAATATATCCTTTAGCAGTGCTTGTAGATGCACTGATAAAGTGTCAATTTATCATTTATAAATTAATTCTTTGATTAATGGGGGCAGTTATCATCTTTTTTAAAAGGGAAAATAATGGTATGATTTATCAATGCTTTTATTTGAGCTAATAATGGAATTGGCCTTTTTACCATGTTGAGGTAATTTGTGCATTTCTGACACTGATAAAGGCCTATTATAGTGTAGTTGAAGGTGAGTTTTGTGGTAGTGGTTGTACTCTATACAATCATACCACTTCCTTAATATATATTCCTACAATACGATCTAGATAGAAATATTCTATGATATAACATATGTGTGATTAATTTGTAATGTGATTGAATGAAACTCATAATAATCTCAATATCAATGGTAAGATAAACCCTAAAAGTTATCAATACCTTTAATCATATATCCAAAAATCATAAATGAATATCTCAAAAAATAACATTATATGTATATTAAAAACAAAAGGGTTTCCACTCCAAAAAATTCTCTCAAGACATACATAATCTTGATGAACTCCCAACACATAAAACCTGAAATTTAGTGTCAAGGACATTAAGCATATTATCCAACATTAACTCATAAATCCATGATAGTAATCATTAATATTATTATAATCCTACATGATTTCATATATTATTACAAAAAATAATTCTTCCTATATTCATTAAATAATCTCTTATCTTAATCTGAAATGCCTGGATCGGTTGTGATCACTGAGAGGGGAGGGGTGAATCAGTGATAACTTTTTCTTTTTAAGAATTCTTTCCTTTGAATTATCAATTCAACCTCTGCATTTGGTTAAGGCCTAGATCTACTCTTTTAGTGGTGCAGTGATAATGACAGCACAGAACACATAGATTTACAAGGTGCGGTACAAAGACCTACTACTTGTCGTGTTGGTTACACCCCCCAACATGGATTCTTCACTAAGCCAAAAGATGTTTACAGTGTAATTGGTTATACCCCCCAATTACAAGTTGGTTAAACCCCCAAACTCCACAGAATCATCTTCATCATGGCTCCACTTCACTTCTTCAAAGGTGTTGTTCAAAACTTCAAGTAGCTTCAACAGTCTTCAAAAGATCTCGTTGGTCTTGCTCACCAAAAAACCAATCACTTATAATGATCAGATCTTTTGCATTCACACACATAAGTGTGTACTCCTCTTCTTCTCAAGGTTGGTCTTCTTCACTTGTTCACACACAAGGTTAAGCCATGGGTCTTCCTCCTTGCACACACACGCCCAAGTGTGGTATATGCTTCACCCAAACTCAAACACCAAAAGAGGCGCGCAAGGGGTGCGGCCTCACTTCTTCAATAGCCGCACAAGGTGTGCGGACGGCCTCTGTCGTGCAGGGCGTGACACCCATGGGCACGCAGGGTGTAACCAAGCGCGAGGCGCGCAAGTACACTTCCAGAGCTCTTCTTCCTGTCACGCAAGAGGCTGTGCGCAGGAGACTTATTCGGGGCCTCGGGTGGCTCCGAGATTCTCAGTCGCGCAAGAGGCTGCACAGAGGTACTTCGCGTAGCTCGGATGGCTTCGCGGGACTCTCGAGTTCTCAAAGGATCAGTAAGAAATTCTGTGTCTTGGTTGCTCCTTTTATAGGCAGAGAAATCCTCAAAACATCCGCGGGATATAAATCTTGAACCACCGAGATTTTCGACTCTTTAAAAATCTTTGAACGCAAGCCGCAAATCACATTTTTCTTTTCTGTTCTCTGCTGGTTTCCTTCTTCTTCGGTTTCCTTCACGTGCATGTGATTTAGAATGCATTCATGGACTTCTGTTTAGGATAATCCATACAAAACATAAACCATCATGGCCTCGCACCTCCGGTTGCTTCGGCCAACCCCGAATTCTCCCATATGCTGCATGCATGCCCATTTTTATGCATGGATATGTTCAGTATGGCTAGACGAACCGAATGGAGCCTTCGGTTTGATCAGAGGTGGCCGGGAACTCAAAACTATAGCTCGGAGGGGCCACTGCTTCAGCGGCGGCTTCGCGGGGTGGTCTTCGGCTGAGCTTGAGGAAGACGATGTGGAAGCCGTCGGATCAGTCGTTTCATGAACTTTGGACGACCGTGCTCAGATCATCACGTGCGGGATGCGATGAGTGGTCCAGATCGACCGTGCAATTAGATGAGTGGCCAGGATCACTTCCGCGGCAAAATCTCATGCCCCACATCGAAACGGCTCCTGGTTTTTTCGCGGTTTATCACCCAAGCGCTCCCTAAAGCCGCTCAGTTGAACTTCCCCCTCATGGTGCCGCCCTGCACAGTGTTCTCTCTACGGGCGCGCTCTGCACCCACCTCTGCTCCCTGCGAGCGCGCCACTGGCTCCCACTATGCGCTTGGGCACCCATGCTACGCAAGCCCAATCCCCTGGCATCGCGGCCTCTCGGGCTGGCCCCATGGGATCCCCCTTGGGCGTGGCGACCTCGAGTCCCACAAGTGCCTTGGGGTTGAACCCTTAACGCTGGCCCTTGGTGGCATCCTTTTTTCTTAAGGAAACACTAAGTACTTTGTATACAAACTAAGTAACCAAGTGTAAATTCCAAATGCCACTTCTTATTCTTCTAAGCCATTCTTTCATTCCTCTTAAACATTTAATCTAGACTTAGGAGGTGGAATTCCCGAAGGTTCATCTTCAACCGAAGCTGCTAAATCAAATAATTCTTCAACATTCTTCAATTATCCAATCAGAGATCAAGTTGGATCATCTTCAATTCATCATGCACTAAGTGATTGTGCATGGACTTCATTAAACCACTTCATCCACTTAGAACTTGTGGATGGATCATCTTCAACTCCTCATGCAGTGTGAAGTCAAGGCATGGTCGTCTAACATTGTTGTGACATTGTATCCATTTGATACAAGTTCTTGGAACATAGAGATCAGCTCATCAATCGTCAGATGTAATGATGATGCTCCATCATCATCCATTCTTCAAGTGGTGTAACTTAGTATCATCTTGATACAAGTATTGAAACATTAAGATCAGTTCTACAATCGTCTGATATAATGATGCATTTCCAACCATTAGTCTTCAAGCTCTACTTCATCTGTTGACACTTAGTGACATGTTATTGACAAAAAATGCAATCACATGGGCACAACAATATCCCCCATTGTATTTGGTTGTCAATACTCGTAAGCACACTTTGAAGAATGTAACAAAGTGTGTGTGATGATTATTTCTCCCCCTTATTGGCCAACAAATGCAAAGAGAGGAATAGGAAGTCATTCCCATAATGCATAACTACTTGACTCAGCAACCAATGTTCCCCCTCAAGGGATGCACTCATCTCCTTCAATTCCCTGCATGTCAGTACAAAAACAAATAAATTTAGGGAATAAGGAGGGACCTTTCTCTTCCTCAAGTGAGAGGAGAAGGTTGAACATGAAGTTTCAGCCTTAGCTCAATAAATATTTCTGTAGGCATAGCTTTGGTGAAAATATCTGCCACCTGATCTTGAGTAGAAATGAAGTCAAGATTGATGTCTCTAATGGTGACCCTTTCTTTGATGAAATGATATTTTATATCAATATGCTTGGATCTGGAGTGTTGTATAGGATTCTTAGACAAGCCAATTTCACTTTGATTATCACATAAGATCCTCAATGGTTTTCAGCTCTAATTCTCAAATCTGCTAGCTGCACCTGCATCCAAATCATTTTTGTACATGCATGTGTAGCTGCCACATACTCTTCGTTGGCTGTGCTCAATGTTACAGAATTTTTTTTCTTTCTATACCAACTAACACATCCTTCTCCCAGAAAGAAGGCTCCACCTTATGTGGATCTTCTATCAGTACAATCACCAGCCCAATCAGCATTAGTGAATCCAAACAACTTTATGTTTGTACTGTGTTTGTATAAGAGCCCATAGTTGAGGGTTCCTTTGACATATCTCAAGATTCTTTTAGCTGCTGATAAGTGAGATTCTTTTGGGTCACATTGAAATCTTGCACACAGATTCACTGCATATGTTATATCAGGCCTTGAAGCCGTGAGATAAAGGAGACTGCCAATAATTCTCTTGAACTCTTTCTGATCAACATTGTTGCCTTCTTCATCCTTGCATAGCTTAGTTCCAACAGAAATGGGTGTTGAGAATTCCTTTGCATTCTCCATTCCGAACCTTTTCACTAAGTCCCTTACATACTTTTCTTGTGAACGAAATATAGTGGTTTTTCTTTGTTCCACCTGAAATCCTAGAAAATATGTCATTTGACCAAGCATAGACATTTCAAAGGTTCTCTTCATCTGCTCAGAAAATTCTTCACATAGTCCTTCCTTGTCACCAGCAAAAATAGTATCATCCAAATAGATAATGACTATGAGAGTACCATTGGCCATTTCTCTGACATAGAGGTTACTGTCAACTGTTCCTTTGACAAATTTCATGTCTTTAAGAAAACCATCCAATTTGGAGTACTAGGCTCTAGGGGCCTGCTTCATTCCATACAAGGATTTTCACTGTTTTCACACCATACTACCATCTTTATCCAGTATGAATCCTTATGGTTGTTCAATATACACCTCTTCTTCCAGATCTCCATTTAGAAATGCAGATTTTACATCCATCTGATAGACCATGTACTGCTTGTGTGCTGCGACTGCTAGGAACATTCTGATAGTTTCCAGTCCAGCAACTGGTGCAAAGGTTTCTTCAAAGTCGATCCCTTCCATTTGTGAATACCCTTTGCATACAAGTCTGGCCTTGTTTCTGGAAACTTCCCCTTTTTCATTGAGTTTGTTTCTGAAAACCCACGTTGTTCCAATAACATTTTTATTTTTGGGCCCTGGAACAAGATCCCAAGTGGAGTTATTTTCTATTTGATTAAGGTCCTCATGCATAGCTTGTATCCATTCCTCATGTTAAACTGCTTCAGCCACAGTGTGAGGTTCAACTTGAGAAACTAGTGCAGTCTGATCTTCCAATCTCAATCTTCTTCTAGTTCTTACAGAGGATTGTGGGTCACCAAGGACATTTTCGGGGTCAACATGTTTCTTCAATTAATTGTATTTCCTTTTCTCATTTTTATTACCTTCCTCTTCATCACTGGTGTAATCAGAGTTGATCTCACCAGCAGTTGTTGTTGGCTCAGGTAATTCTTCATTCTTCTATTCCAAGATTGTGTCATTCATTGAGTCATCAACCTCCATAGTGTATGGTTTGGTGTTGTTTTCATTAATTCTGACATCACTGCAGTCAATCATTTTGTTCAACCTCTTATTCCAGCATCTATAGCCTTTTCCATTAGGTAGATAACCCATGAAGATTCCATCTTCTACTTTTTCCTCAAACTTTCCCAGATTAATGTTTTTAATCTTGATGATGCAGGGACTGCCAAAGACTCTGATGTACTTAACAGTTGGTTTTTTGTTAAACCACATTTCGTAGGCTGTCATTTGTGTTTCTGGTCTTAGGAGACATCTATTTTGTATGTGTATAGCTGTGCATACTGATTCTCTCCAGAAAAACGTAGAGATATTGTGCTCAGCCAACATAGTCCTCCCCATTTCAACTATGCTTCGATTAATCCTTTCAGCCACTCAATTTTGTTGTGGAGTAAATGGTGTACTGTATTGATGCTTGATTCCATGCTTGACCAAATAGCTTTCAAAATTATCACAAGTGTATTCTTTTCCATTATCTGATCTCACTTTCTTGATACAGATTCCAAGTTCATTCTTAGCATGCCTCCTGAAGTTCTTGAACATCATGATTGCTTCTGACTTGTGTTTCATGAACATGACGTTGGTCATCCGAGTGTAATCATCAATGAAGGTTATAAAATAGAGATCTCCTCTAGTAGACTTTTGTCTCATCGGTCCACATATGTCTGTGTGAATGAGTTCAAGAGTCCCAGTAGACATGATATCTACTCCTTTGTGTGAAGTATGGGTCAGTTTTCCCTTCTAACATGTGTCACAAATTTCATATCTTTCTCTCTTTAATTTGGGTAGATCTCATACAATATTGTACTTCGGAATTTTACTCATACTTCTTTGACCCAGATGGCCAAGTCTTCTGTGCCAGAGATTGTTTTCATCATTAGAACTAAGATAACAAGAATTGATGGACTCACCAATTTGAAATAGGTTTCTAGTGGTCCTTCTTCTTTGAGTGATGATTTTTTCATCCTTTGAGCTCTTGATGATGCATGAATCCTTCTGGAACAACACCTCATGTACATCATCACATAATTGGCTTATGCTCAGTAGGTTGTGCTTTAATCCTTCATCAAACAACACATCGTTGAATTTTAGATTTCTTGTTTCAATCATAGCCTTTCCAACTCCCATGATTTTCAGAGAACGATCATTTCCAAACACCACGGTTCCTCCCTCATGACTTTCAATATTGCTTAGAATTTTTGTATCACCAGTCATGTGGGATGAGCATCCACTATCAAGAATCCATGACTTGGTTTTACTGCTGGCTTTTAGATCCACTTCAATAAAGCATGTGATTTAATCATTGGTTTCTTGAGTGCATTTCCCTTTCATGTCTTTGAATTTTTGTTCAGGAAGAGTAGTCATACATTTATCAGTTCTATGACCTTGTTGGTCAGATCTTCCACAAGCTTCACTCAGGCAGTCAAATGTGTTCTGAATTGGAGGTTTTGATGCTTTCTGCAAAACACTATGGGTTTCAGGATGTCTCCCCCTTGACTCATGCCTCATGCTTGGAAGAGACATGTTATACCAGCATGCATAGGCCTTATGTCCAATCACACCACAACACCAGCAGTAGCCTCTGAACCTTGACCTTCTTTTTTTTATAAGAGTCATGTTGTAATTTTCTGTCCAAGATTTGAGTAGTCCTTCCTGAGGATTTCCTTTCTTCCATTGAAGATGATTTTACACCAGTTTGTTCATGCCATGTTTGTCTCAATTTTATCTTTGAACCTGCATTGTTAGAAATAACAGATGTATTTAGAGATTTACTGAGTGGTGAGTTGACCTGCATCTAAGCACCAGTGTGAGATGATTCTTCCTTGACCTCAACAGCCTTGTTAAAGTCTTCTCTCATTTTTGTCAAGTTATTCTGTGCTTCAACCCACATGGACTGTGTTACTGATTGTTCTTCTTCTTTGAGGTGAAGTTTCTCCTCACGATCTTTTGCTATCTTGTCCAGCTCAGCTACCTTCAGTTTGTGTCTCTTGATTTCATCAATGTACATTGTCTCTTTCTTCATACATTCTTACAACTCCTCAATCATCCTTTTGGTTTCCTTTTGTAACAATGTCTTCTCTTTCTTTATTTTAGTATTCTGTTCAAGGAAAGCCACTAGTTCATCTTTCAATATGTGTTCGAGCTCTGTTCGTTCACTTTCATCATCTTCACTGCTGCAGGTGTCAAACCCTTTTTCCACATGAGCCATAAAATTCGTTTCTTCTTCTGATTGACTTTCTGAAGTGAAGTCTGATTCTTCCTCTTTGCTTACATAGCTTCTTCTTTCACTAGGAACGATCCTTTTCTTTCTTGCACCAGATCTGTTTCCTTCTCTTGGGTATCTACTCCATTTCTTCTTTTTTGACTTATCATCTTCAATATCTGGAGCACTAGATGTTTTCTTAAGAAAGTTAACAGCAAAGTGTCTGATGTTATTGCAATTGAAACATCTCGATGGTGATTTCCCTTTTCCCCTGAATTTAGTTTTTCCAAACCTTTTAGATAAAAGAGAAATAATCGTGTTGAGATCTTCATCCTTTTCTTTATTGTCAGAATCACTTGATTCTAGGACTTCGTCATCTTTTATCTTCAGTTGTCTCATGGCCTCAAAAGCCATCTCATCCTTGATCTTCTTCTTGAATACTGGGATCTTCCTCATTTCATATGCAATGAGAATGTTGTGTAGTTCATCAAGAGAGAGATCATCTCTATCTTCTAATGCTGAGAATTTGGGGTCAAACCTATCAGGAAAATTTCTCATTAGTTTTTTAACAATAGTGGAGTCCTCCAACTTTTCTCCAAAGCCCCAAATGTTATTGACAATTTCATTGACTCTTGTGAAATAATCATCAATATTTTCTTCTTCTCCCATATTGACATATTCAAACATGCTTCTCCAAATTTGTAATTTGGCTTCCTTGACTTTCATGTTGCCTTCATAACTACTTTCCAATTTGTCCCAAATTTCTTTAGCATTCTTGAGTCCCATGACTTTTGTGTATATCTTTTCTGAGAGTGACATAAGAATGGAATTTTGAGCTTTACCATCAAATTCCATATTTCTTTTCTCATCCAGTGTCATAGCAACTTCATTAGCAAGAGGAGGGAATCCAAATAAGGCTGCATCTCTAACATCAAGGCCGAGAGATAGAAGGTAGGGCAACATCCGATTTTTCCAGCTGTGATAATTCTTTCCATCGAATGTAGGGAAACCCCTAATATTAATAGAATTTATATTGTCCATTTTCTCAGAAGTAGATCCTAACAGAGGTAACCTGCCTCTGATACCACTTGAAATGCCTGGATCGGTTGTGATCACTGAGAGGGGAGGGGTGAATCAGTGATAACTTTTTCTTTTTAAGAATTGTTCCCTTTGAATTATCAATTCAACCTCTGCAGCTGGTTATGTCCTGGATCTACTCTTTTAGTGGTGCAGTGATAATGAAAGCACAGATAACAGAGATTTACAAGGTTCGGTACAAAGACCTACTCCTTGTCATGTTGGTTACACCCCCCAACACGGATTCTTCACTAAGCCAAAAGATGTTTACACAGTAATTGGTTATCCCCCCCAATTATAAGTTGGTTAAACCCCCCAACTCCACAACATCATATTCATCATGGATCCACTTCACTTCTACAAAAGTGTTGTTCAAAAATTCATGTTGCTTCAACAGTCTTCAAAAGATCTCGTTGGTCTTGCTCACCAAAAAACCAATCACTTAGAATGATCAGTTCTTTTGCATTCACACACTTAAGTGTGTACTCCTCTTCTTCTCAAGGTTGTTCTTCTTCACTTGTGCACACACAAGGCTAAGCCTCGGGTCTTCATCCTTGCACACACACACACCCAAGTGTGGTATATGCTTCACCCAAACTCAAACACGAAAAGAGGCGCGCAAGGGGTGCGGCCTCACTTCTTCAATAGCCACGCAAGGTGTGCGGACGGCCTCTGTCGCACAGGGCGTGACACCCGTGGGCACGCATGGTGTAACCAACCGCGGGGCGCACAAGTACACTGCCCGAGCTCTTCTTCCTGTCGTGCAAGAGGCTGCGTGCAAGGGACTTCTTCAGGGCCTTGGGTGGCTCCGGGATTCTCAGTCGCGCAAGAGGCTGCGCAGAGGTACTTCGCGTAGCTCGGATGGCTTCGCGGGACTCTCGAGTTCTCAAAGGATCAGCAAGCAATTCTGTGTCTTGGGTGCTCCTTTTATAGGGAGATAAATCCTCAAAATATCCGCGGGATATAAATATTGAACCACCGAGATTTTCATCTCTTTAAAAATCTATGAACGCAAGCCGCAAATCACGTTTTTCTTTTCTGTTCTCTGTGGGTTTCCTTCTTCTTCGGTTTCCTTCACATGCATGCAACTTAGAACGCATGCATGGACTTCTGTTTAGGATAATCCATACAAAACAAAAACCATCATGGCCTCGCACCTCCAGTTTCTTCGGCAAACCTCGAATTCTCCCATGCGTTGCATGAATGCCCATTTTTATGCATGGATATGTTCAGTAGGGCCAGATGAACCGAATGGAGCCTTCGGTTTGATCGGAGGTGGCCGAGAACTCAAAAACGTCGCTCGGAGGGGCCAATGGTTCAGCGGAGGCTTCGCGGGGTGGTCTTCGGCTGAGCTCGAGGAAGACGATGTGGCAGCCGTCGGATCAGTCATTTCATGAACTTTGGATGGCCGCGATCAGATCATCACGTGTGGGATGCGATGAGCGGTCCAGATCGACCGTGCGATCAGATGAGTGTCCAGGATCACTTCCGCGGCAAAATCCCGTGTCCCACATCGAAATGGGTCCCGGTTTTTCGGCGGTTTATCACCCAAGCGCTCCCTATAGCCACTTAGTTGAACTTCCCCCCTCACGGTGTCGCCCCGCACAGTGTTCTCTCTACGGGCGCGCTCTGCGCCCACCTCTTCTCCATGCGGGCAAGCCACTGGCGCCCACTATGCGCTTGGGCGCCCATGCTGCGCAGGCCCGATCCCCTAGCGTCGCGGCCTCTCGGGCTGGCCCCATGGGATCCCCCTTGGGCGTGGCGACCTCGAGTCCCACAAGTGCCTTGGGGTTGAACCCTTAAGGCTGGCCCTTGGTGGCTTCCTTTTTTCTTAAGGAAACACTAAGTACTTTGTATACAAACAAAGTAACCAAGTGTAAATGCCAAATGCCACTTCTTCTTCTTCTATGCCATTCTTCCATTCCTCTTAAACATTTAATCTAGACTTAGGAGGTGGAATTCCCGAAGGTTCATGTTCAACCGAAGCTCCTGAATCAAATAATTCTTCAACATTCTTCAATTATACAATCAGAGATCAAGTTGGATCATCTTCAATTCATCATGCACTAAGTGATTGTGCATGGACTTCATTAAACCACTTCATCCACTTAGACCTTGTGGATGTATCATCTTCAACTCCTCATGCAGTGTGAAGAAAATGCATGGTCATCTAACATTGTTGTGACATTGTATCCATTTGATACAAGATCTTGGAACTTAGAGATCAGCTCATCAATCGTCAGATGTAATGATGATGCTCCATCATCATCCATTCTTCAAGTGGTGTATCTTAGTATCATCTTGATACAATTATTGAAACATTAATATCAGTTCTACAATCGTCTGATATAATGATGCATTTCCAACCATTAGTCCTCAAGCTCTACTTCATCTGTTGACACTTAGTGACATGTTATTGACAACAAAAGCAATCACTTGGGAACGACATAATCAAAAACATTTCCATTGGGTTTGTGGGTTCAAACATGATCCAATAGAATATCAAATGTGATTTCATTATTCCAGAATTCATGTAGAGTGATATAATCAAATGAAACTTCACTAATAGATAAAATATATAATATTTATAAGGCTCACTCATACAATTATAGACATAAAATTACCAACTAATGAGGAGAGGATATCTGTTCTCTAATTAACATTATTCACATCATCTATTGTGATTGCAAAATATTTACCTTTGTATTTTCCCTTCAAAGGTTGTGGTGGATTAACAACCATATTATCGCTTGTCGTGGGTAAATGATCCAATAAATTCCCTAACTGAAGGAATTTGAAACACTAGAGTGTGGGTGGTTCATTTTTTCTACCATTCTCTTTATTTATATCATTAGCTAACTCTTTCCCATAACATCGGCAATAAACTTCTTGATGACCTTCCCATCAACACTTAAAACATTTACAAGTTCCCTTAAAACAATTTACAGTATTCTTCATCCCACACATTGAGCATAAAGTAAATATCAACAACTTATAACCATGTTTTTCAAACATTCTATTCCATTACATATTTCTCTTCTTATTGAACCCTTGAGGTTGATTCATAACTCTATCTTCTATTTCAACCTTGATGGAACATTGCATGATTTATTAATTTCTACTAAATACAACCATGAATACCAATGTTATGAAATTTTTTAATCCATTAAATAATTTATCATCCTTACTTTAATGTTGGATGATAATTTAAGAAGTTTATTTCACAAGACTTATTAATTTTTCTTCATAGGTTCCAACATATTTAACATCATTTTTTATTTACCCAAATAATTACTTCCCTATTTTTGTAAATAGAATATAGTAGATGTACATGCTGAGGAATATCCCATTAAACTCATCTCATTCCATTTATTAAATTTTTAGTTCTGACCTTTTATTCATAATAAGATTCCATCATCAATCTGCTTCTCCTTCCTGAATTTAAATAACTAAGAAAAAAATTTCTTCTTTATATAATTGATGAACAAAATAGATTCTCAGCGGTATTGATGCATCCCTAAACCAATTGTAGATAAAAATATCCACTAAAATATGGTGTATGTTTTCTCATGAAATATTCAACCATATTAAGTTCCCTCTTGTTATCATTTGGAAACACGGAATGATTCATTTCATTAGAAATTTACATGAGAAAAATAGCAATATCCCGCATTCTATCTCCCATAACATTTGGTTGGTGGGGTGTAAAATCAATACACTATCCATCACATTCAACATTAACATTATTCCATCATTTTCCTACTATTTATTAAAAAAATCATACTATTTGAAACATCAATCTTATGGAAAATAATTTATAGAATATCAAAATCAAGACACCTTATTCTATGAAACATTTGGTTTAACCTTATCCATTCATTATAGTTAAATAATCTCCAAGAGATTAGTATATAAATATACCATTACCTACGGTTTTGTGATTTCTTTTTAGACTTAATCAACAAAAATGGGCTAAACCCTTTTCCAATCCAAATAGTAATGGCCCATATTTTCATACATAGATATTGCATCTTTTTAGATTATCATTCCTTACAAAACATAACAAATTCATTCAAAAAATTAGAGGTATATTATAATTGGAAATTTTGGATTATAAAAAACTATTTTATAGAATATCTATATTATATGTAACGTTTTTCCTAATAACTAGCTCCTTACTGGGAATATCATACATTATACCTTTATTCATATAGTGGGGAAAATAAACATAAAAAGGGTGATCTAAAATTCTAATTATGGTTAAATAACGGAGATAACAATGATTTCATGACCATAATATAAGAAAAAGGGTATTAGAACATTGAAAAAGCATTTGGGAATTATAACTTTTATATCAAATATCACAATCTTGATTGATAAAAGAAATACTGGAAGTTCATAAAACAATAATAATAATGAAAATCAAATAACTACATCCACTAGTAATAATATTTTAAAAATACATTGAATTTTTGGCATACAGATAAGAATAGAAAATCATTTCATTATTATTCAAGTATCCCTTATATGACCATCATTGTGGAAACAATCAAATGCTTAACCTGGTTCACTCCTTATTCCATCCATGTCTCACTAAACTGAGTTCCCTTCCAATTCCATCCATGTATTACAAAACCAGGTTCACTTCACATTATTTTATTTTTTATATTATGAGATATAAATATCCACCCAATGAATTGATGATATATATAGGTCTCATACATCAGAAAATGATATTTATATATATGTGTGCCACAATAATATAAATCATTAATCATATCAGTACCCATGAAAAAAATGTTCTTTATAAACATTTCATCATTTTATGGCCCATGAAAATGTAATTGGATTCATAAACATCATCCCATTATAAAAATAAATAGTCTAGAGAAAAAATAATGATTTAATCATTGAGTCATATCCCCATTATAACATATGTTACATCAAATAATGTTTTATTATATTGAAATTTATTTTGAAAGATCACTTGAAATTATTCTTGGTGAAAATATCCTTTCCACTTTGAAATCATTTCATTAAAGCCATGAATTTTAGAAAGGAAAAAATTTTCTTTTAAAATATCCATTTAGGTTTGAAAATGAATCTTTAAAACAATAATCCATCATGAATGTTACCAAAGAAACTCACGACGTATAAGTTAAAACCTTCCTTTATTGTTTGAATAAAAAATGTCCCAAAATACATTATTTGAAAAATGATAAAATGATTCCTTTAAAACCCTTTAGTAACAGTACATACATGGGTATAAATTATTTAAAATCTAAATAATAATTGTAAAAATATTTTTGAATTCATTTTTTTGAAACATGGATATATAATAGAAATATCACCCAATAGATACATAGACATAAACAATCAATAATACTGATGATATTGTAAAATAAATAGTTTACAATTTTTAATTAGTAGAATCATATTCTACATTAAATAAATAAGATTATATGGATATTTTAATACCATAATTTTTATTATAATACTCATAAATTTTATTCCTTGGGAAATATATAAACCACACAAAAGAAACAAGTATTGTATAATGCATGAGCCCAATAGAAATAAATGTGAAACAAAAATCCCTAAGTAGGATCTAATAATTGATGTTAACAAAATGAATAATGTTTGTGTATCCAATATAAATGTGCATAAAATAGTATTATATACAACATAATATTATAAAAATACATTTCGAACATATTATTATCATTACATAATCAATGATTTTGATGTTTCACCCATTTAATGGAGATTGAGTTATGAAATCTCTGACCTAAAGTCTTTAATTTATTTTTTCACTATAAACCAACATATATTATAAATATTAATTTATTGTAAATTTATTAGATAATATCATATATTTAATTTTATTTATTATTTATTTATATATTCTTAACATTTTTTATTAATAATTTCTTATTAAAATGACTCTTCTGGATGATAATTTCCTTCTTTTCCATGCGTATTTTAGTTCAGCAATCATCATCCTTATACATTGATATTTGGTATCATCATTTAAAGTATATAAATAATTTTATAGACACCATATATTGTGATTATATCCAAATTTAAAACTATTCATTTAAATTAGATATTTAAAAATGAATTACACCATTCATGGGGATTATAGGTCATACGTACACATGAATGTTGTTTTAATTTTTTATCTATTAGAACAATATAAAGGGAAATAATAATTAATATTTGAAGAATTTTTATTATATCATGTTTATATAATTTTTTCATCAAACCCATCACAAGACCCATCCATAAAATATTTTAATGAAGAATGAATTATATCCCTGCGTGTAGACGATAATCCATACATACGCATGAGCGATACCATCACTAGTATTTTGATGGGAAAGTGGGTTAAAATGGGTTTATAGAATCATAAAAAAAATTAATCAAATTTAGTATAGAGAATTTAATATTTTATTATAAAGATTAGTGATTTATAGTAGGATAGAATGATTATAAATATAAAGTGATCAGTTAGAGCAATTATATGTCCTTTGAAATTTCCCCTTCACATTCCATATTAAGGTCTCTATGGTGTGTATTTTGAGAAGAAAAATACCTCTATTATGTGACTAGAGAATATGATAAGTGAAATTGATAGGGGATGATATTGTAATCAGGATCTAATGTGATGAAAATATGTGAGGGAGGAGGATCCCTGTTATAATTGATGTGAGGGGGATCTTTTAGAATCTCTCAAAAGATTAAATTAGAATAAATTCATTATCTATAAAAATTCCACCAAATGGAAATTTATTTGAAGCTAAGATAATATATGTTTATGATATAATAAACAAATATATTTTATTCATGTATTTTTGTTTTTGGAAACCATGTCACTTTTATTAACCCTTAATTAACCTATTTTAATTTAAACCATTTTAAAACAAATTAATATTTAATGGATGTAATTTTAAACTTATATGGTGTCCTTTGGACCATAAATGACTAATTTATGACCTTAAAAATAATTTAATTATAAATTTCTTTCATTTAATTTTTTATATCTTTTTAATTAATTATAAAAAATATTAATCCCATAAAATACCATTATTGTCAATTTTGATACTGTTCAATACATTGAGTTTTAAAAACACAATAAAAACATGTAAAATTTAAACTATATATTTTATTGTGTCCCTATCTTATCCACTTCCTCAATATAATTCGTTGATTTCCATAAATATATAAAACCATAATAAGTTATGGAATGTCTCTTTTAAATTTACCAATTTTTATAGCTTATGTTTCATGCAACATTGAGTTAAAAAAATATATACTATTTGAAATGTGAATGTTATAACCTAGATATTAAAATCGAGATAATTAAGACTATTAATGAAATTATAAAAATTATATAACATATTTTTGACATTATATTTTTACATTCATTAAAATGATTATTTATAGGTAAAATATTTGAGGAAATCCATTGTTTCACATTAAAGGGTATACTTTCAAAACAATGTTTTACCGCCTTTCAATGTGGAATTTGTTTTTAAACTAAATTTTTAAACTGTTATTAATTCTTATGAAAAAATTAAATTCATTTTTAAAAGTGGAATGATAAAATTAGTTCAGTGTGTTTTTTTATTTTCCAAAAAATATTTATTTTCCTGTGAATAGTGAAAACATTGGATTTTTATAAAATAGTCAGTATCATTATATGATATGTCTTTTTATGACTTAATTATAATTTCATTTTAAATTAATTAAATTTTATTAATAAATAATCTAACTTATTTCATCATTATAAGGAATTTTTGAATTATAAAATGTTTGGTGTTATAATGAATTAAAAAAACTATTTTTAGTTGCGCTTTATCTATTAAAATTTAAATTAAATCATATCACTTCTATATTTTTAATATTTAGAAACAGATTTCATAATAATATTCAGAATTTAAAATTTATTTTAATAGACATATTATTTTTTTGACTAATATTTTAGCACCCCCGTTTTAATGTATGTGGCCTTTTTTATGTATATTTATGTGCTTAAAGTGCATGAGATGAGTTAGGAATATCGTGTTAGTGTTTTGAATGGTTTTGGATGAGTTTTGTGGCCTTTAAAGGGGTGCACGGTTTGAGCACAATCAGTGGAAACCGTGTGAATTCCTAAGGAAACTGTGCATGGGAGATAGTAGACTTCGCACGACCTGCGCAGGGTTTTCCAAACAATGCGAGGAAACCATGTAGAACCTTGCTCCCGAGGCATTAGTGTGTGCACGGTTAGTGCACCGTTTTCCGAACAGTGCGGGCTAACCGTGGAACCACTTAAAAATAAGGTTATAAGTTTTGAGATCCCTTTGGCTTAACCTATTTCACTCCCATCTTCCTCCCACTCAAGCCTCACTCGGTATTTTGGGTTCCCAGGGGTTAAGGGTGCTCTCCCACTCAATTTGGAATCGTTTCAAAGGGGTTTCAAGGTGGTTTGATGGTGGTTTCTCTCGGGTAAGTCTATCCTCTTATTTCTCTTGTTTTTTCCCCTAGATCTGCATCCCACTCTTTCGTGGTTTTCTAGATCTACACTAGTTTTATGTAGATCTAGGGTTATGGTTTCCTTGGATGTTAATATTAAGGCTTGTGGATGTTAGGGAAAGGGGATCTAAAGAGGTTTCTGTGATGCATTCGCCAGATTTGAGGTGCGATGGCTTGTGGGTTGATTTATCGAGAACACTAAAGGTAGGTGCCTTTCTCTTAAATCCACTTGGGTAGAACTAGTGGTTCCTTGTAACAATTATTTTTTGTGCTGAAAATTAATTGTGAATTGTTATGGGAAATTTGTTGGAAATCCATTGGGTGTTGTTTTGTGGATTTTTGGGGAAAAGTGGGTTTCATGGTGAAATGCTATTCTTGTGGATTTTAAAATGGACATTTTAAAATGAGAGGCTATGGGTGATTTGTGAAAATGATAGATGGAAATTGTTTTCAATAAAAGGGATGTTTTATTTAAATGTTTTTTGGCATGGAAAATGGTTCTAAAAAAATAGGTGATTTATTAAAGTGGATTGATAGGCAATGGAATTGGTTTATTGAATGTGGTTGTAAACGTGGTGGGTTATATGCTTGGAATTGGTTTGATTGGAATGTTTTTTGGATATGGTTAGAAGTACCACTACAAAAAGGGGATGGATAGTGGATGGAAGGGCCACCATCAAGGATAAGTGGACGGGAAGTTTCGCTTTGTGTGATTCAGTGAATGGTCTGGACGAAAGATCCACCGTTTGGTTGTTGGATGATTTTCCGTTTTGGTTGTTGGTTGATTGGTCGTTATGGTTGTTTGTTATGCATTGCTTTGCTGGATGGAAGTTTTTGTGATAATGTGTAAATGATGAAATGGTTTCAGGAATTGTTTCTTGGGCTTTCCCTTTGTTTCTTGGGTTGGATGTGATGGCTTTGTAAGGGCATGTTTGGCTTGTGAAAATGGTTGCACTTGTGATTTAATTTATATAAACTGTTTTATATAAATGTGCTAATGGTTTTATCCTTGTGGATTGTGTAGGGATGTCATTTGGGGAAATCCTACTATGTTTTAGTACTCACCCCCTGCATTGGCACATTAGGGTCATTGTAGATGTCATGTACCGTGACGTGGGAAAAGGTATGGCATCAACCACCTTTAGTGGTGCGTTGTGATTTCTTGGTGGAGCACGGATCTTGGAGCTAGGTGTGGACCTGTGGAGCAGTCATGTCTCATTGTGCATTGGTTGTTTAGTTTCCGCTTATACTCTGATGTTGGTGGACATGTCTAGTTGTATTGGTTTGGGGTTGTATTTTGGAACAACTTGGTGGTTTTTGGGAATACATGTTTGGGTGTTTTCTTAACATGCATCATATAGTGGTAGTTAGTTGATGGTTTGGTTTGTTTTGTCTTAAGGGAAACTTGTTCCCCAACTTGATCTTGAATCCTTTAGCATTTATTGCCAGCCTTTGGCATCTTGGGAATGTCTCTTAAATCCAAGCAGCCCTCACCGCCTCCTCAAGACAATGAGGTAGGGGTGGGGTGTTACAAGTGGTGTCAGTTTGTTTGGTCCTTTGAAGTTTATTCTCAGATTTTGTGTTGACATTCGTTGTGGTATACTCCTTGAGTCAGAATGGTAGCATTGAGTAGGATTGTCGGATCTTGGAATGTATAGCATAAAAGGACGTAGCTAACCCATTTAAGATGAAATTCAAGTTACTGAGGAGTTGGGTACATATGTGTTTTGGAGGCACTTATAGGCATTGGATATCTCATTGTCATGGGTGTAGCCAATGAGATGAGCATGAAATTCATGGTAGAAATGACTTCCCACTAGGATGCATATTTCATTGGGGTATAATGATCTTGGGATGAATTGAGAAATGGTTTTTGTGTGAAATATTAATGTGAATAAATTGTTATTTTGAAAATAGTATGATTTTCAAAATGGTTAAACAATGGAAATGTGAACATCTAGAAAGCCTTATTGTGAAAGTGTTCTGTAATGTTATTTGAAATGGGATTCCGTGATGTCTACGAAAGTGGGACTCAGGGTTGTTTGTTTCCTGTTTATAGAAATGGCACCGGGTAGGCGTCGTAGAGACCAACCAGAGGAGGCTGTTTAAAATGTTGTAGCACATGAGCCTCAGGTGAATCAGCAGCTAGTGCAAATCCTAGTGCAAGCATTCCAAGCTATGGAAAGTGGATACAAAATGGATGAACCAAGGAATCTGGATCATGTTGTTCAGTTTCAATATCAGAATCTACCCATCTTCAGGGGTGATTCTTATCCAAAGAGGGCAGAAGCATGGTTTAATAGAATGAACAAGATATTCGAGTTCTTGGGAACATAAGTAGAGTTAAAAGTTAAGTTGGTCACTATGTTGTAAAATGTTTCCCTTCAGGGGTGGGAGTTGGTATTCCAAGTGGGGATGGACCATGGTATGATGTAGAAAGGCCATGCGGAATTTTTTACTAAAACATTCTACCCACATATGTTCAGAATTCATCGTACGACTGATTTCTTCAGTTTGATGAAAAAGATTATGTCTGTGACAGGGTATGCAGCTAAGTTTAAGAACTTAGTGAGGTTTGATCCCAAGGTAGCGGGTAGCACATCGTTGAAGGAAAGGATCTTTGAAGTGGGATTAAGGTATAAATCCATTCAAATATAGCAGTACTATGTATAGAAGATTACACAGAGATGGTGAGTAGAGCCTCGGTGGAGGAGCGGGATCTACTAGGATCTTTGGCCGGGGGAAGCATGATGGTACCCATGGGGAATAGTGGGAACTCTAACACTAGGTTCAAGCAGAAGAGGGACACTTATTCTTAGGGAAAGAATATATCATATAATTCGACAATAGGATCGGTAAATCTTCCCCTAAATCCCCATAGCAAGCCGAAATGTTTTCAGTGTGGTTTTATGAACCAAATCAAGCAGGATTGTACGACACAACCTCTAGCATGTCATAATTGTAAGAAGATGAGGCATATGCAGTGTTCTTGTAGGAATTCTCCAAGGCCAAGTGCACGTGACACTCCTCGGGGATCGCAAACATCATATCCTTCGATGGGATGGGGACAGAAGCATACCCCTCATCAGTAGAGTAAAGTGGGTCATGGTGATTCTCGGAATAACACAATGCCTTAGAAAGTAATAAACAGCAGGGTGTGGCAAGACAACATGTGTTTGGAGCTGAGAAGGTTGTGGTGGATGATCATTCGGGACCATCCACGATGCGATGTACTATTCTTTTAAATTCTACCTTGATGTATGTGCTATTTGATATGGGTTCTTCACACTCCTTTATTACTGCACATGTGGTTGATTTTCTGGGAATAAGGGTAGAAATTATGCCCTTGGTTTTGAAACATCAAACTTCTCTGGGTCGAAGAGAGTGTCGAGCCTTCTTGTATAGATAATGTTGTATCATTGTGGGAGAGGTTGATATATTGTGTAATTTCTCAATTCATGAGATTAATGGGTGTGATGTAATCATGGGAATGGATGGGTTAGTGTTGTTTAAGGCCCACATCGATTGTGATGCGCGAACAGTGAATTTTATGACAGATGATGATGTTAGACATCTATTTAGAGAAGAGAGGCATGAAAGGCAATGTGCAATGGGTTTGTTGGCACTATCAGTGGGTACGTTATCGTATCAGTTGGCGGTGTTGTCATTGGAATCAGTAGATGGTGTTGAGAAAAATGTTCTTCCAGCTGTGGTGGATCAGTTCATGGATTTTTTTCATGAAGAATTCTCTAGGTTACCTCCCATAAGAGAGGTGGAGTTTACAATTGATCTCCTTCCAGGGACCAGTCCTATCTAACTTCTGTCTTATCGGATGGCACTAACTGAATTGAGGGAATTGAAAATTCAGTTGGAAGAATTAGAAAACAAAGTGTTTATCCAGCCTAGCACATCTCTGTGCGATATTCCGATGTTGTTTGTGAAAAAGGTGGATAGAACCTTGAATCTCTCTTTTGATTATCATAGACATAAACAAGTAAAAATAAATAATATATATCCACTTCCATGAATTGATGATTTTTTCGACCATTTTAGGGGATCCCATTGTTTCACCAAGATCGACCTGAGGTCGAGATATCATCAATTTTTGGTGAGGAAGGAGGATATTCCTAAAACAGCTTTCAGAAGTAGATATGGCCATTATGAATATGTGGTTATGACCTTTGGTCTAACAAATGTGCTAGTGGTGTTTATGGAATTAATGAATCTAATATTTCATAGATATCTAGATTCATTTGTGGGGGTGTTTGTTGACGATATTCTGGTGTATTTAAAGACAAGTGTGGAACATGAGTAGCACTTGGAAACCGTGTTGGGGATCTTGAGGGATCATTAGTTGTATGCCAAATTTTCAAAGTGTGACTTTTAGATACATGAACATCATTTTCTTGGCCTTGTGATTTCAGAAAGTGGTGTTTCGGCTGATCCAAAAAAGATAGAGGTTGTTATCTCGTGGAAAATTCCAAAAAAATGTGTTTGAAATATGGATTTCTCTTGGCCTAGCTTGTTATTATCAGCATTTTGTTCATGATTTATCATGTTTGGCTTCGCCGATGAAATATTTGACAAGAAATAATGTTCCATTCCAGTGGAATGAATGGTGTAAGTATTTTTTCGAAGAGTGAAAGGGTTGTCTTACATCAGCACCAATCTTGGTTTTTCCAGAATCAGGAAAAAGGTACATGGTGTATTGCAATGCATCAGGATTAGGGTTGGGGTGAATTCTCATGCAAGGTAATCATGTGGTTGAATATGGCTCATGGAAGTTGAGAGTGCATGAAATGAACTACCCAACTCATGATTTGGTGTTGGCAGTGGTGGTCCATGCTTTGAAATTATGGGGTCATTATCTCTTCTAGGAGAAATTTACGATATATACCGATCACAAGATCTTGAATCATATTTTCCCACAAAGGGATTAGAACTTGAGGCAATGTAGATGGATGGAATATCTTCATATGTTTGATTTTGACTTGATTTACACACCAGGTAAGGGAAACGTGGTGGCAGATGCATTAAGTAGGAAATCATATGCTCAGGTGGTAAAACAGGCATCAGACCAGTGGCAGATGATGTCATTTATAACTGATATGTGGTTGGAATGTGAGGACTGGGGTGATAGAGCGGTCTTCTTTCCGGTTTTGTCAGCATGTCAAGGAAGAGCATCATAGGCCAACAGGAATTTTGCTGTCTTTACCAATCCCTGTTTGGAAGTGGGAGTAGATATCGATGTATTTTGTCACAGGTCTCCCAAGAATGTTCATAAATCATGATGCCATCAGGGTGACAGTGGACCTACTAATGAATTCATCCCATTTCATTCTAATTCGTGAATCTCATTCAGTGGAGGATCTGTCCAAAATCTATATCTGGGAGGTGTTAAAGAGGCATGGTGTTCCATTCTCGATTTTCTTAGATATATATCGGAGATTTACATCTCATTTCTGGAAATATTTACATCAATACCTTGGGGCACAGTTGATGATGAGTACGTTTTATCACCCTCAGACGGATGGACAATCTAAGAGGACGATACAAACTTTAGAGGATATGTTGCTGGCTTGTGTCATTGATTTTGGTGGATCATGGGAGGATCACTTGTCGTTGGTTCAGTTCTCATACAATAACAGTTATCATGAATCCATACAGATGCCTCTGTTTGAAGCATTTTATGTGCGGCCATGTCGTTATCCACTATGTCGGGTGGAAACGGGTGAGTCCTCGATGGTTGTACTGAGCATTGTACAAGAGACGACAAAGAAGATCAAGTTGATCAGGAAGAGGATGGAGATGGCATAGAGATTCCAGAAATGAAATGTGGATCATCATCAACGGTCATTGTCATTCGAGGTGAGTGATCATGTGTTCTTGATGATCTCTCCTTTGTTGGGAAATCGTCGGTTTGGGAAGCAGGGAGTGTTATCTCTGAGGTATATTGGGCCTTTTGATATTATTTAGCGGGTTGGTGAGGTGGATTATCGTTTGCCTTTTCCACCAGGTTCAGTGTGGTGAACAATGTGTTTCATGTGTCAGACATGAAAAAGTATTATCCAGATCCTGACCAATTGATTTTATGGGATCATGTTGAGCTAGAACTAGATGCTTCGTTAGTGCACGAGCCAGTACGGGTTGTGGATAGGCATTATAAAGTATTGTGTGGTGAAATAATTAGTTTTGTCCATGTTTTTTGGAAACATGGTCAGATTCAATAGGATACTTAGGACCGGGAGAAAGAGATGGTCGAGCAGTGGCCTGAGCTCTTTCGGCAACGGGCGGGTTCACTATTTCCGAGGACGGAAATTCCAATGGTGGGGAGAATGTAGCACCCCTGGTTTGAGGTATGTGGCCTTTTTTATGTATTTTTATTTGATTAAAGTTCATGGGATGATTTGGGAAGATTTTGGAAGAGTTTGGAATGGTTTTCGATGAGTTTGGAGGCCTTTAAAGGGGTGCACAGTTTGAGCACGGTTAGTGGATACCGTGCGGATTTCCCTGGAAACCGTGCAAGGGAGACAGTAGGCTTTTCATGGCCTATGCATAGTTTTCCAAACTATGCAAGGAAAACATGCAGACCCTAGCTCCCGAGGCAGTAGCGTGAGCATGGTTAGAGCATAGTTTTCGAAACCGTGCATGCTAACTGTGGGACCACATAAAACACGGTTATAAGTTCCGAGCTCCCTTGTGATTAACATATTTCACTCCAATCATCCTCCCACTCGAGCCTCACTAGGTATTTTGGGTTCTCAGGGGTTAAGGGTTCTCTCCCACTCAATTTAAAAGCATTTCAAAGGGGTTTCAAGGCGGGTTGAAGGTGGTTTCTCCAGGGTAAGTCTCTTCTCTTGTTTCTCTTGTGTTTTCCTCTAGATCTACATCCCTCTTTTTCATTGTTTTCTAGATATACACTTGTTGTGTGTTGATCTAGGGTTTTGTTTTCCCTGATTTTTTATATTAATTCTTGTAGATTTTAGGGAAAGGGGATCTAGAGGGGTATCGGTGGTGCGTTCACCAGATTTCAGGTGCGGTGGATTGTGGGTTTATTTCTTGGGAACCCTAAAGGTAGGTGGCCTCTCTCTCAAATCCACGTGGTTAGAACTAGGGGTTCCTTGTTACAATTATTTTTTGTGGTGAAAATTAATTGTGAATTGTTATGCTAAATTTGTTGGAAATCCTTCGGGTGATGTTTTGGGGATATTTGGGAAAAATAGGGTTTTATGGTGAAATGTTATTCTTGTGGATTTCAAAATGGATATTTTAAAATGGGATTCTATGGGTGATTTATGAAAATGATTCATGGAAATGGTTTTCAATAAAAGGGTTGTATTATTGAAATTTTTCTTGGCAGGAAAAATAGTTTTCAATAAATGGGTGATTTATTAAAGTGGATTGATATGCAATAGAATTTTTTTATTGCATGTGGTTGTTACCTTGGTGGGTTATGTGCTTGGAATTGGTTTGATTGGAATGTTTTGTGGAGGTGGCGAGATGTACCACTATAAAAGTAGATGGATAGTGGATGGAAGGGCCACCATCAAGGATATGTGGACGGGAAGTGCCGCTTAGTGTGAAGGGGTGAACGGGTTGGACAGAAGCTCCACCATTTGGTTGTTGGTAGTTTGGAAATTTTGGTTTTTTGGCCGTTTTGGTTGTTTGTTGTGCATTTCTTTGCAACATGGAAGTTTTTGTGCTAACGTGTAAATGATGAAATGGGTTGAGGCATGGTTTCTTGGGGTTCCCTTGGTTTCTTGTGTTGGATGTGATGTCTTGGTAAGGGCATGTTTTCTTATGAAAATGGTTTCACATGTGGTTTAATTTATATAAACAATTTTATATAAATGTGCTAATGGTTTTATCCTAGTGGCGTGTGTAGGGTAGTAATTTGGGTAAATCCTACTATGTTTTAGTACTCAACCACTGCTTTGGAATGTTGGTGTCTTTGCAGATGTCGTGTATCATGATGTGGGCAAAGGTAAGGCATCAACCTCTTTTAGTGGTGCATTGTGATGTCTTGGTGGAGCTTGGAGCTTGATATGGGTGTGGAGCTGTGGAGGTGTCATGGATAGTTGTGCTTTGGTTGTTTAGTTTCTTCTTGTACAATGTTGTTGTTGGACATGTCTAGTTGTATTGGTGTGGGGTTGTACTGTGGATCAACTTGGTTGTTTTTTTGGAATACATGTTTGGGATTTTTCGTGAGATTCATCATATAGTGGAATTTAGTGAATGGTTTGATTGGTTTTCTCTTAAGGGAAAATCATTCCCCAAGTTGATCTTGAAGCCCTCGACATTTATTGTCGGCCTTTTCCATCTTGGGAACGTCGCTTAAGGCCTAGTAGCACTCACTGCCTCCTCAAGACAATCAGGTAGGGGCAGGGTGTTAGAAATATTAATACTATCATTGTTAATTTGTGTTATAATGATAATTTGACACACAAAAATTTCATATTACATTATCTCTTTAATATAATTCAATAATTTGCGCTACACAAAACGTCGAGTTCGAGCACACCATGACTAACCAAACTAGCCGTTCAAAAAGTGGCCAAGAATATAATTAACTAAATTTTGATTTTATACACTCTCTATAAGTTTAGAATTCATATTATGTGTTTCATAGACATAATATAAGAACAAATTCAATTTTTATATAAAATAAGTATTTTTCAAAAAATACTATTTTACCCCTTTTAATAGAGGACCATTTTTAAAACAAATATTAAACACTTTTATATATTCAATATAATGGAATTAAATTCTTGTTTATCATAGGGACATAAAAATTTAGTTTGGATAAAATCTTGGTACTATTCTGATAACTTTCATATTTTGATGAATAGTGAAAATACTAAATTTTAATTGAAAACAACTTTTTTAATCAAAATAATTTGGAGTGTTAAATTATTTATTTGAATGTATTGGAAGTATAATTAGATAATATTCTTATCCTTTAATACAATTTAGGAAATTATAATTAATTTCACATTTATTTGACAAAAACACATGTCAATCTTTTGATAGTTTTTACTTCTTCAAAACACGTTTTTTGTTTTCACCAACAGGATTTCATTATTAATTAATTTCTAAAACTACTGTGTTATGAATTTGGAAAAATGGATTTCATATTTTTAATCAGGTCTTCCATATTTTTTAAATAGGAAAATTTTATTTTTAGACATTATAAATAATTTTTTCATTAAATATTTTATTTTCCATTATTAAATGGTAAATCCAGTAAATAAGGGTAATCAAATAATATTGTAATAATAAAAATTACACAAATATGTGAACTAACCAAAATCGATGATATATATCCAATCATGGTCATCCTTGGGTCGATTTCTTGACCCCATGGAGCCACATTGGAGTAAAAATGTCTTTTTATGTTAATTATTTTAAATAAAGACAAAAATAACAAAAGCAAGTATCTTTTAGTAAAAAAAAATTTATATGAGGATATATAATTGATCTATTAGACTCTAAATAGTTTTTGGAAATATAAAAATATTTCTTAGATAATGATATTTTATTTATAAATTTTATACATAAAATAAATATATTTATATATGACACAATAATGATGCTGTATTTTCCTTATAAATGAATGAATCAAATAAATGATATTATAAATATTAAAATAAACATAATTTGAAGGTTTAGATGTCATAAACGAATTTTATAGGTGAATATTACATGTTATAATTGATTTAATGTATTTGGTTTCGAAGTAATCTTGTTTTTATGACTTTGACAAAAACCAAAAAACTAAATAATGTCAAAAATGACATAAATGAGTATTTAAAAAATACTATATTATTTATTAATATAATAGTCATACAAGTATAAGGTTCAGCCAAAATACTGATATAATAATAGATATGTCATTAATTAACCACATGTTGTTATATTGGATTTTTATAAGATTTTTATAATCCATTTAGTATAATAATACAGGAGAACATGGTAAAAGTTAAAATATTTAACTAAGAGTTAAATCTAAAAGATAGTGTCAATATGGTTAAATAAACATGTCTAAAACCTATTTTTTGAGATTATTTCGACCTATAACCACCTTAACTTCAAAATAAATTATTTTGGAACCATTGGAAACTGACAATTATTTTATAATAAAATAATATTTCAAACGTTTCGTAAAGTGACCCGCACATCTCTTATAAAATGGTACTTCCCCTTATCTCAACATAAATCCTCCAAATCCATTTGGCTTGGCATACCCCTGCACAAATCTCCTCCCAAAAAACCTCACTTCAACTTATAGGTCTTACCTTGAGCATAAATCCAACCTATGGATCCATATTTGTTCAAATCAAAAGGAAACACCCTAAGAAGAGGTAATTATTTTATCACCTCACTAAAAGTTCTTTTCTTCTTCCACTTTCTTTTTCTTTTTTATTTCCATAAAAAATAATAACTCCAATATATTATACATACTATGATGTTATTATAAATATTTAACATCCATATTCATTATTCTATCCATCCTATTAATGATAATGTCACCATGTGTACGTAGGAACAACTTACCGTCTCCACGCCATGGTGTAACTTGTTATTAAACCCTATGTTTTTTTGATGGATATAATGATGAGTAATATGTATATAAATAATGTAAATAACCTCATAATTTCTCTGTAAAATTTAATATACCATCCATTTACATATGATTTCACCATCAATATAATGATATCATCGTTCGTGCGTATGTACGGCTTACCGTCTCCACGACGCGATGATATTCATTTCCACAGCCACCATTCAATGATGATTGTAAATAAATATATATTATTAATAAGTGTGTAAAATATGAAATAATAATTTGACTAGATATATATATATATATATATACTTACATATATCTTATTCACTTACTTCTATTCAATACAATATAAAAATGGAAACATCATTTATGCATACGTACGACCAACCATCTCCATAAACAGTATTCTCCATAAATTATTCATATTTATAGTATAAATATATTTTTTATATAAATCATGTTTTATATTATGTATCTATTTAAATCATTATCTAAATGATAATATTTAGAATAAAAGTCAAAACACGTACGTTAATGAAAGTGATTGTTACCCAAGATGATAATTTAACAAGGAAATAATTATTGAATGGGTATTCTAAATCCATAAATGAATAATGTATGATATAATAAATATCATTATGGTTTTGGTATATTTTAATTTCATAATATGGTCATTATACAGGAGGTTAAACGTACGCTCGACCAAAGTATAGTGAATGGTAAGGGTTAATTCCTCAATCTCATTATTTTCTGAGATTGTTTATGTGTTTGTATATTTAGGGAAATATTTATTGTCCACGTCCATGTTTCATAAATGACATATCAAAATGATTCTTTTAAATTACGCTTTGACTAAATCATCATTTTAAATGTTCTATATATTAATTTTTATTAATTTTTCTCATCAATGTCCATGTTTTCAGAATGGTTTGAAGGATTTTTTTATGTGGAGATGATTGTTTTAAAATGTAAATTCCTTTAAAAAGTATCAACATCTCATGGAAAAATTGATTAAAATATCTATTTTAAATCAATTATTTTATAGATGTATGAAATTTAAATGATTTCAAAAAGGGGTAATTCTCCCAAAATGTTTTACTAATCATTTTCTACTATGTCAAAATCCTTTATTGAATATTTGTTTTGATTAAGGTTGATTTTTTAGAACAAATTATTAATTATTATATTGAATGAGTTATGGAATGCTTGACTATGGATGTGCTATTTTTATACCCTTCATTGTTTATGGTTGATGTATTTACATTTATTATGCTAGTTTCAATACAAATTTTAAGGTTATGTTTCATCTTTTTCATATGAGGAATGCAGTGGACTTAGTATGTGACTGGTGGAAACCACTATAGCCCCTCGATGCATCGATATGTCTCATGAGGAAAAATAGTATTTTGGAACAAGGTTATGAAAAAATTATATTTCTAGTCTTGGCACGCGGTCTTGACTATGTGGTAATGATGTCCAGCGTTACAAAATCATTCATTATGAAATTAATTATTACATGTGATTATACGACTAGTAGTGTAACACCCCAACATCAGAAGCCCGGAGTCAGTTCATCATTTTAATACATTGGCATGATTACAAGGAATCAAGTTCCAAAAGGCCGATCAGTTTGGCAGTCATGGAAAATAGATTACATACATCAACATTTCATTAAAATTTCAATCATAAAATACAGCATAGATAGTTCTTTGAGAATCCCGTTTGTCCCTTTATCTTAACCCATAATATCAATCATAATACACTTATTAGAATCCTGGGAAAATAAAACATAAGAAACGTGTGAGCTCACATGCTCAGTAACGGTAAATAATTTAGTGAAAGCTATAAAATTTTAAGGCATGATATGTAATAAAAAAAGAATTATAAACATATTCTTGAACATAATATGTCAAAAATATATCAAACATCACCATATAAATATTAACATGGATATTATTCTAATATAATAATAACATGTAATAACTAATTTCATAATTATTGGATTCCTAACGTCGGACATCATTACCGATTAGTCAAGGCCTCGTGTCGAGACTACAAATAAAGTTTTCGTCAAGGATATGTGCCAAGACACTAGTTTGTCTCATGGGACCTACCGATGCATCAAGGAGCTCTATAGAGCTCCAAACATCACATACTAAGTCAATTACATTCCTCATATGAAAAAAGATTAAACATAACATAAACATTCGTATGAAAACTAGCATACCAAATATCAAACATTTACCATAAACCATTAATGGTATAAAAATAGAACATCCATAGTGAAACATATCATAACTCATTCTATACAATACGGAAGATTTTATTATAATAAATCAACCTCAATAAAGAATAATATCCTGTAAAGGATGGTGACATAGTTGAAAATGTTCCGTAAAACATTTTGTGAGAAATATCCCTTATTGTAAAATCATTTAAAATTCAAAAATTTAAAAAAATTTAATTTAAATGAGATTTTTGAATCAATTTATCAAATACCAGTTTGAAACTATTGAAATGGATTATCATTTCAAAACACTCATCTATATATAAATAAATCCTTAAATCATTTTGAAAACATGGACATGAATTCAAAGGTTTTAGAAAGAAAAATCATTAAATGATTTAAAATGATGATCTAGTTAAATATACCCTCCCATAAAACCATAAAATATTTCTTTTGAAAAAAGTTTTATGAAATATTTGTATCTATGATAAATATGTCCATGTAAATACTTACTCATAAACAATCCCACGTAATAATGGGATTTAGTATATAACACTTACAATGAACTTTCCTTTGGTCGAGGGTTTGTTTAACCTCCTGTATAATGACCATAGTATGTTATTAAATTATTCCAAAACCATATTAATATTTATTATGTCATTAATTAATCATTTATGACTTTATAATATCTATTTAGTGATGATTTCAATGTTAAATTAAGTTTCCGGTAATAATTGATTTCTTTATCGTACGTGTTTTAACTTGTTATTCTAGATCGTATCACTTATATAATGACTTAAGTACTTCTAGAAAATAAAACAAGATTTTTATATCATATATATTTAGAATATCAATATGTATAATGGATAAATATAGGATATAAAAAACCCAGTTTATGGAGACATTATACCGTACATACACATAAATGATGATTCCGTTTTCATATCGTATTGAACAGAATTAAGTGAATTAGATATATTTAAATAAATATATATTTTTTAGAATTATTATTTCCTATATTACATACAAATTAATAATATATATTTTTATAATCATCATTGAATGGAGATTGTTGAAATGAATCTTATCATGTTGTGGGGACGGTAAGTTGTACGTACACACGAGCGACGATTTCATTTCCGTAATGATTAAAAGGGGTTGAATTGGATGGTATATTAATTTTAAAGATACATTAGAATGTTATTTTCATTAAATATATATGTATTACTCATCATTATTTCCATTCAGATAACATACCGTTGAATAACAAATTACACCACAGTTTGGAGACGTAAGTCATACGTACGCACACATGGATACATTATCATTAATAGGGTGGATAGAATAATCAATATGGTGGTAACATATTTACAATAACATCACAATATGTATAATATACTGTATTTACTAACTTTTTATGTAAATAACCCGGAAATAGAATGGTAAAAAAAGAAAAGAACTTTGAAAGAATTTATAAAATAATTATCTCTTCATTGGGTGTTTCCTTTTGATTTGGAAAAATGGTCTCCATAGGGTGCCAGTATGCTCAAGGTAAGAACTCTCAATTGATGTGAGGGAAGTTGGGAGGATATTTGGGAAGGGTTGTCCAAGAAAAAAGGATTTGGAGTAGTGATTTTGAGATAATGAGAAATACATTTTTATAGGAGGGGTGATGGTCACTTTATGGAAGGCTTGAAATATTATTTTATAATAAAATAATTTTCTATTTCTAATGGCTTAAAAATGATTTATTTAGAGTATAAGGTGGGGATGGGTTTAAAAATCCTCAACAAATTGGTTTTAGACAGGTTTAGGTCACCATATTAACCTTATCTCTAAGATTATACTATTAGTTAAATAGTTTAACATTTATCGTCTCTTCTTGTATTATTACACTGTATGGTTAATAAACATACTCTAAACATCCAAGAGAACCTAAATTGGTTCATTAATTCCAATTATAATATTATTTAAGCCCCTTTGATGAAAAATATATTTTTAGGAATATTATATAATTTAATAATATAATAATTGTTTTAAAAACTCATTTATGTCAATTTTGACACTATTTAGTATTTAGTTTTTTTTTGAAATTCATAAAAACTTGATTAGTTAAAAAAAAATATATTTAATCAACCCGAACATGTCATATTCAACAAGAAAAATTGTCTATGCCATAAAAGATTTGAAATTATATTTATTATAATATTTATAATACCATTTATTTGATTCTCTCCTTAATAAGGTAATTAGTGAATCATCATTGTGTCACAAATAAATTTAATTATATAATGTCTAAAAATTATAAATAAAATACCATGATGTATAAAAATAATTTTATATTTCTAATGAATATTTATAGTCAAATTAATCTTATGTATAACCCTATATTAAAAATGGTTTAGTTTTTAAACATTGAATTTAACACTTTTAACCCTTCTTTAAATAAAATAATAATAAATGTACTGATCTAATACAAGTGGTCCTAAAGGATATTATTTTATTCCAAAAGGTATTTTTGGTCTAAATAAACTTATCTAATATAATTAGAACATGTGTTAGTGTAATTATAATATCATTTTTACCTTTAATAACCCTATTTTCTTTTAACTGTGGTAAATAAAAATAAAAAGTTAACATTCCCCAAAAAATATTTTAATCTTATTGAACCACATTTTACATATTAAATTCAACCGTGTCTCTTTGATTTTTGAAATTAAATTTACAGAAGTGTTAAAATTATGTTTTATGCAAATTTGCAAATTCACCTAGAAGGTGGGTAAAAGGGGGTAAATTGTTCAATAAACTTTTATACATCTAATTTTAATTTAAATTTATTCCAATGAGTTAAATTTAAATAATATAGATAATATAAATATACTTTTATATAATATAAATTTAAATAAAATAAATAATTATTTAAATATAAAGTTGGTTTTAAACAATAACGTTGTGTTTTTCAATATTCATAAAAAATTGAATGAGTTCAGGAATGTATGAAATATTCACCCTAATATAATTTTGATATTTCTAATTCAAAAATGAATTCTATTTTACAAAATTCAAAATAAAGAAGTTTCATTAATTAATTTAAAATTAATTCCTGTTCTCAAAGCCAAAAAGCGGGTTTTTAAAATGTAAAAACATATAAAAGATTGACATTTTTTATGTCAAATTTAAATGTTAAATTACTTATAATGACATAAATTATATTATAAGATAAAAATATAATCTAATTATACTTAAAAACCACTCAAATTCATAATTTAACAGTATAAATTATTTCAATTAAAAAGTTTGATTCAATTAAAACATAGTATTTTACATTATTCGTGAAAATATGAAAGTTATCAGTAAAGAACAAAAATTTTATCCAAACTAAATTTTTATATCCTATTTATAAATAAGAATTTAATTAAATTAAATTGAATATATATAAACGTTTAATATATTGTTTTAAAAAAGGGATCACAATTAAAAGGCGGTTAAATTGCATTTTTTTTAAAAATACTTCTTTTATCTGATAATAATGAATTTTTTATTATATTATGTCTAATAAAAACATAATATGGATGTTAAAATTATATAGAGTATATAAGATTCAAAATTTAGTTAATACTATTCATAACCAATTTTTTAACGACTAGTTTGATAAGTTGTGGTGCGTTCAAACTCGGTGTTGCGTGTTTCCATGCAATTGAATTACTTTATTGAGATTATGTACTCTAAAATCTTGGGGTGTTACATGTAGAATATCCATGATCATGTTTATATGGTAATTATTTGTTTACTTTCTCAATATTATGTTCAATATTATGTTTAAAAGGCCATTTTTTACACATCTTTCCTTAAATGTTTATAGATTCCACTAAATTATTTACCCTTTCTAAGAATCTGAGCTCACCCCTTACTTTTGTTTTTCATTCCCAGTATTTCTAGAAGTGCATTATGTTTGATAGGCAGTGTTAATCTATGGGAATAATGGCATCTCAAAGGACAATTTTTGTTGTGTTTTATGTTTGAGTATGTTATGTGACGTTCATGTATGTAATCTATTTTCTAAGACTACTAAATGGATCGGTCCTTTAGGACACAACTCCTTGTAATCATGCCAATGTATAAAAATAATTCACCGGCTCCGGGATTCTAGTGTTGATTCATTACAATTGTTTTTAGAGGATGTTTAGTACAAACCTTGGAGACTAGATTTAGAAAAACTTTGATTAGAGAGCATTACCGTAAGATTGACATTGGGGATTAGTATAGAGGAAGTTCCTATAATTTTGGTAATGTAGAGATTTTGTATATTTTCCAAGAAATAAAACCTTGTCTCGATACGAACAGGTAAAAGTGGCACAGGAATAGATTTACCTAGGAGTGAAAACTCCGACAAAGAGTTTTGGGTTTGACTCGGGGAATCCTGGTACACAACAATGGGTCTTTCTATACTCTTGGTTACGACATTCGTGGGGGGTATTTTTGGGATTATTTACATTTTCATTACAATCCATTTTGAAGGATTTAGGAGTAAATAGTTTCTCAATGGGAACATTTTTTAATGATTATAGATTATTTCCATAATCTTTTCAATTTATGTTATGTATTTTACATGTTTGGAATTGTTAATTGTGCTTCATAAACTATCCTAGTGTATAAAATGGTATAGAAATGGTGACCAGTAGAAGGAATGTGAACTTTAGTAATAGGCATGATCCAAAGATAAAAAAGTATCATATCTTTCACGGAATTAAGACAAAATTTAGAAAGGAAATAGTTTCCCAAATATCTGCATCATATGAATAATTATTATCATGTGTTAATAAGATAAGTAAATAATTATCTGAGTCCTATTGATTTTAAGGGAATCATGAAAATAAGAAGATGGTATAGAAAAATATAGACATAGGGAAGAAGAGAAATAAGGATTTTCCCACATGTGATAAGTGTAGAAAGAAACAACTTTCTAATTGATTGAAGGGAATTAGATTATGTTATATTTGTGGGGGAAAAGGACACCACATTCGTGATTGTGAGGGTAAGAAAAACGTTTCAAATGTACAATGCTTCATCTACAAGGAGTTGGGATAGTACGCGAATCAATGACTGAATCATCAGTTATTCCCCAAATGATGTTATTGGATAATAATAATGTTATCACAATACCACAGATGAAGAGTAATGACTAGTGTTCTTATGTTGTTATTAATTAATTGTTTTATTTCAATGTTATATCAATGATGTACTAGATGTAAGAATAATGTAAATAAATAAAGATTGTACTGTAGTACTATATCATTGAGGATTTGAGATTATATGGTTCTAAGATAAGTGACTCAATATCAAGTTAAACTATTTTAAAAATACATGGTTGAGGAAAGATAAACCATAATAATGTTCAGATAATTAGGTAGTGATTTCGGAATAAGATATGGTTGATTTGGATAAATTATATTCGATATTATTGACTACTTTCAAAACTAATTAATTGTTTGTTTATTCAATTATTGTTGGAGTATACAACATATTCGGATATAAAGAGTATATCTAGTATTATATATGGAATAAGAGATCCTAAATGTAATCAATAAAGTTTTATGGAAATTAATGTGGTTACCATGTTTTAATAGATTACATGATTAATGCATTCACATGAAATTACATGGAAAAAAGGATCTTCATTGTGTTTGTCTTCCTTATAAATTTTGGACTGTGGGTTTGTACAGAATTATTTTGGAGAAGTCTAATGTTTGAAATGGAAAAATATTTACATTGGATACTATTGTTAAGGTTAAATCATTTCTTAAGATTCAATTTGGATTGTAATAAAAAGGATATCCCAGAGGTCGAATGACAACACGTCACATCCGATAAGGCCACAAGACATGAACCCTCAACTGAAGGGAGACAATGGTTAATCACCTACCACAGGCCCATGTAATGTCATGGTTTGTATAATGTAGTTTTATTTAAATAATCTAACAAATGAATTAAAAAATCAATATTTTTGGAACAACAAACTATTCGGATAAATAGAATATTTTTGAATTCTATTATCATTTGGAGTGAAAGATGAGTTTGTGGTCGGAATTAGTTCAAGGTTGAAACTCTACAAGTAAAGTTTTTTCCTCCATATTATATGAATAAATTAATTCATAAACATTAGGTAAGGGATCTTAAATCAATGTTTTTTTATCTAAATACCTTATGTTTTGTTCAACCAATGATATTTTAAACCATCATAGATTGATGGCTTCAAAGCCCTCAATTTTACAGTTGTTTGTGATTGATGACCACAATCCCTCCCTATAAATTTTTACATTTTCCTATAATTATGTGTCTCTAATTTTTACCAATGTTATCCTAATCGATATCATAATTTTGGGGTGACATTTTCATTTCCCTTTCCCCCTTATTAAGAATATATTTTATCAACCCACTTTCCGATGTTGTTTTTCCAAAATGGTATATTTTATTTTTTAACATTTTATTTTCAAATAAAAATTTCAAATTATGAGGACACAATTTATTGAAGTATGGTAGAATTTAACACCCCATGATTTCATAGTACTTTATCCCTTCAAAGTAATTCAATAACTTTTGTCACACACAACACCAAGTTTTAGTGCAACATGACTTAACAAACTAGCCGTTCAAAAAGATTTAATCAATATTATTAAATAAATTTTTAATTTTATATACAACAAATAATTTTAGAATCCATATTATGTGTTTCTTAGACATAATATAAGAACAATTTCATATCTTTTATAGAAAAGATGTATTTTTTAAAAAATGAAATTTTACCGCCTTTTAATAGAGATCCAATTTTAATACAAATATTGCACACATTTATATATTCAATTTAATGATATTGAATTTTTCTTCAGAATAGTGACATAAAAATTTAGTTTGGTTAATGTTTTGGAACTTTTTTGATAACTTTCATATTTTGATGAATAGTTAAAAATACTAAATTTTAATTGAAAAAAAAAAATTTTAATCAAAATATTTTATAGTGTTAAATTTTGAATTTTAATGATTAGTACATATAAATAGATTAATTTTTGATCATTTTATACAATTGAGGTCATTATATGTAATTTCACATTTAAATTTGACATAAACACGTGTCAAACGTTTGATTGATTTTACTTCTTAAAAACCCGTTTTTTGTATAGACTACAGGAATTAATTTTAAATTAATTTATGAAACTTATGTTTTTTGAATTTTGAAAAATGGATTTAATATTTAGATTCAGGACATCCCAATTGTGTAAATAGGTACCTTTTATTTTTAGACATTATGAAAAATTATTTCAGTAAATATTTTATTTACCATGGATAAATGGTATATCTGGTAAGTAAGGGTAAAAAATAATATTATAATAAAATTAAAACACCCTAACAGGTGTACTAAACCTATTTTATGATTCATTTCCTACCATGACCATCCATGGGTCAATTTAGGGACCCCACTGTGCCACTTGGGAGTGATAATTACATTTTATATTAAACAATCTAAAGTAAAGAAATAATAAAAAAGCATATTTCTTTTCGTTAAAAAAAATTATATAAGGATATATAATTTATCTATTCAGCTATAATTATCCATTATAAAGATAATAATATTTATTACATCATGATATTTTATTTATAATTTTTAGAAATAAAATAAATATATTTATATATGAAAAAAATAAGGATGACTTGTTTTTCCTATTAATGAATAAAAAAACTAAATTATATTATAAATATTAAAATAAAAATAATTTTAAAGTCTCGATGCCATCCACGAATTTTATAGGTGGATATGACATGTTAGGAATTATTCAATATTTTTTTTTGAAGTAATCGAGTTTTTATGACTTTCACAAAAACCAAATACTAAATAATGACAAAATTGACATAAATGAGTTTTTAAAACAAATACTATATTATTAAATGATTTAATAGTATTAAAAATATAAGGTCAAACCTAAAGACTTATATAATAATATATAGGTCATTAATTAATGACTTGTGGTTCTATTTTCTTGTTATTGTATGTTTATAAACCATTTAGTATAATAATACAAGAGGACATGGTAAAAGATAAACTGTTTAACTAATGGTTAAATCTAAAATAAAGGGTTAATAAGATGACCTTAACTTTTATAAAACCTATTTGTTGAGTTAATTTTGACCTATCTACCCCTTATCTTAAAAATAAAAAAATTGGTTCCATTATAAACGGAAAATGATTTTATAATAAAATTATATTTCAAATTTTTTTCTAAAGTGACCCTCGCCTCTTTATAATTGGGTACATCCCCTTCTATCAAAGTCACAACTCAAAATACATTTTTATCGGCCAAAACCTACCAAATATACTTCCAACATACCTCACTGCATCCTAGAGGCCTTCCCTACAGCATAATTCTAACCCAAGGATCCCTTTTTTCAAATCAAAAGAAAATACCCAAAGAAGAGGTAATTATTTTATCACCTCTTTCAATGTTATATTCTTCTTCCACTTATTTCTTTTTAAATTCCATACTAAAATAATAAATCCAGTACCATATAAATACATATATGATATTATAAATATGGTACAACTATATTAATTATTCTATCCATCCTACGAATGATAATGTCACCATGTGTTCATACGTACAGATTATCATCTCCACACCGTGGTGTAATTTGTTATTCAACACTATGTTATTTGGATGGATACAATGATGAGTAATATGTATATAAATAATGAAAATAATATTATAATTTATCTTTAAAATATAATATACCATTAAATTACATATTATTTCACCATCAATGGAGTGATATCATCCCTCGTGCGTACATACGGCTTACTATCGCCAGGACGTGAGGAGATTCATTACCACGTTCACAATTCAATGATGATTATAAATATATATTATTAATAAGTATGTAATAAATGAAATAATAATTCTATTTTATATATATATATATCTGTGTGTGTGTCTGTGTCTATATATATATGTATGTAATTACATATTCCTTATTCACTTACTTCTGTTCAATACGATATGAAAATGGAAACAACATTTATGCATACGTACGGCCTACCGTATCTATAAATGGTGTTTTAAATATATTATATATAAATATTTTATAAATATATATTATATATAAATCATTTTTTATATTCAGTAATTATTTAAATCATGACCTAAATGAAACGATCAAGAATAACAAGTTAAAACACGTATGATAAAGAAAGTGATTCTTACCTGAAAATATATTTAAACATCGAAATATTTATTAATTGTGTAGTATAAATAATAAATGAATCATGTATGATATCATAAATATGAATATGATTCTTTTATAATTTAATAACATACTATGATCATTATACAAGATGTTAAACCTACCCTCAACCAAAGGAAAGTGCAAGGTAAAGGTTAATTTCTTAATCTCACTATTATCGTAGATTGTTTATGTGTATGTCTTTTTTGGGACTTATTTATTGTCCATGGCCATGTTTCATAAAATATATTTCCAAAATGATTCTTTTAAGATACTCTTTAACTAAAAAATCATTTTAAATGTCATAAATAATAATTCCATGAAAATTTTCTCATTATTATCCATGTCAATAAAATGGTTTATGGATTTATTTATATGGACATGATAGTTTTAAAATGTTAATTACATTCAAAATTTTTAATGTGTTATGGGAGTCTTTGATTCAAATATATATTTTAAATGACTTCCCTTATAAATGTGTGACTTTTATATGATTTCAAAAAAAAAGGATATTTCTCTCAAAAAATATTACTAATCATTTTCAACTACTTCAACATCCTTTACTAGATATTATTCCTGATTAAGGATGATTTATTATAATACAATATTCAATATTGTATTGAATGAGTTATGATATGTTGGACTGTGGATGTTCTATTTTTATACCGTTCAAGGTTTAGGGTTGAAGTATTTACATTTTGTATGCTAGTTTTACTACGAAAGTTTATGTAATGTTTCAACATTTTCATATGAGGAATGCAGTGGACTTATTAAGTGATGAGTGGGACCTGGTATAGCCCATAGATGCATCTGTAGGTCTCATGAGACAAACTACTGTCTTGGATCAAGTCCTTGACAAAAAATTATTTTTAGTCTTGGCACGAGGCCTTGACTATGTGGTAATGATGTCCAACGTTAGGCATTCCCTCATTATGTAATTAATTGTTTCATGTGATTATTCTACTACTAGAATATCCATATTCATGTTTATATTATAATGATTTATTTATTTTCTCCATATTATGTTCAAGATTATGTTTAAAAGGATTTTTCTTTTATTACACATCATGCCTTAAATGTTAATTGCTTCCAAAATATTATTTACCCTTACTGAGCATCTGAGATCAGGCATTTCTTATGTTTTGTTTTGCAAGGCTTACCAGAAGTGTATTATTTTTTATATGAATGGTTATGCTAGGTTATGAATTGCGTTCTCAATGGATTATTTATATTCTGTTTTATGTTTGATTGTGTAATGTATCATTCATGTACACAATCTATTTTCCAAGAATACTAAACTGATCAGTCCTTTGGGAAATGATTCATTGTAATCATGCCAATGTACTAAAATAATGCACCGGATCAGGGCTTCTGGGGTCTTGGAATTACAGATAAAGGGTAGATTGGTTAATTTAGGTTATAAATAAAATTATAAAATTATAAAATTACTATAAAATGTTCTAAAATTTTATTGGACAATTTATATTAAACCCATAACACCTAATTACTTAATTTGAGTTATTTAATGGGAAGTCTTCCATGAGAATCAATTATGTATTATTTAAATTAATGAAAATATGAAATGTCACATTCATTGTCCTTTATGCATATTGTTGGGACCAAGTTGAATGGAGAAGGAAGTTTGAAGAGTTAGCCTTTGCAGGGTGTTGTATTTTGTTGTCAAAGAAGATAAATCAATTCACATTATAGAAGGACCACAAACCAGACAATGCATTGCTGATATGTATATCTCAAATATCATAATTCATGAGAACTTGTGATGCAAGCCTTGTGATGGAAAGGGGGAGAAATGATGATTCTAGTCATATACTATTTTGATTGGAAGGAATGATGCAGCTAGAAGATGGGATGTTTCAGTACTTCTAAATGCAACTCTGACGATGCTAAAGCTGATCTATCAAAGGATATATATCACTATATTGGAGTTCGTGATGAATGCTGAAGAATGGTTATGGGATGAAGTGAAGAGAGAAATGACAAAGAAATGGACAATCGGGAGATGAAGATGTGTTTTTGGCAATGGATGTTTCACGAAAGATTGCAGATGGTTTAGAATTTGGCGTGCAAGGCATTATTTAAGGATAGATCAACGAATAATGGCAAAGTCATGGAGTGCGCAAAAATTTATGCAGGTTGCGTGAAAAAAATAATGTGGTGCACGAAATAGTAGCGGGTTGCGTGAAAAATCTGTAGGATGCGCGAAATAGAGGAATGATGTTTTATCGCGCAAAAGGTGATTCGAGATCAGATGCTCAAAAATTTGCAGAGGCATGAGCTGCGTGAAAAATTGGATCATTGCATGAAATACGATGTCGCGTGAAAGGATTGTTCTGTGCGCAATATGGAATGTGGTGTGGAATTTTGGGCGCAATTGGTGCTTCATGCTTAGAATGATGAAAAATGTAAAAGCCATGAGGTGCACGAAATATTGGAGCATTGCGCGAAATATGAAGTTGCGTGAAAGAGTATTTTTGCGCATGAAGTGGGTCTTTTCGCACAGATGAGGGGTTTTCTCACCGGGTCAAAAATGCCTATAAATATAAGGAGAACCCTTTCTGATTTATGTAGAGGATCGACACTTAGAAGAAATTCCGAACTCTGGTGCGCGTAATATCTTATGCTAAGTATGTTGTGCCAAAAGAAAGAGGTTTTCGCGAAATAAAGAAATTTGCGCGAAAAATTGGGAAGCTCCGCGAAAAGTGAAACGTTGCACAGAAAGAGGGAAGTTGCGTGAAAAAGATTTTTCGCACCAAAAAGGATTTTATTCACAAGCCATTTGAATTGCACGCAAGGAACCCTAATGGATGCGTGAAAGATTTGGGGTCTTCGCACGTATTCAGTAGTGTGTAAGATAGTTCTTACCGGCTTCTTGGTAAGAAAGTGAAGATTTGTATTTTAGAGAATACATCTGTTCAATTGTAAAGAAGCACTGAAACATTGTGTTGCCCTATTTGTGTTAAGAGAGAGCACACCAGTATTGGATTGTTTTCAAAGTGTTGCACGAGTGTAAGGGTATATCCTACTCATTGTATTCCACATCAAAGGATTGTTTTCTAGTGGATTGTGTGGTATTGGATCGTTTCTGTACCATACCAAGGATGTAGCTACTCTTGCTGAGTAGTGAACCTTGTAAATCTTGTGTTCATGTGGTTTCATGTGTTCAGTAGGTAAGAAACTCTATAACAGGAGGCGAAGGTTATTTCAAAAAGGCGAAACATAAAAAGAAAAATATATCACTAATTCACCCCCTCCCCCTCTCATTGATACTAGGATCCTGAATGGGAACTTCACATCTTAGGTGTCCTCATGAGGAAAAGGAAGGTTTTGAATTCAAATAAGTGTCCATTTTGAACATATTAAACCTATTTTAAGAATGTTTTTATTATTTTTGGCTACCATTTGGATGAGGATATAAAAATTATAATAATTTTTTTAAAATTAAATACAAAGATGCCACATTTATATTTTAATAAATATATTTACTGTGATGTTACAAAGAAGATATAATGAACTCTAGATATAATGAGCCTCTCCCCTGGTATCCACCCATCTTTCCATGTCACTTGGTCTCAACTGGGAGGAAAAAATGAGGCACTAACCAATGTGCTGATGGATTCATTTGATGAACCATCACAGATCGGGCTATCACCCTTCTGGATGATCTGGCATCTTGGTTGGCAACGACTCCTTCCCTAGTTGGGGCTCTACCTTAGGATAGTGACCTCTTCATAGGGGAGGTGGGCTACCATGTGTGGAAGGATCAAAAAAGCCACACAAGGGAATTCACTTTTTAGAAAGAACTACATAATTGTTTTTAATTTTTTAAATTTTAGGGAAGAAATAAATACCTTAAATAACTATACAATGATGAAGTTATAAATATCTTATTAACTATATAATAAAATAAATGATATTAAAAATATTAAATGAAAATTAATTTTATTTAATTAATTTTATAAAATAATATCTTGGTTGATTATGACTTATTAGTGTTCTTATAGATTTATTGGTTCATAGTTATCCATTTTTATTGATTTATTTAAATATAGTGTAATAAATATTGTGAAAATTTACATTCATGATATTTTATCAAAAGAAAATATTTTTAAATTAACAGAAATTAAATAATTTTTTTTTAAAATGTGATAACTAATATTTAAAAATTTATATAAATTATTCTTTTATGTTCCTATTTATATTTTATAGGATAAAATTACCACCTTTTAATATTAAATAAATTCATACCATAATTAAAATCAAATTACGTTAACTAAATTAAATAAAAATGATAAGGTTTATTGTAAAACCAAAACATGTAAAAATATTATTTGATGATGATTTTAAAACCTTATACCATGTTATTTTCGAATCCTTTTCCATTTGGATTTATTTTTATAGAATATTAATTTATTATAATTTAATATTTTGGGGATTTTCAATGGTTCCCCTAACATAAATTAAAATAGGGAACTCCTTATATTCGTACATTTCACAACATTTGTAATCTTAACATGATGATTTCCTGCCCATTTATCCACATAAAATCCTTATTCATGTTTTATATGTTGTGTATATATATAAACACCATCTCTATATCCCTGAAGAAGAAAATTAAATTATTTCTTCCGAATAAGTGGTAATATTTTTTTACCAACTCATTATAATTCCTTTCATCCTTTTTACATTATATTTATATTTTCTACATTATAAAATAATAACTCCTATATAATATAAATATTGAGATGTTATTATTGTTTTGAAATAACCATATTGTACCTTTTACCCATCTTACAAAAAAAAATAAAGTATTGCACCTGCATTCATAAGACTTACCTTCTCCACAAAACTGTGTAATTTTTTTTCATTTTTTATCATTAAAGAATGGTTATAAAAAACTTAATGATTAAATATGATATTTATAACATTAAGGTTATTTTTTAGATTTTGGATCTATACCCTTTTCATGATAACCTGGACTTACAAGAGAAAACATTCATAGACAATTAAGTATTTAACACCAGAAACAAGGGTAATAACGAAATGTCATTGAAATTAGAGTAGTAAAATGTAATAAGGGGATCATATATGATAAAATAAATATTAAAATGAATCTATTATATGTTAATATTTTTTTTGAAAACACCATACATGCATTTCGGACAACATTGAATGATGTCGAACATGAGGTAAAGGATTTTTAACTCAATTTTCATTCATTGAGTTAAATATATTTGTCATTGGTTATGTTAAAATAAAAATATTTTTCTAACAACCTCTATTTGTTTTTATATTTTATATCAAATTTTATTTTTGGGATTTATATTTTTTAAATTTATTTATTTCATTGATTTAACCTCAGTCCAATGATATGATCATTGTAAGGGGTTTCTCATCTCAGTTTTATTTCTATCAGATATGCCTTATTCACCACGTATTTATTTTGTGTAGTGTAGGTATTCATCAATTTGATATATCATATTAAGAAATAATTTGTACTTATTTTATTAATGTTTTAATTTTATGATTTTTAATTCAATGTGGTATACAATTCAATTGATGAAAAAGTATTTAGGCATTCCCCCCAAACCCCCATTTTCCTTCAATATATGCTTTCTCTCTCTTTACCCGAATCTATTTATTTTTTATTTTTATATAATTCTTAAATATTCTATGTATATATTCAAAATTATGTATCTAGAACAATTCATCCTTCATTGATGAGAGATACATATTTTTAAAAGGTCCACTTTTCAAGTACTCTCAATAATTAATCTAGATTAAATGGAACCTCCAAATTTCTTAACCGTTTTCAAGAACAATTCATAATTTATTTTAAACCACAGATATTTTTATAAGATCATAATTTTTATCATGAAAATGATCTTATTTTATTTCTGGTTTTATGTTTACAATTATTCCATTATCTGTATTTACTGTATCTTTTATAATTTTCCTTCAACCGCCCTGAAATGGACCATTTCTTGAGTTTCATAAAACACTCTTTATACATGTTATAATTTTAGTTGGAAATAAATTATCAAGAATCTTGACTACATCCAAATTTGAATCCATTAATTCATGGTTATTATTATTTCCTAATACAAATACCAATTTTACATATAGATTTTAACTTATATGTTTTTTAATTAAATAAGGAAATATTGATAAATTTCACTCTTTTAGTTAATATTGATATTTGGGGATAAGGAATATTATTTATTAATAAAATAAAATAATTTATATATAAGGAATAATCTCGAAAGGTATGACATGGGATGTGGATTAATTAATTAATTCCCTATGGTTTGGGGACCGGTTAATGAAATACCTATGGGTGAGGCCTGGTTATAGAGAGCTCCTTAATGAATCGATGGTATCACGAGATGAAATCAATTGGTGAAAATCCATCACATTTTTTCTGAGAATAATATGATTATTTTATACCATTCATACTTAAACCATCATGATAGTAGTGTCTCTTATTCCTGATAGATGAAATCAATAATTGAGATTTCCTTTCATTTAATATTCTATTATTATAATCCATGATATTCTCAATATAAAAAAATATCTATATCTATATTCATTCTCAGTATATTGGTTGCATGTTTTTTCAAGTTAAATAATTTACCATTTTGATTATAATTAATGATTCAATTTCATATGTTGTTTATATGCCTTTATATGGATTTGAGATCACCCATTTATTTGTTCTCCTTCCAAAATTTATCAAGATGAATTCTTTCAATAATTGTCAATGAACCATTTTATCATCCTTTGATATTTTCTGTGATTAACTTCGAGGGTAATAAGGGAACCATGTACCAATCTAGTTCTTTATGTCTACTGAACTGGTTGATCCTTTGAAATGTGATCTCTTTTATGTATTCGATTTTTATCAAACAACAACATACTCTGGGATACAAGGTTTGAGGTTGTTACAAATTATCATAAATTGTATCACACATAATATTTTTAATTTCATTTAGATGATTTTTCTGATTATTGAATAATTACTACCTCAACATTGTGTATGAATATATAGAAATTACATAATTTCTAAAATTTATAAATAAATTACTTAGTGGAATAGAAATATTTTATACTATCAAGGAATACTTATAGTTAGGCCTATCTTCTGATTAACCCCTTATTAAAAACATTATACTTATTAAAAATAAGATTTTTACATTTTATCACATTCATTAATTTTAATATTATTTCAGTCATTTTCATTGACAAGTGTTTATTAAATAACTCAATTTTGGATGTTATGTGTTGAGGATTGACTTAAAATCATTCAATAATAAATGGAATGGAATGGAATGGACTTATCACTTATTTTCAATCCAAAGTAACCTATTTTACTATTTGCCAAGTTAATATATTTTAACACTGTTACTTTTGAAATTGTACAATAATAAAAGGGAATTTTTTAAAAAAATTGAACCCACTGATTTAAAATAGTTAATTCATTTTATATAATTCAATAACAATATATTTCAAGAAATTAATTATAAATTATTAGTTTAAAATGTATAAAAAACATCATTCTAATGAAGTTCCTTTTTTATCATATCAATAGATTTATTCTTAAACTAAGATTAGATGAATAATTTTTAAAATGATTAAAAAACATCATGTAAATAATATATAAATTTCGTTTAAATTATTCACCAAGATAAATTAAATATATTGATATGAATATAATTGCACACATAAAATAATTTTTTTTAAAAATGTAACATTTTTTAACTACATTTTTTAAAAGTCTCATAATTTGATAAATAATTAATAAATTTTTTAAATTAATTGATAGAATATTTTTCATTATTTAGTTATTATTATTCATTGTTTTCAATCTAATGACCATGAGATAATAGTCATGTTTAACTAATTATAATTTTTTTTGTAAAACACACTGTTGTGTGCTGTGAAAACAATCAATGAAATCAAATAATTTAAATAAAAAAATGGCATAAAAATATCATGATGTTATATTATATATCATGTTATTTTAATTATTTATATAGAAATATTAATTACGGATTATCCATTTATTTTAATGGAATGTGTACTTAGTTATTTACCTAGAAATATTTATTATGTATTATCCATTTATTTTGATGGCATGCGTGCTCAATTATTTACCTAAGAATATTGATTATGTATTATACAATGATTTAAATGGATCATGTGACAAATTATTAAAATTTCTATATTGATTATTATTATTAATCCATGATATATTCTACTATATGTAAACCTTGCAGATAATTTGAGATCACACATATTTTTTTTCCTTTCCCTAGGAATCCATGAAATTTATTATAATTACAATGTATGGATTTTATAGATAGAATAAATTTAAACTAAAAAAAGTTACGTTCTGATTTTTGTATTCAAATGTAATGTAAAACTCAATTATATTTATAGTATACAAAGAAAACTAAACTATTGATTCATTCAGGATAGATTCCCCATATCGTAGGCCAGTGTAATAATGTATGGAACTCGCTCTATGATACGAGAGACAATCACTATATACAGTCTCAATGAATGTTTAGTACAAACTGTGGGATCTAAATTTAGGGTAACATATATTATCGGACCTAACCCCTGTATATACGTTGAAGATTAGTATATAAGGAGATCCTAATTTTTTTGTAAGGTAGATATTATGGGGTTTTTACAATAAATACATCTTTTTTTGGATTATATATGTTGATTATGTTCTAAAAAATAGGTACCTAAGGGTAATAGCATAAAAACATATGGGTCGAACATGACTCATGTATTATGTCATATATTAAAATGGGCCTTACTATGCACCTAGATTCAAAATCCCATAGGATATTCATAGAAAAATTCATATTTTCTTTACAAATGTACCAGGGTAATCTTATAGTGTCTTATCATAAAGAGAATGAGTCTCAAAAGAATCATAAAATGTTTAATGTAAGGAAATGAAGGGAATAAATTAATAAATTTTTGATGAAAAACAAATATTATGATTGAAAGAAAGAAAAATTATCCTAGGGATCCATTTATACTTCATTTTTATTAATGTGGAGAATTAGGTAATTATCTACTCAATATCCTTATCTGAAAGTTAACTCTGAGGCCAAGGGAGGACCTATATTTAAATAAAATATATGAAGTACATATGTATTAGGATTCATGAATTATATTGTGTAAGTATTTTACAAATGGTATCTCAGTTATAAGAATCATGAAACATATTAATACTGTGTTAACATTTATAATAACATATGTATTAATTAACATAAGAGTAATGGATACCATCATTGGTTTATGAGTTTAAGGATGATCATTTGTTTGATTTCATAAACCTAATTTTTAGGTTTTTTGTGATGGGTTTTTACAATTATTAAGGTAATTTTGGAGAAATTTAGGGATGTATATGTTTTAGTGGAAAAAGTATTGGTGAAATAATAAATTTACATTTTTTAGAAATATATTTAAAGGTACGGATAACCTTTGGGATCAATATGATCTATAATTTAATTCTAATAATTGTTAAATAATATTACATTACAATGTGAAAAAAAATATTTGTATTGAAAACCATATTAAAAACGTTATTTAATGATAGATTTTATTTAAAGGATGTCCACTGTAATTTTCGGAAACATTATAGTAATTACAGTATAAGAAAAAAGACCACCCATATACTGGGTAAAAACTTGTCACATATAGAATGGTTGTGGGGATTGAACCCATGGCTGAATAAAATAAGGGTCTAATTACATACACTAACCTACATGATGTCCTGGTTAAGTGGACATTTTTTAGTTAATCTATTGTATGAATTAATATTAACGATGAACCAGTAGTATTACTTTTATGGTTAAGAGATTAATTTAATATATTGGATAAATTTTTATAACAATATTTGTTTTGTAAAATAGACAGGGACAAAAGTAAAAAAATTTAAATATTTTGTGGATATTATGGTCTATTAAAAGTTAATTTTTGTTCTTCATGTATGAAAAATTCATTTTTTGTTATTTATTTCTTGGAGTAAGGGTTGAATTTGAAATTGATCAAAGAACCACCACATGATGAAATTTTCCTTATGAAATATAAACATAAGAAATAGTTACATTTCCTTATATTATTAGATATCATAATAATTCCTCAACATCAGAAAAAAAAATATTGATATAAAATTTTGACATATTACCATTATTTCTGATGATATAAATGACCTTTTTCATACCTATTATGTTTATGGTTTTCAGGCCCATAAAATTCCCTTGATTGCTCAATTTATTATAATAAATTAACTAAATAAACCCTATAAGTCTTAATGCTTTTCATCCATGCTCACATCTTCACATGATGCTGGATTGATTCTACTAGGAAATTCAGTTGTGTTTTATTCTAGATTTCCTTCATACACACTTTTCTCAATTATTAAGAGGATATTTTATAAATTGTTTTAAAATATGTTTTTTAAAATGAGCAATTTTGAATTCATTAATTTCTAAGATTATGTTTAAATTTTGAGGATACAATTTATATAAAGATAAGATAATGTTATGAACCAAGATTTTAAAATAATAACATTGTAATTGATAGTTTATACGACACACAACACCAAATCCAAAAGGGAATATAAAATCCCCATAATTTACAATATATATTATATTTTAAATAAATTAAATAAAATTCAATGAATTAACTGATTAGATTATATTGGTTTCTATTTAACACTATGTTTATCTTTCATTACACACAACACTCAGTTTAGCTTGAATTATATAAAATACCTATTTAAAAAAAGTTAAATATTAGTAAAATATTATTATTTCATATAATATTTATCACCTATCTATTATAATGGTGTGTATTAATAGATATACATAAATTTTGAAAATTATTGTTATCTATTTATTACAAATGAACTATGAAAAATTTAAAATAAATAAATGCTTTCTGAAAACTATATTTCTGTGAAAGAATTTTTAATTAAACCTCACGCACATAATTTAAAATTAATTTTCACCACTTATAGAAATTTAATTTAATAAATAAAAAAATTTATTGAAATTTTAATATCAAAATTATGTTAGGGTTGATTATTGGGATGTTTTTAAATGTTTCCTTTTAAGACGAATAATGAAAAATAAATTATTTTAATTGAAAATAGGATTATCATTTAATTTATTAATAATGTTAAATAATATATTTAATTGATTTTTTTATAAAATTACTTTATTTATACATCCATTAATCCAATTTTTCATTTGGATCAATTTTATATATAATTTTCATATAAATCCATTTTAAACGTTTGATCAATTTCTCTTTAATAATATGTTATCTCGTCACGTCTGTGTGATTAATTTTATAAAAAATTATTAAAATTATTTGAGTTGAATAAAAAAATGTATTATATATTTTGATTAATGATAATTTATTTTATCTAAAAAGTCTGAACATATTTTTTTTAGAATGATTAGTGATAATAGTTAAAAATAATTACTAAGATTAAATTTAAAACATTGTTTTGTGCATTACATGTGATTGTATTAAACCTAATTTTATATTCACATTATTTTCCATTTAATAAAATGTATTTTATATTTATAAATATTTGTTATAAAATATCTTATATTTTTTAATATTATTATTAAATGATAAATTACCTAGTTAAATAAAAGATACAGGTTACAATGGTAAAAACTAAAAGGGGGAAAATTTAGTAAACATAATGTCTAAGGAATAAAAGTAAAAAGTATTTTTATTTTTGTTTTGTGGTGGTGTCCCATGACCAATTAATCCATACCCTATATTATAATTCAATTTTTGAGCCACATGAGGAAAGGGAGTCCTCTCAATAGTGAACACTTTGGAGTATTTACAAGAATTCCTATCCTCCTCAACAATAAAATTGAACTCACTCTCCCCCCTTCATCCAACTTTTAAACCACTTAGGTTGGGAAATAACTTAACCTAATTAGTTATAAACATCCCAAAAGTAATACTAGATGAATTTAGTTTAGAATAAATCCATTTTTTGGGATTTATTGCAAGCTAAAGATAGATACCAGAAAAAGACGTAACATTCTTCAATAATCATTTTTTATTAATTTATCCACCTCATTTATTTTTTAATAAACCAAAATTATATAATAAAGGTATAATCATCAATATAATATGAAGTTTTTATAAATTTATCATGATTTGAAATCATCTCCACTTACATTAAATTAGTTCTGAAATAATCGCTTGTGTGTACGGTAGACTACTGTTGGGCGAACCAATGTGGTTTGTTTTTCCATTTGCATCTCTAATGGTTGGGTATGATGATGTATATAAAGTATATTTATTATATTTATAAAATATTTATACAAACATATTCACTATATCATATATATATTTTCATCTTCCATTTTATATATATACAATAACGTCCCTCGTGTGAACGATAAACTACCGGCTCACGAAACGAAGTGTTTCACCATTCACTAATACTTGACGAGGAATATGATAAAGATAATGTTTATTATTATATGTCATATAAATTAAATAATTAATTTATTAATGAAAATTTTATAAATCATCAAATGTAATATTTATATTATCTTCTTTCTTTCCTTTTCACACATGTAAACATGGTTATATCATATGTGTATGAGTGAACTATCACTTTAAATAAGCGATGTGAATCTTTTTTCTTCACTACACATCATATGTTGTATATATATGAATATAATATGATATATATGATATTAGTATCAGTATATAAGGCTATAATATTTCTTAACCCATTTCTATAATTATAATTGAATAATAGAAATGTTACTCATGCGTGTGTATGACCTACCATCTCCATGGATGAAACATACTTTATTTTTCATATTCATTATTAATGATTGGTTTTACAATTAAAATTGATAAAAATTAATATAATTATATCATTATTATAATTCTTGATATGATAAAACATTATTATTTTTCCAATAGTAAGATCATTCATTGTGAAACACAAATTAGGAAACAAGGAAATTAACACATGAAACAACGACAATACTGAGGGATTATTCAAAAACAGTTGATGATATGTTATAAATGGATCATATAAGTTTTTAAAAAATCTAAAAAATGTTTACTTATATGTAAAAAACATGTATAAACTACTATAAAATATATTTATTAATGTTCAAATAAAAGGAAGCGTGAAATAATGGATTTTGCCTCAATTTCATTCCATTGTGGCACAGTGTAATGTTATGCAACAAATTTCATTAAAATTGTGTATATACTTCCACTTTTATATGTAACATCAAGACTAAATTGTAATTTATTATATTTTATGTTTTAATTTGAATTATTTCAAGAAGGGTATTTAAATTAAATGTTACGAAGTTGAAATGAATTTTATAACTCAACATATATTCAATAGGTTATATTACTTCATCGTCATATTGGATAGTATAATATTAGGTGTGTAGTGAATATTAATTATCATGAGTTTTATTCAAAAATGTGTTTATTTTGATTTATATTTTATAAATATATTATATTCATGGATTAATTATCACTTCAATGTTATGATAACATTTAGGGCTTCATTTATAATCCCATTCTCATTTACATTGTCTTTTTTTAAATTTACATTAAAATAGATTAATTCAAAAACCAATTAATTTTATTCTCATTTTGTTATTCATGATATTTTTAATGTGATAGAATTATTTTTAAAATATTTTTTACCAATAATTATTGATATAATAGTTTAATAAAATCTGACTTAATTTCTCTCTTTGGCTGGAAATATGTTTTCTACGAAAAATATGTCTTCTAAAAATGATTCCAAAAAGTATTTTAACCATTCAAAATGATTTATTAAAGTACGTTTACCCATATTTACTCTTAAAAAATCAATGGAATCGTATATCATTTTAAAAATAATTCTTCATTGGATTTAATTGAAAATTTTAAAAGAATCATCATATCATTTTCAGAACAATGCACCGTAAAAACTTTTTTATAGTTGAAAGGATATGATATTTTTAACATTTAAAACATGTACGAAATTACCCAGCATCATTTCCATCATTTATTTTAAACTAAATTTTCTTGTTTATAAGGATATTTTTATGTTTTTTTAGAATATATTTTCATTAAAAATTATTTTCAAATAGTTTTTCAAAATGAAATATATATTTCCATCAATAATGTATTTAAAGATCATTTTATTCAATTCATGTTCATAAAAGAAAAAACCCCTTTATTATTAATCTAATGGGTATATATTGACACAATCCTTATTGTTCTTATAGATGGATTATGATTATTTTGACCAAATATAATATTGATATTCATTGCCTTGTTTTATTTGGTAGCCATAAACTTTTCATTGACATGTTTACTTTCATGTGATCATTAGACAATAAATTTCATCTAAATATCCAAAATATTTATCATAGATATACTTATATCTTAAATTTAATTTCATTTATATATATAATGTTTTACATTGAATGTTTTTTGATTGAATGGATAATTATTGATAAGTCTATATCATTTACTCAATATTGATATTTTATGTAAAGACATTTATTTTTGAATTAAATAAATTATTAGTTATATGAGAAATGTTTTGAACCCATAGTGATTGGTGGGGAATGATATTATATAGCCACTAGATGAATCATCAGTCCCCATGAGTCATATTGGTTAAGATATCATTAAATGGGGGTTTACCTATAGTTTAAACCATATGGTGCAATGCCTGATGGAAGAGGTATCGTATCCCTAAGACATGATGTCCCGACGTTAAGATATGCCATCATTGAGAGTTAATTTATTATTATAGATGAAATTAATCAATATAAAATTATCTATGGATGCATTTAATTTTCAGTTCATTGATTAAATGGCATGATTACAATTTTTTTCCATCCTATATTTAAAATGCGTTATCTTGTTATGTAAATAGCATGTGTCCTTAGTTATTTACCTTTCCATGTTGATTAAGACTTATCTAGTTATTTAAATGGAATGTTTTATAAATTATTTTCCATTACATATATATTACTCCTAGTGCCATTATTTATTTGGAAATTTTTACCTATTATTTAACATTCAATATTTATTAAGATTATTGATTCATGATAGCATTTATTGTACTTAACCCTTTTAATGAATTTGAGAAGTCCCTTATTTTGATTCCTTTACATAGAATGAAATTTAGTTTATTGTGATTGATATAAAGGGATGTGATATATTGAATATAATTATTCTCAAAAAATATAAGTGATACTATTTTTATTCAAATGTAATGTACGACCCAAGTATGTATCTAGTTTACCGTGACTACAAAGCTATGAATTCCCTAGGGATGTGATTCCTTATATGTTATGCCATGTAATAAAGTATGACATTGGTTATGATATATTTGGGTTATAATGGCTAAATAAGATCCCTACTAATCCTATATTATATATAAATCATATTTTATCCAATGGTAATTGTAAATAAAATTATATTAATTTTATGTTTAGAGAAATTCCAAGTGCCCCCATCCCCTTTCTTATAAAAGGGAATATTTTATTTCCATTAATTCACATTGCATAACACATTTAGTTCAAACAATATCTACCAAATCCATTACTAACATCCAAAATCAAATTCTATAGTACTTATTTATTGAACAATACTAAATTCAGTGGTCTAAATGTGTAATGAAATAGAGGTTCTTAGAAGAAGATGAATCATTCTTAACAGTGAATTTCTATTTTAATTATTCTTAGACATAATAAAAATATTCAATAACCATGATTATATAACAAAAAAATATTACACATAGTGAGGTATATTTATGTCAATTTCACAACCTATATCAATATACCATTAAATAAAATGGTAACTGAAACTATCATTCAAGTGTACTGTGGACTACCACATAGTGAATCGATGTAATTTTTTACCACCACCATTCTTGATGGATTGTTATAAAAATTTATTTAATAAATATATGTTATGTCAATATCATATTTATCTTTATAAAATTATAATATATCATTTAATTTCTAATCATTCTATTTACTAAAAAATGATAATGTAATTTGTGAGAACGTGTGGACTACCCTCCCATAAGCAATATGATACATTTTTCATCCCCAAATCACATGGATGATATAAATTATTATATTAAGACAAATGTTATTATATTTAAGAAATAATTATAATTCATTAAATTTAAAACATTTATTAACTTCTATCATTAGTGATTATTGAAAAATGGAAACCTTAATCATGCATACTTACGACCTTCCATGTCCATGATTGTAATTTAGTTCATTTTTCATAACCATCATTTTAGATGTGTTTAAATGTATAATTGATATAGAATGTGTAAATTGTTTCATGTTTATTATTCAATATATGAAGTAATATGGACTAATATATCCATAGTCAACCTACAAGATTTATTTGAGACTTGTGAACATAATATCATTAAAATATATGATATAAACCTTAAGAACTATGAACTTATATATGAAATGTAAATAAATAAAATAAAATGATTAATACGAATGAAAATGTTAATCATGAAATTATATAATTAATAAAAAAATTATTAATAATTATACAAAAACATATGGGTTTAGTAGGACTCATGGTAATGGAATTTTGATTAAAAATCGACTCATAATGTTTCCCTTAAATCTCATCTTCATCCTGGATTATATTTTTAAATTTTTTTTTTGAAATTTTAACGTTCAAATAATAAATTAATAAAGAACATTTTATGATATCTTTAAATTAAGTTCAATGTTCTTAAAAATGAATCTATTTATTGAATGTTTTACATCTCCTTATAAAATACAAAACAATGTTCTACATTATGGTATACAGTGAAAATGACTTCTCACACCACAATAACCATTATTTGATGCATTTATTACTGTATAATATTTCATTTATTCTTCATATAAATCCTGTATTTCACTATTTATAGTTGTTTTTGTATTTAAATGTTTCATTAAGAAAAAGGGGTATTTTTATATTTGAAAGTGTTTTTCACACAGGTATAAAATATATTTTCAATGGTTTCATTCATGATATGGGACTTGGTCACAGTATATAAATGTTTGAGCCCCATTATAGAAAACCAGTTAGACTGATATAGACTATAATATAGCTTCTCCCAATATCTCCCTAATGTATTGGGTTAGGATTATGTTCTTAGAAAAATTATAATAGAAATATGTCATATATTAATTCCAATTATAAGGGGTTTTAGGGGTTTTAAGATGATGATGTATCAAGGAACCTATATAATTTTTTCATTTGAAATATGTTTTTATAGAAATAATGTTTTTTAGAAAGGCATGATAATTATATGTTTAAAGGAAAAATGATGTCCATTTTAAATAAATAGAATGTTTTTAGGAAAAGTATTTTCATGTTTTTTTATTTTTCTCAATATAATAAAATATTTTTAACTTTTTATGTCCCTTATTAATATTTATATTCTCAACAAATGTTTTAAAATATTTTTACATGGGTTTAACGTTGGTTAAGTGAATGAAATAAGTCTGGATGAATGTCATGAAGACATATCATGATAATAAATCATTTATTAGTTTACAAGTATTATATTGGTAATAAAATGGATTCTATATAGAAGTGTCATTATTATAATTTATTAGATTGTTCAGTAACTTTTATGAACATACTCTCTAAAAATCCAAACCCAAAAATCATTTCTATTGAAAGAAAATGAAATCTGGTATAAAATAAATATATAATTTCATGATTTAGATCATGTCTATAAAGAAGATTTCAGATAATGAGAAGTATAGGATACATTCCATGTTGTTGGATATAAATATTATTTCTAAAATGACATGATTGAGCTTTAGGTTATATATTTTTTCCTTGTTTACCTTTTGGAGGTTCCATTAAATTTTTTTTTTGAACATTTTACTGGTATTTTGGCCATAGAAAACCTCTGCATCTAGAAGTATCATATCAAATTGAATGATTTATAAGGAAGGATAATCAATGAAGAAATCAGCTAATTCATACCCTTTGACAACCTATATTTCACAAATTTAATGCCGTAATAAAACAAATAACAACACATGGAGCTGGTTTTTTAGATAACATTGGGAGGATGAAAATATATTTAAGTTGGTTCACACGGGAGAACATGCAGACTTCATGATGCTTCATATTACTCCTAATCTATATTATTGTGAAGATGAGTATGTGGTAGTTATTATCAATATCGAAATATATGGTCTTAATATATATCATTTTTTGGATGAGATTGTTGAAAATATTTTTTTTTCCTGCATCATTCTTCTCTAAGAGGAGAACATAAAGATATCATTCTATGCTATAAAAGTATATGATAAGTGGATTAACTTATACCGATATCATGAAGACTATTGGATACATCCAATAATTCTTTAGGTCCTAAAAATATCCTAGGATATACTTATACCATTTGTAGGTGAATCCCTTATTTATTAACATAGTAAAGGGGAGTCATTTTTTGGCAAGGTGTTCTATGAAACACATGATATAAGTGAAGTTACAATTGATCCCTCTAAATTTTTTATGATTCAGAGGAAGTGTAATTCCATGTATTATAATAGAGGTATCTTGTTCAACCATATTTCCATGGGGATATACTATAATGAAAATAAATTTCCCTAGTGATACTCCCAACGAACATTTCTTATGATTCATCTTCAAACTATGGTACTAAAATATCTCAACGATTGTTTGATTATTTATGAGGTGGTCATAGAAATGGCATGATTTAACAACTAGGTCATTGAAATATCAATCTTTGCTTCATAGAAAGAATGGATTAAATATGAAATGAATGTTGAATTGGTATGTGGTTCATTCATTATTTAAGCAAAGGACATGACTGAGTAGAGAAATATCACTTGAGGTGATCCAATGATTGTGAAGTCCCAATATTTAGTGGAAATATTAATCTAGTAATACCATGTATACACATACTTAAAGGAAAAGTATTAGATGTCAGCATTTTCATCGATCCAAGGGGTTTTTATCAATACTGGGGAATATTCTTCTAGGTAGTGATAATTAAGGCCAATAAAATCAGTTAACATCCTCACCATCCCATTCATTTTCTCAATAGAATTGATTTTGGAATTATATTTTTGTCCCTACACCTATTTAAAATTTTTCTTTGATTAAATTTTCAACTTTTTATTCTACATCAGATGCATGAAAAAAGTTAATTCTCCTATATAACTAATTAAAACGTTAGTGTTAATTTTAAAACACGGATTATTAGTATCCCAATCGGTTTTTATTCTAGGAATCTCTGTATAATTCCAATAAAACTCATATAGATGTGGATTTAGAATAAAAATATATATCTCATGCTGCTTGTGGGCTTTGGAAACACTAATAAATGTAGCCCATGGTTCTTCTTCAATTCTGAAATTCAACTACCTAATGTAACATCCCAATATTTTATTGTATGTCACATTAAAATTTAATCTATTTGATAACTTATGTTTCACTCAACACAATTTAAAAATCAACGACATACTATTAAATATCATCAAGACCGTCAAAATAGTACTATGACCGTTTTCATAGCAATCTAGCCATTTAAATAATAACCTCACCTATGAATGTTTAAATAAAATTTAGGTATCTCATATGTGAAAATATGATATGTTTATATAATGGAATAAGTAAATAAATGTTTTTATATTGATAAATTAATGGTTGGTGTTTTTCAAATTTAAAATATTTATTTAGAATTTTAAAATTAATGTAGTGATATAAAATATTGTTTTTCACTAAATATATTCATAAATTGATATATGTTTTTCATTATAACTAAAATATCATTTTATGAGACCATAATTATTTTTTCAAAGTGTTATAAAATATGTTACGAAATTAAAATATTTATTTTTTGATAAATGATTACATTATTTAAAAATCAAATTTTTATTATTTGCAAAATTATTTTCATAAAATGGAGTATATGTAGTAAATCTACAAATCTAAAAATGGTTTGGTTTTTTTAATTTTCTAAAATATATGATTATTATATGAATAGAGGAATATGACCATTTGCCTTATTTTACATTATAAGTAATTAATTGAATTATTGAGTCATGGATGACGTATGTATGAGGTAATAACCCATTGGTTAGAAATAACGTACACTACATTCTATATTTAGTCATGAAAATCAGCACTATTGATAGTCCTGATCCGAATAAATAAATAATAATAATAATAATCAAAAAAATACACCTTCCCTTCAATATAAACACCACCCCTCACCACCATTTCGTCTCACACCTTTAGTCCTTTATGATTGTATAATTTCTACTAAATTATTTTATAAATCCATTTCACTATGTCGAAGTCCTCCTTGTCTTTTCAAAAGACCAAATCCAATTTTCTTATGGAGGTTCCCATAGAGACAAAATTCAGAAGTTTAAATCCTCATTCATATTTATAAATTTACCTTATTTTCTTATCCACTCCTCAAATACCCTATAAAAAGATTAATTTTAATGAAAATGTCATATAAAAAATGCAATTTTGTTTTGATATTTTATTATACTTCATAAAATCCCTTCTTCTATGCTATTATTATTTTTTAAATGAAAACATTATACAAGATTTGTTGATTCACCGCCTTCGGGGACGACGAGTTTTAATTTTATTTTACCACCTTAAATAATGGTCATAAAACCTCTATTATAGTGAAATAATATTTTAATATACATATTATATTTCATAATATTTTCTATAACTAGTATATAAACATTATTTTAAAAAAAATACACATATATTTTATCATTGTAAAAACCTCTAAAATAAGTCATGATGTTTTCCTCATAATTTAATATAATGAATCATCCTCATACTATATACCCAAATGATATATGGTACCATATCAACTTTTAGATGTTCATTAATACTAAATAATTTCACTTCTACAGTTTTTATCCCCATTTGAAGAGAACTCCCATATCTTTACTGAAGGGAACCAACAAAAAACCCTGAAATAAACACTCCCAACATAAAAAATTTAAAAAAATTTACTCATGTAAAAAGATATAAATAAACATTATAAAATTATAATAAATAAATTATACTTTAAAAATTTTATATAATGGGTAATTAATGTATCTAAATTGATTATCTAGGACATTAAGTACAAGTTCATAACTCTTTCAGAAAGAAAGTAGGGGTTTCTCCTCTCAAATTATTTATGTGATATATTCCTGATTCAACCCTTATTTATTTTTGGTTGGGTACATATTTTCATTTAATATATCATATAAGGAATCTATTTAAATTTATGTTGTTCAATTTTTCTTTTTATGATCATTATTTTTATGGGGAAAAAAGTTCAATTATTTACAAGGATATTTTAATTGAAATTTTTTTCTTTTATAATTAATTTTTTTTGAAAAAAAACTATAACAAATTATTTATTTTTTCTCATAGTAATATCACTATGATTTTATTACTGAATTTTCAAATATTTCAGTACCCATTATTCAATATTATGTTTAATTGAGTTTTATATCTTATGATACAATCTAACATATTTTATTAAATCATTTATGATCAATTTGACTACATATTTTCTATTTTAGTTCAATTAATCATATTACACAGGATATTTTATGATTATTTTCATTGTTTGGGGAATGTTATTTCATATGTTATTTTAAATATTAATATATATGTTTATTATTTTTCACCCATTTCATATGAGGAATGCATTGGTCAATGTTTGTGATGGGAGGGCCCCTATATAGCCCCTCGATGAATCGGTAGGTCTCGTGAGATAATCTTGTTTGGGTATTGGATAATGTCATACCCAATTATGTATGGAGTCATGGGGGATTATTTTACAATATGTTTATGATGTCCCTCATTATGAGATCAGTTATTTATAATATATTTTTTCATTCAACTTGTATAATATCAATTATTATGTTTCATTATAATGTGATTATTTATATGGAATTATTTGATCACATTTTGGCCCTTACATATTGTGATCAATATTATGATTTATGGAAAGGTTCTTTTAGTTATTCTCTTTTACTTATATTGTAGGTTTATTTATGATATATTCTGCTGTATGTATACAACTTTTGATCATCCGATCTCAAACCTTTATTTTTTCACCAGGATTCCAAGATATATATTATGATTGACATGCATGGATAATCTATGAGAATATGGATGTTTCAAATGGAGTTAATTTGTTTTATTTCATTTCATGTTCTAATATAATACTTATGTTTGTATCTAATTTTCCAAATCTACTAAACTATTCGGTCATCTAGGATGATATAGCTGGTACATAGTACCGATGTAGTAAAGTAATTCATTAATTCCAGGCTACTAGGGTTGAGATCTGTAAACCTGAGATCATAGACGGTGGTGGATATGCCTTCATCAAATGTGAGATGGTTGTTCCTAGGGTCATCATGTTCTTCTTCCAATATATTTTTACAAGAATATCTTGTTATGTTGGATAATTTGGAAGCATCTATATCGCTATTGAGATGCATGTTCCCAAGAGAAGAAAAATTAGCCTCATAAACTACTTGTGTCATTATGGGGTGATTCTAGAGATTCTTTTGATCCTTCAATCTACTAACAAGATAAGGATATGAATGTAAATAAAGAGTTTTATGTAATGTATTTGGAGTATTTTTAATTTCTACCAAATGGAATGAGTATATTTTCATATCTTGATTGTAAATTAGTCTAGATATCATTTGAATATGCCACATTATTTGATAAAATAATTAGTGAAATGACATGGGCTAGTGATGTTTACTAATTATAAAATCTCACTGGGAATTATTACTCTACCATCATCAGGTCTATTTGATGTACATAGTCATTATTAATCATACCCAAAGGGTTTTTAGTGGCGTTACCTATGATTTTGGTAGAGACAACCATAACTCAAACTTCATGCTTAGTTAATAAGGTTTTCTTATTACTTTTTTATTTGGTTATGTTTTGGACGTCACAAACACATTTTATTAAGGTAGATTATCCTTATCTATGAATTATTTTCTAAATGAAAATTTTCTTTCTTGATCAAATTTTTATCTATTCTTATGTTTTCATTGTCATATTAGGCATTTTCGTCAACCATGATTAACTGTTTTTTTCTTAAGCCATAAATTTTTATCCCTATAAAAAACATAGGAATCGTATAGTTCCTTAGATACCGAGTCTTTTTATTTTTAGACAACAAATTCAATGAAATTCAGACTCCATATTCTCTAAAAATTAGAGTCTGAATTCTAATAAAATCAGGTATTGAATTCTTTAAAATTTAGACTTTAAATTCACTAAAATTATGATTCTGAATTCTCTGAAATTCAGAAATTTAATTCTCTAAAATTAAGACTTCAAATTCTTTGAAATTCATACTCCTAATTCACTAAAATTTACAATCTCAATTTCTCAAAATTCACGCTCTGAGTTCCTCACAATTTAGAATACAAATTTCTCAGAATTTAGAATTTGGATTCTTCAGAATCTAGACTCCAAATATCCAATTTCTCCAAAATACAATTGTATTTATTTTTACACTCCTATTATTTTTCTAGATTCTAATTTTTCAAAAAACAATTTTGCTACTTTTCTTTCCTAACATATTTTTTCAATTTTATTGGGTCTTAGTTTCTTAAAATTAATTTCAATTTCCTTATCTATTATTGTTTTTGAATCATGATAATGTTTCCCATGTTTTTATTACAAAAAACAATGTTGTACAATTTATTTTCAACTAATCCTTTGTTGAGTGACATGTGTAGATGTCCCTTCAAAATTAAAGGAAAAATATGTCCATTTGAGGAGGGAGCTAACCGTTGATGTTTTTTCTATAAATAGGAGAACATTTGAACAAACTCAGTATTTCACTAGATATTACACGATGTTATTCTCTAGTGTGATTTCTAGATAGATAAACTCGTGTTCCCTTTTGGAATCTATGAACATTTTGTTCCACCATGAAAAACATGTTCACATGTGCATAGTGTAATTCTAATTGTTGATGTATACAATTGGGGGCTTCGAGGGATAATAAGATAGAGGGGCTAACTACATTAAAGTTCAAGGACTTATGAGGATAGGAATACAGAGGTGCTAACTATCTTAATGTTCAAATTCATGTAGGGATAAAAAGACAAACTTCGATATTCATATTAATGATTTACTTTGGCATGGGTAAGATAAACTTTATTGAATATATAAATCAAGGGACCTTTATCCATGGTTGTTGGACACCCTTCTATTTCAGTTAAATTATTTACTACTAATTTATTTATTTTGTTACAAGTTTTTATTTCCTCTAGAATCTTGTTAATGAAATAATGTATAACATTCTATTAATTATTTATACTTATATACTCTGATAAATAAGATTATATACACTTTATGGTATAATCATTTCATATGTCAACCTTTCTTATGTTTCTTTTCTGATTCCATATTTCTGGATCCTAAGAAGATTGTTTATTAGTTAAGAACGAAGGAGGGTTTTCTAATTCCCCCTTTTTAACTTTTTTAGTCATAGATTTCCTTTTAGTCATAAAGTGGAATGTTTTCTAAATGTACAATTAACAACCCCCCCCCCCTCTTGTAGTTGAGCATCTACATCTATATTTCGATCCTACAGCTGGTATCAGAGAAGGTCTCTAAAATTTTAATTCTTATATATATGTTTTCTTGCTTAACCTATCATTTCATTGAAAAAAGTATTTTTTTTCTTATTGAATGATAGGAATGAACATTGGTTCAATCAACAACATAAATTCTAGTAGAATTTCCATCATTGATGATAATTATTATGTATACTAGAGAAATAGGAGGAAGTATTTTTTAATAAAAAATTGAGTTGAAAACAATGTCGCGCACACTGTAGATTACAAAATTCTAGACAAAGAAGTCTGAACATTCATCAACCAAGAAAAACAAGAATATCAACAAAATTATAAGGTACTCAATACACATTTATGTTCCATGACCAGGAATATATATTGTAAGATATCATCATGGGAAGCATCCAACTGTATTTGTAAGAAACTTAAAGTATGAATCTTTTGAACTTCTAATGTGATAAAAACTAGAAGAGCTGTGTTTAGATCCAAATATCATGGATTTTTATTTCCATATGGAGAACCATCCTGCAATGTGAAACAAATATTTATGGCTATTTTCATCAATATTAAATCTATGGGAGAGAAAGGACTTTATAATAATGTTCTTATAAAGAAGTTACATGATATTATTCCCAGGGAGTGGGAATCTAAAAGGAAAGTTGATGATGGGAAAAGAAAAGTATCTAACAGTACACTTGATGAGTTATTTGGAATAATTCATTATTATGAAATTATTATAAAGAGATATTTTAATTTTAAAAAGAAAAATATTAGTAATGGAAGTGTTTCTTTCACTACTACATCTAAATATAAGACTTCAGAAAGGGTAACTCGATCTAAATCTAAGAAAATTGTTGTTATATATGAATCAGGTGAAAATGATCACTATGAGAATAAATTAGCCTATCTTGATCGAATGATGAATAAAATTGTGGGAATGAAATATTTTCATTATAGATATAAGAATAAAGATAGAAAGTACAAGAATTATTATGAAGTAAATTGTTATGAATGAAAAAGTTCTACACATATCAGAATTGATTGTCCAATCCTTATGAGATAAGATAGAAATCATAAGCATTCTGAATGAAAAAATATTTACAACAAATGTATGGAAAAAAAAATATTTAAAGCTAATGGCACCTAGAGTTCTAGTGGTGGTGACTATTCTTATGAATTTTAGGAATGTGAATCTTCTGGTTAGAGGAATATTGGTCTTATAGCCACATTACATTTGAAAATAATTTTCTCATGGCTAAGGTAAACAATTATAACTCTTTTATCAATATTTAATTTAATTCTAATTTTCCTAAGGATGAATACTATGAGACTTCAAATTAAGAATGTTATTTATCAAAAGATAACACCATACCATCATTTTATGATGTTTCTATATTTTCTAAATTACATGAGAATGAAAACTATATGATAAAAATGAAACTGAGAAACAAATTTAAGAATTTTTGTTTTAAGAAAAGAAGTATCAGATATTTCTAATGATCTTGATCAGAAAACATTTTATTTTGAAAATGTTTCCAAAACCCTTATGGATGTTAATTCAGAGAAGGATAAATATTCTAAGTATCTTGAAAATTTTATTTCTATGAAAAATGTTTTATAGGATAACTCAATTTTACAAACAATGAAAATGATGATTAGAATATAGTCATTAGAATAAAATATAAAATTTTGTCTTTAATGAAACATTAATCATATTTCACTTTTGGATGGAAAGAATATGATAAAATATATTCACAACTTCATTTTATTAGGAATAGTTCTTGATATGGTTATACTCACCCAAAACAAATTTTTAGTCATAATTATTTTATTCCCCAATGTGCTCCTTTGTGCACTAATTTTCAATGTGGTGGAAATTGGGAGAAAATTTATTATAAAATAACACACAATCCTTATGTTTTCAAAAATCATACTTTTCTATGAAAATGTCAATACTAAATTTTTTACATTATTAAATTTCTAGATCTAAGATTGTTCAGATTCTGAACCACTAGCATTTTTATATTTCAAAAAATTAAGTAAGTACCAACAAAAACACATGGTACAAGGATATTGGATATTCTTGGACATGACTAGTAAAAAAACTTCTTTGAAAATACTATAATGAAAAATGTAATAAAATTACCATTTTGACATAATACTCAGGGAGAAATTGTTTGTATAGGTAACATTGTTCATCTTGAAAAAGATTTAATTTTGAATATTTTATTAGTTAAAGGCAACAAGAAAATCCTTATAAACATTATCCTATTATGTGTTGATGGTTACCTTGTGAATTTTAGGAATGAAAAATGCTTTGTACAAAATTATAAGGAATAGTTTATTTTATATTCCCATAGGCACAAGAATGTTTATACACTAAACATAGAAGTCCTTATGTGCCAAGATCTACCTTACCTTAGTACAATTGATGTTCAATATGAATTAAGGCATATAAGACTAGGACATTGTAACCATATGAACCTATGTAGACTCTCAATGAAAAGATTTTTTTAGGATCTAGTGAAGATTATATTGGATTATTTAAAATTTTGTGATCCATATCAATATGGAATGGAACATAATTCATGCTTTAAATTAATCAATGATGTATAAACATCTGATTCCATATAGTTAGTGAAAAAAGTATATTTTATGCCCAACACATAATCGATGTGTTGGAGGCTAATACTATGTATTTGTTTAGATGATGATTAGACCATATTCACCTAGTTCTATTTTTGAGAAAGGAAATATGAAGCGTATTATTATTTTAAATTTTTTTCTTCCAAAGTAAAAAATGAGAAAAATAAACCATTGATAACTATTCATAGTGATACTAGGGGAGAATTTCAATATTTTGATTTTTAAACTATTTGCAATAGGAATGGAATTACTCATAACATCTCATCTCCAAGAACTCCAAAACAAAGTGTTGTTGTTGAATGATGAAATATAATTCATCCAGACATAAATAGGACCATGTGGATTGAAATTTGTATATCTAAACACTTTTGGCATGAACATGTTAGTACTTACTGTTATACTCTAAATCGAATTTTAATCAAACCCTTTCATAAGAAAACGTCTTATGAATTATTGATTGGTCTAAAACCAAATGTTTCTTGCTACAAAATATTTGGATGAAAAGTATTCATTTTTAATACTAAGATAACATAAATAATTTCACACCCATGTATGATGAAGGAGTTTTCTTAGTCTATTCTACTACATATAATTCTCATCATGTTTTTGATAAAAATTCTTATACTGTTGAAGAAATAGAGCATGTTAAATTTAATATAACTGATCCTTCTTTTAAAAAACCACACCCAACATTCTCAGAAGTTTTTTGAAATAATTATTATCAATCTTTTATAGAATATTCTTATAATGAGGAAAATACAAAATAAATATTTCTAATGAATTAACCCTATAAGTACAAGTTGTAATTTATGAAATGATGATTAAAACTAGAATATCTCTCCCAATTAGAACCCAAAAGCACTGATGATGCTTTTAGTGATGATGATTTGATTAAATCTATTCAAGATGAACTAAACGAATGCATGAAAAATAAAGTCTAAAACCTGTTTGAAAGACCAATGAAAACATTTGAAATTGATGTAAAATGGGTATTAGGAAATAAATGTGATGAAAATGGAATCATAGTAAGAATGAAATAAATATTAGTTGCTAATGGATATAATCATAAAAAATAATAGACAATGAAGAAACCTTTGATATAGTATCTTGACATGAATCTATTTGTATTATTCATTCTGTTGAAACAATTTTTCATTTTAATCCTTTTCAAATGGATGGGATGTGTGCTTTCTATATTGGATATGTTCAAGGTGATGTTTATGTTGGATTACCTCATAGTTTTGAAGGCACAAAACATCCTATTTTTTTTTCAATCTTTCCAAAGCATTATATGAACTTAAACCATATCTTAGAGACATGTATTATAGACTTGCAAGATTATTGTTACAAAAAAATTATGTAAATAGAACTGAAGATCCAACCATTTTAAGAAAGAATGAAAAGAAAAATGTTTTGATTTTTTAAATTTATGTTGATAAAATCGTATTTGAATTCTATCAGCAATCATTTATAGATTCATTTCGGAATATTATGAAATCTGAGTTTGAGATGAATATGATGGGTGAGTTAACATTTTTCCTTGGTTTTAAAATTTCTCAAAAACCAAAATGAACCTTTATATATCAAAATATATATATTAATGATCTTCTTAAAATGTATGGATATGAAAACTCTAAATTTATAAGTACTCCAATCAGTATTTCAAACTCACTTGATCTTGATGATGCTGGGAAACCAATAGATCAAATATCTTTTAGAGGTATGATATGTAGTTTTTTATACTTAACAGCTAGTCATCTGGACTTAAGGTTTTCTATGAGATAATTTGAAAGATATCAATATAATCCAAAGGAATACCATTTAAATTAGTTAAAATAATTTTTCATTATTAAATGGGAAACATGGATTTAAGACTATATTATTCTTCTAGAAATGATTCTGTTTTAAAATGTTATTCGAATGTTGGTTTTGGATGTTTTATAATGGATAGGAAAAGTACATATGGATGTTCTCATTACTAAAGAGATTCATTAGTTTCTTGTTCATGAAGTAAGGAACACTCAATAGCACTTTCCACTACTGAAGCTGAATATATTGCAGTTGGAAGTTGTTGTGCTAAAGTGTTGTGCAGGAAACACACACTCACAGACTATGGCATGAGTTTTACTGATACATAGATATTGTGTTATAATACGAGTTACATTTCCCTAAGAAAAAAACCTTTACATCACTCTTGTGAAAAGAATATAGATATTAGGGATCACTTTCTTAGGGATCACTCACTCAAAGGAGATATCATTATTTAATTTATTGAAATTCATGATCAACATTCTGACAGTATTTTTCAAAAAACCCCTCTGATGGATTTCAATACAATAAAAAAAGTTAGGAATGATAATTGTACAGTAATCTTAGATAATTAATTTTTTTATTAAAACCAATATCTTCAAATTAAGAAACCATTTTTAATAGGGGGATTATATGTGTTTATTATTATAAAAATTTATTTTACAATTTTTTGCGGAATGTAAAATCTATCCATTCCCTAAAAAAATATTTTCAGAATTTAAATTTTTTCTCTTTTTCGTAATAAATTTTTGAAAAGATAAATTTTTTTCATTCTTTAATATAAAATTTTGGAATCTATGTACTTCTTGAATAACTTTATCAATTCTGTTATTTTTTCTATAGTAAATACAGAACGAATGTTTCCATACCAACATTTTCATATATTTTATTCTTGTTCATATTTCTATCTTGTTTTATGAATATACTCATCATATTCACTTCCCTTAAATATTATTTTTCTTTAAAACCACAAAATAAAAGATCCTTCAAATCCTTATTTGGAATTAATTTCAATTGTAAGATCAGATCAAATTTATATCAAATGTTGGATTGTTTTGGGAATTCGAAGTGTTTCCACAAAGCCTATATAAAGCCCCACCATATTCATGCCTCAAATTGGGATTCAAGTGATTTTGTTCCAATGCTCTATCACCCTTCAAATAAGTCATTAATATTTATTAGTTTCAATAAATTCTAGATGATTCTTGAAATTTCCTCTCTAAATCAAACAGCCTCAAACAAGGAATTGAATGACTGGAAAACTTATAGATAAAGGTTGGTCGAAACCAATTTATTTTTTTATGTATAATTCATGGATATCAAAATTTATAAAGAATAATAATTGGAAATTCCTTTCTGTATCCAAGACAAAGAATCATGATCTAGATTATAATGATATAATTATTAAACTCTATGATTCTGTATTTTTTTATAAATAAGGAGGAAGAGAAAAGTTTTCATTTATGATTTATTGAAATACCTATTCGTTATCATTCAACATGGATGAAAATATTTCGGTTATTCCTTAGGATGGTGAAGCAACATTTCCCTATTACATGCTTCCAGATAACGAAATATTTTTTGAGAAGGTAAAGGAAATTGAGTTCCACATACTCAATAGAGTAAAGTATCCAAATATAAATCACCTTAAAACCAACTACATATTTCCAGAATTATTGATTAAATGATTTATCATTTGGAGAAGTGTATATAAGGATTCCCTCAAGAAGTGTGATATTTTTATGATGGATTTCCTGGTGAATCTAAGAAATTTAAATATTATCATGTATATACTATTATCTATTTAAAATTTCAAGAATGAAACCCTTATGTATCAGATAATTATTTATCCAACAATTTAATCAATAATCATTGTTTATTATCTTTAATACATCAAAATTTCTTACAGTTCAAAACCCAAAACAATTAAAATCATGTTGTTCCGTGATGATACTATATTAAAGAAGAAAATAATATTCACTATTATGATAGGGGAGTTATATGATCTTTCAGAAATTTAAATTCATGATTTATGCAAGAAACGGGATGTAGGGGAAACATCCATGAACACCCAGAAGAAATGAAATGAAAAAAATAGAAGTAAAAGAAAAAGAAACTATTCTAAAATCACAGTCAGCTCCACTAAATATGGAAAAGGTCCTTTTCTGATTAATTGGGCGCTAATTGGAGAGATAAGAAGGAGAAGAAAAAGGATGGAGATGTATGTTTTCATTTAGGCCATACTGAGGAAAAATTGTTAATAATTCAAATTGTTAAAGAACATGAGAGGATATAAAATGAGAAGATGATAATGCAGAAAATGTTTGAATTCAAAATTTTCAATCATTTACTAAGATATATATATAAATATTATAAATAGATCCAAGTACTGGAATCCTTCCTTCAAGATTCAGTAATATTAGAAACTCCGAGAAAGAAATTTTCAATACTGGAACCCATTGATGAAGACAAAATAGCTCAGCAAGAAGAAGAATATGAAGAAGTATAGGAAAAATAGATTGAAGATGTTGTAAAAATTATAGAGGAATACCATGATAAGGAAAGTCCTTTAGATAAATTTTCAATCATAAATTCAAAGGTTGAATCAACAAAAATAATTTCCAATGATTGATATGATGATGAGTAAGATGATTTTTATAAACCTAATGATGATGAATGTAGCAATCGTGATTTCATTCATCCTAAAGATATATTAGAATGTACTGATAAAGATAATTTTGATGATGATATGATAATCAAAGTCTCTGATATCATTCATGAGGATCTGAAATATGAGAAAGAAATATCTAAAGCTATTAAAGGAAAGAAAATTGTTAATTATTTTCCTAGAAATTTTTTATTTGTGAAATCTATGAATTTTTTAATGTGAATATCCTAGAGGAAAACTGATGATCTTGAAAATTATTCCTCACCAACATAGGACTCTGCATCCGAATATTCATCTTCCATGTGACTGGATTTTTTCTTTCGGTAAATGATGAAGATAGTGAATACAATACCCTTATTTCCTAGTATCAAATTGAGATATTAGTTGCTTCATAATTCTATCAATAAGATATCAGATTCAATATCAATGCTCATTAAAATTTTTATCAATCAGGAAGTGGATTTCAAATATTTTCTTATTGGTTATGATGATAATATGAGATCATGATATTAAATAACCAAATGTTCTAATACAATAATTGATGATATGAAAACCACAGATGATTTATAGGATTCATTAAATAATTCATTGATATATTCGATGACATGTTCAAGAACGTCACAACATGTTTTTCAGAGAAGCTAAATCTTGAGATGGCTACCCGAACTCAAGAGGAAGAGATCTGAATGGAAAACTCAAAATAGTTGCTCTAAATTTGAAAATACAAATAGAACTCTAGGAAGAGTTGGAAGAAAAATTAAATCATCAAGAATAGGTGGTATGGTCGCAACATTAAATTCTAATTCCCCAAGTATAATGAATCAAATTTTTCGAGAAGGAGAATCAGGATCAGGATCTGCTGCCCAATAATTTTGAAGATGATCACACAAAGATGAATAAGTTAAAGGCAATGTTGAGGAAGCTTATACCTAAGGAAACAAAAGATGAATTATTTTCAATACAATCTGATCATTTTTTTAATTTTCCATATAATTTTTTCATATCTTAATTAAATTTTTCTTCCTCTACATAGTATTGACATCTATATTCCGAACCTTTTACGTAAAATTTTATTCATTCCCTCCATTCCTTTTTGAAAATCACAAAAGGTGTGAAATAAGTATCAAAATAATATTATGTGAAAAATAATATAATTCCCTAATGAAGTGGGAGATTATGTAATGGAGATTACGTAAATAATATTTTCTTAAGTAATGAGAAGAAAATTCTCAATGAAATACAAGAATACGATCACTATGGATATCAAAACCTAAGGGGGAGTTATTCATATTCATTAATTGTAAATGTAAAGGGAGATAGTTATTCCTTTTATAGGTAAATAATAAAAACCTTAATAATTATATTAATTTTCAATATTTTGTTTGTTCTTTACAAAAAGGGGAATATTGTTGATTCAAAAACGTTTCCATTTGAATTTTTCATTCAATTATGATATGAAAATCACAACCAAATTTTCTTAAGTTAAATTATCATTCTCTAATAATTATTTTCATATGGACAATTTTCATTCTCTATGAATATATTTATATTTTATTATATTTTCAATGTTTAATACAGATTTTTATTAAACCATGATTTACCATTTTTTCTAATAAAAACAATTACGGTATTATCTAAAAACCTCAAAATCATATAGTTCCTAACATACTAAGTCATTCTGTTTTCAGAATCCAAATTCCCTAAAATTCAGACTTTGAATTCTATGAAATTAAGGCTCAAAATTATCTGAAATTGAGAAGCTGAATTCCATGAAATTAGGACATGTAATTCTATAAAATTTAAAACCCCAATTCTATGAAATTTAGACTCTAAATTCTATGACAATTAGACTCATAATTATTTGAAATCCAGACAGCGAATTCTATGAAATTCAGACTCTGAATTATCTAATATTCACACTCTTAATTCCTCAACATTCAAACTCCCAATTTCTTAGAACTTAATCTATGAATTGCTATGAATACAGACACTAAATATTTATTTTATATGTAATCCTATTGTTTATATTTTTAGACATTTATTTTTTTTCTAGATTCTGATGATTCACAATTGTTAAAGTTACACTGATTTCCTAACATATTATTTAAATTTTATCATATCTTAGTTAAATTAACATTATATTAATTTCCTTACATATTATTTTTTCTTATGCATGAAAATTTTTCCCATGTTTTTCTTATGTAAAATGATGTTTTAAAATCTCTTTTCAACTAATCATTGGTTGAGTGACACATTTAGAAGTCCCCAAAAAATTAAGGAAAAGTACGACTGTTTGATTAGGGATTCATCCATTGAAATTTTTTCTTATAAATTGAAGCTCAATTTAATGAAATCATTATCTAACTATATATTACATGATCTAATGTTGTGAAGTGATTTCTAGAGATACAAACTCACGTGCCTTCTAAAATCTATGAACATCTTGTTCAGTCATGAACAACTTGTTCAATCTTTCTTAATGAAACATCAATTATTGTTGTGTAAAATAGAGGAATTCTATGGATAATCAGACATAGGTTCATACTACCTTAACATTTTAGGACTTTTTAGTGTAGTAATAAAGAGGTGTCAAATACCTTAGTGTTTGAGGGATTGCAGGGATAATGAGACAGACTCTAATATTTTTATCGAGGTCTTACCCTGGTGGGGTAAGACATACTTTGTTGAAAGTATAAATCAATGGACCTTTATCCATGGTTTTTGGATTCCTTTCTATTTTTGTTAATATATTTCATACTTTTTTACTTTTTTAAAAGTTTTTATTTTTTCTACAATTTTGTTAAGGAAATAATGTATAACTTTCTTATACCTTTGTATTCATGTTTAATCTGATAAATAAGATTCTACATGATTTATGGTGTAATCCATCACTATGTAATCTTTTCTTAAGATTATATTTTGGATCCATATTTTTTATCCAAGTATGCTTGTTTCTTAGTTATGAAAAAAGAGGGGTTTTGAATTCACCTTGTTTAACATTTCTATATATTGATTTTATTTTTGGAATAAAGGGGTATTTTTTTTAAAATTATAATTTTACCCCTGTTGTAATTCATCATCATGATCTATATTTTGATCCTACACATATATCGTAGGTGGTTTTCCCCCTATATTATTGAAACTATCCTCATTATATTGACATTTAAAAGATTCAATGGTTATTAAATTTCCATATAATATTCCAACATTTTCATTGATGGTGTACTTAAAAAATTGGGGAAATATTGAATGTACAACTAAGTGGTTATGATGCTAAGGTATTCTAAGTTGGACGTTGTATTCTAGTTTTTATTGGATAACCATGAATTCGTTATTTGATGTGAGGTATCCAGATAGATCCTTGAACATGATCTCTCTGTGGGATGTTTTCACACTTTTTTTATACAGATGAATTTTCATCTTTGTTGCAGAAAAATCCTCTTTTATATATCCTAAAAGTGGGTGGGTCTATACTAGAATAAGGATGATCATGGAACTATTTTGAACCAGGTCCCCTAAAATTTCTTAATTATTGAGATTTATTGAAATATATAGGGTTTTGATGTCTCCCAAAATGGATTCTTCACAACATTTTTCTATGACTGATGTGGTGGTATAAAATTCAGTTTGAGTGGTTTCCACTTTGTAAAAATTATCTTCATAAGCCTGTATCTCAATCTCATGAATATTTTTTACTGATTTGATTAACACCAATTTTTTCCCTTTTGAAATATGGAGAGAATTAGGGTTGAGAGTTTTTACGGGACCACATAAAACTATTTTAGAAAGATATACTTCTTTTCTATATGTCTACTCATATGAAGGTGGGGTTTCTCCATATCCTACATCTTAGGAGATGAACTGTTTGAAGTAGATTGTCCAAGGTCATGGGATGGGGTCGAGGGTTTATCTATTTCCAATGGAGTATGTTGCACTGGTTTCTCTATTTGTTTTGATGATGGGACAATTTCACCCATGCCAGTCAATTATCTAAAAAGATATAGTTTTAATGTCCAATAAATGAATCTAGGGAATCTAAAGGATCCTATTAATATTTCTAAAGTTCTCATTCATGGGTCTCAACACATGTCATGAATTTAAATGGGATATTGGATTCAGCCATGATTGTTTTCCCCTGTTCCCTTGGATTCTATGGTCTTGGCCTTTAACTCCCAAATTAGGTACTTATAAATCATACTCCACAGTGTATTCATATTTAAAGAATGGTTAAGTTTTTTAAATAATAGTAATGGGGTATAAATTAGATCTTTATCATATCAAGATTCCATGTTTTCTGAAAATAACCCAACTCATGATGCCGAAGGAAAGTTGTTTTCAAGAGTCAGAGACAATATAGTTTTTCACTGAGGTTCAATACCATATTCCTTTCTCTAAATTGTAAAGTTACACCTACTTCATGGAGGTAGCACTGGAATCATGGATAGTTTTCAAAGATACTCTCTTAGGATGGGATGATCTTTTTAAAGTGTCATTTGATCCATCCAGTTATTGGAATTGTACTCATGCCTATCATTAACATAATACTAATGAACCTCACCTTGTAGTTAGGAAGTGTTAGAACATGTAACTTGCGTTGAATATCTTCCCAAAATAACCTATACAGAGTCAAACAATCTCTAGAGGATAACATTAATGATAAAAAGTTTTATATTAATTGACCTAGTCTCTTATGATAGTGGAAATAGATTGGGTGGTCATTAATTCTGACCCCAATAGGTTTCCTAGGATCTGGTAGCTTGGGGAGATTTTTTTTCTATGGTTATGATGAAATAATCCAGAATATATTCATTTCAAATTGAATACACTTTGTTTTTTCATTTCTTAAATCATGAGAATCGCAGAAATTTTTCCCTCTGAATGAGGGAAATTATTCTTATAATGCCACTCGAGGGATGGTATAGGGCGATTTGGGCCCTTACAAGGTTCCCTAACATAAATCATTACTATTTTAGTAGAAATGATGGTACTATTTAGTTTTCCAACAATTTTTCATTAGAGCATGGGCGTGGGAAATATTTGAGATTTATATAAATAAATTCTTCTAAAAAGTACCCCATATTTATAAACTGAAAAAAAACCCACAAGTATTTCATTGAGATCAATGGTGTTGGTAGATCTTCTTTGAGGTTCTTAGTGAAATGTTCCTCTACTTTCTCTTTCGATGGTGGGATACTGAGTGAGTATGTTATTCCATTTATTGTAGTGATGATGTTAGAAAATAATTCATTTTTACATGGAATTAAACATCTGTGTTTGATAATCATTAATTTACTTTGATCAAGTATTAATTGATAAATGAATTAATGATGATGGTATTCCTATTCCATGACAGATCCTAATGGGAGGCCAGTGTACCAAATAAAACTAACCCCATCAGATTTAAAACAAAGATTCCCATAATTTACACCACATTCTAGTCTTGTGGGACCATTATTCATAATTATGAGGATAGTAAGTGAATGAGATGTTTTTATGGATCCCAAATGCCATATAATATTTAAATGATAGGATTTATGAAATTGGGATTGGGAAATTTATCGGCTACTAATTTTGGATATGGATTCATATCGATTTCTATAGGGGATTTCTACCACTCAATGGATTCCATTCGAGTAGGTTAGGATTCATCATTTTTGAGGAGTTCCATAGGAACACCTTTCGGGACCAAAACTTATGCATTATAAATGGGTATAGTTTTAAAAAAATTCATCATTTATATCCTATTATTTGTCAATATTTTTTACCATATGATCAACTTAATAATAAGGAGGTCATCGGAGAAAAAGAGGAAAATCTGGACCATCATTAGCTTCTTGGTTTCTGTAAACTGGATATCTGGAATATGACATAGCCCAATTTTCAGATTTCATGTATACAAGAAGATTAATTCACCTCTATTTGGTGAGAAGGTGTATATTAATTTATACTTGAATATAGTACCTTGTGGTAATATTTCCATTGAAAAATTCCTCATTGATCCTTTTGAGTATTTGTATCTAAACCTTGTACTAGGAATTTTGTTCCCTCGTGGAATGGATTTCATACCTTCTAGGTGGTGTGTGGTATGTTCCCCCACCTTTTCCATTTTTCATAGTAGAATTTCATAGAGGTGGTGGAAAATACTAATTCAATGGTGTCCAGTTTCGGTTCCTACTATAATTTCTTGTATGTGAGGCCCCATTTTATGCATCAAAATCACCCACCTCTTATGGTATTATTTATATATTGAACCTATCTATGATCATATCATGGTATGTATCATTCTCTATATCTATGGTGATGACATTCATTCGGGCATGCCACTTAATATTAGCCACCCCATTATGGACCAAATATTAGGGAATCCTTATACTGTCCATTTCAACATTTAGAGTCACATGAGGGTACTTCCCCTAAGCCATGGTCTTTCGAGGCCACATTGGACTCGACACTTGTGAGTCTTGAATATATTTTCAAGACATTCCCCCAATTCTGGTTTGTGAGTAGTGACTTTGAGGGAGTTTTGGATCCTATTTTCTATGAAGGTACCAAATTAAAGGGGTATGTCACGTGTTTGGGGGGAAAGGATGAGATAATAGCCATTGTTGCTGACCTCCAAGCATGGAATTGATTGATATCAATTGGGGTGAAAAGAAACATTCCCATACCCCTATGGAATGGGGTTGATTTGTGACCATCATTGGCATTATATTTTCCTTCTATTAAGGATTAAATTACTCATGAAATGGTCGGTCAGATAAAAATGAATCCACCGCAATAAGATGGTATTGATTTGGTGTTGTTTAAAATTTAATTTGGAACCTCTTAGGGTTTGATGACCCGGTAGGTGGGGGAAGTGGTAACAATTATCTGGTCTATGTGGTATGGGTTCACTTCTTAATAGATTCCATGGAAGCTACCATTACGATCCCTGGGATTTGGAACAATTTCTTTCAATCATGGTCAATGTATAGTGGCTGGTTATGATGAGAGTCACATAATATGTGGAGTTTTAGGGAAGTCCAAAAATGTAGATTCTGTGTTTAATATTTTTTATCATTTCGTCGATAGGCCCAACATAGGATCCTATTGGAACCCCTCACTCACACTCACTCTCCATTCATATAATTTCTTATTCCCAAAGAAGGGGATCATTGTTGGATTGATAAGATTTTTCGTGAATTACACGGTCCCATGATCTCTCATTTGGTTATGAAATTGTAGGATTCGGTGTTTAGAGAGCAATAATGTCATAAGGACTGGGTGAAGTGAAATGATCCATACTATTTCTATACATAGGTAGAGGTATCTGACAGATCATTGATGATTAATTTGTTGAGATCATCCATGATGTGGAGGTAAGTATGTTGTAGGATTTTATTGGGCCTTTCTGATCTTAGGTCCTCGACTATAAAGAATTATGCCAAATATATCTTAGAAATCAGTGTTTTTATGGATTTAATGTGGCCATAATATCTTTGATAAGGGTGGAATCATTTCATTAACTACTAAAAGGTTTTCTAGATGTTATAAGATATGTAAGGAAGGAAATCATCATTAATATTTTTCTTGGGATATTATATCTGAATATTTTAATGGTACAAAACATAGTTGGGAGGTTGGTTCTGAACAAATCCCTCCATATATCCTTGACATCATCTTCTTAGTCAACGAAATAATCCTCCAACTTGATAGACCATAAAGGTCACTTCTCTGGGTCTCCTGCATCCTCAGGGAAGGTGTTACTAGTAGTTGATGGGGTACTATTTAAAATTAATCCCCACATTTCAAGAAACTCTCTATTTAATGGTATCTTAATAAGGGTAAAATTTCCATATATTGTAGAGATATCACCGTGGAGAGGTTGGCTGCAATAGATTTCAGGGGAAAGATCCCTAAAATACAAATCTATACTACATTGAAGAGTACTATCATCATACTTATCAACTTAAACTTTGGATGAAGAGTAAGAAGTTCCTATAAGTGTCAAAGATACACATTGTATAGTATCCAGGAGATTCTTTTTGCGAAGATTTTTAATGTGATATTCATTTTTCATCATGGATAAAATATTATGAACTGGATTTTGGTTTTGAGAATGAATATGAGACAACTATGTGGTAATATCCAATGTATGATGAGTAACATCTATTTTCATTGGAATTTGATCCCTCTACCTAGAATTTGTTGGTTTGTGCAGGTGAGTTTCAATATTTTTTGTTGAGACTTGAGCCTATCTTTATAATTTTTACAAAATATGTCGATCAATCCAGGTTAAATCTTGTGTATGAGAATGTGTTGAAAAGACATTCCCCATTAAAATATACTGATAGAAATTTGGATTTAGATAATAGATGCTTGAATCGTCTGGTATATCCACTGATGGATACAAGTGCATTCCATCATTGATGGGAGTAGGAATATTCTCATAAATCTAATAAGATGTCAGAATAAACTGAGTATCTTAATTTGAAGTTATATGAGCATACGTTGAGTAAATTGCTAAACTATACTAACAGACCTCAATTAGAGACGGAATATGGTCCTGGTCCTGGTTAGACGTTTGGAATATTCCTCTAAATCATTTTGAAAATAATGTATTCCTTTATTAATGTGATTTCCTATCAAGTAAATGAGACCCATTTAGAATTATAATAAGAGATAAGTCCTGGTCCTCTTAATTTATCAAAATATAATGATGATCCTCCTTGAAGGGAGTCATAATATTGGATTTATTTAAATAATCCACTTGTTCATGCCAATCCTGGTGATATGCTACTATGTATATTGGTATATGGTTATGTATCTATCCTGTAATCATTTCTAGCATATGTCGATGAAGTTCCCCCATCGCTTATTGAATATAATGGAATTTGTGAAGTGTGTATACATGTATAAGGGCATGTACATTATCAATAAATATTACAAATCAATAGATTTATTTCATTGAATTGAGGATATATGCCAACTAATTTCCCCCTAGTTCCATCATAATATAAAAATCGGATTTTGGATTGGGGGTAGGGATATGTTCTACCCCCATGTTTTCTAGCATGATGTGTAGAAGACGTGGTTTGGTAAGAAGTTATTTGATCTAGAAAACTATCTCCCACTAGAATATGTCGTATGACTTCATTGTTTGTGGTGGGGATATAAGAACACTCCCCCTAGACTTTACTTTCTCCATGGCCGATGAGATCTCATTGGTGCCTAGGTACATGTGTCTTGAGTGGAGACCTATTAGGTATTACCCTCAATAAGAGACTAAGGGTAATTGGATAGATATAGCTGGTGGTGATGATTGACTAGATTTCTCCTCTCTAGATCATTAATATGGATAGAACCGAGAATGACTCATTGATCTAATTTTGCAAGATAAGGAAGGTGATGATGTTTATGGCCTTGGGATAAGCTCTCTAAACTTTTAACTGATGTGATATGTGTTATATATTTCACTACAACATTCCATGAGTGAGATGTACTTGTGGGATTTAGTTCTTAGAGATACCTACATGTGGACTCAAGGTATGGGATTGTACCATATCTATATTACATTCTAACCATAATGATCATGACTAGATGATTAAGGTCTTAGTTAGGAGACATTGTTTCATGACATGCGGAGGCCAATTCAATAGTGAGGTTCCCGGATATTTTCTTGATGATATTTTTGATTTAGCTCAATGAAAATATTTTTAGTACGATACCTATAATCACATAGAAAATAATAAAATACATCACTAATTTGTAAATAATTTATATTATGGATATTTATTAGGAAGTAAAGCATAGTAAATGATTTTTTTTGTTGGTTTAGAACTTTCTAATATGTATTATATGAAAAATAAAATGGATCATCCCATGGGAATCCATGTTAGATTTATTCATACAAATATTAATGTTTGGTTCCCCATAAGGAAAGATATTTTATTCACGGTTGATATAGATATCGGGCCATAGGATGGCAACCAATATATCTTACTAAAAATAGGAATAAAATTCCTCATAGTTCACATATGTTTGTAACTTGTTTATGGATGAGGAAATATGGTAAAACCATAAGAGGATCTGGTTTCTATGATTTGGAGTAAATGTAATGTTGACAGACTTACACCCAGTTGGATTCCCATGTCACATATCCATTCCTTATGCTTTAAAGAAGAAATAGAGGGGACCATGGGAGGCCTACTAAGTATGTTGGGATGGTGTGGGTACCATTCATGTACATGGTATTGGTAAATATGAATGAGTTTTAAAAACATTATAGTCACCCTAAAATTATTGGAAATATCAATTGAAGTTCCGTGACTAGAGGTTCACATGGTTATATGATACATGTCCAAGTGTTTCATCCTGATAAGTATGACATGTAAAAGGGTGTCTTCCTCATACGGAATAATTGTATATGGGACTTCATGTGGATCATATAATTGATCAAACAAATAGTGTGACATATAATTCTTTTCCATGAATCTGTCATGTGATCCAAATAACTTTTCCGAGGGGTTTTCAGGTGATCCAGCTGACTCATTTGGGATCGATCATGTGATTCAGCTGACTCATCTAGAGGTATATTGCATGATATAGCTGACTAACCAGGGTGTCATTCTGTGATCCATGAACTGATCATGTGAAGCATGTAATCCCTTTGTGTGAAATTATAAAAACATGCCCTCATAATGATGCCATCATTTAATAATTTTATTGTGTGAATAAAATGGATTTTTTCCATCTCTAGCATCTCTTGATCATGTCTATATATAAAATGGCCTTTGTGTGATCATGAAAATAGGTCCATAACACATCTTGCGATCAAGATGACATATATAGGGGCATTCATGTGATCCATATGACTTGTCCAGGGGCCTTCACATGATCCATGAACTGATTACATGACCCATATAATCCCTTCGCATGAAAACAGTTATACTCCCATTGCATTACGATTCATAATTTATTTCTTTTATTAGAGGAATACATCCACAATATCATGGTCATTCCCTCTAGGGTATCATGTGATGAATTTTACTTGTGTAAATACCTTCATTTCATCAGTTCAATATTTCCAAGGGAATCATGTCATCAAGAGGCCGCCACAGGATTGACACTCATGTAACTTATTCTATTATTTACTTCTATGTTACTCATAAAACATTTCTTGGTGGAAGGATCTTGCAATCATGGGATCCCTTCACAATGGAAAGTCTAATTCTATATGTCTACCCTTCTCTTTTTACCAAATGGAGGATTTATAGGCATCCCCACCGTTGTATCTATGCCTCTTTTTAGTTATCACAATAAATGTACCTTAGCATGATTTTTTGGAAGGATCACCCACATAAGTAGACATCATCTTATGTTATTCATTTGATCTAGCTACAAATAATTATTTATTTCCTTATCTTGTCATGTGATAAATATTGAAAATAATATTGGTATATTGTTACATTTTTCCCAAAACCCATGGTATGTTTGTGATATAAAGTATGAAAAAGGTTGTCACATGATGTTTATGAGGGACATGGTAATGATTTCTCCTCATGACTTGGACTCCATTTCAAGAAGCCATCATATTATTAGGTTGGAGTGCCCAAGTTTATTATCATGATGAAGATGAAATGTGCAGTGGCAATCATTGGAGGAGGAAAACTTGTCCATGGGATTTCATGTGATTTGGATGACTGGTCCAGTTTAATTTTCATGATCATACTAACATGTCCAAGGGTATTCTCATGATCAGTCAACTAACCACACAAGCCCTCTAATACTATAGTGGGAAAAAAATTAAAATCCCAAAAAATAAGGTACCCATCATATAAAGATTTTACCACATGAAGACTTTGACATTGTTATTCACATTTACACTGGTTTTCCATTGGGGAATTTTGATATTAATAGGATGATCACATGAATCATGTGAACCCATTTCATGATCGGTTTTCCATTGAGTTGATTTAATGACTCCTTAGAGGACACCATATGATCAAATATAGATCCAACATTTTCTTGTGTACATTTCAAGGGAAAAACTCAATTGGATGTACTTTGATGCATGAGGTCATATTTTATTGATCATATGACCGTGAGTCTCACAAAGTGTTACACAACCATGAAACACATGCACATAATCCACATGTTTTGGTTCTTAATACAATAATCATTTTTGGGGTATCAAAATACTCACACCATAGTCACACAAATTGTGATATTGACAATAATATCCTATGGTGCTAGGGATTGTGGGGAATCCCATTATGAAGGACATCACTACAATACTCTATAAAACTCTAGGTGGAAAATTCTAGGAATGTTTTATTATTTTAAATAATATTAATCCATGATTGAAAATGTGATATATTTTGAACTAAGGATCTCTGCAAAGAAATATCGATTTTATGTATCTTGAAATGATCATGTAATTTATGTAATTTATGTAATTTGGGTTCTTGATTGAATTTATTTATTCTTTGATGAATGCGAATGGTTTGGGTGAAATTATTCATATTTGATAACATCCCCTAGAAATACTCATCAAAATTTAAGTTTTTTTCATTCTCTTGTTTTTAATTTAAATCTATTTTTGATTGTAACTTAGAACATAAATTTTTATAGTGATTTTAAATTTACTCCCTATATTTCCAGTTTCTAGGGGTCCAAGATTTTGGTTTTTAGAATCATTAAATCATTCATTTTCAATAGATTTAAGGGTATATTTATGATTCCTAATGATTTTGGAGTGAATTTCAAGATGTACTAGCCATAATATTTTCACAAGGAATCACATTAGTAGTGCTGGATAATTTTAACATTACTATTCCTCTAAATCCTCATTCCATTAGACTAATCTGTGTATATAAATTGGTTATTTCATTTTCTATGGAAGTATATTGTGAACTCATATTATAAATTTTTTCCCATTGGATTACATTCTAGATTGAATTTTAGGCATTATACCCTTTGATTTTCATATGGAGTTAGATGTCTTAAACATTTTTTTTATTTTTTTAATGTGTTTCAATGTTATTTTTTAAATATAGGGGGATAAGCAGGTTTAAACTATCCTTGATAATTCCATTAGTGTTTTGGATAGTTTCTATATCATTGGTTGTAATTTTTAGAGATATCATCCTGAGCCTATATACTATGTCCATTGATAGAGAAATTTTCACAATCAGGTACCAAGAAGACATATCAAATTTTGTATAGTATGATTTTTAATAACTAAAGACACCATAATGGTGTATTCTTAAAATAGTTAATTTTGAACATTTTAATTATAAATTTTTTTTTGAACTTTATCTTATTAAATATAATTGGTTTTGATTTATAAATATGGTTGATCTTATAGAACATTTTTTTATGGGGTATTTTTCTATAATTTTGAATATTAAGTTAATCACATGAGCAATTGTTTATTAAAATAGTCTTCTAAAGGATGATTTGCAAGTGTTTGATGATATGTGGTGAGTATATTATAAAAGGTGTCTGTAAGGAACTATTTGTTACACTAAGGAATCAGAAATATCTTATATGACCAGATAAAATTTGTACCATGTTTTATGTAAAATATTATACCTATTTGATTAAATATATAGATTTTATACCTAATTCATGGAGTCATTATTCATGGGTACAATTTCAATAAGAAAGATTTAAAAAAATCCCATATATTTAATATAACATCAGTCAATTTTTTCGACCCAATTTATTTCTTTTACCTTGTTGAAATATAATGAAACTCTCATTCTTATTTCCCCTTCACTCATCCCATGAAGTTAAAACTAATCCACCACACTATAGAATAACCTAATTATTATAAGGGAATTATCCTTATATAATCCATTCAGTCATAGATGTAGAGTAAAATGATATTTCTTACTCAAATAATATTGAGTCCTTGGAATTTTCTCAATTCATGTTGGATTGATATTAACGATAAGAACATGGAAATATTTAATTATTACTATTTATGTTACTCCATTTCATGGTGGAGGTGGATTGATATTTTCATTTTGGATATTAATAAAACTCACACTGTTATCATCAATATTACCTTTATTTCTATAATTTAGAGTACATATATTTCTAAAAAACTCATTTATAAGGGATATAAATGATCACAATTAGACCTAATAGTTATGCACATTTTTTTAAAAAAATTGTTTTCAAGGTGAAACACAAAATAGATTCTTTTACATTTTTATATATATTTATTTTATTTATTTTTAAACAGGTTATATTATATAATGTTTTTGAAGAATTTTCTTATGAATTTTTCTTTCTTCGATGGATCTATATAATTTCCCTATAAACAACCACAAAATTTGAATTTTTAATATTTAAATTTTTTATTTAAATTTTATTATTGTTTCCATTTTTTCATATTTTTTTCCATTTTTTTATTATTTTTTGTATTTTCCATTATATATATATATATTTCATTTATTTTTCATTCCCATTTTTATTTTACTATCTTATTTATGAAATTTTTATTTTCTTGTTTTATTTGAATTTTTATCATTATTTTTTCTCCTTTTTCTCTCTTAAATTCTTACTCACCAATGATGTCAAAATTTGAATTTATGTCACTATAGATAATAATTTTTGGTATTTATATTCCCTATTATTCACATTATATAGTTAATATTGTTCCTTCCCTTAGGGATGTTTTTTTTTTGGGTACTGATCGAAAAAAAAACAAACATTCTCAAGAAAAGAAAATAATAGCAATGAAATCATGAAACACAAGTCACTGATTGTAGGTGTGATATATAAGCATTTATGAAGTGAAATAAACAATTTGAGATAAAATGAATTCATATGAAGGAGAAATAACAATTTATGTGAATTGGGAAATTTATTGGATGTTCTTGAAAATGATTTCCTCCTATCATGCACTGAGAAAAGAACAGTAAAATATAAATAAAGAGGCTACATAACTTTATCTAATGGTTAATATGTTATATAAAAAATAATAATGATTTTTGAAATTAATAACTCACTCAATGATAAGTATTATGAAATCAATTTTCAACAGAATAATAATGTAACCTAATCTTTGAGTGCTACACTCCATAACAGATTATATGTCTGTTCGATTATCAAGAAACTAACCAGCTTAAATAAACTTTATCATGGGTAATTATCATTTAATTTATATGTTTTTGAAAAGTAACTAATTAAGGGTGAATAAAATATTTAAATCTCCTATATAAATTATTAAAAACTAAAAAAAATTCCATCTCAGTCACAATCCTAAAATTATTTTGGTTGATGATAGTTTTTGACATTAAAATATTAATGAATTTCATTACAAGAATAAAATGGAAGCAGGATGAAAAGATGAAGAATATTATCTATTGCAGAGCTCCTCTTCCTATATGATCTACTTTCCAATATAATATTTTTCACACACTAGTTCTCAAATAGCTGAGATCGGTGATCCATACATCTAATCAGTCTTGTGAAATGGAATAAAAAACCAAAGATACCAATTTCTATAATTAAAATATATTACCACCCATCTCCTCATCTTGATATTATAGAAAACAAAACATGACTAATTACCCTAATCTTCTACATGATTAAACTATCACTTCTCATCCCCCATCACCTGACTAAATAAATTAACATTTGAATATTTCACAAATCTAACATTTTTCTATCATATCCAAATGTGATGGACCTAGGAAAATTAATAGTCTCATTTCATCCATATAATTTTATTTAATTTTCTCAATTAACATCCATGAATTCATTACCTTCAATCCCAAATCATCTTAGTCATTAACATTAAAATTTATTAATGAATACGGCATTATAATGTTCCTCAAAAAGATGGATAATATAATGAAGGGAAAATAAAACAATTGAAATATAAAATAAAACAACATGAAATTTCAAAAGAAAATATTTCATGATATAAGATCATTTTAATATATAATATCAATTAATTCACCATCAAACAAAAGGATAATTTTTTCTATAATGTACATGTAATTTAATTCAAAGAATAAGTATCCAATTTTAAAAAAACAAATAACATTATTAAATTCAAAAAATAACAATTACATCCTTGGAAAATTATTATTCATATATCAAAAAATTTGTTCAATTTTTTTATTAAAATAATAATTAAATACTCAATTTGTATGTGGAAAAATATTATCAAAATAGGATACATAGTACACCCCTTAGGGAATGATCCTATGTCCCATTCTCTTGACTAGTGTTAAACTTTATGTGTTTTTGGTATATCCCAATAACATAATTCCTTGAAAAGTGGATCTATATCTACTAAAAATGCCAGGGCATGAGGGTAGGTGAAAATCATGACATCTAAAAACCTATTCTTTATTTGATATATCTATTAAATATTGCGATTTATAAAAAAAAATTATAATATATATATATATATATATATATATATTATTTTCTATGAATTGGTAAATTATATTGAATGTATTTTGATATTGGAGTGTGACATAATGGGGTTTTAGTGGTATTTTTATACTGTGTATTCATTTTATTAATTTTTTTATTCCACAAGTTTAACAAAATTAATTTGAGTTCATTTAGAAAAATATGAGTTAACATTTTTATTTTAATATCTATTATAGTTAAATATAAAAGTTTTTCCTATTAAATTTTTAATTTAATTTTATAAATGGGTTTATATATATTGAAATTATATTATTTTTTTACATTCTATATAATATTTTATCTATTAATGATATATTTAGGTTTTTCATATTGTTCAAATGATATTTTTTAAGAGTTTAATTTTTTTATATTATTTTACTTATGGTTTTATTAAAATACAAACTAAGTGGAACCTAATATTATAATTGTTATAGCGATCAATGTTTTACAATTTACCACTTTTGCATTTACCTTTGTTTTTATTGTAATATTTATTAAATTTTTAGATATGTAATATTTTGAACATGATGTTCTATGTGTTTTTTTATTATAAGGAGAAAGGGGAGGGAGATGCATGTTTTTATAAATAATTAATTTTATTTTAATTATTTATTAGAAATGATATGTTCACAACATTTCAAATGACTTAGTTTTGTTTTTAATATACATCATCGTAACCAATATGAATCTAAGTTAAAATTAATTAGATGACTAAAATACTATTATATATTATTCACTTGATCGAAAACCCTAGATGGAGTCATTCTCTAATTAAGGATTAATAACCTGGTGAGTCAAATTTTTGAATAATTGGGTGTCTATAAAATATTTTCCCATTATATTCCAATATATTTTTCCACCTAAACCAATCTATGATTTTACCATTAAATACTATGGGGATGTACCATAACAAATAATATGTGATGTATTTTATAAAATTATGATCTTGGGAATGAAAATTATATCATGACTATAAGTTTTGTTGATGATTTCATTTGATATGTTTTCTTATGATATTTTTCATCCTGAAAAAATTATGATGTTATATTATGAAATAAATCACAAGATTATATATAAAATGGATTCTATTCCTTCATATTATAAAATATGTGTATTTTGATTTAACATGATATTTTATATATTTATAGTGTCTATATTATTTTATAATAATATAATTTTACATCTAGAAATAACTTGAGGTAAATGAATAAGTATTTTTTTCAAACTAACAGAATGGATTTCATTTATAGAGAGTGTTCAAAATGAGTGTTTCAAGAAAAATACAAGATTTACTTAATCACTCATACATGCATGTCATACAAATATAATTTATATCATATTTTTAAATTCTCAAGGTATTCATTATTAAATTAATTTCATATATTACAGGTGGTTTCAAACTTTGAATTATCCCACAAATTCATTACACTCAAAAAGTGTTTGTTTTCATAGTTTTGTTTGATAAATAATGGGTAATGAATCATCTTCCTCCATATGTGGAACTCCATTTATGACCCCATTTTTATTTCATGATAGTAATACACTGGTAGAGAACATGGATTTCATGACCCACCCCTGAAAGGAACCAATCATAGGCTAGTAGTTATAATGACTATAAGTCCCCAGCCTTAAACCTTAATTAATATTGAATTAAATGAATAATTCACATTGAGGATCTTTTCAGGTTTAGAGTTTTAGAGAATTAGGACATAACTATTACATCTCAAAAGATTACAAAGTAGAAACTTCTACTAAGTTTCCATAAAATAAAAACTCTTAAAAAGAAACATGTCTAGTTCCATGTTTTAGGTAGCATGACTTTCCCTTGATCCCATCCTTGACCCTATTCCACGTTATTTCCTATTAAAAACATTTCAAAAACTTGGGATTAGCATAAAAACTCAGTAAGGGATACACAAAGAATAAAAACCTTTAGTTTTTTCAAAACAACAGGTAAACCATGTATACTTCAACAAAGTAATACGTTTCACCTTTTTGAAGTAGTAAAAACTCTTCACTGAATATAAGTTCATTACTTACCCTTATGTAACCAAAAGATTACCATAAAACCCATATAAAGATCAAATAACATATAAAGGTAACTTGGGACATAAACATACTTAAGTGGAATAACCATAAGGTCGACTTCCACGCATATCACTTAATGGAATAGCCATTCGGCCAACTTCCATACATACTTAATGGAATATCCATACGGCCGACTTCCATAGCCAATGCATTGGAGGTTATAACGTAACCACACCTCCTGGTATTTAAGGCACCACCCGTCATATGGTTTATCACGTAACCACCCGTAAAATGTCCAAGTACCATTATAAAATTATAACACATAAAACCAACATAAAGGAATGATAAAATTTCCACATTTCAATCCCAATATATCATTTAAATATATTGACCTAATATAATCCTTTATCAATTCCATTTTCAATACCAAAATACAAAAAATATATATGGTATTTATTTTATTTTAAAAACATTATGGCTTGTTGAGGAAGCCAAAGATCAAATAATACTCACGGTGGCGGAAAATGTCGTTGTCACCGCGTACGTAAAAAAACATTCCTTTTTGTCATTTAGTAAAACGCTTCGTAGAAAAAAGATTCCTTTTGAATAAACGTAAAAGTTAAAGGGGTTTATACACCGTATAAAAGAAGGTTGTGTATAAAACAAAATATGCCTCAATAAATGGAGATTGATATGAAGTCCCTTACAAAGACGGTATCCTTGGTTTAAGGATAAATCAATTGAATAATTATATTTGACAAATGAATAAACCAAATATAAGTGGATATTAAGTGTAAAACAATCAGTGGGTATTCACACATATTCATAGAACGACATATTCAAGGAGTACAAGTTTATCCCAAAGAATCAAATTTGGGTTAAAAAGTTCCCTTGCAAAAACTTGACAGCCTAATGGCGTCACTTCAAAATTCAGAAAAAGAGTTGATGAGAGATAAAAAAAGGTATCTCATCACTAGGACATAAAATTTACATAAATAAGGATATATGAGAACATATCCCAACATAACAATATGTGAATTAAAATACCCAACAAAAGAAGTCTTTTAAAAAGGAGGATGGTGAATGGTTCCCTTACCGACTTGGGTATCTTTCGAAACATACACCCCATGAAAGAAGGACAATACATCATTTATGTAAATACTCATAAACGAAATTATATTAAAAAAAGAGTAGAATAATGGGAAGTACATACACCACTAAAAGTAAATGGTGGAAAATGTATCATAAATATCACGGGACTAAAAGTGAGATGAAAAATCACTTATGAAGACTCGGCAGCCTAACGGCGCCACTTAAAACTCCCAAAAATAGATTGATGAGATCAAATAGGGTCTCTCATCATATTAAAATAAAATTTACAGAAAGAGGGATATAAAATAACATCCCCCATAATAACAAAGAGGAGCATAAAATAAGTGACATAAAGGAGAGTACTTAAAAAGAAAGAGAGAGGTTAGATCTCTTACGAAAATTCGGCAGCCTAACGGCGCCACTCAAAAACTTACAAAATGATTTTATGAGAGAAAATTGGGTCTCTCATCATATGAACATAATTATTACAGTAGGAGTAATATAAAATAACATCCCAATCATAGTAAATATGAGCTTAAAAGGAATTACATAAAAGAGTGTACTTAAAAAGAAAGAGAGGAGTAGGATCCCTTACCTCAGGTCCGACATGACTCGATTGTTCTTTAACGTCCTGAATAATAAACTTGAAGTAATTTATATTTGTTTAAGAACCTTTTTAAAGTTCATTATTTCTTTTTATATCACTTATTTTCATTTTATAGACATTATTTAATCATTTAAGTTAATAATGTTTGTTTTGTCGGTATTTGGTTCTTAAGTCGGAAGTGAACATCTTACAATTACATGTTGTTCATGTTGTCAATGATTCATTATATCAAGAATGATATTCATGATTTGGATATCATATATATAATATATATCCAGAATATACATGTATTTATAATATTACATAATCATTTAGTGGTATGAAATGAAATGCATCGTTCATGGAGACGGTAAGCCGTACGTATGCATGAATGCTACATTCATTTCTTTGTCATATTAATGGAATTAAAACTAAATGAGAGGTATGTATATTTTAATTCCATAATTATATTAATAATTTATAAGTAAGATACACTATATATATTCATTATAAATATGTAATTATAATAGTACATTACATTTGGGGATAAGAAATGAAATGCACCGTTCATGGAGACGGTAAGTCGTACGTACGCATGAACGCTACTTTCATTTCTATCTCATACATTAATAGAAAGAAATAATAATGATATAGAGGTATATTATAATTCCATTATAACATCATATATAATAACTTTAAATACATCCTTTATACGTCCCACATATGGCATTAACGAATCACATCACTTTGAGGGGGCGGTAGTCCGCACTTCCTAAAATGAAATTATCGTGTTTACCCACAATGGAGACCATAAAGGTATGCCACAAAAGAAAAATACAGAATCTTAAGTAAAACATAAACATGTTATATATCATATATAAATATAGTGACATCTTAATGGACACCTTTTAAGGTGTTATATGAGTGTTGAACAATCATCGTTTCATGAGGCAGAAATTCGCCATCCACGGAAACAGTGTGTTCTTTAACCATTAGATGTAGGTGTGTGTAAGTTAAGCTCGAATAATTCTTATAAAAACATCCTAGTATATTGAAGATAATGTATTTGTTACAAAATAAATGAATAAAAAGTGTTTAGTGGGTTGGACAGGCAAAATAAAACAAAAGGACTCAAGTGAAGGCATCACCTTAAAATCAAGTAACTCCCTTTGGTTTGAGATAAAAGGCTTCCTTGGGAAGACTTCTGCCCAAGGTGAGGCTTCAAGGAGTTATAGAGGGATTTGAAGAGACAGAATGGGCAGGGGATGGCCGAGCCAAAGGCTTTGGGAGTGTGGGTAAGGAGGTAGAGGTGGGGGCCTTTTATAAGAGGAGAGGAGGGGCACTCTTGTAATGTTACAAAATGTAACTTTATTTTCAAAAGAGTTTCGGATTTTAAAGGTCCCACATTGATGTATTTCGAGGATCAGGTGATAAGGGTTCGAACTCCACTCATCCAACAGGTTTTGGACATGTGTAGGTCTTAGATAATACATTATCTTTCCATTTTATTTAAATCGTTAAATAATGAGGTCATCAATGCGTCATCATGATGTCATAAATAATTTAATTTATATAATGTCTAAAAATTATAAAAAAAATAATATGATGTAGGAAATCTTTTTTCATTTCCAATTATTATTTATAGTCAAAAATATGACTTGTATAACCTCATGTAAAAAAAATTTTAGTAAAACATCTCATGTTTGTGTCATTTTTACTTTAACATTAAATAAAAAGGTATTTATGTCATTTTCCAACCAAAGTGGCTCATGGGGTCCCCAAGTTGACCCATGAATTTTCATGGTCGGCCATGACACATCCAATTAAGGTAGGACATGTTTCTAGGTCATTTAATTTTATTAAAACATTATTCTTACCTTAAACTACACTAATTACCTCTAATCGCGATTAAAAACTTAATAAGTTACTATTCACCAAAAAAATTATTTTTATCTCATTGAACCACATTTTACATCTTAATGACAACCATGTCTGTTGGATTTTTGAAATTCAAAACACAAATATGGAGAAATTTCATTTAAATGGAAAAATCAGTTTTTATAAGTACCACTTAGTGGTTTTACTATTCATCAAAAATTGGGGTTTTTCAGAAAATTACCGAAAATTCACCGTAAGCTATATTTGATATTCTGAATTCAAATATGATGTCTATTTTACAAAATTAAAAACACATAAGTAGCATTAATTAATTTAATAATTAATTCCCGCTGTCAAAACAAATAGCGTGTTTTTATGAAAAAAAATGTATCAAAAGATTGACACTAGTTTAAGTCTGATTTAAAAGTGAAATTAATCCCAAAGACCACAATTGGATTAGATGGTAAAAATATATTATAATTTAATTTTAAAACCAATTCAAAAGATCATCTAATCATATAAATAAATTAGATTAAAAATAGGTATTGAATTAAAATACAACATTTTTCACTATTCATCAAAAATTGAACTTCTTTGGAAAAATACCAAAAATTTACACAAAGTAAATTTTGATGTCCTGATTCTGAAGAAAAATTTTATTTTGTAAAATATAACACATACCATTTTCAAAATATTGATTTAAAATAGGATCACCATCAAAAGGCGGTTAATCGACCTTTTAAAGAATATTAGAATGTTTACGCTTAAAATTGGATTCATTCGCATTTTTAATCCTCTAACATTTTTTGTAAAAAGTAAAGATATTTTACAAACATATATAATAATTTTGTAGTTAGTTCTATTCATTCCCACCATCACAACAGCTAGGCGTCAACTACCATTTAAAATAATATTATTTTATTATTAGAGTGCAACGTAAGATTCCCAAGAAACTCGTTGTTGCGTGTTGGGTACGCCATCGAGCATAGCATCCCCTTTAATGTCATATTAATATTTTATTCACAAATATGGATAAATATGAAATTTTAATATTCTTTATTTACCTGGTGTGTTACAATGATAGTGGACAATGAACACTTACTCCAATTGATAATGGGTTGGAAACCAGTATTGATGGTATAAAACCTATAATGGGGTTAATTACCATTATAAATCTCAAATATATTTTTATATAATTGCAAATAAACTCTAGAATATATAATTAAAATCAATATCCCAAAAAATTATATAATGTTACACATAAAAACACACCCCAAAATGGAACTCCAACGTAGAAGTCTAATGAAAGAAACGATAACACTTATAAAAAGTTTCTCTGGATATTATGTTCCATATGGATCATAAAATCCCTTCTAGAAACCAATAAAATAGAATAAAATATATATGGGGTTAGGACATAATTATAATTAGGGTTATTCTCCCAACAACTATATTGGGTGTCTCTATTCCACATTATTTGTTTTTGTTTTTATAATAACAAATTACTAACGTATCTATTATTTTTTCCCTCTAACAAGAGTTTGGAAAAGGAATTAGTAATTTAGTTAAAATATTTCACTTCTTATTGAGTAAAATAATGATTCTTGCATTATTATTGATTATTTGATATTATTTATTATAAAAATATTTGTTCATTATTGTTTATTCATTAGTTATTATAATGGAATATTATTTTCTATTTTGTTTGATTCTATACATTGTAGTTTTCATAATTACTCGATTCTAAATTTTCTGGTATATTAATGAAATTTATATAAAAATAATCATACATGTTATAAAATATATAATGATTTTAAATTATATTAATTTTACATGTAATAGTGGAATCATAAAGTGGCCTTGAATATTTAAAATCATCTTATATTTGAACTATAGTCTTATGTTTTTAATAATTTTCAATGTATATTTCCTCATATAATGATTTATATTAGAGCATAACATATAACATATACTGAATTTTCGACATAAAATTATATTATGTATTCACATATATATTGGATATTTTATTATGTATTTTACTAATGTTTATTACATACAACTAATTTGTTACGTAAAAAATTTTAGGCATTGTTTATGGATGATATTTATATTATGTATTGAGAACATTTTCATTTGTACTAATTTTTTCATTTTGTATGAAATTATCATTTGTATTCATTATTATGGAATATTTAATTTATTTATTTATGTTGTTGGAGATGTTAAAAATATTTCATATTTTAATTAGATGTATATATTAGAATATTTATAATTAGTTTACACTGAAATTATTGGATTAAAATTAAAATATATTTTAATATAAAAGGATAAATTCTATGTAATTTTTTAGATTACTTCTATAGATTAAATGTAAATTAATTAGGTAGTATTTTTTAAAGATATTAATTATTTATTTCTATTATTATTGTTATTGTTATTATATTAATTATAATAGATTGAAAAGTATTTTAATTTTAATTATTATTGGGGAAATATAGGATATAAATCCACAAGAATAATTATAGTGAATTATTTATAAAGAATACTCGTGGGCTTCACTCCTCCAAAAATTGTCATGACCCGTCCCCTGGGGCCCGTATCGTGACTACCCCATTCCTGCCTTTCATAGGACAGGGGCTGGCGACTAGCACCAATGAAGTAATTCCCTTGAACATTGAATGTATTGCCTTTATAAATTGTAAACACACACAACCAGAGTACATCAGGAAGAACACAATAAGAAAAAGGTGTATAACAAGCGTACTGAAAGTAATGGGGGGCTATATGGAATCCCGCCATTTTATAACATTAACTTTCATTACATTACACAAAACTGAGGATCTTTAAGGTCTAGTGTCTTGGAAACCAGGAACATAATACATGAAAACAACATAAAACATTCTTCTTAGACACTTGAAAGGCATCTCCTTAAGTTCATTCTAGGTTCATTACTGCATCTCATAACCTGGGGACATACATCAAAAGAAAGGGTGAGCAGAAGGCCCAGTAAGGGAAACCAGAGGAACATTTTACATGTTAACTTGGTATACTTCAATAAGGACATGAAAAGAACTTTAAGGCATGAGAAAGAAAATCATGAGGCATATCATAATAAAAATAACATTTTCCATAACTTGAATATGTGGCTACATCATTTAACATAGACAATCATTAACATATCACCAAGGTCCATCCCCAAGGTGTCATTTGAAAATTACCAAGGTTATTCACCAAGGTATCATGAAAATTGTAATCTCTAGTGGTTACATCATTACCCAATGCATTGGAGCGCTATCAGGGTGCACCCTTAAATTTGACTTTATTATCATGTGAGCCACATATATCATCATCAAACATTTCATAAATAACCCACATAGCATAAAATAAATGGGTTTCATTTCATAATCATAACGTTTTAAAAACTGCTTTAAAGACATGATCTTTACGTCACTTTAAACCCACGGAAAGGGAAAGCAGGTCTCATGTATGTAAATCCCAGAATTTAAAATGGAACCTTTTGATATATATGTGAATACCCTTGTAGAAATAAGAGCTTTGAGTATTCACTTTATAACATAAAATAATTTTTGAGAAAAGAGAGAGTCATTTTGAGGGGAAAATTCTGCAGCATAACGGCTAAGTTTCGGGGTTTTAGAAAACATTGAAATGATAGGGGGCATGGGTAACCCACTCATAAATGATCCATAAAACAGTAGGTTGAAAGAATAAGAAGGAAATATGGACATGGTAATGAAATTTTAGGGACATACCATTTGAAATGAAAAACATGGAAGGAAAAAATATTAGATTTCTCTTATGAAAATTCGACAGCCTTACGACGTCACTTAACTTCAAAAGAAAATGATTTGACAAGATCAAATAGGGTACCTCATAATATGATCATAAGAGATCAGTATGATAGATAGAGAGATCATACCCCAACATAATAAAAAGGAACTTGAAAGACTTGTCATGAAAATCGAACTTGAAAAATGAGAAGGGTGAAAGAATCCCTTAAAAATTCGGCAGCCTAACGGCGTCACTTAAACATTCATAAAACGAAATGATGAGAGTAAGAGGGGATATCTCATCATATAAACATGAAAGGGCAGTAAGAGGAATATAAAAGAACATCCTCTCACATAAAAACATGGAGCATAAAAGGAATGACATAAAAGAGATTACATGAAAAGAAAGAGAGGGGTCGGATCCCATACCTTAAAACGTGACTCTTGAAACTCAAAAGATTGGACCTTGAGGGCTTGGGGGAACCTTGGGAGGACTCCTTGGAAGGTAAGAAGACCAGAACTTCGTTGGGGGGAGATTTGGGAGTGAAAACTAAAGGAGGAAAGGGTGGGTATTTATAGGGAAAGTGAGGGGACAAAGCATTAATGGCCAAGGGACACCTCACTAGTGGTTTTGGCAAAACCATGGGCTTGCCCATGGTATTTTCCCATGGTATTGGCCACTTGGGACACCTCACACCTTATCTTACTATTCAAAATTCTACCATATTGAATATATACTTAATACATCATTTAATGATGTCATTAAACACCCGTAACTTAAAAACTATACTTTCACTATTCACCGAAAATTCAACTTTCTCAGAATAATCCCAAAATTTCTCCTTAACCAAATATCAATGCTATGATTTCAAAAATGAACTCCATTTTATAAAAATAATTTTCTAAATATTTTTAATTTTATTTTTAAATAAATATACTATTCATCGAAAATTCATTTTTTCAGAAAAATCCCCAAAAATTACCGTAACATAATATCAATGCTATGAGTTCAAAAATAAAGTCATTTTTATAAAAATAATTTTCTAATTATTTTTAATTAAATTTTTAATTAAAAAACACTATTCATCCGAAAAAACTAATACTTGAATAATAATTTATGAAACTGTTATTTACCCATTTTATTGAATCACATTACTTAATCAAGGTGCCTAGATTATTTTAAAACATTCTTTAAGTGAGATTACTAATCCATTTGGTCACATTACTAATCCTAACCGTAAAATCACTATTCACTATTTACTATTCATCAATAATTAAATTGATCTTATTAGACTCCAAATTCCTTAATGAACACTTTTGTAGAAGACCATTTTTTGAAAATCATTACACATCATTAGTTATTTAGGGTTTACATAAATATTTCAAAATATCCCTTTTTCAAAATTCATCAATAAAATACATTCTAAAATTATCCGGACATTTGAAATTTCACAAACATCACTAAAGGAAGAAATCTCAATTTATTCACCCGAAAGGACTACACAAGGAAGCTAGGGTCTCGTCACATAGCCCCTTATAACACCGGCATAAGACCTGAGTGTAAGGTGTGCTATGGTGAGAGAATCTGAGGGAGGCTCAGATAACATTGCCCTAGTAGTAATCTCTACTAACTTGAACTTATCCCACAGGAGTTTTCGTTCAAGCTTGACACGCTGGAGTTCGGCTTGGGCTTGGTCCAAAGAGAAGCCCACAGATGCTACCTCCTTCCCAAGCTCTGATAAGTGGGCTTCATAAGGGTTGAGTCTACTGAATGAAGCCATCGACTCCTCTTTCTGCATTAACCATTAACATCTTATTAAATCAATAAGAGTATGTTAATATACTACTCAAAAAAATATTGGGTCATTACATTCTTCCCCCCTTAAGAAATTTCTTCCCCGAAATTTATACTTGAGGCCTAGTCGAAAAGGTGAGGGTACTTTTGCATCATCGTTTCCTCAGGCTCCCAAGTCACTTCTTCATATTTATGATTCCTCCACAACACTTTCACAAGGTGGGTAGTCTTGTTTCGTAGGACCTTGTCTCTACGGTCCAAGATCTCCACTGGCTGCTCCTCATAAGAGAGGTCATGTTCCAGTTGTACCACCTCTGGGTTCAGTACATGCGAAGGGTCGGGTATGTACTTCCTCAAGAGAGATACATGGAAGACATTGTGAACTTGATCTAGGTTCGGTGGAAGTGCTAGAACATAGGCCACTGCACCTATGCGATCAAGGATTTCATAGGGGCCAATGTACCTAGGGCTGAGCTTCCCTTTCTTCCCAAACCGCATGACTCTCTTCTATGGAGAGATTCGAAGGAAGACTTTGTCACCAACACCAAACTCCAAGTCTCTTCGTCGATTGTCAGCATAGCTCTTCTGCCGACTTTGAGCAGCTTTTATGTGTTTTTGGATGGCATGAACTTCTTCTGTCATTTCTTGCACAAGATCAGGCCCAAGAAGCTTCCTCTCACCTGTTTCATCCCAACAAGTAAGAGTTCTACACCGCTTTCCATAAAGAGCTTCATAGGGTTCCATCTGAATACTCGCATGGAAGCTGTTGTTATAGGAGAACTCCACTAATGGGAGGTGTTGATCCCATCCACCTTTAAATTCCATTGAGGATAATCTCTACATGTCTTCGAGTGTCTGAATAGTCCTTTTAGATTGGCCATCAGTTTGAGGATGATAGGCCGTACTAAAATTCAATTCAGTATTCAGAGCATGTTGAAGACTTCTCCAGAATTTTGATGTGAATCTTGGGTCACGATCAGATACGAAGGATAGTGGTACCCCATGCAGCCTTACCACCTCCTTCACGTATATCTTGGCAAGCTGATCCAGAGGGAAATATTCCCGAATAGAGATAAAATGGGTTGTCTTGGTGAGACGGTCCACAATAACCCATATCGCATTGTTTCCTTTGGATGTTTTTGGGAGATCGGTTACAAAGTCCATGGTGATATTATCCCACTTCCATACTGGTATGGGTAGTGGTTGTAATACCCCCTTAGGAAGTTGTCTTTCTGCCTTTACATGCTGACACACCAGGCACCTTGTAGTGTAATCGGCAATCTCCCTCTTCATGTTATCCCACCAATAATGATCACGAAGATCTCTATACATCTTAGTGCTTCCCGGATGTATAGAGAAAGTAGAGCTATGAGCTTCATCCATCAGCTATTTCTTTATCTCCGGAATAGATGGAACACATAGTCTTGTATGAAATTTCAATACACCTTCTTGATCAATATTGAGATCAGGGAACTTCCCATCCTTTACAGCCTCGAACTTCTCCTGCAGCAAAGGATCTTCTTTTTGAGCCTTCTTGATCTTATCTAGTAATGAAGGTTGAGAAATCATTTGGGATAGGGTTGATGATGTCCCTTTCCTTATAATTCCCATGTCCTATTTTACTAGATCTTTAATCAAGTGATCTCCCAGGATCCTCATTGTTGCCAGAACAACAGGATCTTTCCTGCTTAAAGCATCCGCGAATTTGTTTGCTCTTCCAGGGTGATAATGAATTGAACAATCATAGTCTTTAATAAGCTCCAACCATCTCCTGTGTCTCATGTTCAATTCTTTCTGAGTGAAAATATACTTTAGACTTTGGTGGTCAGTGTATATATCACATTTCTCCCCATAAAGATAGTGCCTCCATATCTATAGAGCAAAAACAACTGCCGCCAGCTCTAGATCATGTGTAGGATAATTCTGCTCATGAATCTTCAACTGTCGAGATACATAAGAAATTACTTTGTCATTTTTCATGAGGACGCACCCAATCCCTTTCAGAGATGCATCGCTAAAAATAACGAATCCTTCTCCGATAGAGGGTAGTTTTAACACATGTGCCATAACCAATCTCTTCTTCAGCTCTTGGAAGCTTTCCTCGCATTCCTTTGTCCAGATGAACTTAACCCCTTTTCGAGTCAACTTGGTTAGTGGATTAGAAAGCTGTGAAAAGTTTTTCACAAACCTCCTATAATATCCCGCTAAACCAAGGAAACTACGAATCTCAGTTACTGTTGTGGGTTGAGGCCACTCCTCCACAACCATTGTCTTTGCAGGGTCAACCGAGATTCCTTCATTGGTTACGATGTGCCCCAAGAAAGCCACTTGTTGTAACCAAAACTCACACTTGCTGAACTTCCCAAAGAGCCTCTCCTTCCATAGAGTTTTCAAAATAACCCTCAGATGATCTTCATGCTCCTCGTGACTTTTTGAATATATCAAAATATCATCAATAAAAACTACCACAATGTTATCAAGGTAGTCCTTAAAGACTCTATTCATCAAATCCATGAAAATAGCAGGAGCATTAGACAAGCCTAAGGGCATAACAGTAAACTCATAATGCCCATATCTTGATCGGAAGGCAGTCTTTGGAATATCTTCCTTCTTCAACCTCAGTTGATGATAACCAGATCGAAGGTCAATCTTAGAGAAGAATTGAGCCCCACGAAGTTGGTCAAATAAATCATCAATTCTTGGAAGAGGGTATCTGTTCTTCACTGTGATCCCGTTCAGTTCTCTATAATCAATGCATTACTGCATTGATCCATCCTTCTTCTTCACAAAGAGAACTGGTGCTCCCCAAGGAGACACACTCGGTCGGATAAACCCCTTCTCCAACAAGTCTTGGAGTTTTTTCTTTAACTCCTCTAGCTCCACATTTTCCATTCTATACGGAGTCTTTGATATCGGTTGAGACCCAGGTACAAGTTCAATGGAGAACTCTACCTCTCTTTCTGGGGGAGGTCCAGGTAACTCCTTAGGAAATACATCCATGTATTCCTGAACAATCGGAACATATTCAATTTGTATGCTCCCTTTCCCTTCTTCATCATCACCGATTAACTCCATAAAGAAAGCTATGGGAGGTGATTCTAGATAGGGATCAGTTCAGGATATCTCTCCTTGGAAGATAACTGTAGGTCGTTCATTCAAGACTACTGAAATTTCCTTACTTCTGCATTTGATCTTAGCATTATACTTTGAGAGCCAGTCCATCCCTAGTATAATGTCGAATTCCATCATGGGAATGACTACTAGATTTGCGATAATATTGAGCTCACCAAAGTAAAAACTAGAGTCTCTAAATACTTTTGATGCAAGGATAATCCCACTTGGAGTCTTGACTGACAACTCTACCTCTAGCAGTTCGGGGATTGATTCTATATTCCTTGCAAACTTGGAAGAAATAAAGGAATGCATAGAACCAAAATCAAATAAAGCACTTGCTACTTTTGAGAGGACAACAAGAGTACCTGCTACCACATCATTTGGGACTTCAACTTCAGCTGTTGTGATAGAGAAAGCACGACCTTGCTCCCTTGGCCTCTGCTGAGGTTGATGGTGATTCCCCCCCACCGCCCTCGGATTTGGACATTGATTAGCAAAGTGCCCAAGTTGTCCACACTTGAAGCATGTGACTTCGGGTAGGGCCAGAACCATCTTTCCTCTGTCGTTAGTGTTGGGAAGTTGAGGCTTCACATCACCACGACAATTCAGAGAAATATGGCCTTCTTTTCCACACCAATAACACTTTCCACTTCCGATCAAGAAGTTCCCCGAATGCTTCTTCCCACATTTATTGCATGTGGGATGTTGCATATGCTTTCCACCTCATTCCTGATCAAAACTTCTTCCCAAGCTCGGTTCTAGAGTTCTCTTCTTCTCATTAGATTTGTGAGACCACTGTGTCTCCCCAAACTATAGTTCAACATTCATGGAACTTCGAACTATTTCTTAATAGCTATCATAGTCCCTGTTGGTTAGATTCTTCTGCAGATGAGGTCGTAGTCCACCAAAGAATCTATCAACCTTCCCATTAGGGTCCATGACAAAGCTTGAGGTATAACGGGAACGCCTTGTGAAGTTCATCTCATAGCTTCCGACAGATTCGTTCTCCTTCTGCTTCATCTCGAGAAACTCATTCTCCATTTTCGTTCTCATGGAATGAGGGAAATACTTGTTAAAGAAAATCCCCCGAAATTCTTCCCACTCCATAGCTTCCATCTCTCCTCATGGATTCGTGTTTTTGATCAGTGACCACCACTGATCAACTTCTCCCTCAAGGTGGTAAACAGCAATGGTGACTTTTTCTTGTTCTGAACAATGAAGTACAGAAAAGATCTTTTCAATGGAGCTTATCCATTGTTCCGCAACCAATGGGTCAGTAGATCCACTGAATGTTGGCGGTCGTTGACGCATGAAGGACTCAACAGAGTGTTGTTCCCTTCGTGGTGAGGTCGGCCTCTCAGCTTGATTCAAGTTATTACTCATAACTTGAGTCAGTTGGTTCATCATTCGCATGAATGTTTCCATTACAGCTTCCATCGGAGGTCCATCAGCACATGGTGCATTGCGGTCACCATCGGCATGGTTCCTCCTATTGCCCGCCATCTTCTAAAAGAATAAAACCTTAGTGAGAAACTTATTTCATTTATGAATCTTTTAACTAAGACTTCATGCTTAAACAATTATACTTCTCTATAATTCCTTCATAATGATTCATAAAAAGTTTGTGATTAACCAAACATATCCCCCGGGAGTGTCGTAACCAAGAGTGCAGCAAGGCCCGTTATCGTGCACCAGTTCCCGTTCGAGTCTATCTCAAAGAGGTGTTTTGGGTTTTACCCCTATGTACATCTGTGCCAGAGCCGCCTATACCTGCTCGTATCCAGACAGGGATGTATTTGTTTGATAGACCACTTACTCAATACTTACCAAAATACCAGGAAGTTTTCCTATATTTAAACTTTTCTATAGGTTTCTTCCTAAATTTTTTATATCCTAATTTCCACAAATAACTAAACCATCCTTTGATACCAACTATGGCATCCCGCCATTTTATAACATAAACTTACATTACATTACACAAAACTGGGGATCTTTAAGGTCTAGTGTCTTGGAAACCTGGAACAGAATACATGAAAACAACATAAAACATTATTCTTAAACACTTGAAAGGCGTCTCCTTAAGTTCATTCTAGGTTCATTACTGCATCTCATAACCTGGGGACATAATCAAAAGAAAGGGTGAGCAGAAGGCCTAGTAAGGGAAACAAGAGGAACATTTTACATGTGAACTAGGTATACTTCAATAAGGACATGAAAAGAACATTAAGGCATGAGAAAGAAAATCATGAGGCATTTCATAATAAAAATAACATTTTCCATAACTTGAAGATGTGGCTACATCATTTAACATAGACAATCATGAACATATCACCAAGGTCCATCCCCAAGGTGTCATTTGAAAATTACCAAGTTTATTCACCAAGGTATCATGAAAATTGTAATCTCTAATGGTTACATCATTACCCAATGCATTGGAGCGCTATCAGGGCGCACCCTTAAATTTGACATTATTATCATGTGAGCCACATATATCATCATAAAAAATTTCATAAATAACCCACATAGCATAAAATAAATGGGTTTCATTTCATAATCATAACGTTTTAAAAACTGCTTTAAAGACATGATCTTTACGTCACTTTAAACCCACGGAAAGGGAAAGCGGGTCTCATGTATGTAAATCCCAGAATTTAAAATAGAACATTTTGATATATATGTGAATAAACTTGTAGAAATAAGTGCTTTGAGTATTCACTTTATAACATAAAATAATTTTTGAGAAAAGAGAGAGGCATTTTGAGGGGAAAATTCTGCAGCATAACGGCTATGTTTCGGGGTTTTAGAAAACATTGAAATGAGAGGGGACATGGGTCACCCACTCATAAATGATCCATAAAACAGTAGGGTGAAAGAATAAGAAGGACATATGGACATGGTAATGAAATTTTAGGGACATACCATTTGAAATTAAAAACATGGAAGGAAAAAAGATTAGATTTCTCTTATGAAAATTCGGCAGCCTTACGGCGTCACTTAACTTCAAAAGAAAATGATTTGACAAGATCAAATAGGGTCCCTAATCATATGATAATAAGAGATCAGTATGATATATATAGAGATCATACCCCAAAATAATAAAAATGAACTTGAAATACTTGTCATGAAAATCGAACTTGAAAAATGAGAAGGGTGAAAGAATCCCTTAAAAATTCGGCAGCCTAACGGCGTCACTTAAACTTTCATAAAACGAAATGATGAGAGTAAGAGGGGATCTCTCATCATATAAACATGAAAGGGCAGTAAGAGGAATATAAAAGAACATACTCTCACATAAAAACATGGTGCAGAAAAGGAATGACATAAAAGAGATTACATGAAAAGAAAGAGAGGGGTCAGATCCCTTACCTTAAAACGTGACTCTTGAAACTCAAAGGATTGGACCTTGAGGGATTGGGGGCACCTTGGGAGGACTCCTTGGAAGGTAAGAAGACCAGAACTTCGTTGGGGGAGAGTTGGGAGTGAAAACTAAAGGAGGAAAGGGTCGGTATTTATAGGGAAAGTGAGGGGACAAAGCATTAATGGCCAAGGGACACCTCACTAGTGGTTTTGGAAAAACCATGGGCATTCCCATGGTATTTTCCCATGGTATTGGCCACATGGGACACCTCACACCTTATCTTACTATTCATAATTCGACCATATTGAATATATACTTAATACATCATTTAATGATTTCATTAAACACCCGTAACTTAAAAACTATACTTTCACTATTCACCGAAAATTCAACTTTCTCAGAATAATCCCAAAATTTCACCTTAACCAAATATCAATGCTATGATTTCAAAAATGAACTCCATTTTATAAAAATAATTTTCTAAATATTTTTAATTTTATTTTTAAATAAATATACTATTCATCGAAAATTCATTTTTTCAGAAAAATCCCCAAAAATTACCATAACATAATATCGATGCTCTGAGTTCAAAAATAAAGTCATTTTTATAAAAATAATTTTCTAATTAATTTTAATTATGTTTTTAATTAAAAAACACTATTCATCTGAAAAAACTAATACTTGAATAATAATTTATGAAACTGTTATTTACCCATTATATTGAATCACATTACTTAATCAAGGTGCCTAGATTATTTTAAAACTTTCTTTAAGTGAGATTACTAATCCATTTGGTCACATTACTAATCCTAAGCGTAAAATCACTATTCACTATTTACTATTCATCAAAAATTACGTTGATCTTATTAGACTCCAAATTTCTTAATGAACACTTTTGTAGAAGACCATTTTTTGAAAATCATTACACATCATTAGTTATATAGGGTTTACATAAATATTTCAAAATATCCCTTTTTCAAAATTCATCAATAAAATACATTCTAAAATTATCCGGATATTTGAAATTTCACAAACATCACTAAAGGAAGAAATCTCAATTTATTCACCCGAAAGGACTACACAAGGAAGCTAGGGTCTCGTCACATAGCCCCTTATAACACCGGAATAAGACCTGAGTGTAAGGTGTGCTATGGTGAGAGAATCTGAGGGAGGCTCAGATAACATTGCCCTAGTAGTAATCTCTACTAACTTGAACTTCTCCCACAGGAGTTTCCGTTCAATCCTGACACGCTGGAGTTCGGATTGGGCTTGGTCCAAAGCGAATCCCACAGATGCTACCTCCTTCCCAAGCTCTGATAAGTGGGCTTCATAAGGGTTGAGTCTACTGGATGAAGCCATCGACTCTTCTTTCTGCATTAACCATTATCATCTTATTAAATCAATAAGAGTATGTTAATATACTACTCAAAAAAATATTGGGTCGTTACAGGCTAGAATACAAGCCCAACTGTAAAGTACAAATACAAATGAAAGAATGTACAACTAACAAATGGACAAACATATGAAAGGTTAAATCAGCTCTTGGATCGTCTTATGGGGTTCTTACCTAAAGGGTAGGTATAGATTGCCTCCACAGCACTCCACGTCCGTTAGACTCCACCATGTACCGATATGTCATAAAGTACTCCTCCAGGTACCATCCAGTCATAGCGCTCACGGTCTCCATCAGCGTTGTATGTCATCTGCATCCAACACAACGAGGTGAGAGCATATCCTGTGCAGGGGTGAGTATAACGATACTCAATAGGGACCCTGATACCCTCAAGGTCTCACAAAGTCCAACAAGGATAAACCAAAAATTATTAAATTAATGGATAACCATTACTTAGGTATATGGCCATATATATAACTATGTTATCAAGTAACCCATCTCAATCATGAGGAAAACACAATGGTCCTTGACTCAGCTAAACCCAGGATTTTCATTATCGAAACCATGACTGCTGGAGAACTCCTCCTCTATCGAGTAGAGTGGGCATGTCGCGACACCGAGGCGCTTCTCACTAACCCTGGAATGCTGAGGTAATCATCCTGTCGAGTTTCACGGGTATGCTGCCTACTACCAGGCACTCCGTCTGCTGTGGGTCTGCCACCAAATACCAGGCGCTCTACCTAATAGACCGCAGAGGTACTCCTCCTATCATGTACCATGGGTCTGCCTCCAAATACCAGGTGCCCCTCTGCCATGGGTCTGCCGCCAACTACTAGGCTCTCCCCACTGGGCTAGACGAAGCTCTCCAAGTCGAATTGGTCTAGCAGTCATCAGGTCTGTCAGCTACTATGTCTCTACACTCTGTACACTCGTCTCCGAGAGGATACACTCCACGAGATACTGGTAGATACTCCAAATGTCACAATGTCTCACATGGATGTATCTCAATGTACTTCCACATCATAGGGGTCTCAACACAATAGACGGTGCGTCAATCAGATGCCCATTCCAAGAGTTATTGGAATTTCCATCCTAGGGGCCTGGTTGGTTTTTAGGTTCAAACCAAACCGTCCATACTCCAATAGTGTCCAAAACTCAAGTGGGATAATCAAAATTAATCTTCTCGTTCCAAGATTTTTGTCTTTGAAGACGGTTCGTCGATCGGACACCCGTAGCCCAAGTCATGGGTGATTAGGTGTAATCGGGTTTGATGAGTTCAGGTACGGTCTGACCCAATTGGACCGACCCAACCTGACCCGACCCGGGTCCGGACTGGGGTCCAACTTGGTCCGTGGGTCTGACCTGACCTGAAGGCATCGCGGCCTGAAAGCAGCCTGGCCTAGTTGGCTGGCCGTGTGGTCCGGCCCGGCTGGCGGTGTGGCCCGGCCCGGCTGGCTGTGCGGCTCGGCCAGGTCGGTCGTGTGGCCTGGCCCGACTGGCCGTATGGCCCGGCAGTAGGCTGTGTGGCCTGGCCGGCTGGCCATGCCATGTGCCCCGGCCAGCCCTGTCATGGGGGGGGGGCCTTTGTTCCTAACGGCCGGCGAATGGCGCCGACCCCTGTAATTGTGGGAACCAAAAGGTCCCTTCTCTGTAGCGCGCACCGGCAGCCAGCTCAACCGGCCGCCCTCCCCTGTCCACCGCAGCCTTAGGCCGTGCCTTCTCCAGTGCTGCGCGATAGCGCCACGCCCCTACTCTTTTATTGTGGCCCGCCCTGTCCGTGGTCCAACACCACCGGCGTGGCGCGACGGTGCCCCGCCCATCTGCCACAACCCATCGTGGTCGCGGCTCTCCTTCGCGTAGCGAGGTGGTGACGCGCACTCTTGGCGACCCAGCGGCCATTGCGCCACCGGTTTCTTTTATGGTCGGCCTCTGTTGTTTGATGTGGTCCATTCCTTTGTCGTCAACAAACAAGATAAACCCAAAGGGGAAGGTCAAACATGTTGGTGTGGTCTGAACCCCCCTTGTTATGTTGATAACATTCTTCATAATGAATACCAAAATATTAACGATGTAGAACAGAAACAAAATAACTAAAATCTCCGTACCTTGATTGATGATTGTTTGTTGACTAAGTCGCAGGAAAATGCGGTGTTTTTCCCTTTACATCAAGAAAGAAAAATCCAAGGATGGCATCGGGATTCATCATGGGTGACACTTCCCTTTCATTACCAGGTTGAAGAAGGAATAAGATGTTGTTCATCAATCTTCGGTGAAAGGAGCGTTCTTCGCATTCTTTTTGAGAGGATGAAGTTCTCTCTCAAGTCCCACCCAAATTAATTTCCAAACAAATGAAATAATAGCTTTGTCGATTAATTAATCGTTCACTTGAATACAAAATAATTCAATAGTTGAATTAATTAAACGTGGGTGTTCAATTTATTCAAAGTTGGTTGGCACTTTTAATTAGCGGTGGATGTTCAAGTGTCTCCCCGCCACATTATGGAGAGTTTGAAGGGGTTAAAGCACATGTGGTCCCCACGCTAAATATCCTCCCAATGAAGGTTATGTGCGGGTGGGCCCCACCTCCATAACCACTCATGGGAGGATATGGTGTGGTGTCCTCCACCACTAACCTCCTCTTGGATCATATATCCACCAAGAAATAAAAATATTCTATCACATTATTTTTATTTAACTTGATAAAAGAACCCCCAAAACTATCATCCATTGTTTTTAAAACGCAACTGTGGTGAAAGTCTTACTAAGAAATCACCAACACTGTGAGTTCAATAGTGCCCTCTGAATTTGATTCTGAGCACCGGTTGAAAAGTCATAAAATCCCGCTCGCATGTTTATTGAACGTCCTCAAGTAAAACATCATAAATTGTTTCCGGGCACAACAGGCCTTGGAATCATGCGCCATTAGAAACTGCGGACTCGTAAAAATCCCATGAATTTAAGAAAAAATTATTCCACAGAATTTCCGGGTCTTTTCATTCTCCCCACCTCAAGGATTTACGTCCCTATAATCTACAACTCACACTTGGGGAATAAATGGGGGTACTTTCATGCATCTAATCCTCCTACTCTCATGTGCTCTCCTAAAGGTTCCTATAATGAAAACGAATGCGCACTAGACGTATCGACCATCCACAAAGGACCCACTCCTACATATCCTCAATATCCACTGGGACCTCCATTAATGTCTCCCCATCATCGATTTCCTGCTCCCCATGGTCAATGATGTGGGTTGGGTCGTGCACGTATCTCCTCAGCTGAGATACGTGGAAGACGTCGTGCACCCGGTGCAACTGAGGTGGAAGAACTAAGCGATAAGCCACCTTACCCACTCTTCTAAGGACCTAGAATGGTCCGATGAATAGTAGAGATAACATTCAGACTCAGCCAAATCTCCATATACCTCATCAAGGTGAGACCCGTTAGAAGACGTGGTCTCCATCCACGAACTCTATAGGTCTCTGTCTCCTATCATTATATAACTTTTATCTTTTTTTCACAGTCTTTATCTACTCTTAGATGATTTTCACCTTCTTGGTGGTATCCCTTACCATATTTGGTCCCTCTAGTGCTGACTCCTTTGGGTTTTTCCAGTACAGTGGCGATCTGCAAGGTCGTTCGTAAAAGGCCTCAAAAGATTCCATTCCAATGGTGGAGTGATAGCTATAGATTTAAGCAAAAACCACCAAAGGTAGGTGATACTCCCAGCTGCGACCAAAGTCGAGGACACACGCATGGAGCATGTCCTCGAGGGTCTGGATGGTTCTCTCAGTCTGACCATCCGTCTGAGGATGGAAGGCGGTGCTCAAGCGAATCTGTGACCCAAAAGCTTCCTACAACCCCTACAATATCTTGGAAGTAAATCGTGTGTCATAGTCAGAGACAATATAATAAGGTACTCCATACATACGCACAATCTCTTACACATAGAGGCATACCAAGATCTCTACTGAGCCCTTCCCTCGGATCGGTAGGAAGTTGGCTGAATTGGTTAGTCGGTCGATAGTCACCCAAATCGAGTCATGGCCCGTATATGTACCTGGAAGACCCGTCACCAAGTCCTTGGATATCCCATCCCACATCCACTATGGGACCTCTAAGGGAATAACCAAGCCTGTGGGTACCTGGTGCTCCACCTTCACTTGTTGACAAGTGTGGCATCGTGAGACAAACTCCGCTACCACCTTCTTCATACCTGGCCACCAATGTTGTCGTTGACAGTCCTGGTACATATTTGCCACCCCTGGATGTACCACTAGATGGGAAGTGCAGAATTCACTCAACACCTCTTCCTAAAGTGAAACTAGTACCATGTTATGTCCTATGAAGATGATGACGTGCTCCCCATCTTCAGGAAATCCATCAGGTGCCTACCCTATGGATATCTGAGCAGGTCGTGTCCCGAAGTCGGCGTCCCCATGATGTGCTTCACCGAATCACTGAAGAAGTGGAGGAGTGACTATAAGAGACTGAAGATAGGATGCTCCATTCCTATCCACAATGGATATATGTAAGGCATCCAACTGCTCTGTTGCCTCTTCTAGAAGCTGAATGCCATTCCTCCTACTTATTGCATCTGCAACAACATTCCCCTTCCCTGGAGTATAGACTATCTCGATGTCATAGTCCTAGAGGAACTCAAGCTATCATCACTATCTCAGGTTTTGGTCCTTCTGAGAGAAGATAAACTAGAGACTCTTGTAATCACAATACATGGTAAAACGTTCACCAATTATGTAGTGTCGCCACATCGTCAAGGCAAAGACCACTACATCTAACTCCAGGTCATGGGTAGCATAGTTCTTCTCATGCTGTCTCAACTGCCAAGAACCATACGTGATCACAACCCCATCCTACCCCAAGACACACCTGATTCTGGTCCCTGATTCATCAAAGTATACTATGTACCCTATGCCTACCTCTGGAAGCCTCATGATGGGAGGCACTAGTCAGCCTCTGCCTCAAGTCATGAACGCTCTGATGGAATCTCTCCAACCACACGAAGGGTTTCCCCTTCTTTTTCAATGCTGAATGTGGTGATGCAACTCTGGAGAAGTCTGGAATGAATCTCTGATATTATCCAGCCAAGCCCAGTAAACTTTGTAACTTCGTCACACTCCTGGGTGGCTCCCAAACAAGTACCACCTCAATCCTCACTGGATCCACTACAACATCAGCCTATGAGATGACGTGTACCATGAAGTGAACCCCTCGAATCAAAAACTGGCACTTCGAGAGCATTCCATAAAGCGGGATCCCTTGATGTCTGTCCAGTACTACCAGCAAATGGTAGGCGTGCTCCTCCTCAATAGTCGAGTAGATCAGAATGTCCTCGATGAAGACTATGATGAAGCGATCAAGGTAAGGTTGTAAGGTCATGTTCATGAGACTCGTGAACACTGCTGGAGAATTAGATATGCCAAAGGGTATAACCATGAACTCATAGTGGCCATAACAACACCTGAAAGTTGTCTTCTGCACATCCTCATTTTGATCAATAAGCTGGTGATAGCCTGATCTGAGGTCTATCTTCGAGATCCATCATGCTTCTTGGAGGTGATCAAAGAGGTCGTCTTTCCACAGAAGTGGGTACATGCTCTTCACGGTCACCTGGTTCAGGCGAAGATAGTCGTCACAGAGCCTCAAGCTCCCATCCGCCTTCTTGGTGAATATAATCTGGGCCTCCCAGGGAGAAACACTGGGCTTGATGAATCCCTTCCCATACATGTCGTCCAGGTCTACCCTCATCTCACAAAGCTCAGTGGGGTCCATCTAATATGATGAAGTAGATATTGGTGTCTTCCTGGGGTACATGTCAATATAGATTTCCACCTCTCTGCGAGGAGGTAGTCCTGGAACATCATCAGGGAAAACATCCGCGTACTGGTCCACCACTACAGGATAGGATTGACTCTCCACATCAAACTCTCTAAGGGGTAAAGAAAACCAACTGGTTAGTGATCGACTGCACCCTCCTCCAATTAAGTCTGTCATTTTCTGCAATGGTTCTCTTCTTGCTGATGAAGGTGAACCTAGTCCAATCTGTGCGGACACAACACACTTTTCATCATATACAGTCGATCTTAGCATGGACTGTAGATAACCATTCCATACCCAATATGACCTCGTAAGTCCTCGACATCGCTACATGGAGATCCCACCAGAATCTCTCACCTCATAGAGTAATCTCAGACTAACGGAACTAGTGATTAATTTTCTAGCCTACTCCCATAAGAGTCTTTAGCCGTAAGGATTGAGAAAATGGCTCCGTCAGAATGTTTGAGCTCCGAACAAGGGAATTGTATATGAAAGAGTGATTGGAAGCTATGTAAATAAGAACTGTAGCTATGGTGGAGTAGACACAGATCGTACCTAGTATCACATCCATTGCACCATGGTTATATGCTTCAGCTGCCTAAATCTGTGCTCTGCCCTACCCACTTTCTCCCTGTTGTTAGGGTGGACCTCTTGGTGATGGTGGCTGTAGTACCTCATATAATCATCCACTACTATCTGCACATCTATCTCATCTTCCACGTCTGTCTTCGCCCTGTGGACTGCCTTGATCGAACCTCTGCCTTGGCCTAGGAGGTCCCCAAATTATCTTCTTATCATCAATAAGGTGGGTCGGACATTCAGGAGCCATGTGACCAAGCCCGCCGCAGGAGTAACAATGCCTGCTCCTATCATTCATGGCTTTGTCTCCACTCTGGGTGCCCCGCACAACTGATCCTGAGTCATGCAGCCAACCACATGTGGGTCTGGTCCTCTTGGACCTCTGCATCATCTATATTCTGCCAGCTGTAGAAGACTCCACTGCAAGTCAACTAATGGTGGTTCTCGCTGCTGGAGACTGATCATTAAGGAAAATCTCTACTAGGAGGGATCGCTCCAACACCCCCATCTGCATCGGGAGGCATTGGGAGATAACTGAAGCTTTGATCTCTCTCTTGAGTCCCTGCTCAAAGGTCTGGGCCCTAAATAATGGGTCACATACCATATCAGGGGAGTAACGTGAGAGGTTGGTGAACCTCGCCGAGTACTGAGCTACACTCATGTTTCCCTGTTGTAGATGTATTATCTCCTGTATTTGCACCGCTCGATGGGTGGATGGTACAAACTCCACCCGGAACAGGCCCTTGAAGTCTGTCCATAGAAGTGTTGCCTCGTCATGCATCTAGAGCATCAGGCTCTATCATCGTCATGATGCTACTTGAAAAGGGCTGGCATCCAGGATCACCATGAAGTTGACTGGTGTCCCTAATAGTCTAAATAATCTCACCACATCCTCCATCAAAACCTCATCCTGTTGCAGGTATATCTCTCCCCTGATCCTTGGTGGAATTTGGTACTGGAACTCGTGCAGCGCGCTCAAATAGCGTGCACTCTCTACTACTAGGGCTGGTGGCATCGGGGGCCCAATGGAAAGTAGTACCGCTGGTGCCTCCCCTGGTGCCTCAACTGGAAGAGGTCCCTGTACTAAGGCCTCGTCGCTTGGTGGGATGTCAGTACGTACAACTCTCAAGGCTATAGCTGGTCGTCTGTGGGGAGGTATCCAGAATGAAACAGATGTGACACGGTCAAAATACTATACATGGTGAGAAAAAATGGTTGGATCTGACCTTTAGAAAACTTTTAAAACACACATGCAGTCAGTACTTTCGTGTTCTAAGTCGAAAATCAGTAGTCATGGTCCTGCTATATGGATATGTCAGCCACTGCACCAAAACTGCACTCCCTGAACTGAAAACCACCCTCAGTACCCTTAACACTATTGCTTGATAGAAAGAAATATAAGAGTCCTATGTTCTACGGTAGTACTGACTCCTCTGATACCAATTTTTCATGACTCATCCCCCAGGGCCCATATCGTGGCTTCCCCAAGACAACCTTCTATAGGCCAGGGGGTGGTGACTAGCACCAAATGCGTAATTCCCAAAAACTGGGATGGCATTGCTTTTATAAATAGTAAACAGACACAACCAGAGTTCAAGCCGAAGAAAACACTATGTAAAAGATGTATAAGTAGTGTACTATAAGAAATGGGGTGCCAGAATAAAATACTAACAGTAAAATAAAAATACAACTGAAAGCAAGTACAAGTAAAAAAGGGAAAAATAGTTGAAAGGTGAAAGCAGCTCATCGATCGTCCTTTGGGGTTCCTACCTGAAGGGTAGGTACAGATGGCCTCCACATCACTCCTTGTCCGCCAGACTCCATCGTGTACTGATATATCGTAAGGTCCTCCTCCGGGTACCATCCAGTCCTAGTGCTCTCAGCCTCTGTTAGAACTGTCTGTCATATGCATCCAACACAACGAGGTGCGGGCAAAGCCCTGCAGGGGTGAGTATAACACTACTCAGTAAGGACCCTAAGACCCTCAAGCTCTCACAATATCCAACAAGGATAATATAAAATGTATTCAATCAATGGATAAACATTATTTAGGTATGTGTACATACATATACCTATGTTATCAGGTACCCCGTCTCAATCATGAGTAAAAAACAAAGGTCATTGACTCAGTTCAAACCAGGATTTTCATTATCGAAACCATGGATGCTGGAGAACTCATCCTCTATCGAGTACAGTGGACTATCGAGTCACTGAGGCGCTTCTCACTAAACATGGAATGCTGAGGTACTAATCCTGTCGAGTACCGCGGGTTTGCTGCAAACTACCAGGCACTCCGTCCGCTAGGGGTATACCGCCAGATACAAGGTGCTCCCCCTATTAGCCTGTAGAGGTAATCCTCATTCAAGTACCACGGGTCTGCAGCCAAATACTGGGTGCTCCTCCGCCATGGGTCCTTCACTAACTACCAGGCACTCCCGGCTGGGCTAGTCTAATCATTCCGAGTCGAATTGGTCAAGTAGTTTTCAGGTCTGTCAGCTACTAGGTCTCTGCACTCTATACACTCGTCTCTGGAAGGATCTACTCCATGAGCTACTGGTCGATACTCAAAATTTCACGAAGTCTCTAATGAATTTATCTCAAAGGACCACAACATCATAGGGGTCTCATGGCAATAGACGACGCATCAATCAGACGCCCGGTCTGTGATTTATTGGCATTTTTGTTCTAGGGGCCTGGTTGGTTTTTTGGTTCAAACCAAACCGACTATACTCCAACTATGTCCAAAACTCAAGTGGGATATTCCAAAGGTATCTTCTCATTCCATTATTTTCGTCGCCGCAGACGGTTCGTCGATCGGACACTCATAGCTCGAGTTATGGGTTATTAGGTGTAATTGGGTCTCACAGGTTCGGGTCGAGTCCAACCCAGTAGAACCGACATGATCCGACCCAACCCGGGTCTGGACTGGGGTCTGACCAAGTCCATGGGAGTGACCTGACCAAAGGGGGCAGCCCGGCCCGAAGGAAGACCTACCCGAAAGCGGCCCGGCTCGGTTGACTGGCAGCGTGGGCCGGCGAGGTGGGTTTTGAGGCCCGGCCCAACTGGTTGTGTGGCCCAGCCTGACAGGCTATGTGGATGGGCTCAGATGGCCATGTGACCTGGCCCGACCGGTCATGTGGCCTAGCCCGATTGGCCATGTGGCCTGGCCTGGCTGGCTGGCCATGCGGCCCGGTTGGCATTGCCGCAAGGCCCAACGAGCCACACCGTGAGGGTGGGGGGTTCCATGCCCCTCTTTTTTGTAATAGTCGGCGCATGGCGCCGGCCCCTGTAACCACAGTATCCAAAGGGTCCCGCTAGTGTAGCACACACCGGCGGTCAGCTCAGCCGGCCACCCTCCCATGTTCAACGCGGCCTTAGGCCGTGGGTTTTATCCGGCGCGGCGCGACTGCGCCGCGCCAATGCTCTCCCGCCGCATCCCGCCTTGGTCACTGCCTCCTACTGCCCTCCTCCCAGTGTGACAGCGCCACACACTTCACCAGTGTTCCATCATGGCCACTTATCTCCTCCACATAGTGAGGTCATGCCGCACCCTCTTGGAGACCCGACAGCCTTTGCGCCACCGGTTTCATTCATGGTCGGCTCGTCGCCGGCCGCCGTTGTTCGTCGTTGTCCATTCCACCATCGCCAACAAACAAGATAAACCAAAGGGGGAATGTGTGCCATGTTGGTTCAGTCCTAACCCCCCCATGTTATGTTCATATAATTTGGCATAATGAATACCAAAATATTAACGACATAGAACGGAAACAAAACAAGTCAAATCCCCCTACATTGCTTGATGATTGTTCCTTGGTGAAGTCACGGGAAAAGGTGGCGTTGTTTCATTGACATCTGGAAAGAATAAGTTGAGGATGGCCTCGCCATTTCACATGGGTGATGATTCCTTTTCTTTCCCTAGTCGAAGAAGAAATAAGACGGTGTTCGTCAATCTTCAGTGGAAGGAGCGTGCTTCGCGTTCTTCATTGAGAATATGATGTTCTCTCTCATGTATCACCCAAATGAATTTCCAACCAAATGAAATAATAGCTTTTTATAATATTTAATGGTTGTCTTGGATTCAAAATAATTCAAAAGTTGAATTAATTAAACGAGGGGGTTCAATTAATTCTAAGTCGGTTGGCACATTTAATTAGTGGGGGAAGTTAAACGGTCACCCCCCCCCCACTTTATGGAGAGTTACAAGGGGTTAAAGCCTGTGTGGTCCCCATGCTAAATATCCTCCCAAGGGAGGTTATGTGCAGGTGGGACCCACCTCAATAACATCACATGGGAGGTTATGGTGTGGTGGACCCCCCCACTAACCTTCTCTTGGAGCTTATAACCACTAAGAAATAAAAATAAACTATCACCTTATGTTTATGTAACTTTATTAAAGAACCCCAAAAAATATCATCCATTCTCATTAAAACGAAAATGTGGTGAAAGTCTTACTAAGAAATCACCGACACTGCAAGTTAAATAGTTCCCTCTGAATTCAATTACGAGTACCGGTATGAAGTTATAAAATACCGGTTGCACGTTTTCGGAACGTACCCGAGCAAATCATCAGAAATTGATTCCGGACACACTGGGCCTCAGAATCATGCACCGTGAGAAACTGCAGACTCGTAAAAATCACATGAATTTAAGAAAACAAATTTTCTCATAATTTCTGGATCATTGAAAAAATAGTCATATATGTTTATTTATTTAAAATTTGATGTTTTTACACAAAATACAACACTCAAGACATGACTCTAGATTATTCTAACATACTACATGTGTCACGACCCCCTCCCCCATAGTTACCCCTAGTGGGCTGACAATGAAGTGATAGAGATGATATATATATATATATATTCCACCCTCTTGTTGTACATGAGTTGATCACTATAATTGAGGGTATGTAATCTAAAAAATCGGTAGGCACTTCCCTTCATATAGATTTTGAGATAGGTGATAATTTGAAAATAAAAAAAGAAACAACCCCTAATAAACCAGTATGATACATATTAATCCCAATAGATAAATTTATTTTCACACATGAATGATATAATAAGATGAAAAAAATTAAATCCCTAATAGTTTCTACTAAATTCAAACATTTCTTGAAGAAATGCATGATCATTTAATGTCCAACTCAATAACCAATTTGATACTACCAACATGATTAGTATTTATATATACATAAGGTTATAAAAACCTGTATTATTATTAGGATCCTCCCAGATATATAGCATTAAGAAATGTGAAATTTTAATAATATAACCCAATTAATAAAAACATAAAAGAGACTCTACAAATAATCTGGAAAATTATTTAAAACCACACAACCCCCCCCCCCCCATAAATTATTACATTGAAGAACAAATTTACAAAATATAGTAATATATATAAATGACGGAACCCCACTTATAGTTTCCCAGTATTTTATCACTCTTATTCCACAATTACAAACATCATGATCTGGATACGTCATAAAAATTATTTTATATAAACTAAAAATCCATGTTATGATTAAAATCCTATATTATAAATAATCATAATAATATTTGTCTTAAATAAAACACATCATTAACCACATCGTCATCAACAAAATATCATCTGTAATCATGTGTATGTGTAGAGGCCATTATGTATGGTGTAGATGAAATATTCCTCAATATGGTACAACCCATGTTAATATACCAACAGAAATCCTTATTCTCCAGGACTAGATACATGTATGTGTCATAACCTAGAGATGTTACATCCCTCAAATAATTGTAATGTAATATGAGATCCACAAAATCGCTAGTGATTCCATTCCCTATATAGCAATCTATCATTGTTTGGATATGATCATTACTAATACTACTACCAAATGGAGGGTGGGGAGTGTTGAACACGCATCATGTTGGGTTATATATTTTATCAATGAATATGGAAACATTAAAGATGTCAATATGAGATGAAGTAGTACATCACGTGTAACACAATAGGAAATTCTAAAAAAGAATAAACCATTAGATAAAATTCTTAATATTCAAAATATATCATCCAAGGATCTACGATATACTAAAAAATATTATTATGTAAATGTTACCAATATAACCTAGACATTAAATTGGAAGCCTTAATTGAAATAACCACATTATGAAATAATGTATTATGGTTTTATATAAATCAATTGTATAGACTAAGGATACCAAATAGTAACTCAACATTCAGTAATGTCCTTTCATACATCCTAATAGATTTTATTTAAAAATATTTTTTATTATATTTTTTGGTGAGTATATTACAGTTATGTTCGAAGTCATTTAGGAATGGTATTTGATAAAATGGATATAATATTTGAAATCAGTATGTAATAATAAGATCAGGATGAATTTTTGAGATTTCTCTAAAAATAATAACATATATTAGATATATGGGGTGTATAATTACAATGAAACACACAAACACACATAGAGAACGCCCATATAGAAAAAAATTAACAAATATTTATTTTTATTAAAAAATAATTTCTTTTTATTAAATAATGTTATTTAAAAGAAATATTTTTTTTTCATATGTTTTTATAGTAATATAAGATTTATTTTATAAAATATATATATATATATTAATAATAATCAACACTATATTTTTTTCTTAAATTTGTTTTTGATTAAAAGAAAAATTTTCTAAAAAAAATCATTGGGATATAACCATTTATATTAAAAATGATTTACTCTACTTAAGTAAATTGAAAAATGAAAAAATTATTCCATTTTAAGAACCAGGGTGTTAAAAACTAGAAAATATATTCCTTTGATTTCTAATCATCATGAATTGTAATAATTTAAAATGTTTTTCACCTCGGTAAGGGTAAAATTTGCTAAACAAGGTTAAAACTATGAGTAATGAAGAAAAAACCACCCAGACACTTTCTGTTAGCCTAGAGGATGAGTGGTGTCTTACCCAAGCCATCCAAGATAAGATAATACTTAAATTTCTTAAAACATTACTTTCATTATAAAATTCATTTTATTTTATGTAAAATATATACAAAAAATTATGCATTATTTATTTTAATATCTCTTATATGTTTTCATTGGGTTAAAAGGATGTTACCAATGAATAAACAAGTCTATTTTTGACATGGATAAATTATTATTATGAATATAATTTTTTAGTGTTTTGTGGTCATGTAATTAACCTAAATTATTTTTCAACACTAATATAGTGCTTATTGAAATAGTAGAAAAAACCAGGTAAACGATTTTAAAAACAATAAAATTAATATTTTTTGATTGAGTTTTAATATAAGAAAAATTTATTTGTTAATTATAAATTATGACTAATTTAATATACATGTATATTTTAATTCCATTTTTTTATTTCATTCATGTAAAATTAGTTTTGTTGTAGTAAAAATTACTTTGATGATATTTTATTATAAAAAATATTTTAATAAAATATTTAAAATTTAAAAAAACATAAGAACACAATTTGGATGGTAAATGATAAAAGGTATCATCCAAATACCATGTTTTAAATAATTTTAACCTTAGAAATATGTTTATCTTCCATAAAGGATAAACAAATATGTTACCAAAAAAGATGGTAAAAAGGATTTCAACCAATAGATATGTTTTTATATGAAACATAAACTCGTATAAATTTTTATCATTGATGATTTTTCCACCTTATCATGTACAAAATTACAAATTATTTCCAATTTTTCTCTACATTACATCATTATGATATAAATTATATTTAAATAATTTATTTGATTCCAAGTGAGTCCTTTCCCACTTATAAAAAATGAAACCTCTTATTATCCTTTATTTACAATGAAAAATAAATAAAAATCATTAAATAACTATCAAAAAACAATCATATTTTGTAATTGTTTTTAATTCATCTTCATTTATTCTACTAAGTCCATCCTATGAATGTTTAACGTGTAAGTCAAATGAGGTCTCTCAAAGAATATGTAATCATCCTTACCAAATCATTCATTTTTTTCTTCTCCAATTACAAATATATAAATTGGATCCATCTTTAATTAATAAATCATGTTCAATTAAAATATATATATTTTATTATTATTTAGGTTCACCCATTTTATACTTCCTTTCTGTTAAATGTGAAATGGATGTATCATTTGTGCATATGTGTGGAAAACCTCCTCCACATAATGATATGATTCATTTTAGATCAACATCATTCCTGGTTGATTATGATGATGTATTTAATTTTTATATTTCATAGTTAGGAAATAAAAAATATTATATAATCATAATTTTTAAACAATATTATTTCCTTCCGATCAGTTGGGAAACTATAATGTCACTTATGCATATGTGTGGACTACCAACATTATAAAGAAATGTGGTTCGTCTTATAATTTATGCATTATATAGATGAAGATAAGAATATATTGAAGGATTATATTTGATATTTATAATTCAATACTTTTTCTATAAAAAAATATTTTGTTATATATATATTTTTTGTTTCATCCAATGAATTTATAAACATTAATTGTGCATTCGTTCACACTACCATCTCTATAATGTTATGTAATTAATTTTCCATCAATGATATATATGAATGGTAATAAAATTTTATATAATTATTATAAATGAAAATTATAACATGATTAAGATTATAAATTTTATAGAACCATAATCAATATTCTAGGATCGAAACTACCAAACCAGAACATTTATGAAAAAATGAACAATTGTCACTCGATAACGATGATTTTAGTATTTTTTAATAAAAGGTTGTATAAATATTATAAGTGAATCATATATGATATTATAAGTATTTATAATATTATATAATATAATTATGGCAAATTAAAATGAATTATAAATGTGTTTAAAATAATTTATGATGGAAGTTAAAATTGTGGTAAGGGATTTAATAACTCATCTTGTTTTCATCATGTTATGTTACTTCTTCATTATCTATGATATGAAAATATTATGTAGAAATTTTATTCTATCCATTATTTTTATATTTTCACATTATTTATGTGTATTTAAATTTTTTTTACCCTTAATAATTACTTTTATTAAATTTTAATTCCAAAAAATGTAATTCAGGATAATTAATGATAAATAAATTTTTATTAAATGATTAAAAAAATAAATATAGAAATAGGAAAATTTGAATGGGAAGAGGTATAAAAATTACTATATGGACCATTTCTTATCAAATTTTCACATTATAACTAAATTTATCAGCCTTAAAAGATAAAAAACAAGTTACCATGGTTATGAATAAGAATGGTTAATAAGGGGGTTAAACCAAAATAGGAGGGTTAAAATGAACCTTAAACATGTATAAATGTTATTTGATGGGGTTATTAAAAACATATCAACACATATATGTGATTTTTTGGCCATTTTGTTCCAAATGACATTGTTATGATATATTATATTTTTAAATGTAATATGTAATTCATAGGTGTCTTCTCCCTAACATATAATTGGGCACCTAGTCTTCTGAAATATTTATAAAGATTGAGAACTATTGATCATCAAATACATACCACGATACCTTAATAGAATATACCCTTAATTATTATAATTTTTTTCATCTACTAACACCATACTCATAATGCATATGTTTTATGCCAAATGAGGTTTCTTAAAGAAGATGTAATCTTCTTTACCAACTCCTTCAATGTTTATTTGTTACTTTAATTCATTTAAAAGTTTTTTAACCACAATAATATAGTAAATAAAAATAATTATTCTAATATGATGTTATTACTATTATTGTCCATCCAATTTACACATCCTCTCCATAAAATGGAAAATGAAATTTTCCTTGTGCATACATATAGAATATTGGTTGTACATAGGGATATGATTAATTTCCCATCACTACCATTGATGGTTAGTTATTATGATGAATTTAATATTTATATATCCAATTTATTATATAATAATTATTATATAATTAGTATAACTTCTTTAAATTTGTACCTTCCATTCTATATGGAAACATAATATTTCTCATGCGTTTGTGTGGAAAACCACCTCCAAGAACAAATATGATTCATTTTTCATTTTTTATTTACATGGATAGTAATAAAATTATATATAAAATATATATGATATTTATTATTTTTTAATGATTCCAGAAAGCTGAATTATTATTTATCATTATTTTTATCCATCCATCTAATAGTGGAAACACCACTTATGTGTACATCCATACTACTATCTCCACAATGTTATGTAAATTATTTTTCATCATAACATTATATAATGGTAATAAAGGTATATATAATGAAAAAATTTGAAATTGAAACAACCAAACCAAAAAATATATAAAAAATGGAACAGGTGAAAATCAGAAACGAGGATTTTAATAAATATTTACTAATTAATGGGTGATTAAATGTTATAAGTGGATCACATATAATATTTCATTATCTTTAACTTTTTTGAGATTCTTTATGCTCAATATTTTTTAGAGAAGTTATATGATATTTTTAACATAAATGTCATCTATTTTCATCTGTTTTGGTTATTTCTAGAAATGAAAATATTTACTTTCATTTTCATCTATCTTTGTTCTCAAAAGAACATATGAATTTTTTAATTAAAAAATGTCTTTTTTATTCAATCATGTATAATTTTCTTCGATTTCAATGATTTCATTAAAATGTATTCAATAACAATTTTATTATTTTAAAATATTTAATAATGACATTTTTACCCATGTTTTTCATTTGATAAAAATGATTAAAAAGAAAATTACCCTCATTTTGTAAATAAGGTATTTTTTCCAAAGTGGTGGATGAAATCATTTATTTACATTTATTGCACAAATTTTTTCCATAATAAGGACTATTATTTTCATTGAATAATACTTTTATATAATTCATTATTCTATTAAATGAAATTTTCCTTCCAAATATTTGTGAATTTTTTTTATTTAAAATTATCATTTCCAAATTAAATTGTTATATTCCTCAAGAAATGTTCCATTAGGGTTTTAAAATTATTTTTTTATTTTCCAATATAATATGGTGAATCTTATTATTTACTAGGTATATTTTTTAATGATACCATTCACCTTATCTCTGTCCATGAATTGGGATATATATAATCTAATTTGTAGATAGGAAAAATATTAAAATTTAATATTCTAGTTTTCCAATATGAAGGTTTATGTTTATTTTCTATTGAATTTTTTTTAATTTCATTCAAATGATAAATAAATTACATATAGTATGTGATGGGAGGGTCCTATTTTAGCCACATGATGCAATAATTTGACAATTGAGAAAAAAACATGGGTATTTTGTGTATTCCATAACTATTTATATAAGGTTTCCTAGCATGAATCCTTTTTGGTGTGATTATGATATCTGTCATATGAATTTTATCATTATGAAACTAGTTTTTATTATTATGTGATTTTCTATGTTCTTATGTCATCAATGGAAATATTAAGATTTTATTTTATTAGTTATATGGAATATTTATTTGTGGTTTATCTTTGGAATATTATTCATGATTTATTTATCCTATAATAGGTTTTTTGTATGATTTACCTTACCAATAATATAATATCAGACATTATAATGTTTTACTTTCACCAATTTACTATGAATGGATTTATGAATTATTTTATGGATATATGATAAGTAATTTTAAAATTATCCATATAAAATTATATTCTATTTCATGTTTTCAAATGTAATGTGACAATAATTTATTTATATAGTATTACAAGACTTATAAACTATTAAATCCTTCAGGATGCGATCAAAGTATGTTGTTCCTGTATAGTAAAATAATCCCAGACACTAGGTTGCTGAATTTTCGGTGTTGTTTTTTATAACAAGGGATGTTTAGTTCGACCCTTAGATCAATGATAACATAAAAAATCTTATAGTATATTATAAGGAAAATTCTATATATACTGTAATATCATGAGGCTTTAGTACCATATTGATTTCATGGTTTTTCTAGAAAAGACATCATTTTCTAGATACTGGAATGTGAATGCCACAATGGAATAGATACTCATTGGGTTAATGGCTATAAAAGTAATCAATTAGGTATTAATTTGATCATCACTGATACACGATGGGTGTCCCTTTAGCTACATACCAGTTAGATTTTCCTTTGGATTATGACTGGTTAAATTAAATCATTCTTTATGAACTATTGTTATTAATGGGAGGGTATACCCTATTTAAAATATTTTTATTCCATTGTGATGTGTCATATACCTAAACTATCACAAGATGATAAGTATATGGTTGTTTAGAAGTTCAAATCCACAGATTGCCGAATTTAGGGTTTATGTGATAGGAGTTTAAGATGATTAATGATATTTTGATAGTCCTTTATATGAATATAACACATTTGTTTATTTTTTTTAGTGAAAAGGACATTTATGGAGCATTAATTTTATACTTTTTAAATAAGATGAATGTTATTGATTAACATTAGGATTAACATGACTTTTAATGGTTAATTGGCACAAAAAAAATCATCATGTTTGGAATCATATGTTTTATCATATAGATAACTGTGTGATTTAAAATTAATTTGTGGGTTAAGTGATTAATGTAAAATATTAAGAAGTACACTATATTGGGACAATTACAGATTAATTTAAAAATTATTGGAATAAATATTGTATTATTTAATTTCTGTATTATGATTTTATTATGGATTTATATTGATTTATGTTATTTATGGAAAATAGTATCATATTTTATAGATTATATGATTATGGAATATAATATTACTGTTTGTGAAATTATAAGTAATTATTTTTCTATATTGGTCAATATCATTTTTATCATGGAAAACTATATGATCAAATCATTTTAATATTTGGGTTTCAATTACATTAAGAATATTTCTTTAGTGTTTTAGGGTTTTTTATTTATGGATTGAATTATGTTGAACTTTGGGTGTTATTATTCAATATTTTGATATTAAGGTAGTATTCACCCATATGATGTTATATTTGTATTGGATAACTGCTCATCTTATTCTATCAATTTTTGTTTTGGTTATTCAATATAAATAGGAGGAATAATATTTCATATTTATTTAATATTATTATTCATTTAATAATATTTTTCATAATTTATACATGAATCATTCATCTTGAATATTCATTGTAAATAGCTAGAGGTTATATGGAAGAATAAATTTATCAAAGAACATCAAAATAATGTAATTTCTCTTAAGAAATTATAAGAAATTAACTTTGTATTGGTTATAATTTTTCTTATTTTAAAGGTTGAAGAATCCATATAATTTAGGAAAATGGAACTGGAAATAAAATGTTATCACTTTATCGTAATTTCTGATGAATTTATGGTTTATGTTTATCCCTAATATATTTATTTTATATTTCTTTTTATCTTTCTCATGAACATGTACTATATCACTATCTATTATTACATGAAAATTATTTTTCTTATACATTCTATTTTCCTATTTACATTTTTTGTATTCCTTATTTAAGAAAATGATTATGTGTTATTTTTTGTAACCAATTTTTTCCGCAATCCCATTTTCAAAGGATGTTTTATTATTAATTTTTCTATTGTGGGTTATAAAAAATATTTTTAAATATTTACCACAAGATTAATGAGCTAAAAAAAATTATGAGGATGATATTTTTTTGTGTTGTAGAATATTACACCATTAAAATTTAGTTGAAAATAAAAATAAGCTTGATATCATACTTAACATGTACAACGTACTTTAAGATAAATGTGATATAAATTTTTAATATTTATTTTTAAATTTAACCCTTATAAATTAGATTTTAAATTTTTGGAATGAATTGGACTGAAAAAATTATAAAAAATATGTAGTTATTTTTTAAATAAATATAATTAATTTTATAATGATAATAAATAAGTAGAGAGTTTTCATTATTGTCATTTTATGCATCAAAATAAATTTTCGTTAACAAAATAATAATATTTTTAGAATGGGTATTATAAATGATGTTATTTAATTTTAGGAATAGTATTTGAAATAATAAATATATTTCTTCAAATTAGTATTTCATAATAAGCTTAAATATAATTGTTTGGATTTTTTAAAATATTTATTTTTAGAATAATAGTGAAAAATACTATAATTTTGTAAAACAGTCATTTATTTTATAAACATAATTAATTTTAAAGTACCCAACTTTTAAAAATGTGTATTTAAAGTAAAACCAGTTAATATTTATTTTTCCTAATATTAATAATTATTTATGAATCAAAAATATATTTTATTTCTGTATATTTTTTTATTCGTAAAAACACAATTATCCAAAAACTATTCTCTATTGTGTTTTATGAATTTATTTATTAAATGATTTCTCCCACATCCATGAATTAAATATTTTAAAATTTATTCCATACTTTTAATAATGAGGTTCATATTTTTAAAATTAGATTCTTTTATTTTTTTCCATTATCAATAGTAACACTGAAAAATATTTTTCACCTTGGAAAGGTAAAATATGTAATAATTTGTTAAAACTATGAGATATGGGCCTAAAGAATCTAAAAGTCATTCAATTATCCTATCAAAAGATTGGTTTTCAACCCAATCCAACATAGATATAAAAATATTTTAATTTATTTCGACTGAACATTCAGTATAAAATTTATACTATTTTTGACAAAGATAAGTACAAAATGTGACTTTCTGGATATTAATTTCTCGTATATAGTTTAATTGTGATAAAAATAAGTTTTTAATGAATATAAAATTATATTTTGATAATAAATAAATTATTTTAATTATATTAATTTATTTTTACTTTTTGTGATTATATAATTATTTTAAATTGTTATGCAAGGTTAATATAGTGTATGTGAAAGCTATATAAAAATCATTGTAAATGAATTTAAAAATAATAAAATTAATATGAATAGGATGAATTTTACTATTATATTAATTTTATTGGAATTTTTAATGTATTAATAATTGGAAATATTTTTATATTCTAATTACAATTTTGTGTTGATGTATGTGATGTCAAAATAAATGAATTGTCTAAAAAATGGATTTAATGTTAGTTTTATGAAAAAAAAATATCTTATTATATTACTTAAAAATAAATAAAATCATTAAATAAATTTTTTGGGAGGTTAATTGTTCTAATATTTCATCCATGTATCATTTTTAAGAAAATTTTCTATATATAAGTATATTTATCACCCTTAATTTAAAAAAAACGTGTTACTAGGGTTAATGTTAAAAGGGGTTAACGAGGTGGTAAACAAAAAAATAATGATTAAAATGCCACAAAAACAACCAAAATATTAGTGATAAAAGGTATTTATATATTTTATTCACATAAAATTTATATTATTTCCAAATTGGTTCATCTTTACATGATTATGAAATATATTAGATTTAAATATTTTAAGTGATTCATTGTGTGTCATTTCCCACGCTTATAAAAAGGAACCTCCTCTTCTCCTTTGTTAAAATAATATTGAGTAATATAGATCAAAAAATACCATAACTAATACCTTGATATATTCCAACCCTTTTTCATTATTTTTTATTCTTCAACAAATACCATATTAATAAGGCTTAAGAATTAATCCTAGTAAGGTATTTCAATAAAGTGGTTATCATCTTTACAGACAATTTCATGATTATTTCTTCTTAGAATACCGCAAAATTTGGTCTATCCATCCTAACATAAAAACTATTGTTTCTTAAATATTAAAATATTTTATTATGATTATTTGAAAATGATTATACACCTCATTTTAATCAAATTTGATATGAATGTATTGGTCATTCATATGTGTAGGAAATTGCCTCTATGTAGATATATGACTCATTTCCATCCCAAAATTTCATGTTTAGTTTTTATGAATGATTTAATGTATACATATATGATATATATAAAATTATTATGTTTAAAAACTTATTATATTTGATCAAAATTTTTATGTTCACATCAATTTTAAAATAATGATGTCGCTCGTGCGTACATGTGCACTAACACTTCCACGAAGCCATGTGATTTATATTTCATATTTTAATTACAGGAATTGTAACAAGGATAGATGTAATTAATATATATTATATTTATTACATAATAATTACACTAAAAATTATTTATTTTTTACCATTCTCTTGTTCCATCCATCGAATAGTGAAAACATCACTCATGTGTATGTACAAACTACCATCTCCATCAAGTGATATAATTCATAAGTAAATATATATATTTTTTAATTATTAATAAAAAATTATATAATTATAAATATGATACTGATTTTATGATTAATGTTATTGACATGATTGAATCCTGATAAATATGCAAGGATAGAAACTACTGAACAAAAACATACATGAAAAACAAAATAGTTAACACTTAAAAACGATGATTTGAAAAGGGATTTATTTATAAATAGTTGATAAAATGTTTTCAATGGATCATATATGATTTTATAAGTATTTATATGATTATATAATATATTAATTATTAATTTAAATTAACTATAAATGATGATAAAATCATTTATGAGTCTAGTCAAACTTGAGGTGAGGTGTTTCATTACCCAATTCTGTTCTGTTTTTTTATATTAAGTCTTCATTGTATATGTTAATACAATATTAGTTGGACAGTGAAATATTATTATTTTGTGTTTTATTTACACTTTTGTAACCTATAATTAAATTCTCTCAAAAAATCACTTCATTGAATAATTCTCACTTCAAAGATACTATCTATATAATGGCTTCTCATCTCACTTTTACATTTGTGTTAAATTTGTTACATTCACCATTTATTTTATTTATATGGTTTATATATTTCTCCTTTCATATTGTATATCTTTAATATATTTATAATCATTTAATTTATATTTTTATTTAAGGTTATTTATTTCACAAGTGTTATGATTTAAAAGTTACCAATGTAGTAAGGGTTTATTTGGAAATCATTTCCTTATTTGGGGTTTTTATGTTTAACTTTATGTTGAATTAATTATATGATATTTTAATATTAAATCCCATTTATTTTCATATCCCTATTTTATTTACATAAATTATAGGTTTTACTATTATTTTCCTCCCTATAACTACTAAAAATTCTAAATGAATTTATTTTTAGGTAATCCTTATATTTATTTCATTCGACTATGAATCATGTACCACAATGTCAATATTTCCTCAAAATATTCTGAAGAAAATTTTCACTCTTTAATTTTTTTATTACTGTCATTTTTATCCTTTTTTGAAAATATTTAAAAAGATATAGATGGAATCATCTTTTTATTTTCTGAATGGGTAATTTTTTGTCAATGTTTTAAGAAGATTATTTAGTTTAACATTTACTAAATGAGTATTTTTTCTATAATCATAACAATTATTTACATTGAATCATCCTTTACATTTTTACATAGTTCATTTCAAAGAGTTTTTTCCCTAATAATCATCATTTTTTTAAATTTTAAAATAGTGATTACAAAATTAAAAGGTAATTTTCCTTAAGAAGTTTTCCAATAATATTTTAAAATATTTTTAATATATAACAACATCCATTTATGAATTATATTATTTAATAGTAATATAATCTAATAGTACCATCCACATTATTTCTCCATATGTCTTTTTATCATGTTCATTATCTTATTTACTATGGAAAATAATAACATTCTTTTTTCTAGTTCATCAATATGAATGTTTATGGTGAGTATGTAGTAAATTATTTTTCAATTATTTCATATCATAAATGAATTAGTGTTATTATGTGATGGGTTTCTCCTATTATACACCTCGATGCATCGATAGGTCTCATTAGAAAACCAAGCATGGGTATTGTTCATTTTCCATAACGATTTTGTAATGAATTTGTGGGATGGAACATTTATGGGATTATATTGATGTCTTTCGTATTAATTATATCATTTTGAAACTATATATTATTATCCATGTGATTAGTTATGTTTTAATGTGATCCATGGACATATCCCCTTTTTATGATATTTGTTATTATAAATATTTGATTATTTATTTTATCTACCATTTTATTTAAGGTTTATTTATCATATGATAGATTTTAGTATATGAAATCCATTACGAAGCATTTGAGATCACAATTTGTTATTTTTTCCTTTCCCCATGATATCAAGAAGGATTTTAGGAATAAATTTATGGATACACTATAAGAAATTATAAATTTCACCTCATAATATTAACATGTATCTTTTGTTTTCAAATTTAATATGGTAATAATGTGTGTATATAGTCTCCTAGTATTGATAAACTATTTTATCATTCAGTATAAAGTCCATTTTTTCCATTTCATAAAAATAACCTCTAGTTCCAGGTTACTATAATCGGGGTGTTACATATTTGAAGGAAAGTGTATAACCCAACATACATGAGAATATTATATTTCCCAAGTCAATTTTCTAATACAATTTAAAATGTGAAAAATAGATGTGAATTTTAGATGCAAAGATTATATGAATTACAAGATTATGTAATATTTATATAAAAATTGGTGTATAACCACTATAATTTTTAAAGAATCCGAAAATTGACTAAAAATATGGTTTGAAGATACTTATTCTTATTATTACACAATTACATCTGGTTCATGTGGACATTGTAAAAGAAATGTAACTTCTATATAAAAATATAATTGGGTGAAGGTATCTTATTGTCAAAGATGGGTTTGGATATCCTAGAATTAATTTGAAGGAAATGTGGAAAACAACATAAATCTTGAGAATTTTACTTTGGGAAATGTATGTCTTTTAATCAAGTATAATTCATGACAGTTAATAAAAAAAATATAACAATGTTTCATATATTCGATCCACCAACCAAAACATTACACTATCTGTTTTATTTTATCATAGGGATGGTCTTGTTTATCCACATGGCTGATATAATAGACTATCATGTTGTCCTTATGAAGAGATTTCATGATATCAATTTACTCTCTGATGAATAATTGAGATAGGAACAATTAATCCATTAATTATATATCTCTTTGAGAGTTGTTTTGAATAATAAAAAATGTAATTTTATGAAAATATAAAAACTAGAGATGAATTTTGAAATGTGGAATGGCATGATTATAAGTATCTACCTTTTAAATTCATGACTCTTTGTACCAACACCAAATGTTTATCATAAGACATAATTATCCTTTCATCATCAACTTGTGACTCTGTTATATAATGAGGTACACAAAAAATTCACATAACATAATGAATCAATAGAAAACTAAGAAGATCATAATTATTTATAATAAATATTTTTTTAACACCACACATTGATCCTAAATATAATTCGTTATTTTATGTAATTGGGTTAATCATAGGAAATCCCCATTCAGATAATTTTTTATAAATAAGTTGGGTAAAATGTCAACTATCCAGATTTTATATATTATGGAAATAAAATAAAAAATATAATTAAAAAATTCAAGTATAGGGTTCTTCATTGTTTAAACATACTAATCCAACACATGATCATAATTGTCACAACCCGACCCTACCTGGGCTCGAGCTGCAACTACCCCAAGCCCGCCTCCATCGGCCAGCGGCTGGCGACCAGCACCGAAGGCACAACTAATCAGAGTGGCCTTTGCCAAAGTACCTGTACACACACACACAACACACTCAATGCAAAAGTGGAGAGTAAAATAAAAGAAAGGTACCATCTGCTATAAATAACCACAAGAGTGCATCGACCTCCAAATAGTACAAAGTAAAAGATGAAAAGGAAAAGGGGAAATATACATGCCCAACCAGAAATGTGCCACAACCCGAAAACAAGTGAACAAAACAAAGCAGCTGGAAGGGTCCCCCACCTAGAACCTAACTCCGACCATCACACGCAGTCCATGATTCTGAACTCCTAAGCTCCACTGAAGTCACGACCAACCTATCCGTCATCTACAAGGGAAAACCAAGTGCAGCCAAAGCCCAAGCAGGGGTGAGTATAAAAATACTTAGTAGGATACCCCAAAGTCTCAAGGGAGAAACAATGGAGGTACTGAAGGGTGAGAAGTATATCGAACATGAAAATTAAATGAGTACAGCCGAGAGTGCAGTAAAGAGTAACTGTAGAGAGTCCATATCTACCGAACATGAGGAAATAAGGTAGAATCTTCCAGACAGAAGGAGCTGGAAATGGTGAGAAGTTAAACTTCCCATTGAGTCTTCTCTACCTATAGCAGGAAAGTAGACTCTTCTAACCACGAGAAGCTAGACACGGAAAGCATGTGGCATACCTCGCACGTCTTCGCCTCTCCTGGAAGGAGAGTAACCAAACCCATGAAGTGGGTACTGGAAAAAGGTATATAAATATACATATGCTCAACAAGGAGCCCGAACAAGGTCGTAAAGGGATCTATGCCCCGTAGTTCAGCCCAAGAAGGTGAGTAGCCAACAGTCCCAGAAATAAACACCATCGATTCCCAGAATCTCGCACGTCTGCCCCGAACTGCAAGCTAAGGGGCTCAAATCACCGCACCTCGACACTATATGCTTTTGGCGGCACTGACTCGCCTGCATGGTTTTATTTTTCATCACAAGGAATCGTCTTGGTGGGGAGAGTGCCCCTCGTACTTTAGAGTTCTTGGTGAATTCGAACCACACCTCATCACTATCACACAATCGAGAGGTTTTCTCAAAGTCAAAGTTGTAACATCACTGACCCGTACAAACAAGGGTCCCGCTCCGATAGTCACACAGAATAGTCACCGACTAGCCTCATAAGAAGGGTTGAGTCTGAAAAGCCAATGGGTGACCCACTACCCAGACTTGCTGGAGGGTGAAACATAATAAGATATCAGGTGACCCACTACACAGCCCTGCTGGAGGGTAAACACTAATACATCATCAGGTGACCCAATGCCCATCCCTGCTAGAGTGTAGACCTAGAATAAGTCAACATGCGACCCACTACCCATCCCTGCTGGAGGGTTGACCTGGAAGAAGTCGACAGGAAACCCACTATCCAACCCTGTTGGAGGGTAGACCTTGAAGAAGTGGACAGGTGACCCACTGCCCAGCCCTGCTGGAGAGTAGACCTGGAAGAAGTCGACAGGCGACCCACTGCCCAACCCTGGTCGAGGGTGTACCTGGAAGAATTCGACATGCGACCCACTACCCAGCCCTACTAGAGGGTAGATCTAGAAGAAGTCGATAGGTGACCCACCGCCTAGTTTCTGGTAGAGGCTAAACCCTAAGAAGTCAATGAGCAACCCACTGCCCATCCCTACTGAATGGTAAAACTGGAACTGCTCTGGCCATCCCTGCTGGATGGCACTGCTCGGTGAACACTGTTGTACTGGCCATCCCTGCTAGTCAGACAAGAACAGAACCAGGGGAACACTCAACCCTGGTTGTAAATAAACGAGAACATGACTAGGGGAAAACTCAACCCTTCTGGTCAACAAACGGAAACATGACCAGGGGAAAACACAACCCAGATGGTCAACAAATGAGAACAGAGGAACCCTCTACTTCGCGAGAAGTCAAAAGTACGTAAACCAGAACATGGGATGCATATGGGGCCCACACGACATGTGTCCCCAAGTCAACCCCAACCGAACGCACAAACGTTCTCAGGTACAAACAACCACATGTACCTCCAAGTGTTCCCATATACTCCCCGAGTATGTCGCGTTCCAGCCCAAAGGCTATCGTGCACACGACACTCAATGCCAACGCAACGATGTAATGTAACAACTCCAACCTTCCACCTCAATGGCTAGGGCACACCCAACCACATCTCATTAAACACCAACCTCACTCTTCGAGGAGTGAACGAAATCACATGCCAAGGGTCTGCTACAACCACTGTAGAAGAACCGCCACCAGTACACCTATCATGATTCCACATTTAATAAGATCGCGTAAGAGGCTCTGTAGGCCTAAAAAGATTACACTGTTGTAATCCTCATGGAAAATCACGTGATATAGACTACTTAATCGCCCGAAACGGTCAACCAGAGAAAAATGTACTATTTATTGTACTAACACGTGTGGGGCCCACCCCTAGATCCCGAAACTGAACAAACGGGTCACACCACTGTGATCCCCTCAAAAAAACACACGGGATTAACTACTTAATCTCCCAAAATGGACACTTGGGAAAAAAGGTACTATTCACCGTAGTCAGGTTGGGTGGGACCCACAACACGTCCTAGAAAAAGGTCGGGTGACCTGCGCCATCACAATGCTCTCGGAAAAACACGTCAAAAGAACTACTCACATGAGTGGAAAAGTTTTCCAGTGAAAAAGATACATTCCGGATTACCGCACACAAGCGGTACAACGCGGAACCCGCACCCCGGTCCCGTAGCGCTGCTAACGGATCACACCATTGCGATCCTCTCGAAAAAGTACACAAGGTGGAATATTCAATTGTGCAAAACGGTCGCCCGGTGATAGAGATGGAAAATCACCGTCAAAGCCCAAACGGCCCTCGTGGGGCCCGCGTCATCGTGCCGAATTAGAGTGGGAAGATTGCACCATTGCAATCCCCTTGGAAAAACATCCTAAATCGACTGCACGCATGCCCCGAACGGACGCCCAACGAGAAAGTCGCTAAACGATGCTCGCAGCTTAAAAGATGGGTAATGGGCCCTACGCCTCAAATCTGGTATCAAAGCCCGAAACCACACTGGAAAACTCTGGCTCGACGCCAGGGTCGCAACACCCGTGACGGTGCTCAAAACAGACGTCGGACGCATCCGCACTGTCCAAAACATGATCCCCCAAAAAAACGACAATTCACTTAAAGATGTGTCGCACCTCCGAGGCCCCTCGTTTTGGGAATTAAAAATTTTGAAAACCATCTCAAAAATTCCGGCTTGACGCGAGGTCCATGTTGCCACTGACGGCGCGCAAAACGGATGGCTGTAGCTCATGATACGGGCGTCCGATGTTGGAGGGAAAAAACCCATTAGGTTGGTCCGCCCTGCTTGGGCCGACACGCTGAGCCCGCGGCCCAGCCGCTTCGCACAACCTGTCGTCACCCGACCAGCCAGAGTGGCCGGTCCGCAGCCCCATGCGGAGACCCGTGTTTTGCGGGTCTCTGTCTTCCGAGGTCGCGCCGCGACCCTGGTCGCCACCTCATAACGGTGATCTCGGCTCGCCGCGCCGCCCGAACCGCCCGCTTCGCAGCGCTGAGGAGTCTCCGCCTCCTGCCGCCGTCGAGTCTGCCGCCTGCCCTGCCGAGGAGCCTGCTCGCACCGACCACCCTGCCGAGGAGCTAAAGGATGCTGAAGAAGGACCGTCGTTGCCGAGGGACCCCCGCCGCCTGGAGCCACCACGCGCCGCTGCCTAGGCCTCGTCGGACCGTCGGAACCCCCCCCCCCCCCCCAAACTCCTAAAATTCCCACAAACTTCGTCGAACCGCTGCGCCCTCCTCCAAACTCGGATTTCAATTCCGAAAGATGTGATGTAAAGAAAAAAATTTATACTAAACCACCATGGGATTTTTTTGAAGATAAAACAACAAATCAATGCTAAAATTGGGATTCAAAGAGGGGTTTATGATTTAAAAGGAAAATGAACACCGCCTACCTCTTAGGTCTAGCTCGATGATTTGTCGTTGACCCGTTAGAGTGGACGCACCTCACCGGAGTCGCCTCACCGGAGCTTCCGTTCCGGAGTGGTGGAGGAGAGGGGATAAGCTTTCCAGGGGAGCGGGAAATTAGGGAGAAGAGAAGGGGGGTTAGGTTAATTAAATAAATTAATTAACTTAAACACCCCCTCGCGGCCTAGTACCCGCACTCCTGACAGGGTCGAGATTAATACTCCCCTAGGCTAAAAACCACGTTCTGAGCGCAATGGCGGTCTCGAAATTTTAATTCAAGGCCCCGTTCAAAAGTTATAAAAGCAATTCCATGTGGCGGTAAATTAGGAAAACGCCCCTGGCGCCATTTTCCACAAACAGCCCGCACCAGCGAAGATTACACCCCTCCTATGGTAAACGGCATGTTCCGGACTCAATAGTACCCTCAGTTTTCACATCTGAGCCACTGTTTAAGAGATACTTGAGTTAAGCCGTTAAACGAATAAATTAATTATTCAATTAATCTGTTCCATGCTCTGATAGCGAGCGAGTGGTCCAAACGTCCAGCACCGACAAGTTTTATGTTGTTCCTAGGGTAAACACCCCATTCCGGACAAATCCATACACTCGGATCTCTGATCCGGATCACTGTTTAAGAGTTATCCCATTTATTCGGTGTGTCCATTGTGAACAAACTGAAAATTTAATTCCGGCTACCCTGGGGCTCAGAATTTCACGCCATCTGAGGGTGATTCTCTGGATTAATATCAAGAATATTCCAAATTCATTTGTATCCAAAAACAAGATTCTTACATCATTCCCTCCATGATTCAATTATTCCCAGAAATGAAAAACCAGGGAACTACTCAGGGTACTAAGCCCACACCTGGCTCTCCCGTACCTAGAAGAACTCTTGCACTGCTCCGCGTCACCGCAGACTACCCAAAGGATTCGATCTATTCACGTGAGGTCTTCCCTTTCCGATGACGTGCATAGGAGCACGCACACATCTCTTCAGGTAAACCACGCGAGAGACGTCGTGCACCCACTCCAAACTTTGGTGTTAGGGAAAGGTGGTACAGAACCTCTTCATCCCTTCGCACGGTCTCAAATGTACTGAAGGACCTCGGGGGTAACTCACCTCCCCGACCGAACCTTTACATCGCACGCCACGACTGGAATCACATCCTGCACCTGGAACATGGCCCGGTGATTCCCTACTTCAAAATATCCATATGGTAAAACACCCAAGGATATCTGGTCACGCAAGATTCCACAGTCGATGTCCCACGACCAAGACTCTCTTACAATCTCAGAGAGCAAAGGAGTCATCAAAATCGACTTAGGAAAAATGTTCCACGACCTTTTACCTTATCGACACAGGGTTACACCGATGCCCCGTGCCACCCTGGTAACAACTCAAACAAAAAACATGGAAAAGAACATTTCGCACGCAGAGTCTAACTATTCTACTAAAAAATTAGAATAGCTGTAGAGCGTACCTCTTATAACCTCTTGCTCTGCAGAATCATAGATATCCAAAGCTCGGAGCTATCTGCAGTTCCAATTGTCAGATCTCGGAGCCTTTCATGAACCGCCTAGTGGTGTTGGGAAGACCTCTTAAATTCATCCCCCACAACCAGCTCCTCTCCCTCCTCTACTAGCACCACCTCTCTCGGTACTACTCCGATCACGCCACTGCCTCCGTCGTGGTGGTGCACCTGCTGACTACCCGAAGCTCTCCGCATGCCTGGTCGGGAAGACCTGTTCCAGGTGACCTCGCTCATCACAATCATAGCACCGACTCTCTTCAGGTTGCACTAGTGCCCTCCGGCGCCACTGTGGTGTATGAACATTCCCCTGAGTCTGGTTGTCAGAAAGTCACCTGCGTCGACGTCCTGCTTGCCGACGCCCGCTAGCTGTGGTAGACGTCTCGGCTCCAACGTGCCTGATGCCACCACCAACTCTAGAACGTGACTGGAATCTCTCTATCACCAGTGCCTGCTCTAGCACCCCGACATATGTGGAAATTCCCAAGGATACTATGACATCACATATCTCTCAGCAGAGACCCTGCTCAAACTTCCACGCTCGGATGTTGTCATCATTGAACAAGTCCGGGTAAAAGCGTTCACAGTCTACGAAACTATCTGCGTACTCGGCTACCATCATCCCTCCATGATAAAACTATAGGAGCTCCTAAATCCAAATGGAGCGCAAACAGGAGGGAAAAAACACCACACTGAACAAAAACTAATAGTCTCCCCACGAAATCGACGACTCTTCAAGAAAATAAGTCACCAAACTCCACCAATTCCAAACTGCTCCATGAAAAGGGTTGGCTGCCAAAGGCACTCTCTGATCTATCAGCGTCTACAAAAGCCTGAAAAGGTGAAACACTATCTCGAGCCAGACCTCTACTGCCTGAGGGTCTGGCACAACATTGATCCTTAGCGGTCTCTTCCGCTAGAATTCACAGTGTGCACTCAACCTGCGCTCAAGCTCAGTCTGCAGCCCAACAGTTGGGGGTGTGGCTACCAGCCCCCCCCCCCCCCGGAGAAAGGGGCTCGCATGATGGGTACTGGACTGAGGCCTCATAGCTCTCTGGGTCGTTGTCATGCACCAAAGCTGGTATCATGGCTGGCTTTCTTTGCGGAGACATCCTCAATATTATCAAGGAGTGTCACGGTCAGATGAGCATATATGTATATACTAATAACAATGATGGGGAGCTGACTCAAGAAGGATAGTCAACGACTCAATCCTATATGATGCACAAACCAAGTTTCACTTCAACAACTGTCTCAACATGCCAAGTTACAAGAGGGTTATCAGGGTCCTAGTGAATGGATACGTTGGCTGACGCACCATCACTGGACTCCCTATCCTGGGAGCTGCTCTCGAGACACGTTAACACTGTTGCCCTAAATCCCAACCAATTCCTTTTATTTTCGGGATGTCCAAAGAGCTTCCCAAGGAATGAACCACCTCTGATACCACTTTCTCATGATCCGACCCTAGCCAGGTTTGGGCCGCAACTACCCCAAGCCCACCTCCATAGTTTAGGGGATGACGACCAGCACCGAAGGCACAACTACTCAGGGAGGCCTTTGCCTATGTACCTGTACACACACACATAGCACACTCAATACAAAAGTGCAGAGTAAAAGAAAATAAAGGTACCATATGCTAAAAATAACCACAAGAGTGAATCGACCTCTAAACAGTACTAAATAAAAGATGAAAAAGAAAAGGGGAAAAATACACGCCCAATCAGAAAAGTGCCACAACCCAGCAACAAGTAAACAAATGAAAGCAACTGGATGGGTCCCCCACCTAGAACCTGACACCGACCGCCGCACGCAATCCAAGCTACTGACTCCTATTCTCCACTAAAGTCACGACCAACCAGTTCGTCGTCTGTAAAGCCACACCAAGTGAATGAAAATCCCAAGTAGGTTTGAGTATAAAAATACTTAGTAGGATAACCTAAAGTTTTGAGGGAGCAACAAAGGAGGTAGCGAAGGGTGAGCAGTAGAGAGAACGAGAAAATTAAAGGAGTACAACTGAGAGTGCAGTAAACAGTAATAGTAGAGAGTCCTGCTCAACCCAACAAGAGGAAAGAAGGTAGACTCGTCCAGACACAAGGAGCTGGAGATGGTGAGAAGATGAACTTCCCATCAAGTCTTCGCTACCTATAGCAGGAGAGTAGACTCGTCCAACCATGAGAAGCTAGACACGGAAAGCACGTGGCATACCCCGCGTGTCTTCGTCTCTCCTGGAAAGAGAGTAACCGAACCCAAGAAGTGGGTACTATTACAAGGTATATACATATACATATACTCAACAAGGAGCCCGAACAAGGTCGTAAGGGGATCTCCACCCCGTATCTCAGCCCAAGAAGGTGAGTAGCCAACAGTACCAGAAATAAACACTATCGATGCCCAGCATCCCACACGTCTGCCCCGAACTACAAGCTAATGGGCTCTAATCACCGCACCTCGACACTATCTGTTTTGGGCGGCACGGACTCGCCTGCATGGTTTTAGTTCGCTTATGAAGGACTCGTCTCGGTGGGGAGAGTGCCTATTGTACATGAGTGTTCTAGGTGAAGTCAAACAACTCCTTGTCACTGTCACATAGTCGAGAGGTCTGCTCAATGTCAATGTTGTCACATCACTGATCCGTACAAACAAGGGTACCTCTCTGGTAGTCCTGGGGAAAAGTCACCAAATAGCCTCATAAGAAGGGATGAGTCTGAAAAAGACAATGGGTGACCCACTGCCCAGCCCTCCTATAGGGTAAAACATAATAAGATATCGGGTGACCCACTGCCCAACCCTGTTGGAGGGTAAACCCTAATACATCATCATGTGACCCACTGCCCAGCCCTGCTGGAGGGTAGACATGGAATTAGTCGACAGGCGACCCACTGCCCTGCCCTGCTGGAGGGTAGACCACAATGAAGTTAAAAGGCGACCCACTACCCAGCCCTGATAGAGGGTAGACTAAGAAGTAGTCGACAAGCAACCCACTACCCAGCCCTGCTAGAGGGTAGACATTGAAGAAGCCAATGGGTGACCCAATTCATATTCTCTTCTAGAGGGTAAACCCTAAGAAGTCAATGAGCAACCCACTACCCATCCCTACTGGAGGGTAAACGCGAAACTGCTCTGGCCATCCCTGCTGGATGGCACTGCTCGGTGAACACTGTTGTACTGGCCATCCCTGCCGGAAAAACAAGAACAGAACCGGGGGAAAACTCAACCCGACTGGTCAACAAACGAGAACAGGACCAGGGGAAACTCAACCCTGCTGGTCAACAAACGAGAACATGACCAGGGGAAAACTCAACCCTATTGGTCAACCAATGAGAACAGAGGAACCCTCTAAATCGCGAGAGGTTAAAAGTACATAAAACAGAATAGGGCACGCATTTGGGGCCCACACGACGTGTGGCCCCATGTCAAACCCAACCGAATGCACAAATGTTCTCAGGTACAAACAATAACATGTACCACCAAGCATTCCCGTATACTCCCAGAGTACGCCGCGTTCCAACCCAAAGGCTATCGTGCACACGGAACTCAACGTCAACGCGGAGGCGTAACGTAACAACTCCATCCTGCCACCTCAACGACTGGGTCACAACCAACCACATCTCTTTAAACACCAACCTCACTCTCCCTAGAGTGAACATGATCACACGCCAAGGTTCTGCTACAACCATGGTAGAAGAACCACCACTGGTACACCTTTCGTGTTTCTACATTTAATAAGATTGTGTAAGAGGCTCTGCACGCCTAAACAGATTACACCATTGTAATCTTCATGAAAAAAACACGCGAGATATACTGCTTACTCACCCAAAACGGTCAGCCGGTGAAAAAGGTACTATTCACCATACCAACCCCTGTGGGGCCCACCCCTAGATACCGAAACTGAACAAATAGGTCACACCACTATGATCCCCGTGGAAAAACCCACGGGATTCACTACTCAATCACCCAAAATGGACACCCGGTGAAAAAGGTACTATTCACAGTAGCCTGGTCGGGTAGGACCCACACCACATCCCTGAAAAAGTTCGGGCGATCTTCGCCATCGTAATGCTATCGAAAAAAATGTCAAAAACACTACTTACTTGAGTGGAACAGATATTCAGAGAAAAATATACATTCCGGCTTACCGTGCACGAGCAGTACCACGCGGAACTCGCACCCTGGTCCCAAAGCGCACTGTTGTGATCCTCTCAAAAACGTTCAGAAGGTGTACTATTCACATGTCCAAAACGGTTGCCGGTTGATAGAGTTTTAAAATCACCATCAATGCCCAAACGGTCCTCATGGGGCCCGCATCATCATGCCAAATTAGAGCGGTCAGATTGCACCATTGCAATCCCCTTGGAAAAACATCAAGAATCGACTGCTCGCGCGCCCCGAACGTACGCCCGACGAGAAAGTCGCTAAACGCTGCTCGCAGCTCAAAAGACGGGTTATGGGCCCAATGCGTAAAATCTATTATCAAAGCCTGAATCCACACTAGAAAACTCCATGTCAACGCCAGGGTCACAACGCAACTAACGACGCTCAAAATGGAAGTCGGACGCGTTCACGCCGTCCAAAACCCGATCCACCGGAAAAAGGTCAATTCAGTTAGAGACATGTCGCGCCTCCGAGGCCCCTAGTTTCGGGAATTAAAAATTCCCCAAACCATCTCAAAAAGTCCGACTTGACGCTAGGTTTGCGCTGCCGCTGACGGCACGCAAAAAGAACGACCGTAGCTCAAGATACAGGCGTCCGATGTTGGAGGGGAAAACCCCCTTGGGCCGGACCGCCCCATTCCGGCCGGTCCGCCCTGCTTGGGCCGGCCCGCACCGGCCGGCCCGCCGTCACCCGACTGGACAGAGTGGCCAGTATGTATCCCCACGTGGAGACCCTCATTTTTCGGGTCTCTGTTCGCAAGGGTCGCGCCGCGACCCGGGTCGCCGCCTCGTGCCGGTGACCTTGGCCCGCGACGCCGCCTGGGCCGCCCGCGCCGCCGCGCAGAGGAGCCGTCGCCGCCTGCCTTGCCGAGGATCCCGCTCGCGCCAACAGCCCTTCCGAGGAGATGAAGGACACCAAAGCCGGACCACCGCTACTGAGTGGCCCGCGCCGCCTGGAGCCACCGCGTGCCGCCGCCTGGGCCCCACCGGACCGCCGGAAACCCCCCCCCCCCCAAAACTCTCGAAATTCCCGCAAACTTCGTCGGACCGCTGCATCCAGCTCCGAACTCGGATTTCAATTCTGAAAGATGCGATGGAAAGTAAATAATATATACTATATGACCATGGAATTTTTTCAAAGGTTAAATAACAAATTGATGCTAAAATTTGGATTCAAACAGGGGTTCGAGATTTAAAACGCAAACGAACACCACCTACCACTTGGGCGTATCCCAATGCATCGTCGTTGACCCGTCAGAGTGGCCGCACCTCGCCAGAGTCACCTCACCGGAGCTGCCTTTCTGGAGTTGAGGAGGATAGGAAATATGCTTTCCATGGGAGGGGGAAATGAGGGAGAAGAGAAGAGGGGGTTAGGTTGATTAAATAAATTAATTAACTTAAACACCCTCCAGCGGCCCCCTACCCGAACTCCCGATGGGGTCGGGATTTAGCCTCCACTAGGCTAAAAACCACACCTTGAGTGCAACAGCGGACTCAAGATTTTAATCCGAGGCGTCGTTGAATATTTATAAAAGCAACGCCATAGGCCGCTAAATTACGAAAACGCCCCTGGGGCCATTTTTCACAAACGGCCCACGCCCGCGAAGATTACACCCCTCCTAGGGTAAATGGCACATTCTAAACACAACGGTTCCCTCGGTTTCCCCATCCAAGCCACCTATTAGGAGATACTCATGTCAAATAGTTAAACGAATAAATTAATTATTTAATTTATCCGTTCCACGCTCTGATAGTAAGCGAGGGTTCCAAATGTCCTGCGCCGACAAGTTTTATGTCGTTCCTAGGGTAAAAATCTCATTACGGACCTATCAGTACACTCTGATCTCTGATCCGGATCACCGTTTATGATTAATCCCATTTATTTTGTGTGTCCAGTGTGAACACAGTGAAAATTTAATTCCGGCTACTTCGGGGCTCAGAATCGCACGCTGTCTGAGGGCGCTACTCTGGAATAATATCAGGAATATTCCAATGTTATTTGTATCCAAAAACAGGGTTCTTAAAATAATCAAAACTAGAATAAAATATTTTAATACAAATGAATAAAAATAAGATGACAAGAGTGTTCTATATAGTTATTATATATATGACATCACCATTTCCATGGGAAATAATAAAATAAAACTAAATTCAATAGATTTTTTGGGGACCATAAATGAAAAATAATCCATATATGTAACATATATAACATTATGGAAATAATATGAGCCTTTATCCATGCGTACATTAATATTTTAATGAAACTATGAGTTGAATATTCATAGGATTGATAGATGTGATTTTGTGAGATATGAAAGATGAAAATTAAGGAAATGGATTTTAGAATCTTTAGGAATGGAAGGAAGAAACATATCCAATATTTAATGGAGTTAAAATATAAAGAAGGAATTATTATACTATAACTATTATATATATAGGAGGATGTTGAAGAAAAATTAAGTGAGATTATCGATTTTGTGTGCACCGAATATATTTTGAAATTTTATAGACTAAGAAGTGATAGGAAGAGAATAACTAATACAAAAACATGTTTCAGATAATATGTATTAAAGTGATGTAGAAAGGGAGAGCAATAAAATAGTAATTAATTACTGTATATTTCTTAATATGAATGTTTTTATATGTTGTACTATTAATTATATCCAAAACTAAGTTATGAGGGACCATGATGGAAATATCATACTACTTATGTCTATATAAAATAAAAGCACCCTTTTTATAAATGTGGGTTTGGGGAAATTAAAATTCATATTTCCCTTCAATGACATCATCCAACACCAGTGTTCATTTTTGAATGACGTACATGATCATTATCTTATATGAAGGGGTGTAAATCCATAATGTTATTTTTATCTAATTAGTTCTAATATAATATTTTTAAGGCTATACCTATACATGAAATTTATTTTATAATACGAATGATGGTTGGTTCATGGGAAATATACTTGTTTAATTAGAGATATAGCCAACCACATGGAGGTGAAAATTTATCTTCTGTTTCTATTCTATTTAATATTTTTCATGTTAAAAAAGGATAGATAGATATATATATATATATATATATATATATAATAGATCATTTAATATGAGAAGTTATAATCAGTCGATAATATCTTAATTAAGTTGAAATTCACTCCACACTGATTCAACCCCTCTATCAGTGTGATCATATATCAATGTGATCTAAACAATTTGTATCAGTATAGGTTACTCGCATATTTATTTCTAGTATATGATGGTATTAATTCCATTTTAAATTGAAACGTATAAATATAGTATAGATTTAAATAAAACCATGAATATACTTTGCAACAAAACATGTATAATTTTCTTCTAAGACCCTGAAGAATATAACGAAAAGAAATGGAATAATATTGGGAAATGCTTCATCTAACAAATGAGAGATCAGTGACTCGCAATAATTTTAAGGTAATTAGAGTGTTTTACATCCAAATAATCATATTTAAAAATTACTATAAAAACGTAAATGAGGAGAAATACCCATCACCCAATATGGAGGAAAAATAAATTTCCCCCTGTACCAATCTCAATAAATGGATTGTGCATGAATAAAAAATATATTTTGGTCAAATCCACCATTAGCGAATTTGAAAAAAAATATGGTATCTTTTCATTTATCTTCTCTATATGTAGATGGGGTAAAAACATTATTCAGAATAAATTTTCCAACTGATGAACCTTTTCTATTTAGAGATGATCTGGAATATAAAGATTGACAAGATGAATCAATTAGTGTTATTATATATTACATGTGTAATCACACTAATGAAATTGAATTCTATATTTATGGATTTTTTAAATGTATGTAGTAGATCACCAATCACGAAGAAAAGAATAAAGGAATAGATAATAAATCCAAATAAAGGGTATAAATCCTTGTTAAACTACCCAAATAAGTACGATCCATAGGTGAAATAAATTCATAGAATGAATAAATATTAATCGGTCTTGAAAATGAGTTGCTCACTATGATTTAATAAATTGAATATTCCATGAAATAGAATGAGGAAAAGTCCCAATCGTCAAAAGAATTAACTTTTATCAATGTTTCTAAATATGAGATTAAACCCAAGAGGATTTATTAGGTTAACCATCTACTTAAAGAAAAGATAAAAATACATGAAGATAAAATTAATGTGAATTGAAAATATTGTGATGAAAAATTTAAATCAATGTAGGATATGAATGTCCACTTGGTAGTGGAATTACTAAATCTTGAAATTGAATTGAATAATATAAAATCAAAAAATATATTGACTATAAAAACATGTTGTTAATAAATACACTACTATTAGAACTTTAAGGGAGGACTATCATCTTTTAAGATCTCTTTTTAGGGGAAAAAATATTTAGAGATCATTTAATGTTATGTTTAAATCATAAAAAATGGAATGTTACCATCCACATCATAAATCCTTGTCAAATATAATTTTTTTATATACATAGTCCACATATAAATCCAATAATTTAAAAACATGGATGAATAAAAGTGATGTGAATCCTACAATCAAGAAAATTATTGATAGAAGAGTTTGTATACGTGAAATTTTCTTTAAAAACCCACTATCAAACTTTAATGCCAAAATAGAGGGGAAATGGTTTAGAAAAATATTCACAATAAGATTTTCAAAAAGAGAAAAATGGTTTAATGGATATTATTTTTATTTTAATATATTTGAGAAATGGGTTTATATTTTTGGAAAAATCCATAAATTATATAAAAATAATGGAATCCCATTGCAAGATGGAGAATGTATCAGAAGATACAACATCCATAGACTATGAAGAAGAAACAAGTCAACAAAAATATTCAAAATGATTGAGGATATCAATTAAGATATCAATGGAATGGGTTATGGTGATGTGGTATTAAAATAATAATTATTCATGGAATCAACTAAAAAAGGGAAGACCATTGAATATGAATAATAGAGACGAGTCATCCTTCAGAATAAAATGAGATAAAATGGTAAAAATAGAAATCCAACAATGTTTGTAAGGAAGTATGGTGAGTCATTTAGGGTTAATAGAAATAAGAAAACTTTTTATTGTCACACCAATCTCAATAATTCAAATATTTAATATTCACCAAAATGGATATGACATTTATTTGGTGAAAAAATTGAAAACATTAAGGAAACATGAAAATAATCATTCATTATGAAATTTGAATGCATAAATCGATAATATAATAAAATGACACTCTAAGGTAGAAATAAGAGATTTATTGTAAAAATAGGAACTCCATGAAACTATATATAAACACCAAATAGTGTGTACAAATTTATAAATTATTTTTGGTTATTATAATATATTTTTTAGTGAATTATTTTAATTGGATACCTATGAAAATGAAATATAAAATTGAAATAGATTATTCCAAAAGAAGAATAGATTTAATTTCATGATATTTTTTTAAATGTATAAAACCTAGGGTCTAATGATGAGTTATGTTGAATTTTTAAGAACATTGGATACCATTTGGTAATGTAATATATTTTCAACTATATGAAGAATTCATTAAAAACATGAGGAAAGAATTATGTGACTCATTATTCTTGATGAATCATTTTATAGGAATATCTAAAATAATGGGAAACTAAAATTAGTCATTCAATCCAAAGATTTATTGGATATAATGAATTTTTTAACAGAATAATGATTCCATATATATATGGATAAAAATATAAAATCAGAAACTAGTTGTGATGAAAATATCATTCTAGTTTTTGAAAATGATGATCTAGGAGGCCCCACCCTATCCTCGTGTTATTTGTGTAGTATTTCTGTGCTGACCATATAGGGATTTATAGGTGATTTTAGTTAAAAAATGAATAACATTTCAAATAAAGTAATCTAGAATAACTACTATACATCTAAAGCAGACACAATATTGATTTACCATATAAAATAGTATTCTAAATAAAATCTAGAGAGAAGACATTCCATTATAATGGTGAATAGCTTATCAAATCTGGATAGTGATCTGATGGAAGTATTCATCATAGAATGATTGAAATACATGATATCCTAAAGAATATTTAAAGAAGTCAATCATCCTGAATAAATTAATAATGAATATTTCCATCATGGTACTATCTCAATGACTAGAATCATGGAGAATAGCTAATGATTATATCACTCATGATAATTTAATGTTATAAGCAATCCTTATAGTGGGTGTTTCATTAATGGTTAGTGGTTTATTCAATTCATATATATATTGAATTTAATTAAGATGATTGAAAAAAGTAATTCAAATTTTATAAATGAATATTCTATCATCCGTGATTAAAAATAATTTATTTAAATATTAATATTGAAAATGACTTCTAATACATTATAAACTATTATAGTTACTTGATGTATTATCAAACTGTAAAACATCAAAATGTTTTGGATTCATGTTAATGTTTTTAATTCATGTGTTTAGTGAGTGTATGAAATTCAAATAGGAAAATGTTTGGGATTTTTTTAAATAATATTATATCAACATGTAGAGAAACATGGGATACATTTGAATAGATCATTAGAAATATAAGTAAAAGGGATATAATTGGTTTCATATTTTTTAAATTATGGAAAACATTTTTGTGTAAATCAATCCCTCTTGTTTTTTACAATTTACTTGGATCAATTATACATATAGTGATGTGATTAATTGAACATTTATAAAAAAATTAAATGATACAATCGAGATATTTTTAATTGTATTTGAAATATATAGGAGATAAGAATAAGAAAGAAGTTAATAATCAGAAAATGGGAGAGAATAAATGAGCTCGCCTATTTATATACCATCATATGTCATTGTTATTGAAATAAAATACCAAGGGGAAGATTTTTGAATCATATTTTTTAGTTTTTACTTATTTTCAATGAATGAATCACCATTAATGATGTCAATATTATATGTAGAAGAATAAAAATGGTAAAAAGTTCAGAACCCAAGGTAGCAATGTGGATTGGATATTCCAGGTCTATATGATTCAATGGATTAAATGTGTGAAAATTGGATAAGGATTAGGTATGAGTAACCTGGATGAATTGTATGATATTATCATAATTGGATTCTAGTGGATGTATTTCCAAAGTGATTAATATTGAGTCAATTCACTTGATGTAAAATCAATAATGAGGATACTATGGGTAGGTATTACATAGGGTATATATTTAATGTAGATCAAGTGAAAATAAGAGTTCCATCCTTATTGAAATATACTTGAATAAAGGCATGTGTGGGTTGATGATCAATTGGGAAAGCCCTTATGTCAGTTGAAAGAAATATGAAATACTTGATAAATCATCATCTGACCGTGTCCAAATATAAGTATTTCTAATGTGATTTTTTCACTTGAAATTATGAAAAATAGAAGAAAATATCTCATATAGTTCGTCCACTTCTCTTATATTCACACTTTCTGTTGTGTTTGATCCCAAAATGGATCCCATTTGGTCACACGATCGATCCAATAGTTATTCATGTGGTAGGTGTAAAGAGTTCTCATGCGATCATTTAACTCATTGATGATCCATTGAAAATGTAATGGTTGATCTTGGACATAGTGTTCCCTATGGAGTTGTTTTAATGAATACCATATGATATTAGTATAAATTATTAAACAAGTAGTTAAAACTAAAAATGAATAAATGTAAATATTGTATGTATTTCTCTTCTAAACACTTTGCATTGAGTTCTAGAACTGAATGTTTTTCTTTGACCATGATAATTATTTAATCCTACATTGTAGCCATGTATATATAATTTTCTTAATGACACATTCAATTTAGGATTCATAAGATTAAAGGATGAGATTTCATGATATAAAAATGATGATGATAATGAAAGGTGAGTTCTGATTCATTGAGAATTAAAAGAAGAAATAGATAAATGACTTGAGGGAATATAAATATGAGAAGACCTAGATTCTGTTAAAAATGTAATATATATATATATATATATTAATGAAAAAATATGTTATAAGATCAATTATGTTGTAATATAAGATATCTTGTTCGTCGAAAGAAGTGGAAGTGAAGGAAGCAGAAGAATCAATATGGCAACCTATCTAGAACTTCTGTATCTAAGAGTAGTAGTTCAGAGACAACATATAACCATTATGTTTTTTAGAAATTTCATAAAGAAATATTTTTAATTTTATACTTCTTATTATATATAAATACATAATTTAATAGGATATATCCAACATTACCATATTGTATATCTCTGAAAAAAATTGTCGCATCCAATTGAAAACAATGAATAAAGGAAGAAGATCATCTATATTGTCTAAGAGTGAATTGTTCATAACAGTATTTATCTTTATTAATTGAATTATTATCCCATATATTATTTAAATGAATATTATTCCCACTATTATTTTGTACCAGTACTATTCCAAGATAATAGGTTAAATGTCCAACCATTGCATGTGGTTTTTTAATAATGAGAATGAATTTGAATATTGGAAAATAACCATATGTAATTAGGTATGTAGGCACCCTAAGGGAGGTGAACCTCATTAATAAACCATAGTTTTATCCTTTTTTCATTCATAATCTATATCTATAAAGCAACAAAACGGTATATGAAGGGATATAGATCTGATTGTTAAACTAGAGATGTTGTAATTAAGGTATAATATTTAAATTAGATAAAATTTCTCCCAATTTGGATTCATACCCCACCAAATATAAGAATATCTCAATGTGAAATTAAAAATTGGAATCATTGAAGATTACACCTTTCTTGGATTTTCATATAGGATGTTTTTTCAGCTGAATTTCTCAATGAAAAGTCAATATATTGTTAAGATTTAAAGAATCCTATGAATATCCAATCAATGTAACCATGGATGAAATATCATTTGTGACACTAATGAAATGGAAGAAATGAAAAGGAAAGAAATTGAGAAAAGACTCATCTAAAAACAACTGATAAATATTTTTTTTCAAAATGTATACTTTTATAGTTTAATTATGATCCTCACATGGAACCAAAATTAGAGCAAAGGGTAAGGACACATATAACATATCAAGGCCATTCCAGAAAACATTTAAATTTATAGATACTTACACCCTTTATAAGATATATTCCTTGTTCATTTCATTATTTTATGGTCGTTACTTATTAATGATTCAATGAAGCTACAAATTGTATTAATACTACAAAAATGGGCTTTATCAGTGCATAAAAAAGGTTTAACAGTGCTAAAAATCACTGTAAAGATTAGTGCTAATAAAGGGGGGGGGGTCCCCTTTATTTGATATAAAAACACATGGATAAAAGCTACCTTTATTAGTGCCAAAAAAATCTCTAATGAAGGCATCGTTTATCAGTTCATTCTTAGTGCTAATAAAGGCCATTCCCGTTGTAACAATAATTTCATCCACATCACACCCAAAACAAGACCTGCAAAAAATCAATATATCAACAAGTATACCCATACAAAATCAACACATAATTTTTAAGGTAATTACTGGAAGTATACACAAAAAGCAAGTATACCAATACAACAAGTATACACATACACCATTAACAAATAATTCATATGTTAATTAAATACATAAAGAATTCAATTCTAAATTATGGGGGTTGGGGGATGTTCAGGGGTTTGGGGTGGTTGTCCATGGGGGGTTGGGGGTGTCCAGGGGGAGGGGGGGCTATCCATGGTGGTGTCCAGGGGGGTGGGGTGTATTTCTAGGGGTTGGGGGGCCTTCTAGGGGGTGGGGGTGTGTAGGGGGTTGAGGTGGGGGTGTCCAGGGGGAGGGGTGGTGTCCAGGGGGTGGGGTTTAGGAGGTTGGGGTGTCCAAGGGGGACAAGGCATTGTCTAAGGGGGTGTGGTGGTGTCCGGGAGGGGGGTGTCCAGGGGTGGGGGTGTCTACGTTGTGGGGTGGTGTCGAGTATGGGTGGGGGTGTACAGGTGGTGGGGGCCATCCAGGGGGTTGGGTCCGTCTAGGGGGGAGGGTGCGGGCCGTCCGGGGGGGCTATCCATGGGGGGGTGTTTATGGGGTGGGGTGGTGTCCAGGGAGGGTGGGGTGGTGTCCAGGGCATGGGGCATTAATGGTTTTGATGGAATGAATCTCATTGATTTTATGATCATTGGTATTTTTAATATGGTTTTGGAGAACTATTTATTTTAGTAGTTTGTGTTTCATTAGGAAAAAATGAATGCTTTTGGTGTGTATGATAAGAAGGCGGCTTTCCGTACGTCAGTTGTTGTTTTCACTTAAAATTCAGTCCATTTTAAAAGAAATAGCGACACTTTCCATGATACCGGTCACAATGTGCCTCAGATTGAGGCAGAGTTGACTCATACATGTCACACATGACCCATGGATTCTTTTGATAATTATCAACATAATATGAATGTGTTTGGTCAAATTACCTTACGTCAATTGTTGTTTTCAATTAAAATTTTGTCCATTTTAAAGAAAAGAGAGACACTTTGAGTGATTATAGCCACACCGTGATTCATATTGAGGCATGGTGGACTCGTACACATCAAAAATGACCCATAGATCATTTTCCTAATGTATCAACACTATCTGAATGTGTTTTGTCTATTTTGTGTACATCAGTTGTTGTTTTCACTTAAAATTATGTCCATTTTAAACAAAAGAGAGACACTATGACTGACACCGGCCACATCGTGCCTCATATTGGAGCAGTTTTGATCCATACACGTCACACATGACCCATGGAAAGTTATATCAATGTATCTACACAATACTAATGTGTTTGGTTGGATTCATATACATCCGTTGTTGTTTTCAGTTAAAATTTTGTCTATTAAAAAAAAGAGTGATATTTTGAGTGATTCCGGACACACCGGGCCATATATTGAGGTGGGGTTGACTCATACATGTCACACATGACCCATGGATCATTCTATTAAAGTATAAACACAATAATAATGCATTGTTTTGGATTTCCATACGCCAGTTGTTGTTTTCACATAAAATTCTGTCCATTTTATTCAAAAGAGAGACACTTTGAGTGATACCACCCACACTATGCCTCGTATTGAGGCAGGGTAGACAGATACACATCACACATGACCCATGGTTTATTATCCTAATGTATAAACACAATACAAATTTGTTAAGTCTGATTTCTATTAGCCAGTTGTAGGCTTCACTTAAAATTCTATCCATTTTAAACAAAAGAGATACACATTGAATGATACCAGACACACTGTGCCTCAGATTGAGACAGGGTTGACTCATACACATCACAAATTACCCATGGATTGTTGTCCAAAAGTATCAACACAATACAAATGTGTTTGGTTAGTTTTCCGTACAGCAGTTGTTGTTTTCACTTAAAATCATGTCCATTTGAAACAAAAGAGAGACACTTTGAGTGATCCTTGACACACCATGCCTCCGATTAAGGAGGGGTTGACCCTTAAACATCACACATGAACCAAGGATTTTTCTACTAAATTATCAGCACAATCTGAATGTGTTTGGTCAGATTTGAAGGTTTTTTGGAGATATTTCTGGTTTTTCTTATCCAAATCCCAAATAAAAGTGGTTCATCATTCTTCCATGATGCTGGTGCATTTCATCGTTAAAATAGCAAAATTACTCACTGGATAAAGTATGTTTTATTTAATTACCATTAATGTTTTCCTACAAACATTTACATAAAAGAATGTTTTATCTTCTGATCCCCTTAACCCCTCTCAAAAATGGTCGCTATTTGTACGTGTCCACATGTCCGATGTTCGTGCTATTTGTGTACAATATTCCATCAGGTATTCGGCCCACTCATTTTTGAACAAATCTATATAATCTTGTGAATATTAGGCATGTGCTGATGGTTGTTGGACCTCAACAATAGGAGCAGCAATAGGTTCAAAAACTTGTTGTTTCTCTGCACTGTGAGCTAAAACAGCAGTAGCAGCTTGAGAGACTTGTTCAGCCTCAAGCATAGGAGCACCAGAACGTGAAGAAGTCATTATCTGCAAAAGTGGTTGAATAGTTAATTTTGATTACATAAATTCAGTAATGATAAGATAATAAAATTTGATAATAATATCTATATTACAAACAAAATATACCATGTTTATTGAACTCTCTTTCTATTTTTAAATGTTTGAATGGATTTGACACCACTATCGATTATCCAAATATTTTCATTGTGGTCTCCTCTATCATAAAAACATCATCTATATTGGGACCGCTATGAAATGATTGTGATGTACCACATAAAGTATCATACTCAAATGCATTTTCATTATACCCTTCAGTAGTTTGGGAAAATAACAGGAAAATAGACAACTTTTTGTTTGCAGGATCTAGAACATAAAATACTTGTACTGCTTTTGATTCCATTATAAACTGTTTGTCTTTGTACCCTTCTTTAATAAAATCAACTTTCACAAATTCCAATTTATTTTTTTAACACCACTATTTTTATCAACCCATTTTCATTGAAAAATGGGTAATTAGAATGTCATATAATCCAACTCCCATATTTGTTTGTTAATGCCAAAGTATGACATATTCACATGAAATGGATTTCTGTCAGTACTACCGGAAACATGCATTGCTTCAGCCACAAGTGTAACTCCACTATTCTTCATGGTACTATAATTATAATGTTCATCTATATAGATTGTATAACCATTAATTACATAACCATTTTAAGATAATACATACACAGTTGGTCTGTCGGCTAGCCATTGATGTCGTTCTGAAATTGAACTGGGATTTTCAGCTAACTGCTTAAAAATATGGTCATGAAACCATATTTTAAACTTGTGATTATGTGTATTTGATTTCAATTTCTCATCCCTTTATTGATTCAACTGAATAACCATTTTTTTGTGGGTTTCAATATATGGAGAAACATCCCAACTGTTATGAAAAACACAATGCTAGGCCTACTCCTGATCTGTAATATTGATTGTCTCAACATCTCTTCTAGAAATTCCCACACCCTCAATGTGTCCAGTGTGAAAATATTTTGGGAGACCCATGATTTCCACATCAGATAAGTATTCAGTACATAATTCAATGATTCCTCACCAATATATCGCTCCACAATACAACCATCTGGCCGACTTTGATTTTTGACATATCCTTTCCAAATCATCACATACCATTCAGCGAGCTACATCCATCTATAGTACACAAGACCACAAATTATAATCTCTCTCACCATGTGGACCATCAAATGAACCATCATATCAAATAATGATGGTGGGAAGAAAATTTCTAATTCACATAGTATGAAGAAAATTTCTTTTTCCATAGCTAACCATTTCGGGAAAAAAATGCAACGTAAAGCTATTGGAATTAAATTTATAATCAAAACATGGAAGTAATGTGATTTCAATCCTTTTAACATAAAATAATTCATTGACAAAATGTTCATAATATTTGATGAATACCCCTCTAGAAACATTACATCATTGAAGAAGTTCCAAATTTGATATCTCTCCTCCCTAGAAATATTATAAGCAGATGGAGGAAGAAACATTCGATTTTCAGCCTTCATGGGAGCCAAATCATCTTATATTCCCATGTAAACCATGTCCAACCTTGCCTTAATTATATAAATTGTTTTCCAGGTACATTTAGAACCGTTTTGATAACACTATCACATTATTTGTATTCCACATGCATCACATCAAGAAAATGTCTAACGTACAATCAATTCCAGTATGGTAATTCAAAAAAACAAACTGATCTAATTTTCAACCAATTTTCATATGGTTTTTCAATAATGGTTTACCAAATATTATGTTCACATATTTTACTTTCTCATAATGTTGATCACTTGTTAGTGGAGACAATGTTGTGCATTGTTATGAACATCACTTTAATGATGTCATCCAAGATCGATTATTATGACAACGAGGTACAAATCAATGATGTCCTAGAAACAAATATTTCGATGAATGTTTCAACCTAATTGATTTTGTATCTTCTTCACACATGGGATGCCCATGTGTTCCTTTAATGTTATAGACTACAAAATTTCCATAAGCAGGGAAATCATTTATTGTTCTAAAAAACATTGCTCTCAGCATGAATTATTCAATTTTATATGAATCATACTACATAACACCTGAATCCCACAATAACATCAAATCCTCAATCAAAGGATCCCAATAAACATCAATATCATTTCCTGGTTATTTTGGTCCTCACATAATCATAGATAACAAGATGAATATATGTTTCATGCATATACAGGGTGACAAGTAATAATTTACCAACATAATAAGCAATATACTATGAGTGCTGGTTTGAAAACCAAAAGGATTCACTCCATCTGTAGATAATGCAAGAAGAAGGTTTATCGCATCATTTCCAAATTTAAGATACTCATGATAAATTATTTTCCATTGAGGAGAGTTGGAAGGTTGACATAATTTCCCATCATTATTTCTCTTCTATGCATGCCACAACAATTGTCTTGCAGTTTCTTCACTTCCATATAAACTCCATAACCATGGAATGATTGGAATGTACAATACTACTTTCACAGGACATGATTCTTCTTTCTTATATCGGGAAGCACCATTATTTGGGCATTTTGAAATCTATTTTTTTTCTTTTGAAATAATATATAGTCTTTCGGGCAGGCAAGTATTCTTTTCGTAATCATACCCATTGAGAGTTTCATTTGTTTAGCTTCATATTTTCGGCTTGGGAATTCATTATCTTCAAGGAGCATGTCATTCATGAGTGAGAGTAGTTCTGTAAAACAAATATCACTCCATCCATTACCTTCATTCAATTTATAAAACATTTTTAAAGTAGAAAATGTTGTATATTTAGTGCAACCTGCATACAATGGCGTCTTTGAACATCTCTTTAACTTCTCAAACAATTTTGTAATCATTGATGATCTATAAAACACAGTTTTATCCCATCCAATAGCCACATTCTATTTTTCTCCATGTTCATTCAATCATTTACAACTCCAATATATTCCCCGAAATATCAAATGTTCTTTCAACTCCCTTGGAGTAATTAGACAAGAATAACAACAACGTAACCATGGATAAATGATTTGATAAGGATCCATTGCAGGATCCTTTGAAAACTTGATGAACTCTTTCGCTCCATTCTCATACTCTATTGTCAAATGATTAGCATACATATAATAGTTATTCATCACCATCCTATATGAATATTAAATATTATTATTTATGATTCAAATACACAAAACAGGACCACCAAATACAGTAGATGAGAACCACTTATAAAATTGATATTAATTTATCCTAACCATTTCCAATAATGATTTGTAAATCAAAAGAACTGGGATAGACCCCCCATCAAAATCAACACACTTTCCATCCCCCATAAAAATAGTTCTAGCACCCACCACCCTTGCAGCAAAACATTAAACCTCCTTTTAACCACCCCTACTAGCCACCTCATTCATAGGAAAATAATCACATTAAAACCCCAAAACGAGTGACCAAACTGAAATAAAATGAAAACAAGGTTACAATTTTGATGAGAAAACTAATATAGTAGATACATTTCAAAACAAAAAGGGGTTCATGGGGTAGATCAATAACCTAGGTTTGTCCAAAATTACTATGGAATATCATAGGTTTTATTACGCAAATTAATATAAAAAATATAAATTTTACTTTAGTAGACATAAAATATATCATGAAAAACTAAAGGATACGAAATAACTCTCCCTCACCTACCCCAAACATGTAACTAATATCCATAGACACATCTTACATCCATTATATAAAAAAATCACATTCCCATAAAAATGAATAAAGAACAATCCCTTACAATTAAAAAACTCACACATGAGGGAAAAGGACCACATCGACCATCCCTATCCAAAAATCAAACCTCCTCTACAACCTCCTCTAACTAACTATTAATACCTTACATAACATTAATACCTACCATAAATAAATTATTTCCCAAAATCATGACCTTTAGATTAGAGAAATTTCCACCCATTTAGGTAAAATTGAAATATGCATCCTTTTTTCTAATGAATAATTAAATTTCGACAAACACACTAACAAACTCAATAAAATTAATATTATCATAGGAATTTGAAGGTAAAGAGAGATAAATAATTCCATTGAAAATAATTTAACATAATCTTTTACTATCATGTGAAAGAGGGTATTGGTTAATTAAGGGATGAGGTTAATAACTGAGGACATAATAATTCCTAGACTCTGAAACCAAACTCACCTCATCCCAAAATTTTATCAACTAATACATGACCATATGACTAAATAAAACTACACCATAATGAATATTATCATAAGAAAAAAATGGAAATCGATGAGTTTGAGAAGAGAAATCATGAAAGATCAAATATGGGAATCCGAGAATCAATCCTTGTCGAAAGGAATCTCAAAAACAGGATGTAGGGTTTGCAGGGAGTAAGGTACAGTGGGGATGATGAGAAGTGGAGTTTGCGGGGAAGAGGATTTGCGGAAGGGGTTCTAGGGGGAGGATAAAGAGTAGGGCTAGCGATAGTGGAGTAGGGAAGTGGTGGTGGAGAAGGGATACCAGGGGTGGAGTTGGGTCGTAGTGGTGGAGTGGCTGTGGGAGCAGAGTGGCTTTGGTGGCGGAGTGTCTACGACAGTGGAGTAGAGGATGGAAAAGAGAAGATCGGGGGGGAGTTGTCGTTGTGGTAAAGCCCCACAAGATCTTAAGGGTATGATCAATAGAGGGAATTGTGAAACCTATTTTATAAAATGGGACTATAGTTTTATTAGGGCCAGAAAAGCACTGATGAAGGATCCATTCAATAGCGCTAAAATTTTAGCGCTGATAAATGGTGCCTTGTTGAGTGATTTTATAGTGTTGGTAAATTTTCCCATTATTAGCGCTACAAAAGAACTGATAAAGTGACCTTTTATCAGTGCTAATAATTTTGTGTTGATAAAGTGTCACTTTATCAGTGGTCCAAAAATCCCTAATAAAGGTAAAGCTTTTGCAGCACTAGAAAAACACTGATAAAATGACCATTTATCAGTGCTAGAAATGCACAGATAAAGTGACCCTTTATCAATGCTTTTAATTTGTACTGGTAAAGAGTTACCATTATCTGTGTTTTTTGCTTATCACTAATAAAATGTGGCACTTCCATTGCCCATTTTTGTAGTAGTGTACCTAGGATATGATATACTCTTCCACATTCATCATCCTCTTCTTAAAGTAATGATATTAAACAAAATCTTGATAATGGATCCATTTTTCACATTCCTTGTTTAAGGAGGAATGTATCCCAATTTAATTCATTCTACCAACATTTTTCTTTACAAAATAGATGGGAAGATACTCATCCTACATATATCCTTTAGAGTGTTTAAAATGTTCCAATTTCAAAGACAGAAAACATTTTTTTTCAGAGTGAGATGACCAATGGGATACATGCCTAACTCTTCTTAACCTATTATCTCATTCTCTATACCACTTCAACTTCATGTTCCACTTTCTCATATATATATTTCAGTTCATTTACTAAGAGGTATTGTGATCCTCTGAGTCAAACATGTGGATTGGAATAGGATGGTAAGATTACACTCCACTAGTTGGGGCCTTATACCTTTTCCCATTCCATCATCGATTACATGATCTGATACCAGGAATTTACTTATTTATCTGGTTGTTATTGGTTAGTAAATCATAGATTAGTCTACCATATCATGATATTGATTACTATTATTAACATTATTACCTCCAAAAGAACATCTACCATTTTTAATATTCATTATGTCTAATATGAAGAATTATAAAACCTTCCTCTATGGTTCACTATCAGATGTGATCTGAGAACAATATTTTATTTCTTGAGTTTCCTCTTATAGAGCTATAGAATTCACACGTCGATCCTTATTTACAATAACATATTTAAATAATATATCATACATATTTATCATCCTAATTCGTACACCATTACCACTAATAGTTATATTCAAACTCAAGGTGAACAATAGATGTTTTGAGGTCAATTCAGGTCTAACCATGGATATATAGGAAATTATATTCTGTATGTGTCAAGTGGTTGGGCTTTGTGGACAAATCATCCTTTCAGACACCACATCTACCTTTGAGATAAGATGATGTCCTTATCTTGCATCTAGATGAAATTAGGTGAATGAATTTGAAAAGAGAGTCTTCTATAAAAGAATATGTTTGAGGGTATGATTTATTTGAAGATATGAATCTGTTGAATTTGAACTATTCAACAAATATAGATACTTGGGATGAAAAATAACATTTCCATCAATAATACTGTAAACATCCATTTATGAAATATGATTTTTTCTAGAATAACCTCCACAACACGACTACCTTCAATGACCCTGTATCTTTTTGGAAGTAACAATGTCAAAAATGATATATATATATATATATATATATTTAACACCTCCAAATTGAATTATAACTTATTTTCATCCTCAATAGACGCATAATCAATTGGGGTATAAGATGCATGGATGTCAATGTAGATTTGATCAACAAATTGGATGGAAACCATTATTTGAACAACCATCAATTTTAAATAAGTGATCAACATGAGTATTTGAAATGGAAATATGGAAAAATTATGAATTTTCATGGGTAATGAATGGACATAGATCCATACATCCACCGTTGAGTGGTCCAAACATATATGAAAATATTATAACAAACAAAACAGAATGATATGAAATCTATCAATCAGATATTTTCCATTGAACCTATAGTGGGAGATAGGGAGACAATGTTTGTTAGAGAACCAAATTAGAATGTGATTTTATTTGAGAATAAGTTCTATATAACGAGCATAAATCTCCAAGTGGAATTGATAAATCCATAAATATATTCCATTAATACTCATTGACTTCCAAAATGAGATACCAAGGGGCATCGATGTAGGACTGAGACCCCCATTGATTCCACATAGGGTAGAGGAATCTTCAGAAATCCATTAGAAAACCTTTGGTCCTTCAGAATCAATGAAATTAACAAAACGTAGGGAGTAGATTCAAGGTATTGAAGGGGTAAAACCCCCGGAGAGAAGATGTAATCATGAGTGGGTCCCCACCCTTGCCTTGTAGAAGGGGGGGATCAGAAGCTTGGCCATCGTGATCGACTAAGTTAACATGGAGTGGAGTAGGATAGAACAATAACTCTCTAAAAATTAAGGGAAATAAAATTATAAGATATTCAAATACACATGATAATAATTTATCTCTAAAATTAACTTGTTATGTGAAGAAAAATATTATCTGTAGTGAATTAAAAAATAGTTTCCTTATACACCAATAATAACAAAAAAACATTTTTAATTGATGATAATTAATTTTTTGGAATCCACTACCATGGAATTGGAAAATAGTCTTATATCATGTATATTATAATCTATAAATGAATAAAGGTAACCAAAATTCTCCAGTCAAAATCAACCATATAAAGAACAACATATTAGTGGGGATGGAGATGATTCTTATGATTCACATGATTATAAATATGGCCCAAGGAATGATATCCTATGAGAATACCTCAAAAAAACTTGTATAATAGTTTTTGTAAATTTTTAGAAGTATAAAATTGGATATCACCCACTAAGGAGATGATAATGAATAAATGGATATGGAATTAAAAATGTGTAAAATTATTTTATTAATCTCCCAAAATATGTAGGAGTCATTAGTAAACAATTTAAGGTATGATGAAAGATGAACCGATTTTGAAAATGAGCGGGTCCATAAAATTCATGAATGGGAAGTTGGAATTATTTGAAATAAAAAAAATCTCATGAATTAAATGGATTAATAGCTCTCAAGGAAGCTCAAATGTTGTTTAAAGGTAATGGGATTAAATGGATTGACCATGAAGATCAAATTAAATTGTTAAGAAAATATTTTTATGATATATTTAAATTATTTTAGGATTGTAAAAGCATAAAAAATATGAAATTATAGGGGAATAAAATTAAAATTAAGTATCCTGAAACCATACATGATATATAACGACCCATACTTTACATACATTTTTAATACTTCAAAATTGAAGCATACTTATTAAAACATATAACAAAACCACGAAAGGACCGTATAGGTATAGTGTCTTTAGAAACTGGGAAACATAAACAACTAGTTCATAAAGCGTCTACACTGTCTCCCATTTATTTCATCATATCTATAGTCCCTTTTGGCATATCTTACTTAATAACATTCTTCCTAACCTGGGGAAAGAAAACATACAAAAGGGTGAGCTCAAATGCTCAGTAAGGGTAAACAAAAGAAATATCAATCACATCGTATACACAAGCACATAACTTTTGGAAATCTTAACCTGCAAAAGAGATCATAATTTCATAACATGGGATAAATCATGGCAGTGAAATGTAATCACAATAATCATAACATAAAACATGAAACTTTGTGTCATACACACATAATCATAGAGAATCATTTCTTGTTAGTAAAGACTCATTGCCAATACTATCTTAGTGGACAAAGTCCCTTTCTGAACCGAGTGACCCTCATTTCAGTCCTTTTTCACTGAACCGGTATAACCTACCGTTCCAGCCATGTCTATCTCATGAGATATAAAATCCTTACCCAATGCATTGGAGGGAGATATAGGTCACACCCATCTCATAATGAAACCATTCTTATGTGTGGCACAAAATCATAAATCATACATCATTGCATACCCCATATAGTAAAAATGGGAATCTTAAACATCGTGACATCATAAAACAACTCATATAAGATAATGGAATTCATAAAAATAATTCCATCACAACATAATCAAATCAATGTAATAATAGGGATAGAAACAGAACCCTTTATTTTCTTAGATGGAAAATAATTTTGATAAAACACTTGAACTCCATTCTTGAGGAAAATATCTTTTCTTCTTCAAAAACACTTTTCATTTCATAACATGTCATACAATTCTAAACTAAAATAATTTGATTAAAAATAAACCTGAAAACTTGTAAAGGAAGCTTCTTGGAAATAATTTTTTAAAAATCCATTCATGCCGTATAAGTTAAAAAAACATTCTTCGTACTTTTGTCTGAAAAGTCAAAAAGTACCTCGTACGAAAAACGACAAAAGATTCCTTTCATATCTTTTAAAAAAAACTCACCGAAGGGTAAAATTGGATATAAACTATTGTACAAGGATGGAAATAATATTACATATTGAGGTAACATGGATGTGTATGATAAAATACACCCCAGTAAATACCAAAGTAAAAACAATCTCGGATAAAAATGAGATTGTGATATTTCCCTTACCTTAGGTCCGACTTGTTTTGTATGTGTCTGAACCTCCTGTATAATGATTTAAATAATTTTATTGACTTAATCCAGAATCATACTTTTTTTTATGATATCATATATGGTCATGTTCTTAGCTTCTTAGTAGTAATATTTCATTTCTACTTGTCATTCTGGTGTTTATAACTTTTTGTTCTTATGCGTGTTTTGTCGAATAAATTCTTATTCTTTTCTTTAGGTTATAGATACCTCATTTCCAGAATTGTATTAGTGTAATATATATCATATTCATTTATTAAATTCATTTATATAATCATTATGAAATGAAGATCATGTAGAACGAGTCGCATCACATCGTGGAGACGGTATTCCGTACGTACGCACGAGTGATGATATCGTTCCTATGATCATGGAATTGTATTGGAGTATATGTATACTATTTCAGAATCAATATCACTTTATAATAGTCATATATAGTCATTATTTACACCATTATACCCATCCAAGTAAGGTGGTGGTGGAAAATAGATTACACCACGGCGTGGAGACGATATTCCGTACGTACGCACGCACGGTGATTTCTCTTTTCATAGGATGGATAGATGGTGAAATAGGGTTGGTTCATACTTATAATAACATATCAGTATATGAGTGATACTGATGTTATTACTTCATAATGAAACAACTAAATAAGAATAAGTGGAAGAAGAAATAAATATGAAAAAATTGGTAACGGACATTACCTCTTTTTGAAGTGCTTCTTTGAGACCTTCTTTTAGGGCACTAAAATTGGTCTTTGAAGAAGACCAGAACCTCTAGGATGTCTCTAGGGAAGTGGAGAGGAGAAAGTGGCAGGGGTTGGCCGAGCTTGAAGGCTCCATGTGGTGTGAGGAAGAGGGGGAGGAGGTGTCCTTTTATAAGGGAGGAGAGGGGCACCTTTGGAATAACTAAAACTATTATTTTATTATAAAGTCAAGTTCGGTTTTAAATATCTCCAAATTGATATATTTCGAAGCTAATGTGGGGATGGGTCGAAATACTCTCATCCAATAGAATTTAGACAAGTTTAGGTTCCTATTTTAACCTTATCATTTAGATTTAACATTAAGTTAAATAATTTTACTTTTACCATGTCTTCTTGTGTTCTTACACTATAAGGTTAATAAACATACTATAAGAAGACAAACGAACAAAAAATTGTTTATTATTAATATATATAACCTTATCTAAGTCATTTGACCGAACCGTAGATTTTTAGGAATAAAATAACAATTAATAATATAATATTTGTTTTAAAAACTATTTTATGTCAATTTTGACATTATTTAATAATTGATTTTTGTGAAAATCATAACAGAATTATTAGTTAGAAAAAAGTTAATTAAATCAATACTAACATGTCATATTAACCTAGAAAATTAGTGGGATTCGTAAAAAGTCTCAAATTACATTTATTTTGGTGTTTATAACATCAATTATGTCAATATTTCATTAATAAGATAATTAATGCATCATCATTGTGTCATAAATAAATAAATTTATTTAAAGTCTAAAAATTATAAATAAAATATCATTATGTAGGAAATATTTTTATCCTTCTAATTAATATTTATAATCGAATTTATATTATTTATAACTCCATATTAAAAAAAAATTTAGTTATTAAACATCGATTTTAACTATTTTAACTATTCATTAAATAAAATAATATTAAATGTCATAATCTAATCCAAGTGGACCTAAATGGTCATATTATATTCATAAGGTTGTTTTTGGTCGAATTACACTTATCCAATAGAATTAGGACATGTTTTAGGGTAATAGTAATATCATATTCACCCTTAGTTACCCTATTTACTATTAACCGCAGTAAAAAATGTAAAAAGTTACTATTCACCAAAAAATTATTTTTATCTTATTGAACCACATTTTACTTACTGATATCAACCGTGTCTGTCAGATTTTTGAAATTCCATTCACATAAGTGGCAAAATTAATTTTTATGCAAAATTCAGTTTTTAACCTACCACTTAGTGGTTTCACTATTCATAAAAAATTGAATGTTTTCAAAAAAATACCAAAATTCCACCCTAGGGAAATTTCGGTATTCCGAAACCAAAAATGAATTCCATTTTGAAAAATAAAATTCACAAAATTTCAAAAAGTGGTTATTACTATTCATAACGGCTAGTTTTAATAATATTTTAATAGCATATCGTTGTTTAGTGAAACTCGGTATTGCGTACGACGCAAGCTATTGAGGAAGGTCGCGATTTCGTGTAAAGCAAGCCAAGAAAGTGTTGTGTAGAAAAAGATTCCTTTGATGATTTATATAAGATAAAAGTTTCGGGTGTTACATTCTACCCCCCTTAAAATGAATTTCGCCCTCGAAATTTGTCACTTTGTAACAAACAGATGAGGATACCTCTCCTTAATCATATCCTAAAGCTCCCATGTAGCTTCTTCTAATTGGTGGTTCCTCCATAAAACTTTCACCAATCGAGTGGTCTTGTTTCGTAGGACTTTTTCGCTACGATCCAGAATCTCTATCGGTTGTTCTTCATAAAAAAGATCTTGCTCCAGCGGTACAACTTCTGAGGTGAGTACATGTGAAGGATCAGGTATGTACTTTCTCAGGAGAGATACATGGAACACATCGTGAACTTGAGTGAGATTCGGTGGAAGCGCCAATCAGTAAGATACCTTCCCAACACGATCCAATATTTCCAAAGGACCGATATACCTAGGGCTCAACTTCCCCTTTTTTCCAAATCTCATAACCCTCTTCTAGGGAGATATTCGTAAGAACACTTTATCACCCACTTCAAACTCTAGGTCTTTTCATCGGTTGTTGGCATAACTTTTCTGTCGACTCTGAGCTGCTCTTATGTGTTGTTGAATAGATCTGACCTTTTCTGCCATTTCATCAGCGAGATCAGGTCCTAATAGCTTTCTTTCCCCAACTTCATTCCAGCAAGATGGAGTCATGAATTTCTTTCCATAGAGAGCTTCATAAGGAGCCATCTGAATACTGGAGTGAAAGCTATTATTATAAGAAAATTCCACCAAAGGTAGGTGTTGATCCCAACCTCCTTTGAAATCCATAGAGAAAGCTCTCAACATATCTTCTAGGGTTTGAATTGTTCTCTCAGACTGACCGTCTGTCTGAGGATGATAAGAAGTGCTGAAACTCAACTCTGTATCTAGAGTATGCTGAAGACCTCGCCAGAACATTGAGGTAAATCTCGGATCCCGATCAGATATAATAGAATGTGGTACTCCATGCAATCTTACCACTTCCTTTACATATATCCTGGCAAACTGATCCAGAGAGAAATCCTCTCCAATAGCAATGAAGTGTGCAGACTTTATAAGAAGATCAACTATGAACCAGATAGCATTATTGCCTTTGGATGTTTTAGTAAGTCCTGTGACAAAGTCCATAGTAATGTTTTCCCATTTCCATTCAGGTATGGGTAATGGTTGTAACATCCCCTTAGACTTCTGTCTCTCAGCTTTAACTTGTTGACAAACCAAGCATCGAGAGGCATATTTAGCAACATCTCTTTTCATGCCATACCACCAGAAATACTCTTTCAGGTCCTTACACATCTTCGTGTTTCCAGGATGAATAGAGAATGAATAACTATGAGCCTCATCCAGAAGCTCCTTCTTTAATTCGGGGATGGGAGGAACACAAACCCTATTCCTGAACTTTATTATCCCATCACAACCAAGGTTGAACTCAGGAACATTTCTCACCTTCTATTGTAACTCGACATCTTCTTTCTGTGCCTCTATAATGTTCACATGTATAGATGGTTGAACATTCATTTGAGAAAGATAAGATTTTTCCCCTTCCATTATAATTCCAAGATCCATCCTTTGTAAATCCATAAATATTGGATCTTTTGTGATCCTCATCATGGATAAACTGGCATGGTCTTGTCGACTTAATGCATCTGCCACCTTGTTTGCTCTCCCAGGGTGGTAATGGATTGACCAGTCGTAATCCTTAATTAGCTCCAACCATCTTCTTTAACGCATATTCAGCTCCATTTGTGTGAAAATATACTTTAAACTTTTATGATCAGTATAAATATCACACCTTTCACCATAAAGGTAATGCCTCCAAATCTTTAATGAAAAGATTACTGCATCTAACTCCAAATCATGTGTTGGGTAATTTTGCTCATGGATTTTCAATTGTCGTGAGGCATAAGCTATCACAATATCATTTTTCATAAGAACACACCCTAATCCCTTCTTGTATGAATCACTATAGATTACAACCCATTCTCTACTACAAGGCAATGTGAGCACAGGTGCACTGGATAACCTTCTTTTCAACTCCTTGAAATTCTCTTCACATTCTTCCATCCAGACAAACTTAACTCCTTTCCGAGTCAACTTGGTGAGTGGAATAGATAATCGTGAAAAATCTTTCACAAAACGTCGATAATATCCAGCCAAACCAAGAAGACTTCGGATCTCAGTTACTGTTGTTGGTGTCGACCATCTTTTGATAAACTCTGTTTTTGCTGGATCCACAGATATCCCCTCTTTTGAGATTATGTGACCCAAAAATGAAACTTTTTGAAACCAAAATTTACACTTGGTAAATTTGGCATAAAGCTTCTCCTTTCTCAGGGTCTTCAATATAATTCTCAAGTGATCTTCATGTTCTTCCATGCTCTTTTAATAGACAAGAATATCGTCTATAAAGACTACCACAAATTGATCAAGATAGTTTCTAAGGACTCTATTCATCAGATCCATGAAGATAGCAAGGGAATTAGTAAGACGAAATGGCATCACTATAAATTCATATTGTCCATACCTTTTACGGAAAGCCGTCTTTGGTATATCCTCCCTTTTTACCCTTATTTGATGATACCCTGAACGAAGATCAATCTTGGAAAAGTATTGATATCCGCGTAGTTGGTCAAATAGGTCATCAATGTGTGGGAGAGGATATTTGTTCTTGATAGTGATCTTGTTATGTTCTCGATAATCAATGCAGAGTCTCATTAATCCATCTTTCTTCTTAACAAATAGAACAGGTGCTCCCCAAGTTGACGCACTAGGGAGTATGAATCCCTTATCAAGATTCTCTTGGAGTAGCTTCTTCAATTCCTGCAACTCAATTGTGTCCATTCTATAAGGTGTCTTTGAAATAGGCAAACCACCCGGTACGAGTTCTATTGAAAACTCAACTTCACGATTTGGTGGAAGTCCCAGTAATTCCTCCGGAAAGGCATCATAAAACTCCCATACAATGGGAATATTCTTAATCATGAGTTTCTCACCAACCATTTGAGATAAATAACCTTCATTTAGTGGAATCAAGACCCATAAGATGGAAGAAATTTCCACTGGAAGGTTATGTTCATCCTTTCATTGATAGACGATCATAGATTGATTTGGAATATGAAATGTGACTTCCCTTCTTTGGCAATTGATATGAGCTCCATATAAAGAAAGCCAATCCATGCCAATAATCACATCAAATTCCACTATAGGAAGGATCACAAGATTTGCAGGAAGCACTTTCCCACAAACTTCGATCCGAGAAGAATTATAAACTTTTGATGCGATTGTTGTGCCATTAGGTGTTGTCACAGCTAACTCAACATCTAATTGTTGAGGTAATACGGTGATACCCTTAGAAAATTCTTCAGAAATAAAAGAGTGGGTGGATCCAGAATCAAATAAAACATTTGCTACTTTAGAGTGGATGGTAAGTGTACCTTTCACCACATCATTATCGTACTCCACATCGCTGATAGAAATTGCATGTGACTTACATTTGTCTTTAGCCTTAAGAGTTTCTTGACGTCGACCATCATCATCAACCCTTGGATTAGGGCATTTATTGGCATAATGCACCATCTCCTTGCACTTGAAACATTGAAGTGTAGTAGGTTCATTCTGTGTATCCCTTCCTTTGTTTGCATCATTAGACATCTTCTTCCCATCATCGCGACATTCAAATGCCCGATGACCTTCCTTTCCACATTTGAAACATTTAATTTTCCCTTTAAGACAACTCCCTCCATGTTTCTTTCCACATTTTGAGCATAAGGGAAAGCTCATCTTCTTTTCAGTGTGCTCTTTAGATTTTCATTTGAATTCCATTTTACTCTTCTTATCAAACCCATATGACTGATGGGTTACTCCAATCTCCATCTCGACATTGAGATCACATCGAACGATTTCTTCGTAGCTATTGAAGTCCCTTATAGATAACGCCCTTCGAAGACTTGGTTTTAATCCACTAAAGAATTTATCGATCTTACTCTCAGGTTGGATAATAATACCAGAAGCATACCTTGCAAGTCTTGTAAAATTTTCTTCATAGGTACCAACAGATTCATCATCCTTTTGCTATAGTTCAAGAAACTCTTTCTCCATCTTTTTTCGGAGAATACGAGGGAAGTACTTATTGAAAAATAAGTTCTTGAACTCGTCCCATTCCATGGACTCAATTTCATCCCTTTGCCTCGTATTCTTAATTATATTCCACAATTGATCAGCATATCCTTCCAAACGATACACTTCTAGGATGACTTTATCATGTTTAGAACATTGAAGAACTGAAAATATCTTTTCAGTAGTACTAATCCATTGTTCAGCAACTAATGGATCAGCAGACCGGCTGAAAGAAGGTGGACGCTGCCTAATGAAGGATTCAACAGAATGTTGCTCCTTCCTTTGCTCATTTGGAAGTCCTCCATGATTTATTGATTGAGAAAGTTGTGTGATCATGGCTACAAGATTTTGCATTCCAGCTCCCATAACGTTTGGTTTCTCAGGGGGACAATCATTGCATTGCCCGTCGCATTCTGCGTTAACACGGTTCCTTCGGGTTCCAGCCATTGACTAAAACCAAGAGGAATAGTGTGAGAAACACTAATTATAATAGGAAAACCACATAATCAAGAATAAAATTTCACACTTAAGGTCTTATCCTAGGTTATTCATGGCCATTTCTAAAACACTAAGATGGTGTTCTATGCTTAGACTTATCCTTAGGGTTCTTACTAAGGCTTTCACATCCTAGTTTCCAAAGGTTGACTATACCTTTCCTCTGATACCAAATATACTGACCCAAACGTTACATAAATTGTTAATACTTCAAAATTGAAGCATACTTATTACAACATATAACAAAACAACGAAAGGACCGTATAGGTATAGTGTCTTTAGAAACTGGGAAACATAAACAACTGGTTCATAAAGTGTCTACACTTTCTCCCATTTATTTCATCATATCTATAGTCCCTTTTGGCATATCTGACTTAATAACCTTCATCCTGACCTGGGGAATGAAAACATACAAAAGGGTGATCTCAAATGCTCAGCAATGGTAAACAAAAGAAATATCAATCACATCGTATACACAAGGACATAACTTTTGGAAATCATAACCTGCAAAAGAGATCATAATTTCATAACATGGGATAAATCCTGGCAGTGAAATGTAATCACAATAATCATAACTTTAAACATGAAACTTTTTGGCATACACACATAATCATAGAGAATCATTTCTTGTTAGTCAAGACTCATTGCCAAGACTATCTTACTGGACAAAGTCCCTTTCTGAACCGAGTCACCCTCGTTTCAGTCATGTTTCACTGAACCGGTATAACCTACCGTTACAGCAATGTCTATCTCATGAGATATAAAATCTTTACCCAATGCATTGGAGGGAGATATAGGTCCCACCCATCTCATAATGAAACCATTCTTATGTGTGCCACAAAATCATAAATCATACATCATTGCATAACCTATATAGTAAAAATGGGATTCTTAAACATCGTGACATCATAAAACAACTCATATAAGATAAAGGAATTCATAAAAATAATTCCATCACAACATAATCAAATCAATGTAATAATAGGGATAGAAATAGAACCCTTTATTTTCTTAGATGGAAAATAATTTTGATAAAACACTTGAACTCCATTCTTGAGGAAAATATCCTTTCTTCTTCAAAAACACTTTTCCTTTCATAACATGTCATACAATTCTAAAATAAAATATGTTGATTAAAAATAAACATGAAAACTTGTAAAGGAAGATTCTTGGAAATAATGTTTTAAAAATCCATTCATGCCGTATAAGTTAAAAAACATTCTTCGTACTTTTGTCGGAAAAGTCAAAAAGTACCTCGTATGAAAAACGACAAAAGATTCCTTTCATATCTTTTACAAAAAACACACCGAAGGGTAAAATTTGATATAATCAATTGTAGAAGTATGGAAATAATATTATATATTGAGGGAACATGAATGTGGATGATAAAATACACCCCAGTAAATACCAAAGTAAAAACAATCTCGGATAAAAATGAGATTGTGATATTTCACTTACCTTAGGTCCGACTTGCTTTGTAAGTGTCCGAACCTCCTGTATAATGATTTAAATAATGTTATTGACTTAATCCAGAATCATACTTATTTTTATGATATCATATATGGTCATATTCTTATCTTCTTAGTAGTAATATTTCATTGCTACTTGTTATTCGGGTGTTTATAACTTTTTGTTCTTATGCGTGTTTTGCCGAATAAATTCTTATTCTTTTCTTTAGGTTATAGATACCTCATTTATAGAATGGTATTAGTGTAATATATATCATATTCATTCATTCAATTCATTTATATAATCATTATGAAATGAAGATCATGTAGAACGAGTCGCATCACATCGTGGAGACCGTATTCCAATGATGATATTGTTCACGTACGCACGAGTGATGATATCGTTCCTATGATCGTGGAATTGTATTGGAGTATATGTATACTATTTCAGAACCAATATAACTTTATAATAGTCATATATAGTCATTATTTACACCATTATACCCATCCAAGTAAGGTGGTGGTGGAAAATAGATTACACCACGGCGTGGAGACGGTATTCCGTACGTACGCACGCGCGGTGATTTCTTTTTCCGTAGGATGGATAGATGGTGAAATATGGTTGTTTCATACTTATAATAACATATCAGTATATGAGTGATACTGATGTTATTACTTCATAATGACACAACTAAAGAAGAAGAAGTGGAAGAAGAAATAAAGATGAAAGAATTGGTAACGGACATTACCTCTTCTTTGAAGTGATTCTTTGAGACCTTCTTTTAGGGAACTAAAATTGGTCTTTGAAGAAGACCAGAACCTCTAGGATGTCTATAGGGAAGTGGAGAGGAGAAATTGGCAGGGGTTGTCCGAGTGTGAAGCCTCCAAGTGGTGTGAGGAAGAGGGGGAGGAGGTGTCCTTTTATAAGGGAGGAGAGGGGCACCTTTGGAATAACTAAAACTATTATTTTATTATAAAGTCAAGTTCGGTTTTAAATAGCTCCAAATTGAAATATTTCGAAGCTAAGGTGGGGATGGTTCGAAATCCTCTCATCCAATAGAATTTAGACAAGTTTAGGTTCCTATTTTAACCTTATCATTTAGATTTATCATTAAGTTAAATAATTTTACTTTTACTGTGTCTTCTTGTGTTCTTAAAAGATAAGGTTAATAAACTTACTATAAGAAGAAAAAAGAACCCCAAATTGTTTATTATTAATATATATAACCTTATCTATGTCATTTTCCTGAACCTTAGATTTGTAGGAATAAAATAACAACTAATAATATAATATTTGTTTTAAAAACTATTTTATGTCAATTTTGACATTATTTAATAATTGATTTTTGTGAAAATCATAACAGAATTATTAGTTCGAACCATGTTAATTAAATCAATACTAACATGTCATATTAACCTAGAAAATTAGTGGGATTCATAAAAAGTCTCAAATTACATTTATTTTGGTGTTTATAACATCAATTATGTCAATATTTTATTAATAAGATAATTACTGCATCATCATTGTGTCATAAATATATAATTTTATTTAAATTCTAAAAATTATAAATAAAATATCATTATGTAGAATATCTTTTTATCTTTATAATTAATATTTATAATCGAATTTATCTTATGTATAACCCCATATTAAAAAAAATTTAGTTATTAAACTTTGATTTTACTATTTTAACTATTCATTAAATAAAATAATATTAAATGTCACAATCTAATCCAAGTGGACCTAAATGGTCATATTATATTCATAAGGTTGTTTTTGGTCGAATTACACTTATCCAATAGAATTAGGACATGTTTTAGGGTAATAGTAGTATCATATTCACCTTTAGTTACCCTATTTACTATTAACCACGGTAAAAAAAGTAAAAAGTTACGATTCACCAAAAAATTATTTTTATCTCATTGAACCACATTTTACTTACAGATATCAACCGTGTCCGTCGGATTTTCGAAATTCCATTCACAAAAGCGGTAAAATTAAGTTTTATGCAAAATTCAGTTTTTAACCTACCACTTAGTGGTTTCACTATTCATAAAAAATTGAATGTTTTCAGAAAAATACCAAAATTTCACCATAGGCTAATTTAGGTATTCTGAATCCAAAAATGAATTCCATTTTGAAAAATAAAATTCACAAAATTTCAAAAAGTGGTTATTACTATTCATAACGGCTAGTTTTAATAATATTTTAATAGCATATCGTTGTTTAGTGAAACTCGGTATTGCGTACGACCTAACCTATCGAGGAAGGTCGCGATTTCGTGTAAAGCAAGCCAAGCAAGTTTTGTGTAGAAAAAGATTCCTTTGATGATTTATATAACATAAAAGTCTCGGGTGTTACATGATATATCATTATAATTTTTTAAAAGAAAGATATTATCATACAATATTTAATGTCTGATTATTATACCAAAAGACCTCTATCTTGGGGTAAGAACATTATGAGATTGTTTAATTATAAGAATAAATAATCCAAAAATGAAAATATATCATACACATCACAAACTTTTAATCATGAAAATTCATTTTGTATATATAGTGTATAGATTAATCCAAAACCTAGGGAAATATGGGTAAATAAAAGTAATGATAAGCCTAAAATTGTGATAAGAATGAATAAAAGAGTTTGTATGAGAGATAGTTCTAAAAAAGAATCCCACATCTTGATTTAAATTCCAATAAATATCAAGATAATAGTTCCAAAAAATATAGATACAGTGGTATTCAATGAAAAAGTACAAGATTGTTATATTTTTTTAACAATATTTATATATAGGGAACACGATTGTTTGTAAATTAATTCAATTCCATAAAAATGAATCCAATTACAAGGTTTAGAATGTAAGAAATGCTACAACCTCCAAAAAATTATGAGTAATAGTTTTTACACAAAAAAAATAAATTTATATAAATGAAGATATCTTTGAGGTTAATAAGGGTAGTGTTTACCATGAAATGGAATGAAAATATGAATCATTCAAAGATTAAATATAAAAAAATATGAAGATAAGACTAAAAAATATGAAGAATTGTTATAAGATTACAATGGAAATGAATTATTATAAAAATGATGAATAAATCATTCTAAATATTTCTGTAAAGAATTACTCTGAATTATCCATGGGATTTATAAAGGAGAAAATCAATGATGTTAACAAATATTCCATGATGTAATATAAGGAAGCCTAACCTAACGGGAGAAGTCATTGCAGTTTTTTTGAAAAAGTGGACCCATCAAGGAGACCTTAAAAATAATCCATGAATGTGAATGTTGACAATAATAATTCAGAACATAATTGAGGAATAATACAAGGGATATTGATGTGATAGAGTTTGTGAAGAGACCGTCTAAGATACCATTCAAAAGAAAACAAATAGGATGAAAATATTACAAAATGATGTTTTATAATCTGGATAAATCATATTGATAAAAGAATAAAATTGGATCACGAATATAATAAAAGAGTCAGAGGGAAAATTAAAATATCATATAATGAAGAAATAAAATTTTGTGAGAGGTTACAAAAAGTCGACCACATATGGTCTCATGTGATGCTATGGGTATAATGTGACTAGTTTAGACACCATTAAATATGTTGTGTAAAAACTATTTTAACCTAATAATTATTCAAGAATATTATGAATAATTTAATAGGTGATTCATGGGACATGAATTCTCATGTTATATATAAAATCCAAAACAAGGAGAAAGGAAAATATCTGAGGATTCCTTAAGAAAAATTTAAAATTCTCAATATAACTTCTCTTTTTGATGAACATGGAGGTTCTAACCTAATCTGTTATTATTTGTTAGTTATTTATATGATAATAATTTATGATATTCAAGGTGATTTTCATTCTCAATTGGAGAACTATTGAAATAATGTAAGTATCAATAACTATTCCAGGTCTTTGGAAGACAACATTTTAGTGAATCGACCCTAGTAGCCCTGAACTAGTGCTAGATTTATTACATTGAAATAAGATATAAGGAATTTCATATAGAATGATTGAATAGTTTAGTAATATTGATAAACAAGATATATAAATGGATCCAATATTACATTTTATTAACAAAATTACAACTTATATTTTTAGATAATAAGATTATTTCATCTATAATATACATTCATATCAAACATAGTACACTTTATGGATTCCTAAAAAATGAATAAAATACATGTTATCTCAAAAGCTAAGTGTGATTTAATTATATTGTAATATATATTGAATTAATATGATTAATCAATATGGAAATATAAATAACATAACACACATGACATATAATCAATAAAATTATATGGAATTTCATCCATAGATAATATCAATTCAATACTTTCATGGACAATATTCAATATAGAAAGGTAAATAATATGAAAAATAAATTCATTTAATCAATAAAAAGAATAACATGAGTGGATAAGTAGTAATCAGTATGTCATGGTAAATAACTAAAAAGACATTCCTTTAAATCAATAAACTGAGAATGAAATGCATATAATGATTATATCATTGTGAAAATATCATGGATAAAAATAACTAAATTATCAATTAAGGAAATTCATAATGATTGGATGTCATGTATCCCAAAAATTAAATCCTTGACTATCATGATCTATCCTGGTGATAGTTTAAAACTACATTTAGAAACTCATTTAATTTTGACCAACTAATTTACTTCATGAGACTTATCATTTCATAAAGGGGATAAATAAAGTCTAGCCCTACCCATAACTACACATATATATAATTTCTCATATATTGAATGAATTATTTAATTCACGAATAAATGGTCTATATCATCCAATATTCATATTGATTAGAACATACCGATTTCTCAATATTTCACAATTTAATCAAATGAATGTCAAAATAAACACCATATATTAAAATGGTATATGGTTAATGAACTAACAATTAAATTATACAATAATATGGATAAGTAATTTATGATGATAAATGATGAAAAGAAAGTAATTGTTTCAAGAGAACGTCACCAATCACAAAATAATGTAAGGTTGAATAGCCATTTTTAACACCTGATATTTTTCATGTCAAATTCACTTAGATAATATAATTCATATTAAAAAATAAAATAAAATGATGTATGAATTATTGATGATATTATATTTCAAAGTGGTAGTATATGGTCTATATAAAAGTGGATTTGAGTGTAATAACAAATATGTTTCAATGGAATATAGACCGAGATGAAATATCTTAAATCAAATTTTTTGGGGAACATGAATTAAAATCAAATATATATTCTTTTAAATTTTAATTAACTTATAAAAAAATAATATTCAAATTTATAATATCATTTAAGAACATTTTATGACATATTATCACCCATTCATTATTAATCATTAATTATTTTCATTATTTTATGTGTTAATTTTTATGTTTTTGAATCAATGTTTTTACTGAATGTTTTATTTTTGAATATAGGATATAATTAATTCATATTTATAATGATAATAATGGTATAAAATTAATATTTACTCATAATATACATTATTAGAACCATTTCTAATGGTGGAAAAGGGAAAATTAATCACATCTCTTTGTAGAGATAACAAGTCGTACATACACACAAGTGATGATATCAATACATTAATGAGTTAAAGGTTAAGAAAGTGGGTGATATATTAACATTATAGAATCAATATAATCTCATAAATATCACATATACTAATTAATTATATTCATATAACATTAAATATAAATAATAATTGGAAAACGAATCATCTCACATCACGAGGCGGTAGTTCATCGTACACGTGAGAAACATTATCATATTTTAAATTGAATTGAATGTAAAAAGGTATATGTTACATTAAAATTAAAATGGTATAAGAATATTATAAAAATGAAAATAAAATTTTTAAATCCATTTTTATATTCACCCATTATAGGAGGTCATATAAAAATTAATGACAACAATTCACTTGGTGGAAATCTGTCTTACACATGAATGATGTTTTTGTAATGCATTTGATGGATGTGGAGATTGACAATTATTATTAATAAAATATAATAACATCTCAGTATATGATATATAATGTTTCTATTATATTGGAAGCATCATGACATAATTGAAGGTGATGAAAAGTTTAAATAAAAGGAAAGAGATTTGTTAAGATAATGACCCTCTCTAAGTGAAACCTCCTTTGGATATCAACTTAAGGATATAATGGATGGTCTTTTGGGACAACCAGAAGCTCTTGAATGTGACCTATTATTTTTGGGAATGAATTTGGTAGGTTTTGGTCATTACAAAGGGCATGGGATGTATTAATAAGATAGGGGAGGGAGTTCCCTTTTATATTCATATAAACGGAACCCTCTTGGAAAATACAGGAAAACTTCCATAAAGAATCCAAAATGTAAAAGTAATTCACAAGAAAATGATTCAAAAAGGACATATATTATATCATTGTAAATATAAGATGGAAATATATCCATAAAATATGATCTTTAAAATTTTTCAGTTCATTTTAACACTTTTCTTCTTAGTTTGACCTGATAGTAAACCCAATTTTTACCCAAACCATGGTAAATAATTTTTATTATTTTTACTCTTCATTTCAACAAAAAATAAAATTTCTAACAACCCAAAATATTATAAATAAAATTCCCCATTTTACTTTATTTAATTTATTATAATATAATATGGTTTATGAGAATACATGAAATTATTTTTTTTATTATATCCAATTGGATTTAAATGACCGTTATGTACCATTACCATTGATAATATAGCTATTGAACAGTCATCACATGACTAGTATAAAAATAAGATTTTAAAAAGGATATTTGGCTAGAGAAAAAGTAATTGATGGACTAATATAATAAGATCATGCCTTATGAATCCCATTTATCCCATATTCTAAAGGATATAGTTTTTTTAGGATTTTTGTAGACCAAGTCCAAGCCGTGATCCTACAACTTCAGCATGAGTGAAACTTTTTCTAGGAGAAGTTGAAGCTCATCGAGATCACTACCTAAACCCTATTGGCCGAACATCCAATGGAATTCCCCAACATCACAGACATTAATATTAAGACATTTGATGTTGTATTAAATTTCTATTTTCAAGGTCCCTAGAAATAGGAATATTTAAATTATTTTATATTTCATAATGAATATGTTTTTATCCTATTATTTTTAAATTGTGAATGATTTTTAATGCAGAAATTGTATTTTTAGTTAATATTATAAAACAATTTATGAATTTATGAATTAAATAAATTTTAAAATAAATATTTTTTTAATGTAATTATATTATTAATTAATATTTATCAAATATAAAATATCATCTAATATTTATGATGTCAAATGAAACATTCACAAGGGTACAAAAATGTTATTGATAAAGAAACCTTTTTTTTCAATAAATATATGTTTTTATTTTAAAAATTAAAATTCAATTATTTAGAAAAAATTTAGATAAAATAAAATTTATTTTTGGAGTCAGGACATCAAAGTTATCCAATGGTGAATTTTCCATACTTTTCTGAGACACTCGAATTTTTAGTTAAAAATTAAATACTATATAAAAATTCATTATGTAATATGACATCATAATTACCCAAATGTTATTTAATAATTAATAAAAATTTTATAGAAGAAAAATTTTATATTTTAAGTTAAAAATAATTTAGTATTTTTTTATTTTATTTATTCCTTAAATCCATTATAAATCCTCCATGACTTATAATATATTTGAAGATTTTAAAATCATTTATTTAATATTGTGACCCCCCTACACATAACCAATGATAATATTTTAATATGTTCATCCCCTAGAATTTTAAAATAATTTATACCACTTCCTTTTGGTAGAAAACTTGGGAAAAACCAAGGGATGGTGATGGTTTAACATATTTTATTATGTGGATTCCTAAACATAAATAATATTGAAATCCACCTCCATTCCTATATAAACCAACATAAGCTCTGATTTTTCTACAGTAAAACTCTTTATAAAATTCCCACAATCTACCATATACTCTCAAGAGTCCTCCCAAGGCCTCCCAATCCATCAAGAAGCCCTACCCAATCCATTGGAGTCACACATTCATGTAATGGATCCCTACATTCCACTCCTCCTTTTAATTCAAGCACCTTCTTTGGAATTTTTCTTCTAAAAAAATTGCATATAATTTAATTTATATATAATAATTGACCTAAAATCCAATATATATTATGTTAATGAGATATTATTTATCCTCTCTGATTTTTGAGCTTTTTCTAAGAAGTTACAATGCTGAATTTTTTTAATGCATTTATCACCTCTCTTTTTATTCAACTATTCATTTTTATGTTATGCTTGTTAATTTACGTTTGATCATGACAGGATATATTATTTAATATCCCCTTACTATAATTATGTTTATAAATGAAGATAACTTCCTTTAACACTCATCAATCATCTCATGATCCTTTATATACATCTTTTACCATTGTGAAATTTCATAATGATTCGTTGCTGAATTAATTTTTCTTCATTACCTTATGTATTCTATTTACAAATTTAGAATTTTGTGATTTGATTTTCCATTTCCTTATTACTTAAAAATTTATTTAATGATAATTACATAACCCTTTCACTCTCATCAAAAAAAATTTGGAATTTTTATGTAACATCATTTTGGTGCTAAAATTTCACAATGATTTTCCATGCCAAAATAATTGGGTAGTGAATACCATACCCATTTTTTATATCAAGTGTGTTTTCCTTCATGAACATCAAATTATTGATAGGATAATTACATGTATTTATTCTATATCATTATTCATGTAATAAATTTTGATATTGAATAAATCCATGTGGAATCATATATGTGGAAAACATAAACATGATAATGAAATGATTTTTATGGGTGCAGCTAGATAGAACTCCAATACATTGGGTAATGTTTAGTATCTTGATACATCATGTTGGGATGGGTGTGTACCTAATTAATTTATGGGACTTTTTCCACCATGATGTCTTGGCAGTTTATCCTTGATTTATGTTTATGTTTCAATGTTTTATGTTGTTTTAACATTTCCCATGTTATGATTACCATTGTATATCATGTCTCTTTTTTCATGTTTATGATTCATAACCTTTTTATACCCCTTTGATATACCTATTTTATAACATTTAAACTTATTCCATGTTTATTCTATTACTTTGATTTATAGTTTAACCCATTATTATGTTTGTCCAATGGATTTAACATTATATTTTATGTTTTTTCGGAATATTATGATCATTTGATTGAAGTGTTAAATAATGTTTTGTATCCCATGTTATAAGCTGTTAAATAATGTACCTAATTCCCCAATACACTAGATTTATCAATATTTTGGGTTTTATTATGTGTAATTTTATGTAATAAATATATTATTAATATTTAATAAAGGGATGGGTTTTTATAGTTGATTTCATATGATGGTTTAGTTATTTTTAGGATTTGGATTAGAAAACTCAAGAAAACAAATTCGGGATAAGAATAAGTATAATTAAACATCAAAAAATTTTGGTAAGTATAGATTAAGTGGTTTTTCATGAAAATACATTCCTATGTAGAGACTACAAGTAGGCATGTTTTTTGAATATTTGTATTTAGGAGTAAGAACATAAAAAATTTGTTATGGGCTTCACTCGAGGTAACATCTTACATGAAAAGGGGTTATACTACAGTAATGGTTTGAAACAATCGAGGTATATGCTTTGGTAAATTAATAATCACATTAAAAATATTATTAAGGGAACAAAAAAATTCCCATAAGAATATATAATAGGAAAGTAACCACGGATAAGATATATTGAATTCTGGAAACTCATAAGCTACAGAGATAAATGTAATTTATACGTTATCCATTTATTTTCATTAGATCCCCCACTATGAGTTAATTTTTTTTAAATGATCATCCCTAATTTTACTTTTATTCATTATAATGGAAAAAATAGGAGAAATCAGTTAAACAATAAATTCAATGAGAAATGTGAAGACTTCCCTAACGAGATACCCAATTTGATGGGAGTCAGAATCAAAAACATTGTCATGATACACTCTTAGCAGACTTAGTTTATGAATTTAAACATATATCATGAGGAGGACCCAAACCCCCCCCCCCCCGATGGGGAACAATACATAATACATATTTTCATACGACAAAGGAATCGTACATTCAACATGTCATCTTATCCATTAATCTAGGAACAATGGATCAACTCCACTAAAAATATCTTCTCCAACCTTCAATGTTCCAAAAAAGGTAATATAATTTTGTATTTTTATCATATGAAGAAATTATATGATAAGTGGTGGAAATTGATCCAGAATATTAATCCTAAGGAATAGATCAAAGAAATAGAGTGGAATGAATTATAGAATTTTTTAATAAAAATTTTCCTCACACACTAAATCTTAAAATCAGAAGGTATTTTCTTTTTGTAAATCAAAAAAGATTACAAATATATTGGGTCATATGAGGAAAACATCAGAAGACATTCATGATACTCTTTCAGATTTACATTAATCTTGAATTCATGGTTTTAATTATCTTTTTTGAAAAAAAAACATCATACAAAAAACCCTTAGAGATCCATGAATTTGATAGCTATGAGGAAATTGTTTCATGTCACCTCAAAGTTGAAATAGATAATGAATAATCTAAAGGGTGTAATAGGGATAAGAAGAAAAATATGGAGTTTAATTCTTATGGTTTGATGGGGAAATATAACAGTCACTATAGTTTTTATCACCCCACTTGTCAAATGTGTGGTGAGAAGCACCTGAAAAAATTGACTAATGGGGATGAAGAATTGTTTTTGGGTGAGGGAAGGAAGGGAACCTTACTAAAAATTTATGATAAGAGACACCCAATAATGTGATAAAGGAAATGAATAGTCCACTCAAACCTTAGTTAATTTTCTATTGCTACATCTTTAAGGAACATGGTCACTTTGAAAATGAATGACCTACATCAATGGATTTTGGATACTACCAATAACCTCCATGGTATTAAGGGAGAGATTTTTCTATAAATACCTCTAATGTGAATCCTAACAATGAAGTGGTGAGAGGTACACAAGTAATATGTTCAGTAATGAGGAATATAGTTTTTGATTCATATTCTATGCATTCTTTTATGTCACGAATGTTTAGTATAACTATTCAAGCACCACCATAATGGATGGATGTTCAGATGACAGTTAAAATGGAAAATGGGGAAATTACTGAATCCATGTATTTAACTCCAACCCTATCACAATTTTTTGAATAAAAAACACAATGAACATTGTAAAAAAAAATTTTGCTAAAATATTATGAAATTCTGGGAATGAAATGGATTTACTTGTGTATATCTAACATTAATTATAGTAAGAAGGAATTCACTCTTTGTATGATGAATCAAACCCAATTCTAAATAAGTTCAGGGGTGAATCTTCTTTAACATAACCATCTCATGAATGGATATTATTATCCTATTAGAAAGTGTATCTAACTCCAATGATCAAATATAAAGGAGGGATCATCCTCAAATACATGCCTATTTCTAGAGAATACCCTAATGTGTATCCCAAGGAATTTTTTTAACTTCCTCCTATCTGAGAGTTTTAATTACAAATTGAGATTATACCCAGGGCATTGACAAGGTCAAAGACTATATATAGGATAGATATTGTGGAACATGATGATATATAGAAACAACTATAGGGGAATCTAGATATATGATTCATATTCCATGGTGGTTCAACATGGGGTGCACCAGTCCTCTTTGTACAGAAGATGAATTAGTCAATGTGCCTTTGAATTGATTATAATGAGATTAAAAGTTGATAATAAAAAATGATTATCCTTTTCAATGGATTCATGAATTATTGTATAAAAAATAGATAAAAATACTTCTCCATGTTCGATTTGTGGTCGAGATATTATCAGATTATGGTGAAGAAGGGTGATATCCCCATGAATGATTTGATTATAAGGTATGATCAATATGACTTCATAGTGATTCCTTTTGGATTCACTAATCAGCCATGAATATTGATGTATTTAATGAATAGAGTCTTTAGTGAATACCTCGAAAAAAAATCTGGTAGTATTTATAAATGACATCCTAAAATATTACAAAATGAAGGAGGATGATGATGAAAATTTAAATACTGTGCTAATGAACTTATGAATGGAGAAGATTTATGCACTGTACAAAAAGTGTGTAATATGGTCAAAGGAAGTATCATTCTTGGTGGATAACATCACATGAAATAGGAAATATGTGAATCCTTCTATGTAAAAATCAATTGAAAGATGGATGACTCCAACATCCATAACAAATACATGTAGTTTCCTTAGGTAAGATAAATATTATTGACTATTTGTAAGAAATTTCTCACCATTTTCGTACCCTCATTCCAAGATAACTCAGTTGGGAGTCCATTTTTTACGGAATGAAGAATTTGAAGAATGATTTATGGAGTTGAAAATGAGACATATCATTGACCTTATTCTCACTTTACCCATAAGTGGAGAACTTCTCATAATTATCAATAATGATTCGAAGAAGGAATTGGGTTGTGTGTTTATGAAAAATGAAAACATAATTTCCTTTCGCTCAAAGATAGTTGAAAATTCATGTGAAAAAACTATGCCACGCATGATATGGAGTTTGGAGTTGTGATATTTTTGTTGATAATATAGCGGCATTATCTATAAGGTGAAAATTATTAGATTTATACTGATCAAAAAATATCAAATATATAATCACATTGTAGGAGATGAATATTCATGAAAAAATATGGTTATAGATGATCAATGTATATAAATGCACCAATCAATACAATCTAGGTAAGGTGAATAAAGTGGAATATTCAATAAGTATAAAGGATCCAACAATTTTATCATTGATGATAATTGAGAAGGACCCAATATTCTTATAAGTGAAGAGGATGTACATGGAATTAATAAAGGAAGGAAAATAATAAATCCTTTTACAAGAGACTTCCCATCCATCTATTCTTGAAAGGTTAATGGATAGTAAATAGTTGATGTGGGAACTTAGAAGAATGTAGAAACAATACGAAAGGGGAAATTATCAAATTTCAATGATAATGAAGAAAGAATTATGAGATTTGGGTCAAGAGAATGTGTGCCATAAAATCCTAAGTCAAATAATGAACTATTGGATGATGAAATTTTTTTGAATTTCATTACCCAGAAATCTTAATGAAGTATGGAGATCTACGAGAGAACTATTGGTGGGAAAACATGTAGAAAGAGATCACGAAAAATACCTCAAGGTTCCTAATATGTTAGCAAGTGAATGATGATAGGAATAAGTTTGAGGGTATGATGAAACCATTACCCATACCAACATGGAATTGGGAAAATTCACTATGGACTTTGTCATCAGACTTCTGAAAATATCCACATAAAATAATGTTATATGGTTTTTTGAGGATCATCATACAAAGAATGCACAATTAATTTTCATTAGAGAGTATTTATCACTTGATAAATAGTAAAAGTTATCTATTAGAGAAGTTGTAAGGCTGCATAGAGTACCACTGTCAAATGTCTCCGATCAATATTTGAGATTCACCTCAATGTTCTGGAAAATTCGTAATCATTCTCTACAAAATGAAATGAGATTTAGTATGAATTATCTGGATTAAACTGATGGCCAATTTGATTATACTATTCAAACACTAGAATACATGTTTTAATAATGTATTATGGACATCATATGAGGATGAGAACAACATATACCCTTGGTCGAGTTTTTATACAACAACAATTTCCACTCGATCATCCAAATGGATCCCTATGAAGACCTTTAGGGGATGTGGTGTAGAACACCTTCATGTTGGGAATAATTTGGGAATCAAAACAAATTTCTCCTGGAATGGTTGTAGAAATAGATAATATGGGTAAAACCAATAAAAACACATCAAAGTTTTTTATATTCAACAAAAGAGTTATGCTGAAAATCATCGATGAGACAAAGAGTTTGATTTCAGATACACGGTATTCCTCTACACATGTCCACACAAGATTTTTTTTATACTTGGGAATAAGGGAAAGCATAGTCAAAGGTATATCAACCATTTTAAGATCCTTGATCTCTTTATAATGGTGGCCTATTGACTATCACTCCCACTAAACCTATCTCAACTACATGATGAATTCCATGGATCCCTCTTGAAAATGAACATACCATACCCACTACATTTATTCAATCCATTAGTGGTACCATATAAGAATGAAATTTTCAATTATGAATAACATGGGAAGACCAAAGAATGTTGATGAAATGTTCTACAATATTAGACAATGCCCCTATAAAATGTGATGTGGAGAAACCAAAAGTTTGAAGAAACAACAAGGGTACCAAGGGATGTGATGAAGCAGAGTTAACCTTATATAATTTAGTGTGGGAAATTAAAATTTAAGGGAAAAATTTCTTTAGGGGGGATGATTGAAACAACCCAAACTATTAAAAATTAAATTCTCCTTGTAATTTATTAAACATATTATTATATAATATGGTCATAGAAAACATTTCATCATATGTTGTTTTATATTATTCAATTGTAAATAAAATACTATAATGTATCATTACAATTGATAATATTTTTTTTGAACAATGATCACATGACTTGTATAAATATAGGGGTTTAACAGGTCCATCTGACTAGAAAATAAGGATGTGATAGCCTCTGCTATTAATATTTACTCTATGAATCCCATTTATCATAGATTCTATGGGAGATAGCATTTCTAGGATTTTCCCAAGAACAATCCCAATCTAAAATGAAATAACATACACTTTTGTGAAAAATTTTATGGGATATATTCAATATCATCACGATTGTGGCCAAAAAAATGTCCCAATGAAAGCCTTATAATCACACACCTTAGTCTTAGGGTGTTTGTTGTTTTATTAAATGGGTATTTATCAATAACATATCAAGATGCATATTTACATTCTTTTTTATAGGATAATGAATATATTTTCATCCAATAATTATTACATTGTAAATGTTTTATAAAGGAACAAATTATATTTTTGGTTAATATTAAAATTCATTTAACGAATTAACGGAATTATGAAATAAAAATAATTTTAATGGAATATTAATATTAAATATTTTTTATCATATATAAAAAATCATATAATTTTATGATGTAAAATGTATTTTTTATATGGGTTTAAAAGAAATATTATTTTAAAAAAACTCGTAATTTCAATAAATGGGGTTTCTTATTTTGAAATTGGAAAATAAAATATTTATAAATTTTTTTAGATAAAATGAATATATTTTTTGGATTCAGTATATTGAAATTATCAAATAGAGAATTTTTCATAATTTTTTGTTACATTCGAATTTTCTGGTAAAAATTAAATGTCGTATAAATATACTCTGTATTTTAGGACAACTTAATGACCCAAATGTAATTTAATAATTAATATAAATGGTTTAGTAGACCAAATATATTTTTCCCTTAAAATAATGTTATTTTATGTCTATTTTATTTATTTTGTAAATCTATTATGAATCCTCCAAGGCTTATAATGTATTTTATGATTTTGAAATCCTTTATTTAAGAGTGTGACTCACCTCCACATCTCCAATGTCAATATTTTAATAATTTAAGTCCTTTTAGTTATTAAATAATGTATAACACTCCATATTTTTTGGATCTATGAGGAAAACCCAAGGGATTGTTTGTTGATTTGGATATTTTATTACATACAGTCCAAATCCTAAATAATAATGAAATTCCAATACTTTCCAATATAGACCAACCAATGTATAATTTCTCACCACTCAAGCTATGTAAAGAACATCCCAAATATTCCCTCCACTCCCTAGAGTCCTCCCAATGTGTGACATCCCAGATCCAGATTCCACTGAACTGGTGCTCTCTACCTTGTTGGTCACATGGCCTCAAGGACATTTCCACAAACTCAAGAGGCTGCCAACTCGTAACATGGCCCTAGGGTGTGATAGTGGGGAAACTATTACCTCATGGAAGAGTGTAACATAGCATAGGAATAATTTAAAATGGTGTATATAGTAAATACCACACAAAAGGAAAATACAATGGAAGACTATTAATAAAGATAACCATAAGTCATATCATTCAAAAGATGATCCCTCATAATATATGTAATAAAAAAGAATCCAAAACAGGTACACTATAATAATACCCAATATATGTCCAAAAGAACAAAAGAAACTATAAGAGAATAAGAAGAATCACAAGCCTCATATCGGTTAAAGGCTCTCCTACTCCTAATAAACACATCAAGAACATGTTGTATGGTGCTTTCCCTTATCGACACCTGCAACAATAAAATCTATTTCTGACCAAAATAATATCCCAAATAGGGTGTGAGAACTAAATCCTAGTAAGCACCACCCATGATCTATGCCTATTTTTTGTGGATTACATACAAAATGTATTGTACAAAATTTCAAACTAGTAATCTAGTATGTACTCAAAAGTAATCAATCCTACAAGTCCCGTTTCCTAATTTAATTCATTATGTTATGTTCAACCATAAAATTACATTGAATTATATAATTCCTGAGATGTGGCCAAATCCCATCAATCCCCTCGTATAAATGATTCTCAATAGATACCACAGATTTTTATCTAATCAATTTAAGTGAAGATCGAATATAAGCTTATGCATTGGCTTAGTAGACATGTCATTAGTCATTCCATTTCAATATTCAATTCTACACCTCACCTATAGGCATAGTGAAACCCCACCCATAGTCATTACTAATCCTTTCCCATATGAATATCAAATATGGGCTCATAGAAATTCATGGGGTGGCCCTAATTCAAGGAAATCAACAATACACATTAATAATAACACATATTCAGTTACCAAAACATCAATAGGAAAGAAAACATATCGAAAATAAATATAATTGTCACACAAAAATGGGCTCATGGAAATTCATCACATATATTCCTCTCAATAATTAATGAGAGGCATAATACCACATAACTCATACTTTTACATCTATCATCTTCCTACGCCATGCGTTGATTTGACCTAGAACGGATTAGATCTACAAAAAAATAAAAAAAAACTCAACTTCTAGTAACTATGTCAAGAGGAGATATGAGGATGAAAGGATTAAATAGAATATATTACTAACCTTGGGATATTAATGGTTTTGTGGTGTTTGAATCTAGTATTGGACTGTGAAACAAGAGGAAAATTATTGTCCAATTTGCCTAGGTTAAATAATCATCTAATGGGGGGGTTCATTTCTTCTTATCTAAAAAAAAGTATGATACTGACTAACTTAAGTAAAAAAAGTACCCAACATGTACTTGAAACTACATGTAGTCTCCAAACAATTTTTGGCTAGACCATTACATGGTCGTGTGTCGGGATGACATGTTGTGTAGCCCTCCATACACAGTGTGTACATATAAGGACATAGTGAGTAGGCCCATGTTGCCTCATGTAACAAGCCTACAACTATCCCTTGACCTTTTCTCCAATTTTTTAAATATAAACTGAAAAAGGAAACATGGATACCTCCATAGAATAATAGTGTTATTACAGACTTTCCCCATAAAACCAATTCATCACCAAATTTCCATTCCATGGGTGGTGAAGGAACACTGGAGAAAAATTCTGGCCATTGTGGTTGAACGCTGGCCTCCCTCTCCGGGGTATCATTCTACAATCTGCCATATTGTCGTAGCAACAATTCTAAAGAAATAGATTGGCAATAGAGAACCTTCTTTCTATGACCCACAATAAAAATTGTATGCTCCAAAAAAGATTCATCTACCAGAAAATCAACTTCCTCGGGCTGAATTTCATGAGATAGGTCTTGGTGATAGCCACATAGTTGAGATACATGGAAGACATCATGAATATCCCAGTACCTATGAGGTAACTTAACCGATTTCCAATTGGCCTGACCCTCTCAAGAATTTTAAATGTAACAACATATATCTATGAAAGCTTACCCTATCTCCTAATTCGCTTGTTCCCCAACCCCAGTAAAACATGGAAGAAAACTCAATCCCTGACCTCAAACTATAGAGGTTTTCAGCAGTGATCGAGATAAGATTTATGAAAATACTGCATTGTAGCCACCCTATTTGGAATTTCTTGAACCTGTTCAGTGGTATCATGGACAAGGCAATGTCCCATTCAAGATGACTCTCCTTCTTCCAATCAACACAGGGGGGATTGTCTTGTCCAGCTGTAAAAATACTCACACGGAGTCATATGTAAAGTAACATGAAATATATTATTATAGGAAAAATAAAACAAAGGTTATGTATATCTCCCAATAACCACATAAATATTGGATGCATATCTGAATCATTTTCTCCAACACTTAAATCATGCACTCTAAATGGCTATCCATCTAGAGGCGGTAAGCTGTACTAAGAAGAACCAATATACCTATCTCCCTCTATAGCCTTTTCCATAAATGAAAAGTAAAATAGGAATCCCTATATGGATCAATATAATTCATAACCCCATGTAGTCGTACAATATTATGGTCGTACAACCTCCCATGCTAATCAATACAAATGGTTTCCTTGATCTCTAGGAAGAACGCAACCCACATGATCCTATCAATAACAACTCACACGACATCATTACCATGCCACCTTCAGCATTGGAAAAATCTACAATGAACAACCCTGATCATTCTAGCGAAGCTACCAAAGTGATTTTACATTAAATGGGTGAACCCAGACACATCTGATTTCATTATAGTAGCCTCGTACTAAGGAATGGTTGAACCCTGCTTGACCTTATCAAAACTGGTCACACAATCATCCATCAAAAGACATTATAGATTTTCACACCACACCCACCTTAAACCTGATGTGTGTTTAAAATATTTCACTCTAAATGTACATGATGAATTATAAGGATAATGATTCAAACCATCACTTGATGTCCTGTCTCAATAATTCCTATCTTATGAGGTTGGTGTATTGCAATAGAAACACAATGGCTTCTCTTAAGGAACTACACACACACAATGGGAAAAAGTGAAAAATATATCCATATCACAAGAATCTTATCTCCATTAAAAGAATAACAACCATGCCTGATAATAAGATCGAGATAACCTGTGATTCACCAACCCATAGCCTATAGAACTCCATGAGGTGGTCCATACTCCTCATTAACAGTGAGAATTTGGTACAAGAGAAAACGTCCACATAAGAACACTGGATGATCCCAATCCTGCATCTGCTTCATGGTCATCTCAAGGAAAATAGTAGGATATCACGACCCATCCCCCGGGGCTCGTGTCGTGACTACCCCAATCTCGCCTTCCATAGGCCTGGGGCAGGCGACTAGAACCGATAGGTGTATTCCATAAAACTAGGAAGGCATTTATTTTATATCATGTAAACACAAGGAACTAGGAGCATAACAAGATATGAACACTAGTAAACTATACAGAAAAAAGAGTGCTGAATGTAAGAGGGCAGGAATGTAAGCCCAACAGTAAAGGTACAGGTACAACTAAAATACAATACAACTAATGAAAGATAATAAAAACTACTGGGTTGTCCTCCGCGGTTCCTACCTAAAGGGTAGGTAGAGATCATGTCCTCATCACTCCACATCTTCTTGCCTCCTCTACAAAACGACACAACGTATGGTCCACCTTCGGGCATTGTGCATTCCTTGTACCCTCAGCCTAGATCATCTTTTTTAGTCATCTACACCAAACCCAACAAGGTGTGGGCATAGCCCGTGCAGGGGTGAGTATAAAAATACTCAGTAGGGACACTGAGATCCTAAAAGTCTCAGAAAATCCACCAAAGATAAACCACACAACAAGAATTCAACTGACAACCCTACTCAGTTATATGGCCATACATATACCTAAGTTATCATGTAAGACCATTTCAATCATGAGGAAACACAAGGTCCATCCCAAAACACGAAGATCATCTTTTCCCCAAAGGAAGGATTACCATGAGGGTAAGTACCACACAGGTATGCCACACAGATGAATGCCACTAAGGTAGTATTACAAAGGAAAAAGTAACACACAAGTTCTCCACATAGAAGAATACCACCAAGGTATCACCATGAAGTTAATGACCACAAAGGTACAAACTCATCTCACACCAGGTATAACTTAGGTACATTAGTATAGATGATTATATATAACTACTAATTCATATTACTCTGTTAAGAGGAAGACCCACGAAGGATCCTAAATCATCATCATACCCAAAAAAGATCGTAATACATCATTAGACCCACACAGGATCCTAGTACATCGTTAGTACATCGTCCTAACCACACAGGATCCTAGTACATCTCTTGTACGTAATCATACCCACACTAGATCCTAGTACATCTCCAATATATCGTTAGGCCCACACTGGATCCTAGTACATATACAGTACATTTTCAAACCCACACAAGATCCTAGTAAATCTCCAGTATGTCGTCAGACACACACAGGATCCTAGTACATCTCTATTACGTCATCAGACGCACACAGGATTGATCGGTAATAACCCACACAGGATTTCTCGGGGCTGACCCACACAGGATCGCTCGGTGCTGACCCAAAACGGATCGGTCGGTGCTGACCCACACAGGATCGCTCTGTGCTGACCCATAAGGAATCGCTCTGTGATGACCTAGAAAGGATTGCTCGGTGCGGACCCACACATGGTCACTCGGTGCTGACCCACACAGGATCACTTGCTACTGACCCACACACGATCGATTAGTGCTGACCCACATAGGATCGCTCAGTGTTGTCCCACACATGATCACTATTCATTCATCATGTCACAACCAGCTACTAGGCTCCCGCACTAAGCTTTTTCGTCTCTGGGAGGATCCACTCCCAAAGAAATTGGTTGATACTAAATATTCTTGTAATAACCATAAAAATGTATCCTAATGGACAACCAAGTCATCGGGATATCAATGCAATAGACGGTCCGTCTATCAGATGTCCAGTCTGTATGTTTTTTACCTTTTAGTCCGGAGGGTCCTGTTGGATTCTTGCTTGATCCAACCTACCCATTTCCCAAAATTATCCAAATATCAGGAGGTTTATACCAAAGGGAATATCTCGCTCCAAGAATTACAGTGTCATTGACGGTTTGTCAAACGGATGTTTGGTGCCAAATTTATGGTTGATAGAGCGAAAAGATCGTAGCTGGTCTGGGTCTGGCCCGACCCAGCCTTGGCTGACCCGACCTGTGTTTGGTCGACCCGGCCCGCTGGGTCTGGACGAGCCCAGGCTGGGCCACAAGGGCGATGTGAAGTGGCGTGAGTCCGAGAGGGCGGTGCTTAGTCTACGAGGGCGGCGAGCCCACGACTTCGTAGAGGGACTCATGGAGGCGATGTCGCGGGGGCCGCGAGGCCATAGTACGGTGAAGTCGCGGAGGTCCGTAGGTCGCCAAAGGCAATGGGGGATGTGGAGGTCCACGAGGTGGCAAGGCAAAGGGGCGGTGAAGGAAACAAAGGCCATTGTACGGTGAGGTCATGAGCATTGCAGAGGGTAGCGGGACAACGAATGTCTGGGTGGCGCGTGACTGTGGGGCGGGGGTGGCCGCGGGCGGTAGAGCCCGCGGGTGGCAGAGCCCACGACCGGCAGAGGCTAGGGATGGAGCGGTGGCCGTGGGACGGTGTAGTTCCACCGGTGCCTTCATTTCATCCAATAGTGGTGTTAGCCTACGTTCTCGTGCCCCACCGAGTTTGTCTTTCTTCCTCCTCCATCGTGAAGAACACAATAATTGTACACAAGATTTGTGGCGAGGTCAGTCCATATTTGCTTTACCCGCACTCCCCGCGTTAGAGTGGTAGAAAGTGGCTATAATCACTTCCAGATTTTACGATGAATTATCAAGATTGGGAATGTGGAAGAAATTCTAATAACCACCCTACAACCTTCGGCAATGATTATTCCAAACCTCACAAAAAGAAATCACATATGGATCAACTAGTTAGAGAGTTGATCCGTGTTCTTTGTTTAGATGGGAATAACATGGGAATCCATAATCACACATAACTAAACCCCTACCTTGAAGTTTTTTTTGACATAGGTCATAAGATGGAAAGGATGATGCTGAATAGGATTCCATGATCGTCGCTTCTGCAAATCAAGTTTCCAATGTTAGTTCATACGTCGTCATCATTCCACAATTCTGGAGTGCGTTCTACGTTGAATAAGTTCATCATTAGAGAATCGTAATGTTTCTCCATGTGTTGGGTGATGAGGCACTTTACCAGCACTATGTCGCTTGGTGAAGTTGTCCCAAATACTCCTCCCATGCTCCAAATAAATAGGATACTGGGGAAGGCATGTAACGGTCGTCAAATTTATGATTGTTCATTTTATAAGAACCTTCATAAATTCCAAAAACATTGTTACTTAGTTTTTAAACGGGAAAAATTTAATTAATTTATGTTGGCACAATTAATTGGGAGTATTCCAAGGGACTTCCCCACATTTTAGAGGGGGTCGGGTGGTCCCCACCATCATAAAATCACAAATAGGGCGTTTTTGTTCATGTAGTCCCTACCTCTTTAACAACAAGTGGGAGGTTTAAGTTCATGTGCACCCCACCTATTTAACATTAAGTTGGGAGGATAAAAATAAAGGTTTATTTTATTTTTATTCCCAAAAAAAAGCACAAAACTAACTTTCACCCTCAACTAACTACCATCATGGTGGAAGTCTCTTTAACTGAAAATAAGCTCATCGAGTTCAACAGTGCCCTCATATTTCAATTCTGAGCACCGCGTCAAATGATACAAAACACGGCTTGCGCGTTTACTAAACATATCCGAAATAATGTTCTTAAAATTATTAACAGTCACCCTCGACCCGCTCTGGTCAAGGATAGGCTCTTCCAAAGTGAAACACACCCCAACGAACCCATAGGTACTCTCGGATTTCCTATCTGAGTTACCATTTTTATGTTATGGATTTTATAACAAAATAATTTTAACTTAATTATTCCATATACGGACAAAAACTAACATTCACTGGTGGCCTGCAGCGGCCAAAGTTGGTATCAACATAAATTGAGCATGCCCTCATGAGTCCAGTGGTGGTCTCAGATTTTCAATCTGAGCAACCTTCTGTGAGTTAAATGAATTTGAAAAATAAAATAATTTATTTAATTATTTTATTAATAATAATGCCATTTTGGGTTTTCTCATAGGAGGCCCACTCCAACTAAAATTAAGTCATTCCTAGTGTAAACCATTTATCCTAAACACAACGGTTGCATCAGATTTCTTGATCTGAGTAACCATTTATGTGTAATTCCACTCTTTCCATAAAACTACATACACTTGCTATTTAATGTTTAAAAAAACATGAACGAGACATTCATGGAACTCCATGACTCATAATCAAGTGCCATATGATTTCATGGTCTCGAAATAATTCCATATGATTAAAAACATTACACGTAATTTCTGAGACATTAAATTCTCCCAACCTTAGGGAATTACATCCTCAAAAGCCAAAAAAATGAAAAACAATCAAAAAAAGTATTAAGCACTAATCTGAGCCTCATGCTCCCATGTGATATTCTTAAGGTTCTCGTGCTACCAGCATGCGCGCACTATTGGTATCTAATGCCCATGAAGGACCCGCTCTAATCGATCCTCAATCTCCACTGGATCCTCTAAAAATGCTTCCCCATCCTCGATGTCCAGCTCATCACAGTCGATGACATGAGAAGGGTCGTGCATTTATCGCCTCACCTGGGATATGTGGAAGATGTCATGCAACCGGTGAAACTGAGGGGGATGTTCTAGGAAGTAAACCACCTCACAAATCCTACTGAGGACCTGGAAGGGTCCAATAAACCTCAGAGATTATTTTCCACCCCGGCCAAATCTCATCAAACCTCATCTAGGTGAGACATGTATAAAGACGGGGTATCCATACTTGAACTCAGAGTTCTCCATCTCTTATTGGCATAAGACTTCTTTTGGCTCTAAGTAGTTTTCACTTGCTAACAAGTAAGGCGTTTTGATACCAAATCTTCCACTACTTTCTTCATCTCTAGCCACCAGTACTAATGCTAAAGGTCCTGGTACATCTTCACCACACCAGGATGTACCACCATAGGGGACATATTTAAATCCCTCAACACCTCCTTCCATAGCACAACTAGTACCATGGTACATCCTCTAAAGAGGATGACATGCTCTCCACCTTCAAAAAATCCATCACGTTCCTGCCCTGAAGATATCTGAGCATGTAGATCCTCACAGTCCGCATCCCCACACTGTGCCCCCCTGACTCGCTGATGATGTGGGGGTGTGACTATAAGAGATTGAATAAAAGCTGCTCCGTCTCGATCCACAAAGGATATCTAAAAAGCGGCTAGCTGCTCTTTCACCTCACTCAGTAGCTACAGGCCAGACCACCTGCTGAGTGCATATTTTACCATGTTCCCCTTACCAGGAGTTTATACTATCTCAGGGTCATAGTCCTGGAGGAACTCTAGCCACTCTTGTTGGGAACTGAAAACTCAAAACATCTGCTGCCATGAGTGTGAGGCTAGCCAACTCACGAGTGATCAGCAACACCCTCCTATGCATGAGTTTTTCCTGTACTTCCTAGTATTCCTTATTCACCGGCCAAGGAAAACCCCACTCCCACGTTGTAGAGAAACCACATCATTATTTCCCAATACAGCCAATCTGAGTATGAGCTGTTGATGTCTATTCTATACCCATCTAACGTCGTAAGGCCTAAACGTTGCCACCCAGAGGTACCAAATGAAACTCTCACATCAAGGGTCAGATATCAACATTGGCATAACTGTGATTATAGTGTATCCTACCAAAGGTATATCCAGATGTGAGGGTCAAGTCAAAAGCTTAACCAGAAACTCTAGGTCTTTAAAATGATTCATGGAAAGAAGGAATGATTGGTACCTATGTCTATTTATATGGAAGCTACTAGTAGGCACATAATGTACCTCGAATCATTCCTATATCCCTTGGGTGATACTCTTTAATTGCATGCATCTACTCCATTCCCCTGTCCTCCAGCTCCTTGAGCCTGGTGGGGTCCGCAAAAGGGGTGCTTGTAACATGTCAAAAAGTACACCACCTCATGATGCCCTCCTAGCCCTGCTTCCACATTTTCTTCCCTAGAGATTAATCTGTCCATAACACTTATTCTTCCCGAAAATTTTTTATATTCCCACATCTCTATGACTAGCGCTAGTTTCCTTCTATCCCACTACTAACATTCACTGGCTGCATCTGCTTAGCCAAAGAATATTCAACCACAATGGTTCTCTCTAGCACCCTATCATAAGTAGGAATTCTTATAGGAATAGTGTTGGATCGGATGTCCTTAAACACACATCCCTAGAATGTCTGAGCCCCAAATCACTGATCACATCATATTCCCTGAGTACCAAGAATGATCGGTACACATTGATGAATACATTGCTACCGAAATGTCATCCTGTCAAAGCTGTAGATGCTCTAGAGAACTCTCAGTCATCTCCTCGAGATAGTCCTCATCCGCCTATGAGTCAAGGTCACCTTGGAACCTGAGGGGTATCTAATTCTAAATCACGTGTAAGACACTAATCCTATATGTGTCTTATACTAGTACCGCCGATTGTAACTACTGACTAACATGTTCGTGATATAGCTGACACACTACCCAAAGGTACTATCTCGGGTAATGGTCCATGTACCGAAGCCTCTTCACTATGAAGACCATCCTCATGGTAACTCACAGAAGAATACTAGTATCTAAGATCACCATCTGATCTACTGGTGTCTCGACTTGGAAAAAAACTCTAGAAATAGCCTCCGAAATTCCCTTAGCTGCGTGAGAATCTGACTCACCTTGAAAAGTCAGAGGCCTCTGCCGCTAGAACTCGTGTAATGCACTTAGTCAGCGTGCATAGGCTGCCAGTGTGGCAAGTGCTAACAGTTTCCCAACTGGTGGTGGTGCTACTAGTACACCACTCGAAGGTTCCAACATAGTAATAGGGCCCTGCTCTAGAGCCTCGTCGCTTGGTGGGCCGTCATCGTGTACTCTCTCTGGAATCATAGATGGCTGTCTACGCTGATGAATCTTGAGAAAGAACAGTTGCTCCATTATCATTATGTTATACTTGGTGAGCTGATTCAATGAAATCAAAAAGAAAACTTTTCTTAGCAGACACGGAATCAGTGTTTTCGTGCACTGAGTCAAAAATCAGAAGTCAGGGTCCTGGTGTACGGATACGTCAACTGCCACACCAACACTAGATTCCCTATACTGATAACCACACTCACTACACTTAACACTATTTCCATTAAAAATATCAGAGTCCTATGTCCTACAGTAGAACCGACTCCTTTGAAACCAATTTTTCACGACCCGTCCCCCAGGGCCCGTGTTCTGACTACCTCAACCCGCCTTCCATAGGCCAGGGGCTGGCGACTAGCACTAATAGGCATATTACCTATAACTGAGATGACATTTCCTTTATATCTTGAAAACACATGCAACCATGAACATATAAATATACGACAACAATTAATCTGTATTGCAAAAGAGTGTTGAAAGTAATGGGGTCGGATTACAAGACCAACAGTAAAGGTACAAGTTCAACTGAAATAAAATACAATTGAAGAAAGATAAATACGACTATTGTGTCATCCTCCAAGGTTACTACCTGATGGATAGGTGTATATCTCCTCATCAGCATTCCACGTCTTCCCGTGTCCTCTTCCTACAGACTCATTGTATTGTCCTCCTCCGGGAACCGTCCAGTCCTGGCACCCTCACTGTCGATCATCATTGTCCGCCGTCTCCACCAAACTCAACATGGTGAGGGTATATCTCATGCAAGGGTGAGACTAACGATACTTAGTAGGGACCTCGAGACCCTCAAAGTCTCACAAACTCCACAATGGATAAACCACACAGCAAGAATTGAACTGACAACCCTGGTTAGGTATATGCCCATACATATACCTAAGTTATCAAGCAATCCCATATCAATCATGAGAAAACACAATATACAACTCCAAAGCCCAAATCTCATCTGTTCCACAAAGGAAGGATTACCATGATGGTATGTAGCACACAGGTATGCCACATAGAAGAATACCACCCAGGGAGTGTTACGATGGAAAAGTACCACATAGGAACTCCTCAAAGAAAAATACCACCTTGGAATCAGCACGAAGGTATAGACCAAAAAGGTGCATACTCATCTCACACCAGGTATAACTTAGGTACAGTAGTATAGATTATTTGATATAACTACTAATTAATATTACTCTATTAATAGGCTGACCCACAAAGGATCTGAAATCATCATCATACCTACAAAGGATTGTATGACATTGTCAGACCCACACTGGATCTTAGTACATCGTTGGTATGTCGTGAAACCCTCACAGGATCCCAGTACATCTCCATTACGTCTTCAGACCCATACAGGATCCTAGTACATCTTCAGAAAGTTTTCAAACCCACACAGGATCCGAGTATATCTCTTGTACGTCGTCAGACCCACATAGGATCCTAGTACTTCTCCAGTATGTCGTGAGGCCCACACAGGATCCTAGTACATCTCCAGTACATTGTCAGACCCACATGGTATTTCTTGGTGCCGACCCACAATATATCACTCAGTTATGACCAACATAGGATCTCTTGGTGCAGACCTACACAGGATTGCTCGGTGCTGACCCATAGAGGATCCCACAGTACTGAACGACATAGGATTGCTCGGTGCTGACCCACGCAGGATCACTTGGTGCTGACCCACAGAGGGTCGCTCGGTTGTGACCCACACAGGATTGCTCGGTGCAGACCCACATAGGATTGCTATTCATTTTTCACGTCACATCTACCTAGTAGATTCACGCACTAAGCTTTCTCATCTCTGGGAGGGTCCGCTCCTCAAGCCATTAGTTGATACTCCAACTACCATGAATTCCCACAAAAAAGTATCCCAATGAACTGCCACGTCAAAGGGGTCTCAACGCAATGGACGGTGCATCAACCGAATGCTCGGTCTATAAGTTATTAGCCATGTAGTATCAAGGGCATGGTTAGATTCGTGCTCAATCCAACCCAACTATATCACAACATTATCCAAATCTAATGTGGGGTACACCAGAGGGACTATATCGCTCCATGGTTTACAGCGCCATTGACGGTTTGGCAAACGGACACCTGGTACCAATGTTATGGCCGATAGAGTGAAAAGCTTATAGCTGGTCCGACCTGGCCTAATCCAGCCTAGGCCGACCTGACTCAAGTTTGGTCATCCCGGCCCGCTGGGTCCGGCCCAGCCCATGATGGGGGGCGATGGGGTCGTGCTGTTGCGTGAGCTTACGTGGGTGGTCCGAAGGCTGCGAGGGCTACGTGGATGTCGTGATGGCGGAGAGGCCATGGGGGTCACGGGGCAGCGAGACCATGGGGGCCGCGATGCTGCGGAATATTGAGGAAATGAGGACCACAGCGCGGCGAAGGTCATGGGTGGCGTGGGGTCCGTAGAGGGCCACAGGACGGCAAGGCCGTGTGGTCTGTAGAGGCCCTCATGGCGGATAATTCCGCTGGCAGCACGCTGCCACTGGGAAGTAGGGGCTATATGTGGGAGAGGTTGTGGGTGGCGGATCCCTTAGGATGCAGAGGCCGTGGGCGGTAGATGTCGCGGGTGGTGGAGGCCACAAGAGGCAGATGCTGCGGGCGGCGGAGGTCACAGACGGTAGAGTCCGCGGACGGTGCAGTGGTTGTGGGGCGACGTTGTTGCGTCATCTCCTTCATCATGACCATCAATGGTGTCGGCCTCCATTCTCATGCCCCACCGAGGTTGGATGCAGTCCTCCACCATCTCGAACAAAACAACAACTAAACACATATTTTTCAGAGAGGTCAGGCCATGTTTCATTGGCCCTCCATCCCCGCGTTAGAGTGGTAGAAAGAAGATATAATATCTTCCTGATTTTATGATGAATTATCAAGAACTGGTATGGGGAATAAATTTAAACAACCACCCTAAAACCTCTGATAATTATTATTCCCAAACCCGCAAAAATAAATCATTTTCATATCAACTAGTTCGAGAGTTGATCCACATTCATTATTTAGAAGGGAAGAACATGGGAATCCATAATCGCAAATAATTAAACTGCTACATCGATGGTTTGTTGGGAGAGGTCATGAGATAGAAATGGCTAAGGAGAAGAGGATTCACACGATCGTCACATCCGCAAATAATGTTTTTGATGTCAGTTTGAACGTCTTCCTTGTTCCCCAATTCCAGAGTGCATTATTCATTGAAGAAGTTCTTCATTGGAGAAGCGAAATGTTTTTTTCCAAGTGTTGGGAGATGCAGCACATTAACAGCTCTTCATCGCTTGGTGAAGTTGTCCCAAATCCTCATCCCAAGATCCATATAAATAGGAGAGGGGGGAAGATAGGTAACAATCCTGGAATTTATAATGGTTTATTTATCAGTAACCTTCCTAAATTCAAATGATGTTGTTACATGGTAATTAAAAAGGGTCATGGTAATTAATTTACAGTAGCACAATTAATTGGGAGCATTCCGAGGTACTTCCCCTTATTTAAGTGGGGTTTGGTTGGTCCCCACCACCATGAATTCACAAAAAGGGGGTTTTAGTTCAACTGGTCCCCACCTCTTTGACAACAAGCATGATGTTTTGGATCAGGTGGTCCCCACCTCTTTAACATTCAGTTGGAGGATAAAAATAAATGTTTATTTTATTTTTATTCCCACGAAAATCACAAAACTAACTTTCACCCTAGAATAATTGTTGTCAAGGTGAAAGTCTCTTTAAGAAAAAATCGGCGCAGCGAGTTCAATGGTGCCCTCATATTTCAATTCTGAGCACAGGGTCAAAATTTTCAAAATGCTGCTTGCACGTTTACTAAACGTACCCATAAAAAATGCTCAGAAAATTATTAACAATAACCCTCGACCTACGTCGGTTAAGGTTGTTCTCTTCCCAAGTGAAACACACCACAACGAACCCAATAGTACTCTCATATTACTAATCATATTTATTGTTTAAAAGTTAAAGATTTTACAATAAAATAATTGTCACATAATTATTGTATTTATGACCAAATACTAACTTTCACTGGTGGCCCGTGCTAGCCAAAGTCACTATCTACGTAAATTGAGAATGCACTCGCGACTTCAGTGGCGGTCTCAAATTTTCAATCTGAGCTACCATTTGTGAGTTATAAGCATTTGAAAAATAAAATAATATATTTTATTATTTTATTTTACAGTTATGAAATTTTTGGGTTTTCACACAGGAGGCCCATGCCGAATAAACTTAAGTCACGCCTAGGGTAAACCTACAATCCTGAACACAAAAATGTCATCAGATTTGTGATTCAAGTAACCATATAAGTGTTATTCATCATTTTAGGAAAACTATTTACATGCGCTCTTTAATGTTTAACTTAACTTCAATAGACAATTTCGGGCACTCCGGGCCTCAGAATCATGTGCCGTAATATTTCACCGTCTTGAAATAATTACATATTATTAAATGAAATTAAGTGGAGTTTCTAGGACATTACATAGGAATCTGGATTCAATTCATGAAATTCCTACACAGGGACCCAATTATCACACGGGATTAAATAAGCCTCATTTAAAACTGCACATCTGGCGTAAAACACAAAAGATATCATGAACAAGCCCATGGAAATTATACTGTAGCATGACGGATAACCGATGATCACTTAGGGAATCCATGATGATATCAAGATATGGGACATGATCTATTATGGAAGAGAATGGTAAGAGGATTTCAATGATTACCAGAAAAAGGATATCCCAACCACTAATGTCTGGCCTTCTGAAAGAAACTCAGCTTCTCTTTACCACACATCGTCATTTATCTTAACACAATGCATTTATCCAAATTTATTTATTTGATTGATTATTCATTACGATTGTGGTCCATCCTTGGTAATAATTGCCTTATAAGGGTTGAAAATGCATTCAACTACAAAAAATGTCATGTTTTCCCAAAATCATCAAAATGAAACAAGACTCTCATGCCTCCAAATATTCAAGTAGAAAAATCATTTCTAAATACTCCTTCACTATGATCTTTGTACCTAGAATGACACATTTAATTAGAACTAACTGGATTATCCCCATATAGGAGTGTATTAAATTTCACGAAGAAGGAACAACCACTCTAAAAATTGTGAGTTATGAACCAAATTAAACACACGAGTGTCATTCCACCATTGACGATCGCCATGTTAAGTTACTTGTCCTGAAAGAAAAAAATTAAACTGACCTATGTGTCAAAATACTCATCTCTGAGGAAGTCCTCCCGAACAGGGGGACAAACATGGTTCTAAAACTATTATCTCACTCTACTCTAGAGATGACTGTGAACAGACGAAACATCTCAATGGTCAATGATTTAATTGAACAAGATCTCTCATTTTTAACATTTAACACTTGATGGGTACCGCATATGTCAAAATATAATACCCTGAGTATTGATGTGTAAATGAGATATTCTGGGTACAATTAATAGGTTGTCCATTCTATGAATCATTTTTGTAGATGGACAAGGAATGAATTGGTAGAAACACACATCATCAACACAACCATTTACACAGATGACGACATACCATGTCACCCATCACTTATGGAAAGAGAGGTTCACACACCCTCCTAAACCACTGACCATACTCGAGGCATGTCTATTGTAAGGAACATAGAACTACCCCATTATAATTCCCATATCATGGGTCAAGATAAAATGATCAACAATCCAAATATTGGTGTCTTCATTAAAGACTCAAATTTCTTACTAGGGACAATGACACCTCGATGATACAAATGTTGGAAATATATACCACAAGCTAGTCCCTTATGAGGCATAAGCATCATACCACTAAGAGGTATCCTATCATAGTAGCAGGAATTTATACACCATTTATGGTAGATACAACATCATGCACATCAAGCACGACATCTATCACAACAACATGAAATCCGTAATGCTATCTAAATGGCATGGATGAATGCATGGCATGTGATTTATAATAAGTTCATTTATGATGCAAGAGTTGGAATACCCAATTCTCATTAGGTTTCAATAAAATAGAACCATAATGTTATGAATAATAACCACAAAAAAATTTGTCACATAATTGTGAAATTGAATAAACTACAATAGCTCAAAATCCAAAAATTATATTTTCATTTGAGATAATTTGGATTTACCCTATAAGAGGGATAAGTACTATTGGGAACAACATATTACTGAATCCATTAAATTTACATTCCCTTATATCTTCCTCAAACATCAAATAAAACCATAAAAGAAGGCCTTTGATAACAAATTTTAACATCCCATATCCAGATGCCATTAAACTGGTGCATCGTACAGAGTTAGTCACCTGGCCTCAGCAAATTTTCCCAAATGACATAGGCTTCTGACTATAAGTGATGTCCTATGGTGTGAAAGTGGGGAACAATGACCTCATTGGTAGAGTGTTACACAACAGAACAATAATATACAATAGTCAAAGTAGTAAATACCATACAACTAAAACAAAGAGTAGAAGAATGGTAAAAATGATAACCAGAAGTCATAGCATCAAAAATATGATGTTTCCTATTACATGTTCTATGTAATAATAAAAAAAAGTACATTACATTAATAAAAATATTGGATCAAAATAACAAAAGAAAAAAATATACTTGGAATCATCGCAAGCCTCAGATTAGTCCCATGTTCTCCAATTCTTAAGTAGAACATAAAGTACCCATAGAAGGTCACTTTCCATTATCAACACCTACAACATTATAATCTATTTGGGCCTAAAATCAGGACCCAAATAGAGTGAAAAAAAATCATAGTTGGAAAACAACCATGATATGTGCCTATATATGAGTGATTATATGCAACAAGTAGTGTGCAAAAAGGAACAACATTAAACATGGATGTACTCAAAAGAAAACAATTATACAACTCTGGTATTCCATTTTAATTCATTATGTTTAGTTAGTACATTAAATTATATTGAATTATTTATGTCTTTGTATCTACCCTAATCTAGTCAATCCCTTTATATAATAGATGCTAAATAGACACCATAGAAGCCATCTAATAATGTAATGTCAATACTGAATATAAGCTTATACTTTGTCTTGGCAGATGTCTTATAAGTCATTCCATTTCAATATTCAATTAAAGACATCTCCCACATGCTTAGAGAAACCATGCACATAGGTATAAAAAATCATCACCTATAAGAATAACAAAACCTCTTTCACAGGAATGATAGTGAATCAGGTTCGAGCCTAGTATATTATCATTTCAACATGTTTCATGGTAAAACCCGGTATATATGAATTTCAACATGTTTTAGTGCCATGAATGATGTATAATAATTTCATAATATTTCATAGCCAAGCTCAGTGTATAAGAATATTATCATAATAAAAAACAAAATTAATTTAACAATTACATGGTTAACATAATAAAAAAACATGTGGGCATTATACATAACATGAAATAAGTGAATTAAACTATCAGAAGGCTTGACCAATTATACTCATGTGGAAAATTCCTATCACAAGACTAATATGTAATCTAACAATTACAAGGAAGAACAAATTACACTCACATGGGAAATTCATATTACAAGCCTAACATGTAATCAATCAATTTCAATGCGTAATCAATATTGGGAATAACCCGGGGAAAAGGGGAAAACACTAATCTAAAGACCTTAATTCATCCAATTGAAATTTATCCAAATTGAAATCAAATTATTATTTAATTTGTTTTTCAGAAACCCGTTAGGGGAAAACAAGTCTTTCCTCATAGGAAACCTAGTCCAAATGGCCATAAAAATTAATTCAAGGGAAATGAACCCATGGGGGACCTAATTAAAATAAATCAACATCGTTCAATAATAATAACACATATTCGATTACCTAAATATCATTAAAAAATAACACAGGCCAAAAATAAATCAATGTGACACCTAAAAAAAAGGCACATGCCACTTTCACACATATATTACTCTTGACAATTAACCAGGGTCACAATACCACCAACCTTGTACTTGTAAGACTCTCCTTGTCCAGTGTTAGTATTTTATTTGACCAAGAATTGAGTATACCTAAAAAATGAAAATAAATGCTCATTATTCAATATCTAGGTTGAGAAAAGAAATCCAGAAGAATGGATAATAAATAATCGATAAATCAATGAGGATATTTCAAAAGATCAGATGGTGTTCGAATTGGGCATCAGATGATGAAACAGGAGGTAAATTCCCATTTGGATTTCTTGAGAGTGCTGCTCGTAAAAGGGGGGCGGGTCATTTATATCTATTAATAAAACAACACTACTTCCCGATATAATAAAAAAAATGTACACTGTGTTTACATGAGACTACATGTTGTGTCCATACAATTTCTTTCTAGAGCATTACATTTCCGTTTATCGAGATTATATGGCATGTATCCATCTGAACACGACATGAACCTGTAAGTACAAATGACATAGACCCTAGTCACATTGTGTAATAGGCATGCAGCCAACCCTTTAACTCTTTTCCACCATTTGTTTTTGTATAAACAGAAAAGGAAATATTTGTACCTCAATAAAATAATTGGGTTCTTACACAATTCCCACCCAATCATTCAAAAAGTCATTCCCAAGCCTTTGGCATCATACATTAATATGGAATCCTCACATTCCCCTCCTCCTTTTAATTCGATCACATTTTGGGGAATTTTACATCTTAATTTTAATAGATAAAAATATATTCTTTTATAATCATTTAATTACATTCCAATTAATGTTATTTTAATTAGATATTATTTATCTTCTCTTGTTATGAGCTTTATCTAAGCCACTAATAAATGGAAATTTTATGAGGGATTTACCTCCTCTCTTTTTATTCAAGAATCCCTTTTTATGTTATGGTTCATTATTTAAGTCTGATCATGATGGGATATATTCTATCACGTCACCCATACCATGTTATTAATTTACAAAAGATGGTATTTTTCTTTTCACTCTCCTAATGTCTACTATAATCCCTTATGTACACCTGTTACCATGCCGAAATTTCGTAAGGATTCTTTTCTCTAATAATTTTTCTTCATTACCTTATGCCTTCAATTTTAATTTTTATAATTTTGGGATAATCTTCTCTATATTTATATTACTTTCCATTTTATTTCAAAACAATTATATACCCCTTTCTCCCTCATAAGTAATTTTTATGAATTTTTATGTAATTTATTTAGCCTTTTGAAATCTCAATTCTCTTTTCAGTGAAAAAATAATTGTGTTTTGATTCCCATTATAATTTTCTCTACCAACTGCATTCACCTTCATGAACCTATAATTATTGACTGTGGACTTACATGTATCTATTCAACATTCCTTGATCATGGAATAAAATATCATATTTAATGAATTCATGTTATATGAAATTTGTGGTAAACATATTAAGGAGAATGAAATAAATATGATGGGTGTTCCCTGATAGTTCTCTTGTTCATTTCGCAATCTTCAGTATCATGATACATAAGGGTGTTATGTGGGTGTACCTGATACCTTTATGGCATAGTGTCCACTATTACGTCTTATAGGTTAAGCCCTGACTTCTATTTATGATTCACTATTTAATGTTATTTACACCTTTCCCATGTTATGATTATCATTCTATATCATTTATCTTGGTTAATTTTTAGGATTCATACTCTTTTCTGTCCCATTGATATGCCAACTATCTAACTTGTATCACTTTTTCCATGATTCTTCCCATACTAGTATTTGTAACAAACCTATTTCTTATGTTTTCCCCAGGTTATCCCATGCAGTTTTAGGATCATTTGAATATTATGATCTTGTAAAGGAATTTTTTACTAATGTTTTGTATCATATTTGATATGTTTTTATTTAATTTAACTAATTCCCAAATACACAAGGCTTCTTGATCATTGGGGTTCTGTTAAGTGTTCTTTTATGTAATAAATCATGTATTAATGTGTAATAAAGAGATGGGTTGTTATATGGTTTTCATTATTATATAATATTAATTATTTTGATTTAAAAAATGTAATACATTTTTCAAAATTCCTTTTATATAGTTTGGAAAAAATAATTTAAAATGAATCTAGTATACATGATGAGAGGGTACATTTTTCAAAATAAAATGTTCAAATGTTTACATATTCTTTATATAAAAATTCAATACGAAAATGATTTAAATGTCCTAAATAACATTAATTGTTATAAAATTTAACTAATAACATCTTAAAAAAATTCAAAATATAAGTTTTCCAAAAAAAAATATTTAAATGAAAAGGAAGTTTTCAATTATTATTTTTTATTTTATGAATTCATCAAAAAATGAATCATTTCATAAAAAACCCCAAGATTCACCATAAGATAATTTTCACAATATATTTTTTTTAAAAAAAGTTTATTTTAACAAATATTTAAGCTAAAATTTTTGAAATTTAATTTTAAATTATTTTTATACTACCCTACTAATTTATTTTTTATAAAAAATTCAAATTTTCAGAAAACATATCATTTCTATTTAATGATTCTAATTTTTTTTCTAATAAATATTAAACAATAAGATTCATATGTTAGTTAGTAATATTTATACCCAGTATTCCAATGGATAGGTTATAACTATTATAAAAATATTTTAATAATTTTTCAATTTTTTTTGAACTCAGTATTACGTGTAATGCACGATAAACATAGTGTTGCATGTAACACAAGATAATCACGTCATTTCATGTAATGAAATATATTTAACAGAATAAATTTATTACAAAATAAAATTATCATAATGTCTCATGGTGTGATATTTTCATACAACATTGGTTTTTTGTGTCAAAAACTCTATTAAAAATGTTCTTATTTTATAATTTTGGGATGTTTCATTCCTAACACCTTAAAAAATTATGTCCTCATAATTTGATTTTGAACATGGAAATCAATAGTTTTATATTTGAAAACTATTCTGATTAAAACCCACACCGTAAAACAGCTCAATAAAATTTCTTCTTAATAAGGGAAATATGGAATTAAAAAGGTCATATATAGTAACACAAAAATAGGTTTCAATATATCATAAAATTGTCAGTAAGTGAATATATGGACATAGAATAAATGTGTGAATAACTATAGAGATTGATTGAGGTCATTGATCCAAATAACGTTAATGAATAGTGTAAATTGAATGTCCTAAAAACCATAAATATGCGAAGATTTAATGACCATATGATTCATCAGATTTGAATGACATATGATAAATTTTTTCAATATTCTCTTCCAACAGTTAATAAATTTTTTTACTCTAAATGAATATAAAGACAAATACTTTATGGTTATTTTTATATTTCACTAGCATTTTCAATCTTGTGGTTGTGATCTAATAAATTTTTAATTAATACCTTACTTTAAGAAATTATTATCAAAAAATTATTTTTTATTCCTCGAGCTATAGAATTTAGTTATTATGGATTGTAAGATCCTTAAAATAATTAAAATTCATTCAGTTTGTCTCTAAATATTTTCAAAAAACAATATGTTTACAAAAGGTTTTTCAATATAATAAATTAATCTCTTAATTTCTAATGTAACACCATTGGTTCATCATTAATATTAATTTTTCAAATCACTTAACTAATAGAACATTAACTAGGGCATCACATAGGCCAGTGGTAGGCACTAAACCTTATCATCCTTCAGTAGTGGGTCTGGGCCCCACATCAATGATTGTTGCAACAGGTTGTCAACTAGATTGAATGTTTTCATTTTTATAATATATATTAATATTATTTATATATATTTCAAAAATATATATAATGTAAATCATTGAAATAAATTAATAATTAAATTTCCTTTTTAATATAGTTCTCATGATTTTTTCCAAAAGTTTAATAATTTTATTTAAATATTATTATATTGTTAGTAATGATCATTTTAACAAAAAAGGTTATAAATACTATAAATATTTTCTCTATAAAATATGAATTCATTATTCCTCAAATAAGACTTCCAATAAAACATATACTAGGCTTATGTTTTGTATCGACATAAATTTCTCCCAAAATATCCTTAATCATGGTAGATTCCAATTTTATAAAACCATAAAATGGGTGTTTTAGTCGTTGAAATTTTTATCTTCCATAAACATATAAACCAATGACATTATCCATAATTTAAAATTTAATTAAGACATATATTCTTCTAAAATTAAAACAATAATTATATGTTTTGGGATTATTATAAAAAAATGCCATCGGTAATATAATTCGATAATTAAATTCTTGAATCCCAATAGATAAATAATTAATTCATTTTATTTCTACAGACTTCATTCTTTTGCATATGGTTTAACCTTTATAAGAGGTTATTGAATCTGATAATTCCCAGGTTCTAATATCTAATAAATAAATCCATAAATGGGTCCATATAAGGAGGTTTATTTCCATAAATCACACTCTTAATTTTTGAACAGAAATTCATTATGTTATGGATTTATTTTCCATGCATAATAAAATTTACAATTCCTTTGAGACACATTATTTTCAAACTAATACACCTTATGTATAACCTAGGTCACTCATTTTCATCATCTATTTGAATCCTTCATATAGTTTTGTATGTTAATAGTGAATTATCTTTAGAATATACATTAGGAATGTGGATCCAGGTATGTGGTAAGGCCTATTTTTCGGTATTAGGAGATGATCGGGTGAAACACAATGTTCCATTTTTAGACTTATTACTCATAGGTACATCAGTTCCACAACCATATCCAACTATAGAATACATATGAGGATGCATTGTGGGGAAATACACCATAATATATTCCTTACCAAAATAATAATATTTCCTTATATACTTATCTATAATGTCTATTGTAGTTTTAATTCCCCTAAAATATGTTTTCTGAGATCCATTTACGAAGGATTCTTCTATACTTCATTTTGTGTAAAATATTGAGACACAAAACCTAGTAGCCTATTGTAGGTTCCAACAATATTACATTGACATATGATGCTTGTAATCAAATCTTGAAAGACTTAATACTGTATTGGTATTGGTAAACATGATCCGTATATGGTTCCAATATTAAATTTGACATGAAAATTAGAACATATATATTTTTCAAAAAAAAAATCCCTCTAATATATCCTTATATACCAAACATATTTCATATTATCGAGTACTGTGAAAGGAAAAAAATAAGGTTGATCTCAAATTCATAGTAAGGGTTAAGTAAAAAAAATCAATCATGGATCAATATGTATAACAATTATTGAAAATCAAATAACTCAACACATAATCCATATAGCAAATAAAATGATAAGGAATTGAATCCATAGAAAATATAAAGGAAAAAATATCCTGAAAAATATCAATATATGAAGATAAATGACTTAAAACAAATTTTACCTAATCAATCACAAAAATATCCTAATTCGATATGTCATAATAAGTATGGAAATATAAGTAACTAAAAGTAAATTCCAATTAATAAATACAATAATAATTAAATACATCTGGAGATAATATCATTGAGAAAATATAAGGGATAAAAATAAAAAAATTCTCAATTAAGGGAATTATTTATTATTTTATGTCATGTCTCACACACATGGAAACCTATACTATCCAGATCTAAACATTTTACTATTTAAAACTATAGGTAGAATGCTATTTAATTTTGGCCAATGAATTTTCCTCTTGAGACAAGTCAATGAGTCAGTGGGATATATAAATTCCAGACCCCACCCATCATTGATTCTCCTAATAATTCCAAATATATCACATAACTGATTTAGTTCATGAATCAATTTTCCTTTTTATCACTTATCAGTATTTATTAAAAGCTCATGATTTATCAATATTTCCCCATTTAATCAAAAAACTATCAAAATAAAAAACAATACATAAAAATGGTATATAGTTTTGGAAATAATAATATTTATTATAAATATATATATATGGAAATGTAATGTATGATGAGAAATTATAAAAATAAAGTGATTGTTTCATGATAAATATAACAATCAAAAATGAAAGTAGTGTTTTTTGATAAGTCTTACCACATGGTAATTTTCATGTAAATTATCCTAAGATGAGATAATGAAATTTGCAATATAAAATACCATGATGTATGAATGAATCATTATATTACATGTTAAATGGTATGTATATACACCATATAAAAGTGAATTAGTCCATAATTAAAAATATTCTTAAATGGGATATAAATTGGTTCAGAATAACTAACCTCACGCTTATTTTTAGTGGAAAATTATTTTGTGCTCCTATATAGTGGTTATGGAAATATTATTAACATATAAAAAACCATATTAATATGTATATTATCATTTATTATTTTTTTATAGGATGTTATCACCAGTTCATTTTTAATCATAAATTATACTCATTTTTTCAGAAGTTAATTGCAAGGTTTTCTAATGCGTGTTTTGTAACGAAGGTTCAAGTTATTGTAAATATATTATAAATAGTTAATCGTTAAAATTGTAATAATGGTATAAATATAAAATTTAGTTAGGATGAATATTATTATATCCATTCATTAATATTGATCATTTATTTGAATTTCATCTCATTGAAGACATGGTGGGCCATATGTACAAATGAGTGACGATATCATTCCATTATTGAGTGAAAGATAAAGGAATATTGTGATATATTAAATTTATAGAATCAATATAATTTCATATATATATCATATATTCATGAATTTTATCCTTATAACATTTCATCTAACGTACGTTTAAAAAGCAAATCTCATCACTACTCAAGAGGATAGTCCTCCATTCACACGATGACATTATCATATTTTAAATGGAAGGGAACATATAGAGGAATACGAAACATTAAAATTATATAAGAATAATAATATAATAATGATTTATAAAAAAAATTTATTCCATTACAATATCCAACCATTAGAGGTGTCAATGAAGAAACAAATGACATAGGATTGTTAGGCGGTATTGAGCCTTATACACGAATGATTATTTCATAACCCATATGATTGAAGTGGATATTGAAAATTATTATATTATCATAATAATAATTTATTAGTATACGATAGATACTGGTATTATTATTTGTAATGTGTTATGATATAATTGAATAATGAAAAAGAATATATAAAATGATGTAGCATTGATAATATAATTACCATCTCTAAGAAAAACCTTAATTGGATCTCTTATTAAGTACCCTAAGCATGGTCTATTTGGGAGGAAAAGAATCTATAGAATGAAAATAAATATTTGGGGGGATAATTTTGATGTTTTTGGTCTGGAAAATTTTCTTGGTGGTTGTGATGAAGTGATGGAGGGAGTTCCCATTTATAAGTAGGGAAAGGGAACCCTCTTGGGAATTACCTAGAAACTCCCCAAAAGAATAAAAAATGTTAAATTAATTAGTATAGAAATTATTCCAAATTTCTATGGATTCTAAATTGAGAAGGATAATATTTAGCAATGGGTAGCCAATATTATTTTTAATTATTGGTAGGTACTTTTAACCCTTATCTTGTTAGTTTAACACAATCGTAAACACATTTTTACCTTAACTGTGGAAAATATTTTTTATTATTTTCACTATCAATTTTGGTTAAAACATAAGTTGAACTTATTAGATAATATATATTATATTATATTTAAATATTAAAACCATTTTTAAAAATTCCATTCCAAAATGTGTAAAATTTTAATTTAATATTAATCTCATATATTTGATGAGAAAGTGGGTTTCTGAAGTGAATATGTTTAAATGATTAGAATGTTATTATATCAAAATTCTATTTGAAAATGATTCCAATGACGTAAATTTTAGGAATAACTATAAATTTAAAAAAAATATTCTTTAAAAATAATTTAAAATATAATTTATCATTTTAAAATATTTAAACTAAAAGGAGTTTTCAATTAAAATTAATTATATTCACTATTCATAAAAAATAAACCTTTTTATAATAAAAGTCCCCCAAATATAATTTTGATATTAACATTTAAAAAAAATTAATTTCATAAATTTTTTCATCTAAATGTGGTAAAAAGTAATTCTAAATTATTTATGAAAAACATTACTGATCCATCTTTAATAAAGACGATGATTTTCAGAAAACATTTATTTATATTTGAAATGATTTTTGTTTTATTTTTAGTATATATAACCATAATATCATACTTATTTTGTCCTATTAATTACCTCTATTACAACGGCTATATGAAAACTGTAATAATAATATTTTATTAAAATTTAACATTTCATTTAAACTTGGGTTTTCATCTAATGCAAGGTAAATTTTTTATTTCATATAATACAATATAAACTCTGGGTTACGTGTATTGAAATCTATTTTATAGGTTGAATTTATTTGAAAATAAAAATATAATAAATTATTGGAGTTTCATTTTTTTCATCTAATGTTGGAGTCTCATGTTGTATATGATATTAAAAACACAATTATTGTTTTATAATTCTAGGGTTTTATAAACATAATGGAACAATTTATGAAATGTTACTCTAAAATAATATCTTTAGAAAAGGACAATCATGATATGGTGAATAGGCTATAAAAATTTAACATTGGAATGTCGAAATAATCCCTCTTTAATAGAATTAAAACCTTGATATCTTAAAGAGTATTTGAAGAAGTTATTATATCATGATGACAAAATAATTAATACTTCCATATTGGTGTTATCTCAATGATAATAATCATAGGTATCACATGATGATGATTTCACTTATTATTAAATAAATTAGGAAGTCATACTTTAAGGATAAGTTTATTAAGAATTATTCAATAATATTAAATTCATACATATATATAATTTATGAAATTTGATTCATAAAAAGTCGTTGAAATGATTTGAATACCAATTATACCATCTTTGATTCTCAAGTATTGTTTTCAAGATTAATGTGGTCAAGTTTATATTAATCAATTAAAATAATTATATGATGAATCTTTGAGTATTCTAAGATAGTTAAAAATAAAAACCTGCCAGTTCTACTTTATTTTTGTTAATCTATGTGTTGAATAAATGTAGTAAATACATATTTAAAAATGATTCAGAATATTTTCAATAATCAGTTTCAACAAATAGTTGAAGCTTGGATGCAAGTGAAAAACTATGGGGAAGTGTAGTAGAATGGGTAAATAATTTCATCATATCCTATATATTATGGATATCCTTGTTGTCTAAAACAAACCCTCCTCATTTCTACATTTTGAATGACTCCAGTAGACATATAGTGGATTGGTTGAAGATATATTTATTAATAATTAAATGATTACATCAACCAATTTATAATTATATTCAATAAAAGGGGCGGGGGTATGAAGAATTGTAATGCATTTAATTATGAAAAAATAAGATAGGAAAAATGAGTTAAAAATTTTTGTTACATATTCTAAAATATGTATTTGAAAATAATATAAAAGAGGATATTATTAACCCATCATTGTGTTTTGTTCTTCCAATAAATGAGGAAACATGCATGGTGTAAATATGATATAAAGGAGGAAAATTTATAAGAAAAGAGTAGAATCCAATCAAGATGATAATAGTAGAGATCAAAAATTTATATGCTTTTATGGGTTAAAATTATGAAATATGGGTGGAGATACAATTCTAGGAGGAATTATAATATATTGTCCTTTATATATGTAAATAGAAGTGTTGTCGTTGTAATTTTTAAATAATCATTAACTTCATGGAAAATTTTTACTAAGTATATTGTTTCGTTATATTACACCAGAATATGTGGTTTAATAATATCTAGTGAAAAAATTATTTCCATCAAATTGGAAATATACATGGATTAATGTATATGAGAGACATAGAGGAATTGAGATAGCCATTATGTCATTTGATGATAATATGGAAATATAGATAAATTTTAAATAATGACTATGGATAAATATTTGTATTTATAGTATTTCTATATATCAAGAGTTTAACAAAAATAGAGAACATGTAATTATACAATAGATCTATTAACAATAAATGCACATGATCGATTGAGTTTGATCACATGATCAATCCAGTTGGTCACATAGTCGATCTTGCAGTTATTCATGAGGTCTTTGTAAAGTGTTTTCTTCAGTCACTTCACTCTTGGATTGTACATTGAGAAATTCAAAATTGATCCATGATATAGAGTGTTTCTTCTTGAGTTATTTTAAATAAGAATAGAATTCATTTGATGGAATTCATCAACATAATAATAAAAAGTGTAAAGTGGAATGTGAATGATCATTAGTCTTTTCATTCTAAATGAATAACTTTGTGTCCCAACAAAAAATGAAATCCATTGACCATCTTGGCTCTTTGAGACTCATTATAATATATAGATATATAATTAAATATATATAATAGTCCTTGAATTTATATATTTAGAATTAAAATTGGATACAATAAGACTTTACTATAATTATTTGATTTACCCTAAAACATTGAGCCTAAATGTAAAGATTCATAATATATATTCATGATGTTCATATATTTTGACATATAAATATTTTTTGAATCATCTGATGGGAAAAGATTCATGGATAAAAAATTTCTATTTTTGAGGATATAATAGAAAAATAATATTAAATAATGAAATGGCTGTGTTTTTTGGGATCAAGGATTATGATGAAACACATGATCCCGATACATGCACAGATAAATAAGAACTATTTATCTGTGGAATATACTGACTAAGAGAGTGTTTCATGCTATATTGTGAGATTCCATGTCACTATGTCCATGTGGAAATATAAAGCTACCTGAATTCTACAGTATTTGTGGGGAACATAATAGAAAATGGATCCCATGATAATTTAAATACCATGTTGATGAAGAAACCAAGTCTTCAAAAGTATTTTTAAGATGATTTTAATGAAATAATAATTGTAATATTCATAAATATAAATGCAAATGTTTCATAGGATTTGAATATTTTATTATTATGGAAACTGATTTTTGAGTCTTTAGGAAATAATAGAATAACCATATTCATGATTTCATAGAACTTGAATTTTAAAAAGACATGATCAAAATATAGTTATTTTATATATTTGAATACATTAATGTTGAAGAAATATAAAGTGACATTTTTTCTAGGATATCATAAATGATATTTTCTGTATTAAAAGAATAATAAGAGATAGAATGAGAAGATCTAATATAAAAACATGTTTAAAATTATGTTTATTAATGAGAATAATGAGGAATGATCCAACCTATTGAAATTCCATATTGTATATGAATAAAAAAGATGAATTTTTGATGTATGATGAAAAATTATATCCAAATTTTGAGTTCTATGGGATCCAACTTACAACGTGCTCTTCTGGAATCCTGAAAAATGTTTTGGTAAATGATTAAAAATGATGATTGGGAAAATTAGATTATTCATATAGGAAAATAGAAACTCTATCCAATATTGGTTCGTTCAAGGTTATACTGTTTTTTGATATTCTTCAGGATACCATTTAATTTTCCTCATTAAATATATGGTAGGATACCTTTTCCTTATACTATTTCTCAGTAGGTATCTCCATGTGATAAAATACTCACATAACTAATTAATTTATAGTTTTCTGGAAGTTAATAATTAACATATTGGCATGATTACCCATATTAAAAGTAATATGATTAATCCACATTATGCAATAATAATTCCAAATAATTATTAATATCTGTAATATAAATATTATATAACTTCCAAATATAAAATGGCATGTTAACTACAACATAGAGGTATAGTTCTCATACAAATTCTAAAATAATAATATTAATTTTTGTAGCGGGAAAGATTACCTCTTTTTAATTTTTTATATAATGAATTAATAATCTCTATGGTATTTCCAAACATTTAGAAAAAAATACATATCGTGAAATTATCATGTTAAAAGTAATAATATAAATTTATTAATATACTACATATGTTTATCATCATTTTTTAGTTTTAATGATATTTATATTATCTTATTTAATTCCATCCACTTAAATAACATATATATATATATATAAATATTTCATAAATTGTAAATGATAATTAATAGAGAGTCTCACTTCCCTTTCCTGGATTTGTAGATAAACATATGATGAAGATGATCTCTATAAATTTATGAACTACCTGAACATTGTAAGAGAAAGACAGAGAATAGTTCCCATGTCTAAAATGATGATGGTCACCACTATAAAACTACCTTTAAGATGATCCACTTTGTTAGAACATCAATCTGTAGATGAAAATTCTTACTATGAAATTTCTGAGAGACGATGCACGTTGAAGACCTCTCCACACCCTATAGTCAAATTGATAATCCGGAGTAAATATGTTCAACATTATAACCCAATAAATCATCACCACATCCTCATGAAAATCCCCTATAAACCCCCATCTAATAATTATTCATGAAACAATAAAATGTTAGATAACTACAACAAGGGGTTTGTTTATGAGGCTTTCGCTGGGGTGCACGTGTCCGTATTGTTAGAGGATGGCAGTGTTGTTTGTTTCCCCTTATTCCCGCATTCCAAAGGCGGGTGACAACTGTTCCTTATTCAGGGATGTTTTCTCCTTGATCGAAATGGGATGATGGGATGTTGGTTCTTCCTTATGGGGATTCCTCCTCGGAACACATCACCTAGTACGGGTCTCCCTTAATGATTTAAGACATTGTTCATGAAACTCTTCCTAGTGACATATCTTCACAGACACCAGTTATTTACACTTCTTCTATCGGGACATTCCATAGTGTCCGGTCAGGGCAGCAACCTTTAGTTAGGGGACTAGTCATGTTGGAAATCACTTCTGTGTCTGGACGCTGGGAAACTGGCGCGTTTGGGTTTCTTCCCCTTATTATAGGGCTTATTGAGGGCGCCGAAGCCTGAGGCATCCCACTTCGAACGCGGGGAATTTTATTCCATTGGCATCTTATTCACATTTTCCTCAGCTTACCATGTTTAACACAGGGTATGCCACAAGTTTAACATCTAGTGGAGATGAATCGTAATGATCAGAATAATGATTAGAGTGGATCATAGGGGTGCAATCCATGGAGGGAACATTGATGTTGGGTCCAACATGTGGTTATATTCCTGGTTTTTGTAAAGGGGATTGGGGAATCAATTCGCATGTTCTCACCAGGATGTGGCAGCCCGGGTAAGAATCAAGATGGATAATGGAGGTTTTAATGACGTAGGTGGAAAATGAGATGGAGTCGACCCAAGGACAACGGTGATATTGAGATTGAGTCTCAAAGAGACCTCCTATGTATCCCTGTGGCATGGAATCAAAGTCCACGTAGTTTGGTCTGACAACGACTTACCTCCAAATGGGTATTTCAACATCATACTTCGGGATGGTGAATCACAATGACATACCACTGGATGGGGTCACAAAAATGATCACTGGATGGGGTCGAACCTCATGGAGGCTTCCAACGTACCTTATCTAGGATACAAGGATCAAACCCACATAATTCCTGTGGGATGGGGGTTGGTGAATCGATGTGGCTAAGGAACTGGGGTATAATGGTTGTTGGGATTGAACCTCAGGGATGTATACTACGTACCTAGACATAGAATGAATCAAAGTCAACGTAGTTCGGGTGGGTGTAACATCTTAAAGATGACTGGTGGAACAATGTCTTACGGCTGATTGAGGTCCACAATTTAACGCCATGCAGGGTGGGGGTGAACTGACAGGAAGGATGAATTGGGGCCCAGATATATAGTGGGATTCAACCTCGTAGAGGCCTCTTAAATAACTTTCCTTGACAAGGATCAAAGACCATGTAGTTCAGAATGGTGTGGGGGAACAAATGTGAAGGGTGTCGGAGTGACCTGGTGTTGGGCTTGAACCTCAGGGAGGCCTCCTACATACCTCACCTTGGAAGGGGTCAATGACCACGTAATTCATGTGGGGTTTGGGGGCTTAAAATCTAGGATGTCGGGAGACGATGTCATGGTTCAAGCTTTCTCTAAGCCTATGTGATTCATGCTTGGTGTGAGACACAAGAGACAGTAAAGACATGACGATTACGTCACGAAAGGTGTGTCTGTGGGAAGTGGAGTGGGGCTTATGGATATGTAGCGGACCAAAGAGAAAACAAGTTATTATGCATGGTTAGCAGCCCAGGGTGATGGAGATTGGGCCTTACTCCCAGGTGGAGGCCCGAGTAATGACAAAGCCCAGCGGGAGGGGGATTTAGCATCAATGAAGAGTGGAGGATTATGGGTTCCGCCTCCTGTAGAAAAGGCTAGGGGCTTACACAATGGTGGTGGCCATGTCCCCATGGACAGATGTTGCCCCGATAAAGAGGATGTCATTCCATTGAAGAAATGATCTCACATATATGGAGACTTGTGGGTGTAGAGAATGTCTGAGATGGGGAACTCCGCTTATGAGGCCTAGGGCAAGGTCACAATTTAATGTCATGTGATGAGGATTATGGTTCTTGGCAGTTTAATGTCCTGTAGCTCGGACAAGTTGGGTGCACTCCACACGCCTATGACTTAAATAACTGATACCCACCCACCCTTGGGGGATGGAAGGCATCTGAAATGTCATGGTGAGGGGGTGTTATGGAGAGGTCCATCAGGGGGTCCACGTTAGTGCGGCTATGCGAAGAAGCAATAGCTGTTAGCATGCCTATGAGAAGAAGCATGAGGAAAAAAATAGAACGGAAAGAATCACCAAAGGGATTTCGTAATTTCTCCATGAAAATCTGAGGGGCCACACGGGAAGATAGAATATAACACTGGTGTGTCACACATAAGAGAGGCTTGAACAAGGTTCCTCAAAGTGAGGATAGCACATTGATCGCGTGTAACAGAGTGGGTCGGGGCAAGATAGGAGGTCTTCACGCAAGATTCAAGGTTTTCCTACAAGACAAAGAGGTTTCATGAAAAAATTAAGGGTGTCACACAAGAGGGAGGGTATGTGTTCAAGAAAAAATGTTTGTGGGAACGTTGGACTAGTGGCGTGCAAGCCGGGGAGGTTTTCACGCCGGTTCGACGGGTTCCGCACAAGAGGGCCTAATGTAGAGGGAACAAGCTCGCAAGATGGGACCCCTTGCACGCAAATAACTTCGGAATGAAATGAAATTCATGACGATCACAGGGCCCATATGAAGGTTCCCCTGGGGGATGCGGAAGATGGGGTTTTCACACAGTAGAGCATCATGTATTCATCGGTTTCCATCCAGGAAGGGTGGGGATATGGTTCTTTTTATAGTCGGAGTCCTCAGAGTGGAGCATAAGATACTGGCACACAAACTTTGAGTGGTTGTTGTCTTGTGATCGCAGAGGGTTCCGGGTGTGCAAATGCTCGTCGGTTGTCCCATTGTGTGCGGAAACAGGGTCGGGTTCGTAAAGGCCCGTTCAACGTCGCCTTCAGTGCGGAAATGGGGCTGGGTGTGCAAATTCCCTTTTGATGCAGAAACGGGACCGGGCGTGGCCAGTAACGGAGGATGGGGCATTGGGAGTGGATGGGGAGGCTTACGCACAAGGGTTTGTGTGCCATAAGTCCTCTTGTGTGTGCCCACATCCCAGGCCCCATAATCTCTTCTCTTCTGGTCCCAAAATCATTCATTTCTCTTTTATCTGCTCGATGCGGTCGTTCTCCAGATTTTAGTGTCAAAAATTACCCCCCACAGAATCGGAGCCGAAATTGAACCCGAAAGTCAGATTCTGATGGTATGCCAAAAATAGAAAAGACATATTTCGGTGGAGTGCAAAAACAGATTTTTCATGCACAAGAGTGTTGCGTGCACGTGGATGCGGCGTCAGAAATTTAAAAATAGGCCTAGGTCCCCCCTATGCCCTACATTGACTTTTTCCCCGTGATGGGATTTGTTTCTCTCATGCACAAAAATAGTACTAATCCATGTGTAAGATTCCACGACCGAATCTAGGTTTTGTGTGCCATCAAAATTTGTTTCCACACGCATCGACCATCTTTCACACTGTAGCCACTTTTGGGTTCCGAATCATTAGTCTTTCACGTCGACCCCTTAGATGTTCTGAAAATTACCACTCAATAGATCGACGCTGAGAGTGATGTTTTCACAGCTGAAAGATGAAACCAGATGATTGTGTACCCTCAGATTCATTGCACGATTATGGTTATGTCAGATTACCAAATGCTTTTATGCATGCTTATGCAAGCACAAATGTATTACGTTCTGAGATATAGCCTGCCGCTTTGGAACATCAGTCTTCTAGAAGAGGTGGTGATGCCCAGTTTTGAGACTGACACACCGTTGTCGTGGATGATGTGTGAGGATAGTATTCGACAATTCAACATTGCCAAAAATGGCTATCCAGCTAGAGAAACACAGAACAATACCATCTATGTTCTAAATCTGAAGACATGGATAGTTGTGGGAAGCAATCCAGTTCCCAAGGAATCTCCTCCTATTAATTCACGAACATTCAGAAGTAGCATTAATGATGAGATGAATGGTCGGAAGGAGTGGGATTTTAGATCCGGGAGAAACTTTACCAATGGATGGGCATGGGTGTATTGGTTAAATCAAACATATGATGAATTCGGGCCGGAGCTACAGGCCATTGGGATTTTTGAGGCCATTTGGACGTCTCAGTTCAACTTTTACTAACTGCAGGACTTCATAGTAGAGTTTTTCAGTCACTAGTCGCCTGATACCAACACTTTTCACCTATATCATGGGGAGGTGTTCATCAATCTATGGGATGTCCACTGTATCAGGAGAATCTCCTTGGAGGGGTATCAGTACGATGAGTTCCTACCAATGGAGAATGTTTGGGGGGTAAGACCTACACACCAACCCAGTCATGGAACATGATGAAGCTGGATAAAGAGGAACTCAGAATAAAATATATCCTAAAGGACATACCCTAGACTGGGGGGTTTAGTCTCTTCCTAAACCAAGTCATGGGTGTGACGATGTTAGGCCCAGGGAAGCAATTCCTAAACACATCTTAATGGGGAAAAGCCGGATCATATTCGATGATTTTGAAGATAGGAGAGTATCAATCATTTGGATTTGGCATCAATGAAATTTGAGACCCGAATGTGCGATATGGTAGGTTCCCAACTGCATTCTTGAGAGGATGGTTGTTACCTATGAGGGACATGAGGATGGGAGTCCGCCCGAGGACACTAGTGATGGCCAGGATCATGACGGGAAAGAACAAGGTTGCCCTATGGGTAAAAATGTTGGCTAGGATATATTTTATTCTATGGCACATTTCGAGGGGATGTATTCCCAGGAGGATATATGGTCCATTTCAAATCCGCTACGGTTGGGTCGCAGCCCACTATGGTGGATATGATTTCTCAATTTCCATCTTCCCCTAGTAAGGTTATGTGGCCATCCCTCTTGAACAACTCTTTGATCCACCCATTGTCCCTCAGGGCTGATGGAATCATACTCATGATCCGTAGTCAAACTCTCTTTGACATCCACCCATTCCAAACCCCTATCGCCCAAATGGTAGATGATGGGTGGGGTCCACTGGAGTATAGGGAGTACCTACAGAGCATTCGGGGTGGCGTGCTGGTGGCCTGAATTAGTGGAAAATTGTTCTTTGAACCCTATGTGCTGACTAGGTTCACCAGGCAGATCAGGTGCATGGAACAGATTCCCAAGAAAGTATATAAAGAGGTTCAATAAAATAGGAATCCCTACATTTTATGCCAGTTGTGGATTATGTTCACGACAACAGGCCTGGGCGAAATCATCAATCTTCCCCCCACCGATGTCAGTGCCAGACTATCAACAGAGTATGTTAGACACTGGACGAGAACATACCCCGTGGAAATCATTTGGAAATGCATTCGACAGATCAAAGAAACTAGTGTAGAGCCCGAAGAGTAGGAAGGTAGAAGAGGTTTCACGGGGGAAGTGAAGCAACTAATGGGACAGGGAGCTAGCACTGCATGGCCCAACACTTCAACGACAGGGTCAGTGCAAACCGAGAATGTCCATCTACCCTCTGAGGAAGGTTTGTCTCATTCAAGGCCTCAAGGTCTGAGTAGGGAACTCCTAGGAAATCAACCCAGGTACCTCTTGACATCGTCCGCCAATGCTATCTTCCATTCTCTGTTGTCTTCTTGGAGAATGCTGTGACAATCCTTGTCCACTGGAGAGTTATGGTAGAGGTTGATATGCACTGGGCTCGATCTACCCAATGTAGGGAGCATACAAATATTGGATGGAGTAAACTTTTATCGCCTACATGCATACCTAATAGCCTTGGACATGTACGCATGCCAGCGAGGGAAGTACAAAGAACCGCATCTCTTGGTGGAAGTATTTCTTGGCCATGAGCATGATCTAGAGAGGCTACCATCTGAGGATGAAGGTGTAGAGGAGGAGGAGGAAGAATAATAAGAAGAAGGACTGGAAGAAGAGTACCTAGTTGATGTTCTTAGTGGAGAGGTGCCTTCAGAATCTCCCACTCACAAGTGGAGTTCCCATGAGAGTGGTGAAATTGTTGGAACTAATGTAGAACTAGAAGAGAATCTTGAGGTATGGTTTACACCTTATACCAGCCTTCATCTTTTCATAATCTCGATCCGCCAACCTAACTTTGTCCTATTCAGGAACACATGGGCGAGGGTCCCTATGAATCCTTCCCCACCAGGGGCATGGGTGTGCCTATAGAGACTGGGGAGAAACCTCAGGGGCCAGTCCTCAGGACCAGGTGTAGAGGCTCACCAATTTATACTGGATTAGGAAATAATGAGCCAGAAAGATGTCCCCCTTCTATCCCAATGTTCCATGAAGAGACAACACCGGTAATCATGTTGACAAGAGCCGAAGGCTCTCCTGTGGTGGGGGCCCCACCATGACACGGGCATTGGAAACCACTGAACATGGATCCTGTAAGTCTGTTCTCATTGGTTTTCTCTCTTTATTGTAGAATTATGCTAATCAAGATACTGATTCCAGATGCAGTGGTCACAAGGTTGGAGGCATGAAAAACCGTCGAGTCCAAGACATCTCCAGGAGTGGGATGGGTGGCGACTGCATCGTCCTTTAAAGAAGCAACAATTTTAGATGACCCTACCCCAGTACAGGGTGAGTCGGAGAACAAAATGAGGGATGGTAATTCCACCGGGGTGGAATTCCAGCCCATCGAGAGAAAGGTCACTGACGAGGTGGAGGTTCCCGAAGAAGACCCTACTGGTGAACTCCTCACTGCTTTCCCTGATTATCGACATGAAGATCCTAAGTATATAGGTGATTCAGATTCGGAGGTGTCCAATGAGATCCTTATGATGCAGTACAAAGGCTGGAAGTGTATCAATAACTATCTCGATCAGCCTCATATAGAATGGCTAAAACGGATGGGATTACTCCACACCTGCCTGTGATTTTTCAGTGCTGGAGGGGTGGATGCTCAGTGTCTTCATTCGACAGTCCACGACTACATGGATTAGAAGCTATGTGAGAACAAGCAACTATCTAACGTTTCCCAATGTTAGAAAGTTTAAAAGAGTACCCAAGCATTCCTATAGGCGGAACAAGAGGTTCGGCACCCTGAAGAACAGGTGAAAGAAAAGGGGGTATTAATTACAAATGGTTCTGTGCCTGTGGAGAAATTGAGGGCCCAACTGGCGGACACCCAAGAGTAGTTAGTATAAGGGGGTGACCAAATGAATACACTCCAAACAAAACATGTGAAAGATTGGATAGGGTCAGTGAACTGTGCCCTGCATCCACTGAAGAAGAGAAGGTTCTCAGGGGGATGGATGCAATCCTAAAGGCCACAAGAATTAAGGTAGTGGCGCTGGAGTGAATTATCCATGATGATGATCCTTAAGGACCTTGTTTTGTTCAAACTCATAAACTCTTTTATTTTTACTACCTCCCATCCTGAACTGCATGTATGAATTGATTTATTTACTTTTTTGTTTATTTCAATGCATTTCAACCATAATCATGAAATAAATATATATACCTTCCTATGCTCACACGGGTCATGCTCGGTATGAGAAACAAGGGATGCTCGCACTATTACTTCATTTGAATGAAGGAATGCCATATTAGATTTGGGAACCCGAGTTCTGAACAACCAACTCAGATTTTTGGGAAGAAATGGGAGAGGCCCGATTGGAGGACGAGGACCTTAGAACAATTAATGTGACACCCTTAAAATGTGATCTAGCACATAAGGGGGAAATTCCATGGGAGTTAGAATTAACCCAGACATAGTGGAGTGGAAAATGTGAATCACAATACCCAGATTCAGAACACTATAATGGTGGTGTAACAATAAATAATGACTATAGACCATGTTCAAAACAAAGTATCGTTATTGCGTTAGACTAGAATGAGAATAACAAATGAGGGCCGACCACTGACCTTGTTTGAAATACGGTTTCTGAATATAAATGTTATCCATTAGCCTTTCAGAACATTATCCCAGGACAGTAGGGGAGAAATAGGCCGAGCATCCAAACTGTTAGGGGTTCTTTCATACATTAAGAGGAAAAGGGTTCGAATTAAGGTCATGTAATTCATGTATTTGGAGTTATATGTTGTTTGAATGGATTCCTATTATTTTGAAATCACACCACCATTATGAAGGATAATTAGGTGGGTGTATCTTTCTGATCATGGATCAAGGATACCTCCAAGCATGACCTCTTTGGAAAGGGATCCAGTGCATCCCATGACTAACAAGGGGCATCCTAAATTTATTCAGGGTAGAACCGAAGTTTAATGTCAGTAATTAATGAAAAAAGGACTCATGATGTTTAACATCATGCATTAGGAAGAAAAGAGAAAGGGGCGATCCCTGGAAGAGTGTATGCGGAAACATGACGTGAGTGAGGGAAAAATTAAATCAGCTGCTCACCACCCCACAAATTCCCATAAGAGTTCGGACCAAGGGGCTGAAAGAGGGGGTACAAGATTTTGGATTCCTGGGGATGGACCCGGAGACAATGTGTCTAGTTTTTCCAATGTTTCCCATGAATATGGGAATCAAGATATAAGTAGTTCTACAAGAGACGCAACATGATTCCAGTGTCAGTGATAATGAAGTTGTGCGGCTCTATACCTTGCACCGAAAGAAACAGTATTTGATAGATCTTGTTTGTCCTTTAGGATGAATGTGTTTTTTTAAGTGATGGACCTAGGATATAAAATACATGTATGCCACAAGAATCAAGATGTATTTCAGAATTAAAAAATTGTTTAGTGTGTGAACTGAACCAAACATGATTCCCCCTTGAGTGAGGATATCACGGTGCATTACCGTTTTTGTCATGTTGCCAAGAAGATAACTTCACAGTTTAGGGACATGTGATGGGACCAACCATGAATTTTAACGTAGTGTAATATGGAATCAATGGTTTGAAGTCATGCGGGACAAGGAATCATAGTTTGAAGTCATATGGATCAGACGTATATAAGAGAAGTGAGGTTCGAGAGGGGGATAAAGCATACCCGATGTGAATGAGGACATAATCCCAAACCATGATGTGCATGATTTCGATGAGGAAACCATGGGATGAGGGGACAAGAAATATTATAGGATAAGGGGAAATAGAAACTAGCACCCAATTGAGTTGGACCTGAAGACGATATGTCCAGGTGTTCCTACGTATCCCATGAGAATGGGAATCAAGATGTACGTAGTTTTTGAAGGATCTGTTTAACATCATGCAGGAAAACATACAAATTAATGTCATATGGGATAGGAAGTAGGGGATAACTCCTAGAAAGGGGACAACATGGTACAATTAATAAAAACCCTATGTGAATGATGACATAATCCTATACCACGCCACGCTGTCCCCTAAGAGTTAAATCTCTGAAGGCAGAACAGAAGAGAAAAAATAGTGGAAATCAAGCTGGACCCAAAGACAACATGTTTTGGTGTTCCCACGTATCCCATGGAAATGGGAATCAAGATGTAGGTAGCTCTAAAAGAGATCAGAGATTATGTTCTTAGAGCTTGGACCATGGAGAGGTGGAATCCTTTCACTTAAGAGCATACCTCAACCCAGCCCATAAGACTATGTGAGTCAATCTTGGTGTGGGAAACATGGGAATAAGGGGTTTTTTCAATACCTGGAACACAAGCCAAAGGGAAGTTAGCATGGAGCCCGAAATTATGCCTTTACCGCATCTTTTTTCCTCCTAAAGTTCAAAAGTACACTAAGGGATAGTGCCAGAACTGTTGAAATTACACTTAGACCTGATGAGGTGGAAAATGATATGAATCATGCGACCGATATTGTGGGATTAATGGTGTTGGAATGATGGAGGAATATAACTGTTGATCGTGTTCGAAACACATCATCCTTATCGTGGGGCCTGAAATTGGGGCAACAAATGAGTGTCGACCACTGACCATTTTCACAATGCGGGACTTGTATTGATTTGTTGTCGGAAACCCTTGAGGACGTTATCCAATAATGGTAAGAGAGCCCTAAGGCCTAGAATCCATAGCATTTGGGGATCCCTTCAGATGTGAAAGATAATGGAATCCCTAATGAAGGGGAAAACGATGCCTGAAAAATGGGTGAAAATATGTTGTTGTAGAATTTGACACTCCATGTTCTATACCAGAGTACTCATGGGCCAATTAGTGAATCATTGTAGAGGGTCGAGGGGCTCAAATTGAAAGTGGATGATTTGAGTGGATGAGTATAGAACAAGGGGATAGAGAACTCTTAGGAGAAATAGGCACATGTCGTGGTTGTTATAGACCCGACATGAATGAGGGTATAAACCCTTACCACACCATATACCCCTTTCCCTAGGTAAATGCCGGACAAAGGGCCAAGATGATGATGGACCCGAAGACTATACATTTGGTCGGTCCTATGTATCCCATAAGGAATGAATCAAGCTACATGTAGTTCTACAAGAGACGCGGGTAGGGGTAGGATACCCCAATGAGGGATGTATAAGACAGGACGAGTAACCCTACATGAATGAGGAAATAATCCCACAACACACCATATAACCCACAGTGAGAACATGGGACAGGGGCCTGAGAAGGCCATGGTTCTTGAGGCTGAGCCTCAGATAGAATGTCACGGCCAGTTTTTAGATTAACGTCTTACAGTGAGGACGAAGGTAGGGGTAAGGCATCTCATCTAGGGATGTGTATGCCACAACAAGTAACCCGATGTAAATGAGGTCCTAATCTCACACCACACCATACAACCCAAAATGATAACTTAGGTCAGGGGCCCATGAAGGCCATGGGGCCTAAGGCTAGGCCTCATACGGAATGTCTCGACAAGTTTTCAGTTTAACATCTTGTAGTGAGGGAAATGGTGATCTTAGATTAGGGTCCTAGAAAACGGATCATAGACGCTTCATTTAAAAGCGGTAGAGATGGAAGAGGACAATTGTTAACCAGAATCCCAACACCGAACTTTTATAAACCAGTCACTCTCAATCCTTGAGGGTGTTAGCTTGTAACTCTAGGAGAGCCCTTGGGCTGAGCATCCATGTCATTCAGGGGCCCTTCAGGATATATAGGGTGACGGAAACCCAGATGATGGGCCATGTAGAGCATGGTAGAGCCTGTGCTCGTGGAATGGGTGATAAATGAAGGAAGGGATATCTCCAGGTGATATCTGTGGCCTAGCGAAATAACCAACGTGAATGAGGACATAAGCTCGTACCATACCTAAATACTAAATGGGAACTTGGGCCAGAGGTCCAAAGGTGTTGAAGGAGATGTGGCTAGGCTTCCCAGACAATTAGAGCCATATAACCTTTTATGCGGTTACCGCCTCATCACAACTCTTAATCCCAAATGGGACGTTCTTGGTGTGGGAAACAAGGATTCAGATTCATCTATATCTATATTATAATGGTCGGATTTCTGACATCACCTGAAGGGAATCACAACTCGATGATATAGCGGGTAGGATGAACCACCACACTCAATGTTTTGGATCAATGGCAGTGGTGACAATGACAATGGATAGCCACTGAACATGTTCGGAACACAGCGTCCTTATAGTGTGACCTAAAATGGGAACACAAATGAGAATTGGCCACTGACCATATTTGAAACGCGGGACTTGTATCAATTTGGTGCTCAACATCATCGAGGGCATTGGTCCAAAGTGGTAGGATATCCCTTAGTTCGACCATCCATGCTAGTCAGGGGACCTTTCGGATAGGAAATATGATGGAGTCCCAATCAAAGGAGTGAGTGGAGTATAGTTGTCCCATGTATTCGAATGTCATGTAGGTCAGTGAAAGAGATGTACATATTCCTAGAGCGGGACGTATGGTGGGATCGAGATGAGATCGACGTGAATTGGGGAAAAGCATATACTATTCCATGTGTCCTGTCAAAAGTGGGAATTCTGATATTTGGGTTGGGCCAAAAGACAAAATGTCTGGGCATTCCTACATATCCCATGACGATGGGAATCAATCTGTATGAAGTTGTTAAAGGCCATGAAGTTTAACTTTGTATGGTGCAAACGTGGGAGACTAGAAGAACGAGGAGGGAGCACCAGGTGCGATCATCATAATCATGACATGAGCAGGGCCAATGAATCCTTTACTACTCCGTGTAAGGATCCTCCAAAAAGTCTACCCACTGGGGGGAATTGTTAAAGAAAAGTGTTTTGGGGCTAGACTCAAGATTAAATGTTTGAGTGTCCCTATATATCCCATGCGGATGGGAATCAAGATGTACGTAGTTCTGAGGGTGCAGTTTAACATCTTGAAGGACGACATATAGTTTAATGTCATGCATGGAATTTTACAGTTTAATTTCATTTATGACTAGGTAGTTTAGGGTCTTTTGGGAAAAAAAGTTCAGGTTCCGGACAGACCCGATAGTCTAGTGTCATGCCCATCCCATTTCTCAAAAAAATAATTTTTTGAGGAAATTGGAATTGGTGGGATGAGTTATACGCTCATTATCTATGGTTACTAGTGAATACGTACCATTAGGGAAAACCTTGTGAACAATTAAAGGTCCTTCCCATTTGGGCTCCATCTTTGGTGGTTTCCTCCAAGGTATCATTGGTGTCCTTATGGCCAATACCAAATCACCTTGTAGGAAAGAGTGGAGGTGAACCTTCTTGTTGAAGGCTAATGCTATCTTATGTTGAAACATCTATAGATTGTTCAGGGTACGAAGATTATTCTCTTCATGTGCTTCCAATTCATCCATACGTATTTCTTATACCTTATCTGGTGCTCATTGTTCATAGACCACTATGTGTAACGAAGGAAACTGAATCTCAACGGGCCGGACAATTTCAGTTATATATCCCAGGGTATATGGGGTCACCTGAGTAGAATTATGAGTCATCTTCCGACAATCCTAGAAGCGTTGGGGAGCATGTCCTGCCAACAATTCTTATTCTGACCAACAATTTTCTGCAAAACGTTAGAGAGGGTTTTGTTGAACTCCTCGATCTGTTAATTTTCATGGGCATTATAGTGGGAGGTATGGTTATAAAGGATGTTGTAAATAGGGTACAACTTCTTTAGCTCATCTGATCAGAAGTTTGTGTCATTATCGGTGAGGACGGTGTGAGGGAACCAAAATCGGTAGATGATGTTGGAACTCACAAAGTCAATGATGTAACATTCCTTGAACTCCTTGAGTGGAACTTCCTATGACCACTTGGATAAGAAATCTATAGCTATCGGGATGAATCTGCACTGGAGAGCTGTTACCGGTGGATATGGCCCTATGACATCGAGTCCCCATACAACAAATGATCAATATTACTCAGTAATGTGGAGAGACTCTGGCGGCAGATGCATAAAGATAGCATGAATTCGGCCTGAATTGTATCTCTTGGTGATCTCGATGGAATCAGGGATCATGGGGGTCCAAATGTACCCCAGTCTATGGATATGGTGATATAGCTTCGACCCAGTCTGGTGGGCACCTCAGGAACAGGGCTGAAACTCCTAGATGACCTGAGGAATATAAACTCCTCAGATGCAATAGAGGAAAATACTGTCAAACCCGCACTTGTAGAGGATCTTATCATGACTCGGACCATCCTGGAGAGTAAACTATAATGTGTGACGTTGTATTTTCTCACACTCAACTTGATCAAATGGGAGATAACCATTTTTGAGATATTCGACAAAGGGGGATCTCAAGTCATGAGTCACATCAACTACTACATCTAGGGGTCCTGACGTGGAGGCTCTAGAGGTAAGTTGTCTCAAATACAGGCTGCCATCATCATATGGTGAGCTCGGATAAATTACTTTCCGATGTTCAATGTGGACAATCATATCATCCCACTCGGGTTCTGCAAGTGATGCAGCCAGGCTTTACAGGGCATTAGCACTACCGTTCTCAGATCAAGGGACATGGGTAACTTCTGGCTGAGTTGGGAACATGGCCATTAGCTGGAGAGTGCTCTCCAACAATGGTATGAGCTCTGGCTTTCAGACGACAAAGTCACCTTTGATCTTCTGGATGACTAGCTATAAATCCCCTTTCACATGCCAATGGGGAAGATCAATTGCGAGGGCCAACTTGAGGATAGTGATTAGAGCCTGATACTCGGCCTCATTGTTGGTGCAGCCTTCATACAATAGAAAATAGTATAGTAGAATGGATTGTGTGAGGGTAATAAAGACGATACCCAAGCCTACCCTTTTGAGCATGGGATCATTGAGCCTCCTGCCGGTGGGGCTTCGGGTTGCACCATCAAAGTGAATCTTCCATCATGGCATGGCTTGGTCTTTCGAGAGGATCGCCTCATCGAGGAAATTGAGATAAAAGGACTGGTCAGTAGGGAGGGGATGGGTAGCAAGGATGACTGCAAATGCTTTCCCCTTAATAACATTATGAGGGAAAAAACTGATAACAAACTACTGGAGTATCACTACCCACAGAGCTAGACGACCTATCAACATGGGGCGGTTCAGAATATACTACAGTGGGTCTACCTGAGATACTAGCTGCACCTCATGGTGCTGCTAATAAGGTCCCTATTTCTATACTATGAATACCAGTGAAAAGAAGCTCTTTTCGATGGTGGGGTATTTGGTCTCTATATTGAGGAGCATACGACTGAGGTAGTAAATGTTGTTCCCCATCCCATAATTGTTCTTGTGGGTGAGAAGGGTGCTGAGAGATCATTCTAGGGCGGTCAAATAAATTACTAATGGATTTCTGGAGACATTTTCCGTTATGACTGGAGGTTGGAGAAGATACTACATGATCTCCTAGGATACATCTAGCTAATGTTTCTCATAGGATACATCTAGCTAATGTTCGTGATCTTCTCTGGGTCAATATCAATTCCTCTGTATCTGATAATGGATCTATGGAACATTCTAGAGGAGACCCCGAAGACACACTTCAATGGGTTCATCTTCATGTGATGGGAATGAAGAAAGCCGAACAATTTCTTGTGTTCATTGAGATGGTCATGATGCTGGCGAGATTTAACCACTAGATCATCCACATAGCATTCCTCCAATGTCGTATGGATCGGCTTAAATATGTGATGCATAGCCCACTAGTAGGTGGCACATACATTCTTTAAACCGAATGACATGACTTGGTAATAGAAAGTACCTTGAGAATCCCCAATGGTTGCTAACTCCTCGTCCTTAGGGGCTACTCAAATTAGGTTGTATCCAGAGTAACCATCCATGATGGAGAGGGCATGGAATCCTGCTTTAGCATTAATCAATAACTCCATCACAGTAATTGTAGATTCATCATTTGGATAGTGACGGTTGAGATCCCTGAAGTCGATGAAGACTCTGATCTATCCTTTCTTCATATTGACTGGCACAATGTTGTCTAGCCATTTGGGTTACTGGGCCACCGTAACGAAATTGGCTCTGATGAGCTTATCAACATCTGCATCTACAATGGAACCATGATAAGGGTGTAACTATCTGAGAGGCTGCATGACCCAACAATTATTTTCCAAGACACCAATGCGGTGGACGGCTACCTGAGGATCTAGTCCTAACATCTCATCATAACTCCATGCCAATAAATCCCAATGTGGTTTTAGGAAGTCTATGTAATATTGCTGACCCTCGAGGGACTTGGTTGCATGGATCAATATGGGTCTCAGGTCTGCCTCGCTTCTAAGGTTCACCTGTACCAACTCGTCTACTGTGGCAGAGATTCCCTCTTCAAAGGTAGGGGAGAAACCTCTAAATATTCTTCTTCAATTATAGAGGGGGGATCCTTGGCAGGAGGAATTTCTTTTGACTTCACAGATCCTGATGGGAGGTTGGTACCAGCCTGAGCGTCAATGGTCACTGCATCGGATGACCCATGTGTTGCCGCAACCATATCGATAAAGGTTGTTGATCTGATCTCATCTAGCCTTCTTCCCAAGGGGCCACACATGATGATATCTAAGTAATAATGACGCGTCAGCTTGATCTAGTTAATTCTAGCCCACCGGAACAATAAAGTATTACATATTGTCGTTTCCATGGGGCGGACATCCCGATACCTTATAGGGGTAGGTGGCTCCGAGATAACCTGAGCCTGATCTGTATAGGAGTATGAGGTGATTTTTCGTTGTTGCTTAGCCCTGAGAACGTGTTTCCCCCTTCCCCTAGACACAACAATGAATTTTCCCATGTCTAGGGTTATAACATACAATTGGTGGAATGGAAATACGTAGGAATCATCTAGATCTATCCATGGGTCGGTTGCAGCCATGACATGATCGACCTCGTTTTTCTGATTCTTCATGTCCTTTCTCGTGTAGAAGTTAAAATCTAGATGGTGGGCCTCATAAGAAGATAAGGGAGATGTGTCACCTTGAATCACACCCACTCGACCATTAAGGGATTACGTGAGGATCTAGTGATATGATGAGGGAACCACCACATGTAGTTGGGGACATGGCCTTCCCATCGACGCATTGTAAGCAATTTTTTGGGAGACTACCATAAAATCGGTGCTAGAAACTAGGGAAACAAACTGGTTCTTCAAACGGATCTTACCGACTGGCGTCTATTCCATCCTATAATAACCTTGGATTCTTAGGTCAGAGGGACTCTGATCATCTTCATACAATCCAATCAATCACAATGTTTGAGTTGGGATTATGTTAATTCTAGAGCCTGGGTCGACAAGACAGCAACAATCCTTCATGCCATTGAACTGGCTTGTGATGTACAGTGGGTGAATGTGCCCATGTATGGGGGAGCCTTAATCTTCTACAGAGAACGAGATAATGGCATGACATTCAGCATTCTCGACTGCTTCAACGTGAAAAGATTTTGCGGCTGCTACATCTGCCTCATACTAAAGGGGGATTCTTAAAGCCTCAGTGAGGGATTCACACATATTTGATGACAGGAGAAGGGTCTAGAAGATGGAGAGATTTTATGGGATACTAACTAGATTCTTAAGAACATTTTACTTCCACGACATGCGTGAACTACTCCTTGCAGGAGGTCGCTCTGTGATAGGAGGTATGGTGGGCCCTACTGACTGGACCGGTGGCTGAATGGTACTGGGAACATCCTTCTGTCCCCTGGTCGAGGCCGATAGAGTGGCTACTGGATGAGGGCTAGAAAACTGAGCTCGCCATGTAGTGGGGCATGGATGGTCAGAGAATGGTTGAGGAGGCACTTCTATAACCAGGAACACGAACGACAACAAATGCATGCCTGATGCAACCAGGTGAGAAGGTTGTGCATCTTGAGCTATGCATTGTGCGTGTTTTCTGGTTTCGGTAGCACGCAAAACATAGCTAGAAGTGCTGACCCAGGCACTCTGACGACCCTTATAGCCACATTTACACCGATGCTGGCGACGACTAGGGATGTTGAAAGGAATCACCTGGAACTCCCCATTGTTAGGAATCATGTAGGGTTTTACCAGCTCTACGTTGTTAACCAAGGAAAACCCTTGACCGTCACTTGAAGAGTCATCCACTACAGGACGGATTCTGGGAGGTACCTCTATCTCCGCAGGCATTAAGTCACCAAGAGTACAAGATGATGATGTAATTGGTGAGGGAATTTTCATTCCCTTGTGTCACTGGTGTTTTCTATTCACGGAAGAGTCCGGCTAAGACGGTGATGCAGATGTGGTGGATGTAGCTTTTGAAGGCTCTAGCGGATTGAGGCATGCTCGGATGACACCATCGGCATGGGAGACTATTTTTTGAGCCATCCAGTTGTTATATTTCTGGGATTCATGACTGGAAACCTGATGCCACTCTACCTCCCTATCACTACTATTATCTTCCCTCACAATGATGCATACTACCAATATTGGGGTTGGGCCCAACGTGATTATGTTTTTGACGACCTGATATTGCATCCATTCATTGAACACATAGCACATCTAGAGAGTGTGCCCCAGGATCCGTTGATAAGTGCAGTAATTAGGGTGATCAATAAGGTTTGCCTCTTCCGGTCTTCTACACTTAGGAAAACAGAGTATCCCCAGTTCCAAGACATTGTGGAAGTAACAGGGGACCTGTGTCTTGTTGAATGAGTAGTTGTGGTTTCTCCTGTCTGGAAAGGGGGACCTTGGAGCGTGACCCTAATGGAGGTTGGAGGATCTTATCAAGGAGACATGTCATGATTGTCTAGTCGAGGTGGTGGTGGTGCATTACATAGGGGCGCCTACCAATTTTAAGGTGGCCTCTGCTGGGCTGGATGTTGCGCCTGAGGTACAGGGCCTCTGCGAGGCTGTGGAGGCGACTCCACCGGAAACAACTCTAATCACCTAGGGGCCTCTATTTTCAACACTATGGTGGACTCAGCCCTAGAATCCATTCTTGCAGGAATTGCAGGAGGCCAAGGACGTGCCCAGTTAGCCTGTTGCAAGGCCTCTTCGAGGTTTTGGGCCTTATCAGAGAAATCTCAGAATCCAACAGGGTAGTTCTAGGTGATCAGAGAGGGAACAAGTTCCATCTTAACATTTCACACACACATTTTAATTAATTGATCATGAGCCAGTGCAATGTCAAGGGATAATGGGAGTCCATTCCACTGGGCAAAAAATTCAGCGACCCGCTCATCAGGCCTCTAAATGCACTTGAAGAGGTCCACGACACTCATTTTCCATGTGGTGGAGTTGAACTGGTAAAGTAATTTCATATAGAGGTCCTCCCAGCTAGTCACTGATCCTATGGGGATATGGTATTACTATAAAAATGTATGGCCTTCAAATGTCTGCAAAAAACACTGGATTTTGGAGGCTTCCTACTGCTCTACAGTTCACAACATTGGGCCACACCATGAGGTAAAGGGGGCCAGGTTCTATGGCAGGTCCCCTGTCCCAATTAAGGGGAAATTGTGGGATTCCCAAATCCCCGGGGTGCAAGCTTATCATCTGACCATGCTAGAAATCTCTTTCCATCGGGTGAGAGTGCCAGCTCTCGTGTTTCCAATGCCTCAAGGCGGGAAATGAGTGCTTCCATTGGATCATCCAGATGGGGGAACCTGTCCTGATTGGGTTCCCTGTCCACAAGGGTGTTGGTGGGTTCGTCAACATGGTAGGAAGGCCCAAAAACATGTGGAGGTGCTGGTGGCCTGACCCTTGAGGCATTTGGGGGAACCCGAGCTGGGTCCCATGGATTGTCACACAATTCTGGTCGTTTTGGTGAGACATACCGCACCATCTTGCCATATGTTCTTGCATCAACCCCGACCACGGGGGCAGGATGGTCATGGTGACCTGGAGGAATCTCACCAAGGGGATGTTGTTCCTGCCCCTACTGTCCGGGACTAGGATTACCGTAGTATATCCATTTCTCTATAGTTCATTCATCCACGAGGTCATTAACCACATTATTCTATTCAGCATGTTGCTAAAGCAACAATACTTTTTCAGGGACTTCCTCCATCTTCTGCACTGAGTCGGATGGTTCGGAGGGTTTGGTGGCTCCGAGAAGCTATTTACCCTTATAGTGAATTCGGCTAAGGACCAATGCCTCAGCGGTTGAAAAGAAACCCAACATGCTCCTCTGTTGAGGAGTCACCCTCACTAAATGGTCCAGTAGTCGTGGCACGCCTTCAGGGGAAGGTCCCTGTCCAAGAGCTCCATCTTGTTTTCCTCTTCTGATAGGGTGACGATATTGATCATGACTCAACCTTGGGTCATGTCCTCAATGTTTCTTATCGAGTCAGGTTGCCATCGAATAAGACTAAAATGAAAGGTCACATATCGCCCCCAGCCACATATATATAGGTTGGGGGAAGTCTCCTTGATAATCTTCCTTAGTACCTTGAAAATCAGAATGCATTGCTATTGAAGATCCCTATGGTGACATGGGGAGTCGAGGCGCTGGGCCACAGGGAGTGCAGGCAAATCAACTTGATTTCATTGTTCACTGATGTCCTTGAAATGCGCTTGGCTTATAGGATAAACCACTCGATGATGAAAAATGTGAATGTTTGTTCCCTATAAGGTTTGATGGAAACACTAGACTACCTCTCAGGTGAGGGATTCTGGCATGCAGAAATTCAGCGCTGCCATAGGCCCAACGATCTTAGAGATGTGGTTTGCTGCGAGGATATTTCATAATCTCCTCAGCTCAAAATTGGTGTATGGCCCTTCATTACCCCACTCATCAATTAGAGGCGGCTGAGGAACTAGTATCGGTACCGATGCAGACTGCTGGGATGGTAGGTTGGCTGGTGGAGAGTTTGGAGAGCGAGCCAAAAAACCACCACATCTTGTGATGTCCTCCAAAGACTATAATGACATAGCCCCCACTTTCTGGTAGGATGGGATGATGACCGTAGTTCCTATCACAGGGGCTAGGGATATTTGCGATGGGTCGTGCTGCTGATCACCCACCATTGGTCCCCCGAATAACTCTTCGTGATCTATAGTCAGGTTAGAGAGTGGTTATGGTGATGATGGTGGTGATTTCATAGCCATTACCTGCTGGGTTGACAAATTTCCGTCCTCCTAGATATAAATGTGGAGGGAGGCGACAATCTGATGGACCTTGCATTCTAGGAGTACTAGGCTGATGCGCCTCATTCCTACCCCATCCCTTGACTCAGAGGAGTGAGGGGAGGGTTCCCATGATGATTCATACTCTACATCGAAGTCTGAGAAGCGGACTGGTTTGATCTCTATCTGAACCTTCCAGAATTCTTCTTAGGGCAGCGATGACCCGCCATACTACCTCTCGATGGATCTTCGGGATAGGTATATTTCTAAACCAAGGAGGTCTTTCAGCCATACTCGTGCTGGGGTGGACAGGGTTTCCAACTGATTAATCCAGGGTGCGAGGAGCACCAGGACATATATCAAAGGGGACATGGGGAGGACCTCTGTGGGTAGAACTGGAGTGGATAAGACCTTTTCTGGAACTAGTAGGAGCAGGTGGAGGACCTCCATGGGTAGCACTTGAGTGGGTAATACATCCGTTGGAACGGGTAGGAGCATGGGGATGACCTCCATGGGTAGAACTGGAGTGAGTAAGACCTCTGCTGGAACCGGTAGGAGCATGCGGGGGACCTCCATGCTTGTTTCCCCAAGTGACATCAGTGTTAGGAAGGTCCTCATGGTGGTAGAACCGAATAGGGGTAGGGCCACCGTGCTGGGAACTGGTGAAGTGAAGCGGGGCCCCATTAATTTGATTGCAGGGGTGAGGAGGGCCTTCACCAGCTTCTACGAGGACACGAGGAGGGTCCCCACATTAGACAGAGACCGTATGTGCGATGTCCCCATACCAACAGTTTGTGGTAGAAGGAACGACTCCATGGCCAGTGTAGTCTGAACGAGAGAGAAATATGTACTGAGCATCCCCACCATAGAGAGGACCCAAATTTGGATTGAAGGCGGCATAGGGAGGACCTCTATGTCAAGCCTCGAAGCGGGGAAGACCTGAATTATCCATGGCTACGGTATGGGGAGGACCTTCGTACTAGGTGGCATCACTGAGGGTTAGTCTGTGGCGACCACTATCTATGTTGGCGACCAAGAGAGTCGAACAATCCTACTTGTGGGACGATTTGGGCTTTAATCCAGGTCGGGGATATGAAATTACCTGCTCAGCATACAGATGCAGTTGGTGATATGCTTCAGCGGTGGCTCGGGCCACAGTAGTCACTAATGTTGACTCCCCTTGGCGATTTTCCTCTTCCTCATGTGCCCGACCTAGGCGTCAGGTTAGATGGACCCGAGCTGGGGGTGCACGTACATAACATGCCTACTCTTAGTCCAGTAAAACTAGGTGGTGGCACAGACGTGACGTAGTGGGAGCCGTTGCTGGGATCCCCTGGAAATGGATCCAGGCTGGGCTGACCCAGATATCCCCTACCTCATCGATGTAGGGTTGTGAGTCATCGATACATTCTGAAGAGAGGAACACAAAACTTTTATGTGATGGAGTGAGAAGTAGTAGATCCCTATGCAGACCTTGTGGGTGGCGTTGACGACAACGTGCAGATGCCTCTAAATCCATTTTTTCCATATCTGGGGTCGGTATAAAACCCTCCTCCTAATATCAGCATAAAAGGTCATTGATCACCCTTTGTTGGATAAAATTTGAGGGAGAGATGGTGCATGGGCTCCTAGATGTCGTGGTAGTTAAGAACATCACAATGGAGTTGTAACCATGCAGGACTATCATGCTCGTACTTCCGATGCCCCTACATCGGTGGGCAGGTGGTGACCGAGTTCCGGGTGCAGAAACATAGTTTTTCAAATATGGGAGATTAACACATCAATGTTGAAAGGAAAAAGGGACTACAAAACTAGTTACCCAATTCCATTCCGTCTTCCATGGATGGTAAGATGGATCCACGCTTACAACATCACAGACTGGGACAACCAACGTTCTACTTCCCTAACATCTAGTGAGTTTCACACAATGCCGACAATTTGCTTGGCGGGAACGAGTGCCGGATATATGGATCTGGTGGTAGGCTAGTCCACTAATTTCTCGAGTTCTAATAATATCCATATTGAAGAGAACATATTAATGTCAGGATCACCATTTATGTTTTTGATTCTTTCGTTGGGGTGTGTGCATCTGTCTGGTTGGAGGACGGCAGTTTTGTTGGTTTCCCCACATTCCCGCTTTCCAATGGCTGGTGGCATCCATTCCTCGTTCATGGAAATTTTCTCCATAATAAAAATGAGTTGATGGGATGTCTTTACATCCTCTTGGGGATTCCTCCTCATAACACGTCACCTAGTTCGGGTCACCCTTATAGATTTAAGACATTTTTTGTGAAACTCTTCGTAGTGTCATATCATCATGGAAGCTAGTTAATTACACTGCTTCTGTCGGAACATTCCAAAGGGTTTGGTCAGGGAGGCGACCTTTGTACATGGGAGTAGTCTTGTTGGACAACATTTGAATGTCTGGATGCTGGGAAATTGGCGCATCTGTGATTATTCCTCTTATTATAATGCTTTTTGAGGGTGCGGAAGCCCGAGGCATCCCACGTCAAACGCGGGTAATTTTTTTCCATAGGCATGGATATGATGTTTTCCTCAGCTTCCCATGTTTAACATAGGATATGCCGCGATTTTAACATCTAGCAGAGACTGATCAGACTGATCAGAAAATAGATTAGAGTAGATAAGAGGGGTGAAATCCCTGGAGGGAACACTGATGTTGGGTCCAACATTTGGTTACCTTCCTGATTGATGTTAATGGGAATGGGGAATGAGGTGGCCTGATCCCACCAGGACTTCGCAGCCTGTGTAAGAATCAGGATGGATGATGGAGTGTTTAATTATGTAGGTTGAGAATGAGATGGAATCGGCCCGAGGATGACAATGATGTTGGGCTTGAGTCTCGAAGAGACCTCCAACGTATCCCCATTGTAGGGAACCAATGTGCACGTAGTTCGTTCTAATGAAGACTTACCATTGATTGGGGATTTCAATGGCATACCGCATGATGGTGGATCACAATGGCTTACTTCAGGATGGGGTCATGATGGCTTACCACTATACAGGGTTGAATCTCTGGGAGGCTTCATAAGTACCTTATCTAGGAGACAAAGATCAAACCCACATAGTTCTTGTGGGAAGGGGGTTGGTGAACCAACTTGGAGGAGAACCGGGGGTCCAATGTTTATTGGGATTGAACCTCAGTGAGGTGTCCTATGTTACTTTCCTTAGAAAGGATCAATTTCCATGAAGTTCAGGTGGGTGAAATGGATTACCGCTGACTGGAGGAACAACGTCTTACCACTGATTGTGGTCCATAGTTTAACGTCATGTAGGAAGGGTGTGAACCAACATGAAGGAGGACATGAGTCCCAGATTTATGGTGGTCTTTAACCACTTTTAGGATTCCAATGTAGCCTATCTTGGTATGGATCAAAGACCAGGTAGTTTGAAATGGTGTGGGTGATTTGACGTGAAGGGGGTCAGAGCGACCCAGTGTTGGGCATGAACCTCGGGGAGGCATCCTATATACCTCACGTTGTAAAGTATTAAAGACCACATAGTTCATGTTGGGTTTTAGCACATAAACTCTAGGATTCCAGGAGAAGATGTCAGGGTCAATGTTAATCTAAGAACACGTGATTCATGCTCGGTGTGAGAAGCATGAGAAAAAAAAAGACCTGATGATTACATCGCGAAAGGTGAATCTGTTGGAAGTGGAGTGGGACTAACATGTATGTAGTGGCCCAAAGAGGAAACATGGGATTACATGTGGTTAGTATCCTAGGGTGATGGAGATTGGGGATTACTCAAGGGTGGAGGCCTGGGTGATGGGAAAGCCCAACGGGAGAGGGACTTGGAACCTATGAAGAGAGGATGATCAAGGGTGCTGCCTCCTATAGAAAAGGCTTGGGGAATACATCATGGTGGTTTCCCTTTCCCTGTGGATAGACACCACCCCGATAAAGATGATGTAATTATATGTGAGGAATGACCTGACTCCCATGGAGACCAGTGGGCATAAAGATTCTACAAGACAGCGTACCCCGCATATGAGGCATAGGGTGAGGTCACAGTTTAATGTTATATGTTGAGTACGATATCGCTTGGTAGTTTAACATCTAGAAGCTCTGATGAGGTGGGTGCGATCCGCACCCCTAGGACATACATAACCAATACCCGCCCTCCCTTGGGGGAAGGAAGGCATCAGTAATGTCGTGGTGAGGGGGTGTTATGGAGCGATCCATCAGGGGGTCCACGTTAGCATGGCTCTGAGAAAAATCAATAGCCATTAGCATGCCTATATGAATAAGGAAGATGCAATGAAATGCAATGGAAATCATCGCCCTAGGTATTTTGAAATTTATGAATGAAAACCTGAGGGGCCATATAGGAAAAGGGCACATGACGTAGGTGTGTCGCACATAAGAGAGGCCCGAACAAGGTGCGTCAAAGTGAGGGCAGCACATGGACCGTTCACAAGAGAGTCGGCTGGGGAAAGAGAGGAGGTCTGCATGAAAGATACAAGGTTTACGCACAAGAAGAAGAGGTTGCACGCAAGATGTAGAGTTGGCGCATAAGTGGGAGGGGTTGTGTGCAAGTTAGACGGTTTTCACGCTAGTTGGACTGGTGCCACGAAAGATCGGGGGGTTTGAACGTTGGTTCAATGGGTTGTGCTCAAGAGCGCCTAATGTAGAAGGAACATGGGAACAAGATGGGAACCCTTTCATGCAAATAATTTTGGGAAGAAATGAAATTCATGTGGATCATAGGGTCCCTATGAAGGCTCTCCTTGGGGATGCAGAAGTTTGGGTTTTCGCATAGTATAAGCATCACTTCTTCTTCATTTACAATACTGAAAGGGTGGGGATTTGGTTCCTTTTTTAGCCAGAGTCCTCGGAGTGGGGTTAAATAGACTGGTAAGAAAAATCTGGGCGGTTTTCACCTAGTGCGCGTAGAGGGGGTCGGTTGCATAAACACCCGTCAGACGTCGCCTTGTTCGTGGGAACAGGGTCGGGCACACAAACGCCTGTTTGACATTTCCTTCAGTGTGGAAACGGGGCCATTCATGACTAGTTGTGGAGGACAGGGCATTGGGCCTAGAAGGGGAGGCCATCATGCAAGGGTTTGCGCGCCAGAAGTCCTCTTCCACATGTCTCCCTAATCTTGTGTTCACCAACCTCCTGGGAACCAGAAACTCTTCTTTTTTATCCTGGATTCATTCGTTGCTCTTTTATACACCCGATGTTGCCCTTATGAAATTTCAGCATCAACATTGATCAAAATCAGTCACAAAGCGTAATTACTACCTTCTGACTTGGAAAAACCAAACAAAAAAATATAAACAATAAATCCTTCCAATTTACAATAGGATTACCAACCTGGTCATACAGAGAATGATACATTTTCTCAAAATCCAGATTTACCATAAGGACTGAACAATGTATGTCCCAAAGAACCATAACAAAAAAATTCAATGGATAGAGAATCATCCATGAAATAACACCGAGTGATTATCCATGATTACTACACTAAAACATGCATTCCATATGGAATGGACGTATTGATCTAGAAAAAAATTACAGCTTCCAAAAAAATTGTTGAAGATAAAAATATACAAAAAAAATTGTAAAATACTCCACATTCTCATATACACACACACTAAAAATAAAATGATATTTCCAATAAATACCATATTAAGAGATCCAAAACTCACAGAACACATCATCGTTCTATTCCATGAACATAGTTGATGTGTCTATCATAACGAAAAACATCAAAATTAACTCATCATGCCGAAAATGAAATCTATATTTTGTATTCAGAATATACTGACCATCCACTTTCATTTGATGATATCCAAAAATTAATTAATAGTGAAGAATATTATAGATTGATAAAGTTGATCGAATCAATCATAAATATACATAATATAACATTGGTTATTCACTATCACATAATTAATGGGATGGTAATTGATAAAAAATTCATTATAATAAATAATTTCAAACTGAACTTGTATGAACGTGTTTTCACAACACATGGATATCGAACAGAATTCATAGTTAATACAATTCAAAATGTTTCATTTTATATAAGGAAATTGATATATAAGGGAAAAAAACTTTCAGATCTATCCCAAAACTCCAACTCTTGATGATGGGGTATCATCACATACTATTCTGGATGGTTTTAGAATAATCTAAACAAATACTTGAAAACACCACTATCTAATATTCTACTAGACTCAACATTAACATATACATCAATGAAATCAAGAACTTAATACACCTATGACCAATCCATGGGTATCAATCGCACAAATACAAAAATTATTCTCCATTCATGTCCTATAATATTATTAAACTCATAATGAAATATTTGATATCCTTTATAGAATAAAACAAATCAACTTAAATGGAGATATACCTTGGGTGATTCAATAATCACAGGGGATCAGTTCATAGTAGTTCTTATAATAACCCTAAAATTCACATAATAAAATAATTAATTAATAAAAATTATAGTTTTTTTATTTTATAATAGAATCATATTAATGGAATATTACATTTCAAATGTTATTAGGAATTGATGTTCAGTATAATAAAAAGAAATAATATAGGTAGATAAATGAAAAATAATAGTGCATCCATTGAAGTAAACTCCATAGGATTTCTCCAATTAGGACCACTCCTTCAATGAAAAAAGTAAAAGTAAATAATAAATATTGCAATATGCTCTAAATTATTACGGGATGTTTAGAAAAATTATAAATGAAGTAGAAAATGATGAATAATGAGAGTCGTTCAGTATATATATAGTGATTAATAGAAAATGTAACTATTAGGAGCTGACCATCAACTCACCATTGATCTATAGTATCATTTCAAAATATGACTATTGGACATTAGGACCATTAAAATTACATTATGTAATGAGTAATGATGAATTATTATTGAAAGAAAATGTAGAAAATATGGCCTCATGAAATAAAAGTTGTTATTTTCAATCGCATCTATTAGAACATGGGTGGGAGGTTGTGTTACAAGGGATCTGCCTTATCCTAGTCCAACTAGAGGAACAAAAAGTAAGGTTGACATCAAATAGAATGTGGGGTATCATCAAGTTTTTGGAGATCTCAATTTGTTCAATTGTAGATAATCCACCCCAAGAAATGACCACCATTATACACCATACTCTCATAGTGTATGTCGGTGAAATAAGGGATTATGAATCTTGAACTTAGTGTTATAAGGTGTAATTTTTTTTGATATTAAATTGTGGTCTCTCTAATATCATTTTTATAATTATTTTATGTACACATACACAAATATATATATATATAATAAATATGATAAATAAATGATTGGATATAATTATAATATAATTATATTTTAAAAAATATATAACTTCAATTATGACATTAAATAAAATTTATTTTTAAGAAAATTTATTATAAAATCCTATTTCATAATATAAATGATAATATAATTTTATAATATTCAAGGTAATTTATATATGGGTAAGAAATATGATTATTTTAAAAGAAATTATATTTTAATATATATAAGGATATTTATTTAAATTTTAAAATTATAACTTTTGGAAAATTAATTTGATAAAACAAATATTAAATTTCAAATATACACGTTGAAATTAGGTTACCTTTAGTTTTTTTTGAAATTTATTATGAAACGTTATTTTATGACAATTTATTAATTCTTATATAATTAATAATTAATTAGTAAATAATAAAATTTAATATATTAAAAAATAATTTATTTTATTAATATATTCTATTTTACGAAAATTAAAATAATTTACTAATCTCGAAACAATGTCAGAAAACATAAATTGGAAAATTGAGCTTTTAAAAAAAATAATTTTTTGGAAAAAATATTTTTACATTCAAAAAGTAATATAAAATATTTAATATATATATTTAAACTAAAATATTTCAAAAATAATCTTATTAATGTCATTAAACATGATCCAAAACAACGTGTAATCCAACGAAATTTTTTTTCCACACCTTATATTTTCAATGCCTATATTTAAAAATTAGAATCCAATCATCCTACAATTCATATAAACAAACTAATTTCTACACCATTTCATCCAATCCAAATGAATTGTGCATAATTATCCAATAATTTTACCTCCATAGAAACATTATAATGAATTTTTTATAGTTACAAGGAAAAATCCACAAGCTTTAAAATTCTATCTTTCACAGTAAGTAATTCCCTTCCTCTCTATTTTTATGAAAGTACTTAATTTATAATTATTCACTAAATTTAAAATTTATTATTTTGTCATGTATTTATTTTCCATTAATTACATAGAATTATTTTTCTATTAATGATATACTCCAATTATCTCTCATTAATCCCATTCCATAAACTAATTTATATACCTATTATGGTATGAAATTCATTCTTTGATTTTCAATGATCCCTTTTTTATTTTGAATACCTAACCCTTTTTTCATTCAATTTTGTTCATATAAATTTAATTATACATCATATATGGGATATTTCGATGTATTAATCGCACATTTCTTTCTAAGGGGTTAATTTTTTTAAACATTCATGTCAATAGACACTTATTTACACAATTATTTTGTTGGATATATGTTCTTTATCATCCATGGGTTACTAGTGAAATGTTATATGATGATATATCTTTCATGCATTAATTATGAAATATAAATAGTGCACCATGATAATTCATTAATACATAGGGTAAATAATTCATCTGTATATATGTCATGTTTTACAATGACTTGGTGAATAACAGAGGTAATATGTTTTATGACACCTTGGTATCGATACTTGGTGATATGATTATGAATGTATTTTTAATATTATATCTATATTTCTATGTTATATAATACATAATTATGATTATGATTCTAGGTTATTCCTCAAGTTTTATCCCTCATAATTGACCATGTTTAATTTACTAGTTTACCCCTTACTAGGTTTTATGAAAACCCTTTTCTATTAATGTATTTCATCAAGAAATCTTATAATGTGAGGTTATATTGGTTGAACTAACATAACAGTATTTCCAGCGGATTAAATTAAGATTACATTTAAATTTTCCTTATTTCCATCATGTATTATTTACCATGTTTGCAAGACACTAAACCACAAATGGATCTTCAATGTTAATATGGTAATGTTTTTTAAGTAATTATATTTAGAAAATTAAAGGTTAAATATGAGTGTCACTAAATTTTCTATAACATTTCGGGTTTGGTTATTGTTTAAAATTATAAAAAAAAATTATTAAGGAACCTAGGGATAACTCTAAATATAGGAAAACTGATACAATTTTTTATATTGTAATTTGAGTCATATACAATTAATGAATCCCATGTTTGGATATTAAATTGTATGTTTCTCTAAAATTGATGTACCTAGGGGTAATATACTCAAAAGGGTTTATTGTTTATTAACTTGGCCGGTACCTGGTCCATAAAAATGATGCATTGATATAAAACAACATTGAAACTCATAGGGGATATTATTTGTTTAATGAAATTATTTTTAAAAGTATTTATAAAGTATATATATGAATTCCCCTATTAACATTGTAAATTAAAATCTCAATACAAACATAGATGTCATTCAAATACATGAATTAAGAACAATACTATGTATGGATTGGTGGGAAATGTATAATTCCAAGATCAAATATAAATTAATGAAATTACATCTATACTGATTGGATAACCTTTAAGGATATTAAAATGATATATATCACATCCCATGTTTTTTCCCGAACCACCTCCTATTGTATTATTTATATAAATGATTATTGAATAAGGGGACGGAAGGGAAATTGTATAAATCTGATATATACTCATTTTTCATGATTACATTGATGTATTTTCAAAAGGGTTTCCATGAAATACTATGTAACTAGTTGTAGGGTTATCAATTTAACTTATGAATGGATCTATGAATATATAAATGACCCCATATAATATGGAAAATATGGAGTTATTTTAGTTATGATGTCACTTCCCGATCTTTTGTGGAAGGTTTTTATTCAAATAAGAGTATCTCCTCTGGGAGAACCCATTATCTATGTAGAGAATATGGGATTAGCATGGATACTGTGAATTGGTTAATGATGACACAATTTGATAATATAGAATAAATAAATACACTCTTCTAAGTATTGATGATCTGTTTGACCATCTTTGTGGGGAATAATTATTCTCCATGATTAACCTATAATTGCAGAATATTTAGATGAGGGTAAAGAAAAATGATATCCACAATAATACCTACCAAAAAACATAAAGACATTATGATTTTAATATTATATCCATTGGCTTGACTAATTCAGCTACTATATTTATGGATCTTATAAATACAGTCTTTTGGGAAAATATTAACAAAATTTTGGTGGTCATTATTGATTAAGCTGTGATTTATTCCTAATTGGTTATTGATTATGAGGATCATCTAAGGTTCATATTTGAAACATAGAGGAATGATAAAATTTATATTAAATTGAGAAAATGTATATTCTAGTTACAAATAGTCACATTCTTGGAGACATTGTAACTAGTAAATAAATATTGTTTTACCTAGTAATGATAATTTCTGTAGTGGAGTGTTCTATGCCTATAATGAAATCTAATATTTATAGTTTCATTTGTTTACTATGATATTAAAGAGGGTATTTGAGTACCATTTAATGTTTTTCATATCCACTAACAATGTCAAATATAAAGAGGCATATGTTTATTTGGAAAAAGGAAAGTGAAAAATGTTTCCAAGAACTGAAGAAGAGCCTGGAGAGTGATCAAATGTAAACATTAACCTCTAATGGGGAAGTGATTATTATTTATAGTGATCAATAATCAAATTATATAGTTGGAATGTTTTATGAACTATAATTTTTCAATCAAATATAACAACAGAATAGAAAATAATGGCATTCATGTATAGGGTATGAAAGACCCAAGAGGTATTCTGATGATAAGAATTTGTTAAACCCATTGATCAGGGACCATGTAATGATGTATATTGATGTCATAAGCAAAGTAAAATAATTAGTCATACACCAAATGATTTCCATTCCTTCATTACTAGATAATATCAATAAATAAATAATAAATGATCTTATGTTACAATAGATGAAATAAGATTTGAAAAATTGGAAGTGTAATGGGTTTAATGTTGATTAATGTAAAGACCTGGAAATTTCAAGGAAAATTTTTTTTCATTTTTTTTTGGGATTTTACAAGAATGCAGTTTCTAACGGAACCATATTCTGAGGCTTGGTGAGCCCGGAATAATTTTCCAAATGTTATCTTGGGTACGTTCAGTGAACAAACGAGCGGGTTTTTCTAACTTTTGATCCAGTGCTCGGAATTAAAATATGAGGGCACCGATGAAACCGTCGCGCCGGTAATTTCTTAGGAACACCTTTTCCAAAGTTGCGTTTGCTCGGGTGAGGTTTTTAAAATCTTAGGTTAAGTAAAGAATAAAATAAAATGGTTCAACAAATTTTATTTTTTTTCAAACTAGTTTAACCTAATCTATGTGGTTGGAGTGGGACCCACTGAAGTTCTAAACTTCCCTTGAGAGGATTTAAAGAGAGGTGGGGCCCACACAATCCCCACCCCTTCAAATTCCCTAACCCCCGATAACTCTTTCCCTTAAAACCCCCCTTGTATTAAATGATGTGACTTCCTTTGACATTAAATCATGACAATGCTTATTTTAATTTTAGAGTTATGCATTTGAATTTTAAAAATTTAAATGCATGGAATGTTATAATAAAATAAGCATAACACTTATTTTATTTTGGGGTTTGTTTTGTTGTGTTGAGTTTTTGAGAGAGGGAGCAATCTTTCCTCCGAAGAAGTCCATCATCCATGTTGAAGAACGCGAAGAACGCCACTCTATGATGAAGAAAACCGAAACCAAAGAAAGACAACATGCCTTTATACTCCTCTCTGTTGCCTGTGTGAGACGCCGCTCCACCTCGGACGATCTTCGTCAAGCGTGTACGAAACATCACCCCGCGAAGCCGCTTTCCATGACGCTCTTCGAACATCATCTCGTTATCATGGTAGGGGTTATTTTATTTTGTTCATGAGTTATCCTTTGTCGTTCTTCGTCTATATTTTTGGGCCGCTTGATATCAACTTATCAGGAGGAGGTCAGACCGCACGAACATGACCGACTCTCCTCCCCCTTTTGTTGTTGTGTTGTTGCGGTTCAAAAGAAGGCAGCACGGTGCAACGACACCATGCGGGATCATGGAGAAATGATACGAAGAATCGTGGCGTCGTCGCGTCGCACCGTGGAGGCCGAACAAAGCTGTGACACCATTGCACCGCGCCGGAAAACCATAAAGAGGCCGCGGTTTGTTTATTCAACGTGCAGATCAACGGGCGATGACGGAACGGGCTGTAGGGGCGTTTTGAAGACTTCTTAGTGATGTTCAGGTCCCAGGAGGACCGCTTGCGAAGGCCGCAGGTAAAACGGACCACCGGAGCGCGTCCGGTGGTCCGAGGAAGATCCAGCTGGTGCGCCGCGCCGACCGTCGGAGGCAGCGGCCGGCACCGGCCGGCCGTCAGGTGGCGGCGGCACCCGGCGCGCCGCCAGGAGGGTTCGCGGCGGCAGGCGGCGGTCCCGCGGCCGTGTGGGACTAGGGGAGACTGGGGGTCGTAACCCCTCGGTGGTAAAAGAGAGCATCCCCCACGTGGGGGGGGGGGGGCTTCAATCAGGGGGGCAGCGCGCCCCCCCTTCTCCGCGAGAGCTCGGCCGAGCCGAGCTATCCGGCCAGGCGGGATGTGCCCGCCCAGGCCAGGTCAGGCCATGCCAGCCGGGCCCGGCCGTGCCCTGGGGGGCCGGACCCGGAACCGGGTCGGGTGGACCCGGTTCGGGCCGATCCAGGGGGTCTCGAGCCATGTCGGTCCGGGCCTATTCCCCCTATTCTCGGAAAGTTTTCATTCAAACGCCCATAACATGGGCTACGAACATCCGATCGATTCACCGTCAGTTGCAATGCGATCCTTGGATCGAGACGGTCATTTCGGTATATTACACTCAAGTTTGTGGAGAACTTTGTGTATGTCCGGTTTGGTTCGAACCCGAAACCAACTGGGCCCTCGGAGCGGAAACGCTTATAACATGAGCTCCAGACATCCGATTGACTTGCCGTCGACATTTTTCGATTCCTTTTGATGGGAATAAACTTTTGTAATACTTCACCGGAGGTTTGGATGCAGTTTGAGTAAGGCTGGGTTGGATTGAACCCAAAATCCAACCGGGCCCCCGGAACGGAAAAGCTGATAACTTCCAGATCGGACGTCCATTTGACGAACCGTCAGTGGAATTGGTGATCAAGTTGAGAAACGGTACCTATGAGTATACCATTTGAGAGTTTGGGGTACAGTTGAGATGCGGTTGGGTTGGTTCGTACACGAAACTAACCGGGCCCCTAGGACGAAAAGGGTAATAACTCACAGACTGGATGTCTGATTGACGTGCCATCTGTTGCTTTGAGACCCCTATGATGTGGTGGTCCTTTGTGATACTTCTTTGTGGGACTTTTTGATACATGGAGTATCGACCAGTAGCTCGTGGAGAGAACCCTCCCAGTAGCGAGCTAGTAGATTGTAGACACCTAGTAGCTGGCTGAGATTTGAAGACCGCTGATCGATCGTCTCGGAGTGATTCGGATAGCCCAGTGGGTTGCGCTTGGTTGTAGCAGCAGACCCACGGCGGAGGTGCACTTGGTTGTAGCGGCAGACCCGCGATACTCGACAGAAGGAGTACCTCTGTAGGCTATGAGGGGGTGTGCTTGGTTGTAGTGGAAGACCCCTGGTGGGATGCACATGGTTACAGCGGAAGGCCCACAGTACTCTACAGGTGGAGTACTTCAGCAGTCCAAGGTTAGTGGGGCGCGCTTGGTTGTAGTGGCAGGCCCACTGTACTCAACAGAGGTGGAGTTCTCCAGCAGCCGTGGTTTCGTCATCATGAATAAAATCCTGGTTTGAGCTGAGTCTATGACCTTTGTGTTACCTCATGATTGAGATTGCTCACTTGATAACTTAGGTATATGTATGGGCATATACTTGGGTAGTGGTTATCAGTTGATTTCATAACCTTGTGATTCCTCTTGATTGAGATGGGTTACTTGATAACATAGGTATAAGTATGGGCTTATACCTAAGTAAGGGTAATCTGTTGAGATTCTGCTTTGTGGTTATCCTTGTTGGATTTAGAGAGACGTTGAGGGTCTCAGGGTCTCTACTGAGTATCATATACTCAACCATACACAGGCTATGCCTGCACCTCGTTGTGTTGGTTACAGACGATGGGCAGCGCTGACAGAGGCCGAGTGTTCGAGGACTGGATGGTACCCGGAGGTGGATCTCATGATGAGTCAGTATCCGGAGGTGGAAATCACAATGTGATGGTACTCAGAGGAGGTTGACGGGTGAGAGTGTTATGGAGGCTATCTCTACCTACCCTTCAGGTAGGATCCATGGTGGACGATCCAGGAGCTGCGCTATCTGTACCTACCCTTTAGGTTGGATCCGAGGTGGATGACCTAGGAGCTTCTTCTATTATTTCTATTGTTTGTCTTTTCGGTAGTACTTTCATTCAGCTGCAGTTGTAATTTCAGTTGGGTTTGTAGTATTGCTCACTTACTTTTCAGAACATTCTTTTTTACTTAGTGTATTACTTCTTCTTGTACTCTGTGGTGATTTGTTTACTTTTATAAAGGAAATGCCTTCCCAGTTATCGGGATTTACGCCTTTGGTGATAGTCGCCAACCCCTGGCCTATGGAAGGCATGCTTGTGGTAGTCATGAAATGGGCCCCGAGGATGATTCGTGACAAATTGGTATCAAAGGGGTCGGTTCTACCGAAGAACTCATAACTCTGATCTTTCATTTCTATAACGCAATAGTGTTAAGGGTACCGAGTGTGGTCTTCAGTTAAGGGAGTCTAGTGTTGGTGCGGCGACCGACGTATCCATACACCAGGACTCTGACAACTGATTTCCAACATTGTGCACAAAAATGCTGATTGCGTGTGTATTTCCAAAAGTATTAAAAGTCAGTTCAGACAAGGTCATCTCATCAGGTTTAAATCGTTTGACCATGTCATGTTTCTTTCTTTCAGGATGCCTCCATGCAGACGACCAACTAGAGCCCCAAGAGTTGTACGTACTGACAGCCCGCCAAGCGACGTGGCCTTAGTACAGGTCCCTATCCCAGCTGAGGCACCAACGGAGGCACCAGAGGTACTACCACATGTTGGGCCACCGATTCCACCATCCCCAGAAGCAGAGAGTGCACGTCACTTGAGCACAATGCATGAGTTACAGAGCCAGAGGCCACCTTGGTTCAGGCGAGAGATGGACCCGCAGGCGGCTGAGGATTGGCTGGAGGCTGTGGTGAGAGTCTTCAGGCTAGTAGGGATGCCAACAAACTTCATGGTGATCCTTGCTGCCATCCTCCTTCAGGAAGTAGTAGGCATATGGTGGAGCCTGATGCTCCAGATGCATGACGAGGCGACACTTCTGTGGGCAGACTAAAAGAGCCTGTTTCGGGAAGAGTTTGTCCCAGCTGCCCTTCGAGCAGTGCCTATACAGGACCTACTGTGTCTACATAAGGGTAGCATGAGTGTAGCTCAGTACTCAGCGAGGTTAACATACATCTCGTGCTACTCTACAGATATGGTATGAGACGCGTTCTTCAAGGCCCGAACCTTCGAGCAGGGGCTCAGGCAAGAGATTAGAGCTTCTGTTGTTTCTCATAGCATCCCGACACAGACATGGGTGTTTGATTGAGCCCTCTTAGTGGAGAGATTCCTTGCTGAGCAGTCTTCAGCAACAGGACCCACCACTTTCCAGCATGCGGCAGAGTCTTCTGCAGCGAGTAGTAGGAATATGACGCAGAGGTCCAAGAGGACCATACCTACAGGTGGTCTACTGCATGACACAGGATCGTGTGTACGAGGCACCCGGGGTGGAGAGCGACTTACCATGAGAAGACAGTGTTACTCCTACTGAGGGGTTGGACATATGGCTCGTGACTGTCTTACCCGCCATAAAGATGATCAGCAGATAAACGAAGGACCTCCCAGGCAGAGGCAGAGGTTCGATCGAGGCGGACCGTAAGGAGCAGGAGACCGTGGTAGGGGAGCTGTCCGTGCAACTGGAGGTGGACAACGCTTCGAGGTGTTTCCACCACCACCACTAGGAGGTCAACCCTGACCACAGGGAACAGGTGGACAGGGGAGAGCTCAGCTTCAGGCAGCAGAGGCCGACGATCATGGAGCTCCGGCAGTAGATGGACAGGAGAGGGACTAGCTCCAGACCTGGAGACTTTTTTTCATGTTGCTTCTAGATTTGTGGATGTTTTTTTGTAGATGCTTTTTGTCTTTTTACATTGTGCTATAGTAATAAAATACACCTTTCTTTGTGTCATTTACTTTCATGTCCTCTCATTTTATTGTTACTAAGAGTTTTCGGTTTAAAAACCATTTACTTGACCCTTATTTCTGAGATACCTACTGGAGGAGACACAGTGACCACACACTGATGCCGACAGTGTGACTCAACCCTTGGATGCGAGAGTAATGGTTGGATATCTTGGTAGTAGCGTCGAGGCCTTACGACGTTATCCTTGGTATGGATTTGTATCATCCATGTCGGGATTGACTGTATTAGGAAAATAATGTGGTTCATCCTGGGGATGAGACCAGATTTCTCATATCGACAAAGATGAAATCTTTGCAACTCTTGTAGCACCAGAGAAGGTCTAGGTCATCCAATAGCAGATGAGGACAGCTCAGAGCCAACAAAATCCGTGTGCTGATAGGAGGCGAAGATCACTAGAGTACGAGGATGGTGACCCTATTTTCATACGGTTCTCACCTCGACATGGTTTACGGGGATTTGGATGGGGCGGCAAGTTGTCTTTGTGCTTCATCGGACCATTCCAAGTTCTCAACATGATAGGTGAGGTGGATTATCTCCTAGCTCTACCACCTCAGTTGCATTGGGTGCATGACATCTTCCACATATCTCAGCTGATGAGATACGTGCATGACCCAACGCATGTCAGCGACGTGGGGGGTTGGGATTTGGAAATGGGGTGTCTTTTGAAAGGTTCTAGTAGAGGTTGAGGATCGACAGGAGTGGGCCCTATGAGGACGGTCGATTCCTCTTGTGCGCTTTCGTTGGCAGCACAGGAACCTCCAAGTGAGCACATGGGAGCGGAAGGCTCAGATGCATGCTCAGTACCATTTTTGTATCCCTAGTTTGTGTCAAAGCTTTACGAGGACGTAAAGCCCTGAGGTGGGACTAATGTAAAGACCCTTAAATTTCAAGGAAATTATTATTCATATTTTCTTTGGGATTTTACAAGAACACGGTTTCTAAAGGCACCTGATTCCGAGGCCCGGTGAGCCCGGAATAATTTTCCAATGTTTAGCTCGGGTACGTTCAGTGAACGAACGAGCGGGTTTTTATAACTATTGATCCAGTGCTCGGAATTGAAATCTGAGGGAACTGATGAAACCACAGTGCCGATAATTACATAGGAACACCTTTTCCAGAGTTGCATTTTCTCGGGTGAGGTTTTCAAAATTTTGGGTTAAGTAAGTAATAAAATAAAATGATGCAACCAATTTTATTATTTTTCAATGTAGTTTATCCTAAGATAAGTGGTTGGAGTAGGACCCACTGAAGTTCTAAACTTCCCTTAGAGGATTTAAAGTGAGGTGGGGCCCACATGAACCCAACCCCTTCAAATTCCCTAACCCCCATAACTCTTTCCCTTAAACCCCCCTTGTATTAAATGATGCGACTTCCTTTCACATTAAATCATGACAATGCTTATTTTAATTTGAGGGTTATACATTTGAATTTTAAAAATTTAAATGCATGGCATGTTATAATAAAATATGCATAACACTTATTTTATTTTGGGGGTTGTTTTGTTGTGTTGGTTTTTTTAGAGATGGAGCAATATTTCCTCTCAAGAAGTCCATCTTCCACATTGAAAATTGCGAAGAATGCCACTCTTCGATGAAGAACGCCGACACCAAAAAAAGAAAACATGCCTTTTTACTCCACTCCGCAGATGGTTTGAGACGCTGCTCCAACAAGGACGATCTCCGTCAAGTGTGTATGAAACCTCACCCTGCGACGCCGCTTTCCGGGACTCTCTTCGAACATCATCTCGTTATCAAGGCTGGGGTTATTTTCTTTTGTTCATGAGTTATCCTTTCCCATTCTTTGACTATATTTTTGGGCTGCTTGATATCAACTTATCGGGGGGAGGTCGGACCGCACAAACAAGACTGACTCTCCTGCCCCTTTTGTTGTTGTGTTGTTGCAGTTTGAAAGAAGGCGGCGCAGTGCAACGGCACCGCGCTAGATCATGGAGAAATGCAGAGAAGAATCGTGGTGCCATCGCGTCCCACCGTGGAAGCCGAACAAAGCCACGGTGCCATCGCACCACGCCAGAAAACCACGAAGAGGCTGCGGTTTGTTTATTCAACGTGCGGATCGACGGGCGATGACGGAACGGGCCGCAGGGGCGTTTTGAAGACTTCGTAGTGATGTTTGGGTCCTAGGAGGACCGCTGGTGAAACTGCAGGCAAAACGGACCACCGGAACACGTTCGGTTGTCCGCATAAGATCCTGCCAACACGCCACGCCGGCACGGCGACACCGGCTGCCGGAGGCGGCGGCCGACACCAGCCGGCCGCCAGGGGGCGACGTCGCCCGGCACGCCGCCAGGAGGGTTCGCCGCAGATTCATCCGCGGCGGTAGGTGGTGGTACCGCGGCCGCGCGAGACTTGGGGAGACCGGGGGTCGTAACCCCCGGCAGTCAAAGGGAGTGGCCCCACGTGGGGGGGGGGGGTGCGTCAATCAGGGGGGCAGTGTGCCTTCCCTTCTTCGCGATAGCTCGGCTGAGCGGATCTGTCTGGCCATGCGGGTCATGCCCTCCCAGGCTGGGCCGGGCCGTTCCCTAGTGGGCCGGACCCGAACCCGGGTCGGGTTTCCCGGTTCGGGGCGACCCAGGGGGTCTCGGGCCGGGTCGGTCCGGGCACGAACCCCCTATTCTCAGACAGTTTACGTTCAAATACCGATAACATGGGCTACAGACCTCCGATGGACGCACCGTCAGTTGCGATGCGATCCTTGGATCGAGTTGGTCATTTTGGTATATTACACTCAAGGTTTCAGAAAACTTTGGGAAAGGTCGAGTTTGTTCGATCCTGAAACCAACTCGGCTCTCGGCGCAGAAACGCTTATAATGTGAGCTCTAGATGTCAGATTGACGTGCCATCGACTTTGTTGGATTCCTATTGATGAGACAAAACTATTGGGAAACTTCACCTGAGGATTGAATGCAGATGGAGTAAGGCCGGGTTGGATTGAACCCAAAATCCAACCGGCCCCCTGGAACAGAAAATCTGATAACTTCCAGACCGGACGTCCATTTGACGAACCGTCAGTGGAATTGGTGATCACATTGAGAAACGGTCCCTATGAGTATACCCTTTGAGAGTTCGGGGTACAATTGAGATGCGGTCGGGTTGGTTCGTACATGAAACCAACCAGGCCCCTGGGACGAAAATGCTAATAACTCACAGACAGGGCGTCCGATTGACATGCCATCTTTTGATTTTAGACCCCTATGCCGAGGCGGTCCTTTGAGATACTTCTTTGTGGGCATTTGTGATACTTGGAGTATCAACCAGCAGCTCGTGGAGCAAACCCTCCCAGTGACGAGCTAGCAGAGTGCAGAGACCTTGTAGCTGGCTGAGACTTGACCACTACTGATCGATCGTCTCGGAGTGATTCGGATAGCCCAGTGGGGTGCGCTTGGTTATAGCAGCAGACCCACGGTGGAGGTGTGCTTTGTTGTAGCGGAATACCCACGGTTCTTGACAGAAGGAGTACCTCTGTAGGCTATGAGGGGGTGCGCTTGGTTGTAGCAGCAGACCCCTGGTGGGATGCGCATGGTTGCTGCGGAAGGCCCGCAGTACTCAACAGGTGGAGTACTTCAGCAGTCCAAGGTTATTGGGGCATGCTTCGTTGTAATGGCAGGCCCAATGTACTCGACAGAGGAGGAGTTCTCCAGCAGTCGTGGTTTCAACATCATTAATAAAATCCTGGTTTGATCTGAGTCTATGAGCATTGTGTTACCTCATGATTGAGATGGGTCACTTGATAACTTAGGTATATGTATGGGCATATACCTGGGTAGTGGTTATCCGTTGATTTCATAACCTTGTGTTTCCTCCTAATTGAGATGGGTTACATGATCACTTAGGTACAAGTATGGGCTTATACCAAAGTAAGGGTTATCTGTTGAGATTCTTCTTTGTGGTTATCCATGTTGGATTTAGAGAGACCATGAGGGTCTTGGGGTCCCTACTGAGTATTATATACTCACCCCGGCACTGGCTATGCCCACATCTCGTTGTGTTGGTTGCGAATGACGGGCAGTGCTAATAGAGGCCGAGTGTTCAAGGACTGGATGGTACCTGGAGGTGGACCTCACGAAGAGTTATTATTCGGAGGTGGACTTCACGATGAGACAGTACTCGGAGGAGGTTGACGGGAGAGAGCGTTGTGGAGACTATCTGTACCTACCCTTCAGGTAGGATCCATGGTGGACGATCCAGGAGGTGCGCTATCTGTACCTACCCTTCTGGTAGGATTGAAGGTGGACGACCCAGGAGCTGCTTCTATTCTTCCAGCTATTTGTCTTTTCTATTGTACTTTAGGTCAGTTGTAGCTGTACTTTCAGTTGGGTTTGAATTCTGGCTCACATACTTTTCAACACTTTCTTTTTTACTTAGTGTATTACTTACACTTGTATTCTGTAGTGTTTTGTTTACTTTTATAAAGGAAATGCCTTCCCAGTTATCGGGATTTACGCCTTTGGTGCTAGTCGCCAGCTCTTGGCCTATGGAAGGCGGGCTTGGGGTAGTCACGGCATGGGCCCCGAGGATGGGTTGTGACAATTAATAATGAGTATTTTGGTTTAGTATAAGGAAATATATTAAAACTATTATAAAGATAAATAATGATCTAATTGATGATGTTCATGGCTCTATGTTCTTTATATATCCAGGAAGAACTAAAATGTATAGGGATATTATGATATCATTATCAGTTAGATAACAGGAAAATTGAAATTTTTTACTATACTGAAAGATATTTTGTATTACATAGACTTATGTAAAAACAAATACTACCAAATGGATTATTGCAACTACTAACTATACCTATATGGAAGTTGATCAATATTAATATGGATTTTTTACACGCCTTCCTAATAAATTCAATTTAACAATTTGACAGGGGTAATAGTTGAAAGAATAATAATTTCATCTCATTTTATTACCATAAAGTAGTATTTATAACTTGAGTATATTTATCGACTTAATATTCATGAATCATTTAGAATTATTGGGTCACAATTTATAATATTATTAAACAATGTTTATGATTTAATTCTATGATATAGATTGGGACAAAAAGGATATGAATACTAATATGAATCATAACACAAACTATCAACCTCAAATTTATGGGTAATATAATAGGACTATTAAAACAATGGATCAAATTTTGAGGGAAATATTTTTTATGTTTTAGTGGAGTTGGAAACAATATATTAACCTTGTAAAATTCACTTTTAATAATTAATTTCCCTCAATTATTCAATTTTCACCTTATGAAAACCTCCATGAGATGTTGTCTAAAACTCTATCATGTTGGGATGATGATGGATAAAGTAAGATGATACGACATTAAAATATAAAATCTACTAGGAAGGTGAAACAAGTTATCCAAATTCATATCAATGTCGCATAGAGTCTAAAAAGGGTTATGATAATAATTGAACGGTGTAATTATGGTTTCAGGTTGGGTATCATGTATTCTTAATAATATCACCATAAAAATGGGTCATCAAATTTTGTAAGAAGTTGTAATTTTGATCCAGGTAAATCATCCCATTTGATTCCCTAGTCTGTTTTGGATTAGTTTCCTATCGATTATCCATCACTATAAATTTTTCCATTGATAATGAAATTTTCCATGTGTCCCTTTTTAGAATTATATTTCAATCCCTAAACAAATACACGACATAAATGGTTGGAATTTATACTTATCATATAATACGTGGAAGAACTTATCTAAAAAATAGATGATTGATAATATGTGTTGAGGTAAAATATTACTTGGCACATGAATATATTTCACGTAAATCATAAGGTTGGAGAATAATTCTGGTAGAAAAAATAATCAATTAAAGATAAATAAAATAATTTAATTTATTTATGGTGGTAAATTTTGAAAAAAGTTTCTTCATGAGTGTAGAATTTAAGGCACAAAAAATTTCCTTAATAAAATAACTCATGTTTCATAATAAATATTTTCTTATGTTTTACAATATTAGAACATTTCATTACATTTAAATTTCATTAAATATAATTCATTAATATTTACTATAATATATTCAAATAATTTTGATAGATAAAAAATAGTATAAGGCCCACACTAATATAATCTTTGTAGGTATTAATTAAACAATTTAAATATCTCACGCTATAATAATTGTAGAAATAAATATATTATATAAGAATACTATAAAAAAATAAAGGTGAGGGTAGAGACATTATATGTGAAGTAGAAAATGATGAAGTGTGATAATTGTAATGTATATATATACTATGTAATGGGAAACATGACTTTATGTTTCTTATAGTTACTTGAGTTTTTTACAATATGAAAATACGGAAACATTACTATTATTCAATATGAAAATTGGATAACATGACTATTATGATTTATGACCATTGAAATTAGTTTATAAAATTGTAAATGATGAGGAATAGTTGATGAAGAAGGGAGAATCGATAGCCTCAACCAGTAGAATCATGCATTTTGAAGACCATTTATCAAAACATGGGTGGGAGGTAGTGTCACTTGTGTTTCCCCTTTATCAATCCCAATAAGAGTTTCAAAAATTAACGATTGAGTGAAATTGACTATGAGAGAAGTTGATGTCAATGTAGATTACCACTGTATTAACATTATTTGAGACACCCCTTGAAAGAAAACCATTACATGACATATCATTATGGAATATGCGAGTGTAATAAGGGTAGATGTATCAAGACCACAATATTATATGGTGTAATATTATTTTTGAAAATGAAATGGTGGTGTCTCCATTCCCATTTTCGTAATTATTTTATTTAACGACACATGCACAAATATAATATGAAAACATATAATTACATTTTTTTATGAAGAAAACATAAATATATTTTCCCAAAATATATAATTTCCATTAAAAATTTTAATATATGTTATTTTCCTGAAATGGAATTATAAAAAACTATAATTAAAAAATAAATGAGAATATAACTTTATAATAACCATGCATGTCTTTATAAGGTTCTGATTGTTGATTATTTAATAAAAAATTAATTTTTTAATATTTATGGATTCTTATTTAAAAGATAAAATTATATTATTTATAAATTATTTGTATAAAATAATTTTTTGGAAATCAACATAGAAAAATTCAGTAAGACTGAAATTTTGATAATTTTCTTAAAAATCATTATTTTAAAATGAATAGTAAGTTATTGTTTTATGGTTTGAGTATGTTTTGTTGATTCATAAATAGGTAATAATTATTTATTAAATAATAATAATTAATCCCCAACTAAAATCATTTTATTACACTAATATATTTTCTAAATAACTAAAAAAAATCATTATATATAAATATCATTCCAAAAATTTAAATTATGGTTTTAATGATATTATTTTCTAGGTAAATTAATTTTTATATGAAGAAAATAATATAAAATATTTAAATATAGTTCTAAATTTAACATATATATAAATATATATTAAATTTCATAATCCATGATCCAAAACAATGTGTAAACCAATGGTTTTTTTATTGTCCATAATATTTATTTCAAAGGCCTATATTTAGAAATTAATAAGTTATCCACCCACATTAACTATAAATACCCACACCTCCACACATTTTCATTCACTCCCAGGTCATTATAGAGAAATATCTCCTCAATTACAATATATATATACTTTATATAGAATTTATAAGGATTCATGGAACTCCTATAAATCATTAAGAAGCTATCGCGTTATGTTAGGGAGTCACATCCTCTCCTTTTTTATCCAAGTAATTTTTTTGTAGTTAGTCTTCTAATCATGATGTCATTATATTACTATAAATTTATGATCATTCCATTAAATTAAAAATTTTGTTCTAGAAATTAGATACATTAATTATTTCTCAAGAATCATGATCACTAAACCACTTTTAATACCCATTATTCTACCGAAATTCTAACACCCTGAGATTTTTTTAAATAAATATTTTTGGAATTAATTTAATATTTTTGATATTTTTCAATTCACGAAACAATAAAAATAGTTCATTTTATATAAAATAACTATGTTTGTGTTATTTCATATGAAATGCCAAGTTAAATTTGTAGTACCCTCAACACATACTTGGCATATGTTACACACAACACTGACTTTACATACATTACACGTAAGACCAATGTTTCTATGAGACATAATTTTATTGTTATAATTATTAAAATGATATAATTTTATCCAATCAATTTAAATAAGTTATTTCAATATTAATAAATAATATTAGAATATTTTAATATAATTTTTGTATATAAATAAATCATTTTTATAATAAAAGACATAATTTTGGTTAAATAACTTATATGTTTAAAAATGCCTTTTAATCAACTGAACTACTTTTAATGTCCTTCTGTGAAAAAAAATAAATTTATATATTAGGCCTATTTAGAAATTTAATTTCATAAAATAAACATGATTATTTAGTTTTTAAATTATAAATTATGATAGGGTGATTTGTTTTGGAGTTTTCTTTGGAGAAACTTCATTTTTAGATGAATAGAGGAAAATATTGGATTGTAATTCAAAAATACCATTTCATATAAATTATTGATATGGTTAATTAATATTTTTAAATTAGTTTAAAATTATAATTAGATCATATTTTTAATAATTAATCCAATTTAGGTCATTAGAATAAATTTCATTTTGAAATTGGGTATAGAAACATTGCAAATATTTGAATGTTTTTACATCAAAAACGAAGTTGGTCATCCTGTCAATGGCGTTAATTATAAATTAATTACATCAAATGATGAGAATATAATTGGGATAAATGGACTCAATAATTTTAATCATAATAAGTTATAATTTATAATATATGAAATTTAGATTTTTCACCAAAAATATTAGTGAATGTGACTAGAATTAGTTACAACAGTTATGAGAGAAAACAGATTAATGAAGTACTAAACCATAAACTTAAGACCCATAAAATCCTAAAAACATGTCCAAAACCAATTTTCTATCTATTATTTATCCATTAACATTTCATTAGTAATGTTTTTATGTTTTTATGACTTTTATTTGTAAACATGTGGGTACACCTAACCTGTTTTCAAAAAATACAATGTGTATCCTTTTACTACCATATAAAAGAACACCACCTATCCCTCTTATTCACACTTCTAAAACCACTTAGTTTTAGAAAACATATTCCCAATAAAATTTAAAATATCCCTAAATTCATCTTAAAATCCTTCCAATTGGTATAATGCAATCTATGGAAGCATTTTGGAAAAAACAAAAGGGAGTTACCTGATTTGGAGGTAACATCTTCTCTCAAGATCCATTATTTTATCTTCATTCATATACCCGTAAAATACCTTTACTTAATTCTTTTATAAAATAATTTCATAAATTTACTTTGAATTTTTTATGATGTGGTTTTTACCTACACTTACACTCAATAATATCTAATAGGAAATAGACAAACTATTTATGTGTACGACGAACTAGCAGGTCACAAAATGAGGACTATAATTTTTCCTTACCACCTGTCACAATGAGAATTAGGATGGAAAATATATTTATATATATTATATTTTTTATTTTTTATTAATTTAAGATTCTTTAATAATTTTTGGGCACATATATTTATACATTCCATTTGGTATAAATAAGCAAATTTCGTTTGAGAAACTGTAGACTATCGCCCCCTCAAAGTGATATGATTCATTCAAACATTACATATAATGTATTAAGGATATGTTTATTTAACCAATATTATATATATTACAAAATAATTATACTTTATACATATATATATGTATTCCCTTTACATAATTATTTTCAATACTTCAATAAAATAAAACCAGAGTTCACACATACGTACGACCAACCGTCTCCATGAATGGTGTATTCCATTTAATACATATATAGATTATTATAATAAAAATATAGTGAATATTAATCATATTTTTATCATGAAATATATTTTTGAAAAAAATTATATAACTAAAAGAAATAATTATATAACAAATTAAGTCACTTTTGAAAAACCAAAGTTAATTTGACCAAAAGCATAACCTTAACATAGAATTGTTTTCAAGTGCATAATATAAAGTCATATCGAAAAATATATGGAATTAGATACAATAATATTCCAATTTAAAGTATTGATTATAAAATTAAATTAATTATAAATTATATTCTTTGGAGTACAAAGAAAGTCAAGACACAAGGTAAGATAATTTTGTCCTCACTTTTTATTTATATGTGATACCTACTTTATTCACCAGTAATTCCTTTTTTGTTGTGTTTATACTAACTATTAATGAATTATAATATTATTATAATTAAATTTATTGGTATTTACCTATCCACCTTGTGATCATTCTTTCAGGGGTTAATGTTTCGAATGTCACCAAATCTGTAATATTTTTTCATCTCAATTTTCCTTCTTTAAGACACATTCCTTGTCATGGGCCAATATTTTTATATATGATGAATATAATATATTTTAAATGATATATTTTTTTTATATTTCATTTAATTATGTTTTATTATTTTTTTAATTTCATTTTCTTAAATTTGGAGTGTGATTCAATGTTACCTAGTGATAAGATGTTTATTGAAACAATGTCATCATTTATCAAGAATTTTTAGTTTTATGCTTCCACTGATGAAATATTATGATACATATTTCAAGAAAGCTCATTAATTTTAATCTCTTATGGTTAGTTATGATATATTCATGTATTGATACTATTTTTTAAATATTTTCTACATATGATATTTTAGAATGTGTCTTTAAGAAATCTTGATATTATACTCTCTTTAATTGAATTTTTATGTTCCTTTAGAACCATGTTTTCTTAAAAGTGTTTCCAAGAATATAATACTAATATCGTATGATAATTAAAATAAATTTTTACCCTTATTGTATGCTATCAATGTCTAAAAAGGAATATTATTTCCTCTTTCCGAACAAGGCATTTTTATAACCATTTAATATGTAAAAGGAATATGTTTTTTACATCCTATAGAATGTACATATTTAGCCTATATCATTGAATTATAGGTAAATTTTAATGTTTAAAATTTAAATTTTTAATCTAATGTTTTTTAAATTAATTTTTCTGAAATTATTTTCAAAATATTTTCAATCATTCATCATAATTTTTCAATGTTTTTTAAGAAAATAGGGTTTAAATGGTTTTTGGATTCTTTTGTATGTTTTTAAAGAAAATGGTTATCAATATTTATTCATTATTATTTTATAATTTTTCATTGAAAATTGTATTCAATATTTTTTCTAGCATAATTCTTAATTTTTCATGTTTATTTTCCTAATTTTTTGAAAAAAAATGTATTATTCTTTGAAAATCATTTTCTATTTCCAAAAATATATTTTCATCATGAAATATTTTAAAGTAAATTTCAATAAATCATCCCATCTAAGATAATATATGTCTATGATAATGATTAATTTCTGGATAATTATACAAAAGATCCATTCATATTATTTATCTTAATGGTTTAGGTTTTTGTGGCATGAGGTTTATGAAAACTGATTTATATTTCACATGTTAAATTTCTACTAAACCCAATCATCTTCCAAAACTTATATGTTTATGAATCATATTCCTCTTCTATAGGTCATATTTTTATAAAGAAAATTTCTCTTCAAACAGTTATACCATGATAAATAATTCTGAAACTCGCTTCCTTCCATGGGTTATTTGAAGATGAAATGAATAATAAACCTATATGTTTTCCATATTTTATGATATTATCTTTTTTATGGTTCATGATATTATGAATGTTTTTTTATCTTGTGTCACATGTAATCATGTGTTTAATTATGTGACTGGTGGGAACAATATCTTCGTCTAATATATTGGGTAACAATGGATGACTCATGAGTATAAATGTTATGCATGAACCTGATTACTAGTTCACAATGTTATGTGGGGACCTGGTTGCATGCCCAAAAGTTTATGTGAAAACCTAATTACCGATTAAGAATGATACGAGGGTACCATATTATGTGTTTATAATTTTATGTGAGAACCTTATTACATGTTCACAATGTTATGTGTGGAACTAGTTTCATGTCCATATGTTTTTTATGGACATGATTACATATTAAGAATGTTCTGCATTAACCTGATTGCATGTTAACAACATTATGCATGGATCTGGTTGAATTTCAATATGTCTATTGGAGGGCCTAGTTTCATGTCCTTAACATAATTTGGGATCCTTTCTATACTTATACATGTTAATGATGTTATACATTGAAGTGTATACCACAATTACTTGTCTTATTCAAGTGTTATAATTTAATGGATTATTTTTCAAATTATCTTATGATTCATATGAAATAAAACAATAATATATATTACATGAGTCTTATTTTTTATCATTGATATGTAGGCTATGATATTCTAATGATATGATCATGTTCTAACTCCTTCATGTTCATGTTATTATTTTGAGATCACTTTATTTACCATTACTGATCATTCAACCTCACCCTTTCTTATGTTTCCCTTACCCATGTTATGAAGAATGGTTTTTAAATAGAATTAATAAGGGGGATATCAATTTGGTGAAAAATAAATATCATTCACTCAGTTATAAGTTTTTTATTTCATATTTCCAAGGAAAATAAAGTAATACAGTCTTTGGGAATCTATTTGTATAATGTATTAAGTATTCAACAAAAGTTATGTAACTTATATTTACATTAGGACTAAGTCATCAATGTTTGTATCAGAGAAAATATTTAGTTATCTTTTGGATTATTGGAGGATAAAACCATTGTGATATCCCTAATTATATGTCTAGAAATAAGTTTAAGGATAAAGAATAAAAGAAAAAATTTCTTCAATTTTCAGAAAGGATTGAGCGAGTGTTTTACTAGAAATAAATCCTTCTCTAGACAATAAAAGTGGATGTGGATCTGGAGTAGGTGTTCCTAGGGTTAAAAATCTAACAATATATTTTGGACATGACTCAGGGTAATATGGTATATGACGATGGTCCTTATTGCATACCAGATTTGACACTCCTAGGGGATATGCTTTGGGAATTCACAAAAGCATCATAAACAATCATTATGTATTTAAATAGTGGTTGGATATTAATAAACATGGATAAAAATAAGGTGTAAATTATTTAATAAGGTGTTATAATTTAGGCATAACATAATTTTGATTTCATTAATTTCTAGTTCCTTAATATGATAACTATTTATTCCTCTAATCCTCTAGTTTTAGATAAATGATGGAACCCGAAGAAACCATGTTAATGGTGATTGCGATATAAAATTCAATGATTTTTCTCATGAGAATCCAAATTATATGGGATATTTAATTAAAACCCACATTTATATGCTAACACAACATTCTAAACATGTGAATCATGATGATCATCCAAATGAACAAAGGAGGAAAGAATGTTCTATTGATTCTGTCATGAGGAATCAACCACCATCTTATAGTGGGTCATCTATTAAACATATTGTTGGAAACTAGATCATTACCACTGAAATTATATTATGAATTCTTCAATTTAGAAATCATGGGGAAGTTATTGTTACTATGTATCAGTTAGAAGGTGATGTAGACCAATGGTGGAATATAATCAAGAATACGAGGAAGTTATATGAAATTGAATACATGGTTTTAGATGAGTTAAAAAACTTTTTATTCAATTATTACTTTCTCATGATCTTCTCATGATGATGGGAAAATAGTTCCTTGAGATTATTCAAAATAATGATGAATATTTCTATACCAATGAGGCTACTTTAAAAAGGTTTGATAGGTAAGCTTCTGGTATTATCATCCAACCTAAAATTAAAGTTGTCAGGTTCTTTAGTGGATTAAGGGAAGGTCTCCAAAGGGTTCTGTCCATAGGAGACTATAGTAACTAAGAATATAATTTTAATTGTACTAGAAATGTTAAAATATATTATTTTTTACATATCTATCTCATGGGTTTAGCAAGGAAAGGAATATTGAGTCCAAATGAATATCTAAAAACCATGGAGGGATGAAAAATTTTCCAACTCCAATATGCTAGAACTGTGTGAAAGAGCTCTTAGGAGAGTGATATAAGGAATATGAATCATATTGAATTATAGGCTTTATGACCACCAAGAAAAATTTTATTTTATTTTTGTGAAGAATAAATTCAATGGAATGAATAGAGAGAAATATCACCAGAATGAACCACCCACACTTCAGTGTTTGAAGTGCATAGAATTTAGTTATTATATGAATAAATACCCAAATACAAAGGATAATATGGATGTTAAGACACAACCAACAATGAAGAAAAAGGACGAAATGGAATCTTATATAATCACAATGGATGAAGTAAATGAAGATAATTAGTGAATACATATTTTTTCCTCCCTTAGTTGGGAAGTTCATTTTATATTTTGTATAAATAAGTCGTATGATAATATTATTGATAATAATTTAGTGAATTTCAAAGTTATTATATTATATACATTGATATTGGATTAATAAAATCACATTTAATGTTCTATTAGTTCAATGACAGACCCATGTATCAAAGAAAAATTGTTTTGGTATAAGATAAGAGGATATATTAGGAAGATAGGGTGAATTATATTTTGGAAGGGTTATGAGGTTAACCCTTTATGTAAATTTTAAGAAAAAATTTGAATAGAGTTTATGATATTATGTTATTATGATACCACATTATGATCTATTCATATTGGATATATTGTTCTAACCACTTTGTGTTGATCGTAACTGAAGACATATGGGATGACTTATCATGACTCTCTTGATCTGTTAGTACTTTTGGAATGAAATATTCTCCTTAATATATCAGGGTGAGAAATGAAGTGGAAATATATAAAGGAATAAATAATGTTCATATTGTGCATATGAAAAGGAAAAAATAAGATAATTATTTCTTCATGTTAATTTTCATCAACTTTACAAAAAATGATCTTGAATTAAAAAATTTTATCCTTGTACATTTGTTTCAGATTAATCTGATAGTCAATTAGGTCATCATAGATTTATGGATTTGTGATCATTAATATTATAATAACTAATTTCTCCACCACCCTCCTCTAGAACATGATAGTTAGATTCCTCTTCCATGTTCAGGTTTTAACTTTCCAGCTATGTTCTCTTATGTGGAATAACAACTATGTGTTACCCAGGTTAACTGTTATGGTTCCAACATCATTTTTTGATGAATGGTTTAGTGTTCATATTTATTTTGTGGATGTGTATTAAATTAATTTTAACGTTTTAAACCATTGATTACCCATATTAATTTTGAGGTATAAATTCATTTTTTGAGGTTTAGAATGTAAAACCCTTATGTTTTGTGAAATATTATTTGTCGAAATTATTAAATCTTTTTGAAATTTTTTCTTGAACGTAATAGAAAAAATATTTTATTTTATATTAAAAAACTATGATTGCTTGATTTTATATGTAAAACATAGTTAATTGGGAAAAACATGCAACATTTCATTGGAACATGTTACACGCAACACAACCTTGGAGTAAGTTACACACATCATCTATGTTTCTACAAAAACATCATTTTGTTGTCATAATTCATAAATGAGATAAATATAAATTAGAAATTAAAACTTATTATATTATTAGTAATAATTACTTTTCTAATATTTTTTATAACTTTTCTATATAAATAAAATATATTTATAAAGAAATATATAATTTTCTGTAAAGTCCTTATATGTTTAAAAATACTATTTTCTCAAATGAACTACTTTTAATGTCCTCCATTGAATAATAATATTATTAATTATAGACACATTTAAATTGTATTGTGATAAAATAAACATCATTTTTGGATTTATAATATCAAAATTATCATAGGATTAATTTTTAAGATTTTTTATGAGAAAAGTCATTTTTTTGATGAATAGTGAAAAATACCAAATATTAATTCAAAACAGCCTTTTTATATAATTTATTAACAAGGATAAATTATATTTTAATTTGATTTAAAATATAATGTATATCATATTTTTATCAATTAATCTTATTTATGCCATTGTTTTCAATTTCACTTTGAAAACTGGTAAAAAAATAGCCAATGATTGGACGCTTTTACTTTAAAAACTTGTTGTGTCGGCCCATCAGATTGATTAATTTTAAATTAATTTCTTACAATTATATGAATATAATTTGGAAAAATGGATTTAATATTTTTTTAATATGGAAATTTTATAATTTATCAAATGGTAAATATATTTTTTAACCAAAAACAATAGTGATAGTGAATAAAATTAATTGCAATGGTTAAGAGAAATATTTGGTTACTAAGTACTAAACCATACATTTATGACCCAGAAGGACCTATAAACAAGTAAAAAAACTTTTCCTAGAAATTCATCTGAAATAAACCTTCCATTACTGATTTTTTTGTTTGAATTTTGTTTGGTAAAAACATTGGTACGCCTAAGTTGTTTTAAAAAAGGCCAGGTGCATCCTTCCCCTTCCCTATAAAAGGCGAGCAACTCCCTCTTATTGAAACATCTCAAACCACATAATATCGACTGATATATACCCAATAAACTTACCAACATCCCTAAATGACTCCTAGAAGCCTCCCTCTGGGAAGAAAACAACCCAAGGGTGCCTTATGGAACAAATTAAATGGAGTTACGCGATTAAAATGTAATGTCTTCTCTCAAGATCCTTTCGTTTATTTTATTATTCACCCCATAAACTCTCTTTGTTTAATTATTCAATAATTAAATTATCATCAATATACTATGATTTGTTTGTTCTATGGTTCATCAAAATCATACACACATCTCCATCAGATTGGTAATGAACATATTGTTTATGGGTATGGTTACCTATTTCCCAAAAAAATGATGATGGCCATTTTTTATTTCACCACCGATCATGGTTGGAATTATGATGGAAAATATGTTTATATGTAATTTATAAGAAATTTATTATTTATTTCAGCTTATTTACTCATTTTATAACACTTATCTTTATACTTTCCATTTAGTGTTATACGATAATTTCGGCTCTGAATGTGTGGACTACCACCCCCTCAAAGTGATGTGATTCCTTTACACAGTACATGGAATATATTAAGTATATCTTTAGTGAACTTATACTATATATATGAAATAATAATTATACTTCATTCATATATACATATATAAATATTTCATTTAATTAATTTATTTAAATAAGTCAGAAAAATGGAAGCAACAATCATGCGTACGTATGGCATATCATCTCCATGAATGGTGTATTCCAATTCATACTTCTATAGATTATTATAATAAAATTATAAGTAATATTAATGTTTTTTATATAATTTTTTAAAATTTTTAAATCATGATATACAAATATGGACCAATTGTATAACAAATAAAAACACATGGAAAAAGTGAACATTACTCACAACATAACCTTAGCATTGATTTGTTTATAAGTGGGTAATATAAATTCATAATAAAAAAATATATGGAATTGGATATGATAATATATTTCATTAAAATATTTATAATTAACATACATTTATTATACATGATCTTCTTATGAGTATGAAGAAATTCAAGACCAGAGTTAAGGGAATTTTGGCTAACATTTTTTTATGTGAGATAAAATCTTTATTCAACACCCATTCATATTATGTGGTGTGAATTAATCAAATTAAATAATTATATTCATATTATACATACATTTACGGGTATCAACATATCCATTTGATCATCTTTATTTCATGGGGTTTATTTGGGAAAAGTCACCAAATCATAAATGTATTTTCATCTCAATTTTCTTTGTCGAGACAAATACCTTGATATACTCATTTATTGTTATAAAACGTTTATAAACAATATTTGTCATGTTATATCATGAATATAATTCCTTTAATGATATTATATGATAAAATTAATTTCATTCTCTTACATGATGAGTGTGATTCACTGTCACCAAGTGATGAGCTATTTATTAGAACTATCTCATTGTTTACTAATATTTTTTTATTATTCCATTTATGAAATATTATTATCCATATATAAATAAAAATAGTTGATTTTCATATCCTCTTGTTATTAATGATATATTTATGTATTGATACTATTTTATCACTTTTGGAAATATTATATTTAATAATTTTTTAAGAAAACCAAACATTACCCTCTCTTAGGTCGGAAATCATTGTTCCATTAAAAGATATATTTTTTTAAAATGGGTTTCCAAAAATATTCTACCAATTTCCTATGACCATTAAAAAAATTACCATTTTTTTCTTTTACCAATGTTTTCATAGGATTATTCTTGTCACTTTCTGAAAATTTAATTTTTCTAACCTTTTTAATGTGAAAAAAGAATGTTATTTTTACCTCGTACGAAATGTATGTATTTAACCACCAAAATTTCATTGAACCTTCATTTTCATTTTAAGAAAGTTAATTTTTTGTAATTTTTTTAAAATTAATTATATTGAAATGATTTTCAAAACATATTCAATAATTATTTATAATTTTTCAAGGTGTTTTCAAAGATAAAGGTTATTAATTGGGTTTCAAGCATCTTTTTTTTTTGTTTTCAAGTAAAATGGTTTTCAAAATGATGTTATTATTATCTGATATGTTTTAATTTTAAATGTTATTCAAAATTTTTACATACTTTTTATATACATTTTCAGATAAAATGGATTTCAAATTGTTTTTAAGAATACATTAAATGTTTTAATGTTTATTTTAATTAAAAAAAATTGATAAACGTTTATGTAATAAAAAGTGTTTTTAAATACAGAAAAGATCATTTTCTCAAGAATTGATTTCTAAGAAATTTAAAAATTAATTCCCATCAATGTAAATATCAATGGATTTTGGTCATTTCTTCCTTAAAAATTATCCAAAGGTCCCATTCATATTCTTTCTCACAATGGTTTATGTTTCTGTGGCATGATATTTTTTAAAACCGATTTCTCATTCATAGGATACATATATCGGAATCATGATCCTCTTCTAGAGGATATATATTAATCAAAAAATTTCCTCTTATATAGGTTATATGATTAGGAAACCTATTTTCCATAATCAAGTTATACCATGATAAATGATTATGAAACCAACATCCTTTCATAGGTTATTCTAGGATGAAATGAAGATGAAACCTATATATCTTCAATAGTTCATTATATGATCTATTTTTATGGGTCATGAAATTTTAAATGTTTTATTTTCTTATGGAACATATAAGTGTGAGATTAATTTTGTGGTGAGACCGACCTATATATCCCTCAAATTCATTGGGTAATTGTGGATAAACCATGAGTATATATGTTATGGGTGAACCTAATTACATGTTCACAATTTTATGCATAGACCTGGTTTTATGTCCATAAGTTTTTGCATGATACTAATTACATGTTCATAATGTTATTCGTTAACCTGATTACAAGTTCAATAAATTATACATCGACCTAGTGGCATGTCCATAAGTCTAGTAGAGGAATTTATTTCTTGTACGTAACATAATGTGTGAACCTATTTATACTTATAAATTTTCATGATGTAATACATTTATGTTACAGAATTCCTTGTATTATTCGTATTTTATTATTCAATTGACTAAATTCCCAATTATCTTATGATTCATATCTTATTAACTGAAAATATTTCTTCCATGATTCTTCTATACGATACTTGGTATGTATGGTGTTATTTTTTAATGATATGATCATGTTATCATACTTGTATGTTAATGTTATGAATACAAGTCTCTTTTATTTACCCATATGGACCATTTGATCTCACCCATTTCTTAGTGTTCCCTTCCCTAAGATATGAAGAATTTTTTTTGAATCGAATTACTAAGGGGGAGATATTTGTGGAAAATATTGAATACCATTCACTCAGTTAGAATATTTTTGTTCCTTGTTTCAAAATCCACTAAACTAATATGGTCTTTGGGAATATATTTTTGTTATTTATTACATACTCTAAAAATTTATTTAATTCATAATTTGGTTAATATTGGGTTGTTAAAAAAATAATTCATTGATTTTTCATGAAAATATATTTTTTACTGTAAATACCAAGCCTATTTTTATTAAATGATTTTCATAAATATGTAATTATAATTTATTCATCTGGTATTACTGTGTATTAATCCATCCTTCCCTTCTCATGTCTTAAAAATAATATAGATTTCAGTATTTAAACACTTAAATAATAACCTTGTTAATATTTTTTATGATACATTGGTGTTAATCCATGGTCATTTGATTATGAATGCATCATTTATATGTTTTGGACACGTATATATGTTATATATCATATTCATATTATTAATATATCATGTTATGCCTCATTTTCTATCCATGATAATCACTCACGTACCATTTCCACTTTTTATCCCATACTGGGCTTAATGATCTCCCTTTTGTACTGACGTGTTCCCCAAGGAAGTAACTTATAATAATGTGAACCATGATTGAATTAAAAAGGTGTATTTTAAGAGGATTAAATTATGGTTATATTTATTTATCTATTTTTTACATTATATATTATGTACGCAATTTATAATTCACTAAAATCCAAAAGCTCCTTCGATGTTATAAATGTTATTTTTTGTTATGGAATTGTGTAAAAATACCTTATATTCAAAATGTGATTCTCTATAGTGTTTTCGTAAACCTAGGTAAAAATATATATAGATGTAATACAATATCTAATTCCATTGAACCAAATAATGGTATACCATTATTTAAGGAATAATGTAACAATAAAACTAAATTCCATTCCATAACTCATTCCTTGAAACCAAATCCCACAAAACAAGGTTTGATATATGCATATAATAACAAATAATGATAAGGAATATAATGACTGCTCCCCCAAACCAAATCCCCAAACACTAGACCCTAGAATATACTATGTTAATATTAATAATTTCCACATTAACCCTTACCTTGGACTAAAACTCAAAAATATAGGCTCGAGAGAACAGTATAATATTTTAAATTCATTAATATGAATTCGAACACATACCGTAAGATCAAATCATCACCACTAAAATGGTGGAGAGTGTATGAAACAACAATATATGAATAAATTTTTTCTTTAGGATGGTAATAAAATATTGAGTGGTACAATTATCATCTTATAAAATATTTAGTTGGTGTATTTGAGTCTTTTGGAATGTTTATGTCCCACTATAATCATTTCAATGGGATGAGAAATCAAAATGAATGATGAAAAATATAGTCTTTCTGTTCTACGGGATGAAAACTAAAGGATTGGGTTTCAATATGGGATTACGGAATTTCACATTATATCCATAGTATAACTCAACAATCCCCAACCTTAGGAAATAATGTTCACTTAAAAACCCACCTTCCTATTTGAAGAAAGAAAAATTATCTCATAAGTATTATAAAAATTTATCTCATGAAATGGTCAATTCCTCACAATCATTTAAGAAGAACCACCACTACATATATATCTTACATATCATCATAATAACAAGTGAAAACTAGTTCTTCCTCTGAGTATAGTCAAACATTAGTATATCCACAAATCGATCAACCATTCCTCTATCTAAAAATAATAAATGGTGCCTTCATACCGCATCATACTCTGGCACTAAAAATAATACAGTGTCCTCATTTAAGAATCATCCCCATCTATTATTGTAGAAATTGGTTGTCACATCATACTAATCATCATCAATAAAAATTTGATTGGGACATCAACCTATCACCATATCTGATCAATTGTTAATTTTATAGACTCCAATACCCATATCCTAGATTGCTTAAGGTGAATTTGATTATTCAATTTAATATAATCCCCATTTTATACCCAATTCCAATATAGGCATATAAATTATGGATGTTTGAACCCATATAGTTCTTTAAATTTAAAGAAACATCACTTTTCATTAAATATTCAATAAACATTGTGATACTATCATAATATCCAAGGAGGCCCTAAATACCCAATTACTAGCTGGTCACTCTTGTTTTCATCATATAATAAGTCTAGATAATATTATTTCCCCAGAAATGGAAAAAATAAAAAATAATTAATAACTCCAAATTACATAATATATTTTAACCATAAGCTTTGATTACACATTTTAACAACCCCTACCCTATATGTACCCCTCTTAAGACAACAATGAGGTAAGAGATATAATGAGTCTAAACTATTGCATCCAATATGTAATGGGTTGGTGTCTTGCACAGAGGTTATGTAATCAAAAATAATTTAGAGTAATTTCCTTCAATATATATTTTTAGATAAGGGATGAGATGAAAAGAGACAAAGAAACAATGTTTCCAAAATTAAACAACTAAAATGATACATAATATACTCATTAGAATAATTTAATGTCATAAAATTCTAATATATTAGGTTGTCAAATTCAAATATTTTTGGGTATTGAAGAAAAGTCTCAAATAACTATTAAATAACTCTTTCATGTGGTAATTTCTATCTTGAGAACCAATATTCTCATATAGTACTTGAATAGAGATATATATAAATAGGTTGATCATAAAATGTGTACTAAAAAAGATCCCACTTGAAATCTCTATGGAAAAATTTGAATTAAGATTTCTAAATCCCAATAAAAAAAATAAATGAATCCAACTCACCACTTAATCATATAAACTAATTTCCCAACCTCAACATGGCCTTCTCACTAAATAATACTTTGATGTAATCATTTCCAAATCCTAGAATATTTGTCAAGGAAGGTACCCTACATCTACTTCCCCATTTGATTATCTCACTCAATCCCAAATAACACACATCCTATGCTTCCATCCAATCTTGAAATCAACCTTCACTACATCTATAAACCATGTAAAAATAAGTATACCCTATACAATATTGTCATAACATTAACTACATCCCATGAATTATATCATCAACCAAATCCATTACCACCATCCTATCTAACATCAAGTGTAATTTTGGATGGCAGTTTATCTTGTAAAAATTCATTATACCTAAATCTATAATACTTCATTTAAATAAACCTATGGAAAACTATAGTCACCGTCACTAGATACAATTATGTTCCAAAATCCTAAATATTTATAACCCCAACATAATTTTTTAGTAATATGAGAACCAAAATAGCTTGTAGGAGTCAATATCCTAAACCTCAATCCATTACATCCTGATGATTCCTAAATATTATAATATAGCTGAAGGGAGAGTTGGTTAGCGTGTATATCAACCATCTATTCCCTCACCATCCTAGATGCCATGAAAAATACACCAAGATCCTCTAGGTGTTGTTTTCTATACCAAATTGTCTAATAAAACCAATGATATTAAAAAATAAGAAATATATCTTAGAGAACCACACCGATGAAAAGCTACAAAAACATTGGGTTATTTTCATACATGATCTCATTAGTAACATAGGTTCCAATACTATTTTCTATATATAATTTATAAATAAAATCATTAATATCAAGGATTAATCATTTATTAACTGTAAATTAATTAATAGTATTTTGTATTCATTTCCAATGTTTACACTCCAAGAGAAATAGACACTATAATATTAAAATTTATTCAAATATTTTATCATCATATATATTAATCAAGAACCATCCCCATTATTTTAATAACTCATTCATCATTCACATTTAATGAGTAATATAGGAATCACCATAATATGACACAAAAGATATGTAATTTTTATTCATAAACTAACAACAATACATAGTTTTGAAATATAATAATTGACAATCAAACATCTCAGCTATTATAATCCAACTATAATAATTTAATAAATAATAACGAATATCTCTAAACCCTTCACATATTCCTCAACTCCATGATAGACATCATTGTTCATAATATAAACCATCCCACCAATGTTAAGATCAACTATCATTATGACCATGGGAAATCCAACCCATTACATACCAAATATTCTAACCATATAATATTATCACTAAAACACATCCAGGATCTAATTTTATAGATAATAAATAGATGGTAAATGAAACTATAATTTTAATACATATGTTAAGGAAACCAAATCAATGACATAAAGGAATTCTAGCCTTTCATAATCACGAATGGTATTGCTCAACCACAAACATTATCCTTGAGAACCTCCCATTTTAATTTAAATATTTCATGTTTTTGATACATGATAATAGATTATTATTAAAAAAATTATAAAATTATAAAATATCAATTGATAACTTCATCTATAAATATACATAACACAATATTTATTTAATTTATAAATATTAAAGGAATTGAGGAAATAATTTTAACACATTACACCCACATTAATTAATATAATCACACTAGATTTATATTTTCCATAAAAATACTTGTACATTAATCATGCTACAAAGATGAAATATGACCACAAGTAGATAAAATACTATATAGAATATTATGAGTGAAGATCAAGAATGTCATAAAACACATGGGATTACATACCCTAATTCCCTATTTTTTTAGATTATAATATTTTGAAAATAATATTAGTTTCATGGGAGAATTCTTCCATTTAAATAATTTTATTTCCATTCATATAGTAATAAAAACAACAAAATGTTCCACTACTTCCACCTAAATAAATAATATCAGATTATTTTCTAGGAATAAACTACTACTGGCGATTATCTATTCTCTTCATTCATTAATTTATTATTCCATGGAAAATAATAACAAAAAATCATCCATTGTTTTCTTATATTACAAATACTAGATGTAACCCACAAAATGATATAATTATTCCAATGAAATACTAATATATACAGTATGTGAATTATTTAATTCCCATGAATGAAGTAATGCATTTACTTTATTCTGGAGTTATAATTTCCATATTAATTATTTATTAATAATATTATTTTTTATTAGGAAACATGAGCTCCCATTATTGTTCTTTATAATGAATTACTAAAATAAATAATATTTATAGTATTTATATAGTTTTCTATATACTAAGATTGTGATTATACTCTTTCAATTAATAGTATAAATTTGTTAATCTACTACTAAAATTTTTCATAAATTTATTCTCGATTTATAACATTCCATATTTATCCATTTATGGATAATTTCCTACACATAAACACTATAAATACAATGCATGATTTCTAATATTTTACAATCTAAATAATAAAGAACTCTCATATTCGTTATATATATTTATAGAAAAAAAAATTTATAATGATCTCCATAATTCCATGAACACACTAGACATATGAAGATAATGTGAGTAGACAATTCTCACAATTGTAACTCTATAGAGAATTATTGCATGTGGTTTATTTATTTTGAGGAGGTGGAACTTGACCTAGGAGTGGTCTCAAGTCTAAGAGATAGAATCTCTTTATGAAGTTCTAGAAATAATTATATAATGAAAAAATAAAGATCTAGAGGGAGAGAGATATATCATTTATCCTAAAAATGCACACATTGATGGTCCCAACAACCATCTCTTTTTTACACCCTTAATTCATAATATTTTTATAATAAGGAAGGACGAGTATAAGAGTAAAATTAATTAACTATTAATAGTCACATTGTTAAATTTTCTTTTTAATTGGCATATATATTATCAATTGAATTAAATATTCATTTGGATACTACATTTTTTCATTTATTAGAAATAATATTAAATAAATTTCTTATGTACATAAATCAATTTATAATAATACTAGGATTTTACACATTCGTATAAAATTGTTTATATATTTTAAATCACACATTTCACCCCTGAAAATCATGTCATATGAAATACATTGCAGAATAAGTATAAAATCTTGGTAAAACAATACCCTCCTCATAGGGTCTACATAATGGTAATATGTTTTACCATTACACCTTATGTAGATAATGTAGTAACATTGATGTTTTTTTAACATTTTGTAGAGGTTGATCACTATGTTTACCCATATCAAACTACCTTTACACAACATACCTTGACACAAGATTCAAACTACCCTAATACTAGGAGGATCTTAAAGTAAAAATAGAGAATTAGCAGATACCCATATGAAAATTAGGTTACCCTCATAAGATTTTATGGACTATGTTCATGAAACTCATAAAATAACAAATTAACTATAAAAATACTCATTAAACTAAATCCATAAAATTTAATATCCTATATAAATTTCATGTTAATATTATATAACTAATCAAAACCATGGATTACCATTTTGTAGTTCTCGAAAATTTATCTATATGACGGTAAACCTTCATACCCTATCCATGGTTTGACTCATGATTAGTGTAATTTTATTAAAAATAATTATTAGGTAAATAATTTAATGAATAATAATATAATGGATTTATTTTTATTTATTTTATTCCTAAATTATTTATAGGATAAATTAATAAAATAATAAAAAATTATTTAAATTTGAAGAATATTTTAATTGATTTTGAAAATGTGTAAATTCTCCTGAGCTACTGAACATCAATGAATTATAAAAGAAGGAATTAGAAAATTTTATGTCTCTATCAAATAATGTCTGACACTAAGGAAAATGTCTTCAGGATATACAATATTTTTCTTATGCATAGGTGAAATTCCCAAGATTCATTATCTGATCAACATTGAATGGATGAGAAGAAAATTCCAATACTATCATTTCAATCAATAAAATTAATTATGATATATTATTTTTATATTTGAATTTATATTTCTATACAAAAGTGTAAAAATTAATAGTATAATAAACCCTTAAAAGATTCTATTTGTTCTAACAATAGGGAAAAAAGAAACATCTACAATTTAATAATGGTCATGTAAGAGTTAAAAATGTTAAGGATAACATTATTAAAATTCTAGGTTCGGAAAATAACTATAACAAAATATCAAGTTCAATTTTCACTCGAGGTAAGTAATTTTAGGTTTGGGGATTCTCTTGACAATTTCATATGTTAATTGATTAGTTTAATGTTTATCTTATTTTTAAATATCATGGAATATATTGAAACATCAAAATGAAATTGTCTATAGTGGATATATATACTCCTAAGATATAAAATGAAGAGAAGATGTTGGATTATTTGGATATGAACTAATATTAAATTCTTATTTCAAATTTATTACTTTTATTACTTATATTATTCATACATCTAATATATCACTTTTTCAGGATTAAGTGTTTCATATCATACTCTATCAAATTCCATTATTTTTTTTTATCAGCATTGATTTTTTATGATTGAAAATTTAAACCCATCTACCTGAATTGTGATCACCATAGGTGGGAACAAACATTTCATATCATTTATTAACCAATTTTTTCACTTCTTTATTTTGGATTATTGATAAATTTTTTATTTATATATATTTTTGGATCACATCATATTTTTTAGAAATTTAAAAGTATTAGGATACTTTTTTGATGATGGGATAAAAAATAAGGATTTCAGTAAGGAGGAATATAAATGGAGGTTTTTGTAAAAATATTCTATGGTGAAGAAACATTTTTGTAATATGTGATTTATAGTGAAACTCACTTTTTATACATAAATATTATATATATTAAATTAATTTTCATTATATAACATCATGATCCATGGTATAATCATATAAGTATTTTATAATTATCTACATGGATACAAAAACAACTGGATTATAAGATATTTATATCATTGACGACATAATTATTCATAAATAGAAACCTTCTTAGACAAGTCATGTCTAACGGCTTAACTAATTACCTGGGGAAGCGAATCATGAGGATGGGTGAGATCATATGCTTAGTAAGTGTAACAAAGGAGATATCAGTGATCACATATATATAGCATAATCATTAACTATTTGAGAATAAGGGTATAAAAATTTTATACCATACCCTTAAAATCATACATAATAATATGGAATCATGTAATAAAGCATGGAATCTCATAAGAAATGAATCATAAGAGAATAATTTAACAAGATCTATTAGGGAATAAAATTTGCATAAGAGAAAATTTTGAGGAATATGAATAAGTGATTAAAAAAGTATCCATAGTATGCACGGAAAAATATAAATACTATAATAGTTGGTTTAACCACATATAAAACCATCATAATAGTCATGGTTACCTCCAAATACTATCATAGTAGACACACACACTTGCTGAAATGGGCTCACACCCCATTATAATCCTAGATATGTCATGAGATATCAATATTTACATAATGTAATGGGGGTATATAATTACATATCCACACATTAGATAGTTAAAATCATAGATATGTTTTCTATAAGATCATAACACAGTCACCATATCATAATTCTGAAAAAACAAACATGATTCATAATCATTTCATAGCAGTATAAATCATTAAAAATAAATGAATTTCATAAACATATTTTCACCAAAATAATTGGAATATATCCCTATAATTAAATTAATTAATATCAAATCATATCATCCTAAATGAAAAATTCCATAAAAAGATAATTTTAATAATGTATTTTGTAAAATAGAATTTTCTATTTGAAATAACTTTTTTAAAATCAAAATATTTCTGAAATATTAAAGAGAAATTTTTATTTTAAAATATTCTTGAAAAAACATTATAGGGATCTTAATATAATATCATGGTCATGGTGGTGGGAAATTATCTTTATGACGTATAATTTAGAGGAAAACATTTTTTTCATACTTTGTAAAAAAGTAAAAAAGTACGACATTCATAATTCTATATAAAAAATTATTTTTTAAACCATATTTTTAAAATTAAATCATGAGTTAAAAGAAATTTAAATTGTAATTGTATAATATTAAATACATTCTTGAAAACCATTTCATAAAACAAGGATTTGTATGAAAAATGGTCTTCGACCGAAGGAAGAAATAAAGACGATTTTCTGTTAAAATGTTATTTCTGTAACATGAAAACATAAATTCGGGGAAATGAAATGATAACATGTATTATAAAGAAAATACATGAGTTGAATAAAATTAATTAGTTTGTTGAGTGGTATATCATAATATTTCATTATTAGAAATGTAACAACTCGAGATTTTATAAGATTTATTCGTTTTAATTTCTCTCATATCTTCTGTTGTATGCTACACCCAGATTATCTTGAGCTATACGCAACACTGTATTAGCTTGAAGTATACGCAACACAAATCTTGGATCGTGTTACACACAATTTCATGTATGTTTGATAGTAGTTATTCTATGAAACCTTGAGTATATATATATATATATATTAAATGTATTTTTTTATATGCAATGTCAAAGGATTCATTCACTACATGCAACCCTGACTTGGCTTGCATTACACGCAATTGTGACCTTCCTCGATAGTGTGTGTTGTATGCAATACCTGGTTTTACTAAACAACGATATGCTATTATGAATAGTCATACCCACTTTTTAAAATTTTGAAAATTATATTTTTTAAAATGGACTTAATTTTTGGATCTTGAATATCTAAATTAGCATAGGGTGAAATTTTGGTACTTTTCGGATAACTTTCATATTCTGATGAATAGTGAAAATTACTAAATTTTAAATGAAAACAACTGTTTTAATAAAAATAATTAATAGTGAAAATTTATTAATTTGAGTGGTTTTAAAGTATATTTAGAATATATTTTTACTATTTAATACAATGTTGTTCATTGGATGTAATTTCACATTTAAACCAGACATAAACAAGTGTCAATCTTTTGATAGTTATTATCTCTTAAGAACACGCTATTTGTTTTGACGACGGGAATTAATTATTAAATTAGTTAATGCAACTGATATGTTTTGAATTTGGTAAAATAGACATCATTTTTTAATTCATAATATCAAATATATCTTAGGCCTAATTTTTGGTATTTTTATGGAAACTTTCATTTTTTGATGAATAGTGTAACCACTAAGTGGTAGTTAACAAACTGAATTTTTTATAAAAATTAATTTTACCGCTTCTGTGAGTGGAATTTCGAAAATCCGGGAGACACGGTTAATATCAAGGACTAAAATTTAGTTCAATAAGATGAAAATAATTTTTGGTGAATAGTAACTTTTTACTTTTTTTTACCACGGTTAAAAGTAAATAGGGTAATGAAGGGTAAAAATGATATTATTATTACCCTAAAACATGTCCTAATTCTATTGGAAAAGTTTAATTCGGCCAAAAACAACCTTAGGAATAAAATATGACCATTTCAGCCCACTTGGATTAGATTAGGACATTTATTATTAATTTATTTAAAGAAGGGTTAAAATAGTTAAAATCAATGTTTAATAACTAAATCATTTTTAATATATGGTTATACATAAGATAAATTAGACTATAAATATTCATTAGAAAGATAAAAATATTTCCTACATAATTTTATCTTATTTTTAATTTTTATATTTAAAATAATTTAATTTATTTGTGACACAATGATGATGCTGTAATTATCTTATTAATGAAATATTGTCATAATTGATGTTATAAATACGCAAATAAATGTAATTTGAGAATTTTTATGAATTGAAATAATTTTATATGTTAATAAGACATGTTAGTATTTATTTAATTAACTTTTTTCGAACTAATCATTCTGTTATGATTTTCACAAAAATCAATTACCAAATAGTGTCAAAATTGACATAAAATAGTTTTTAAAACAAATATTATATTATTAATTGTTATTATATTCCGTAAAAATCTATGGTTCGGCCAAGATACTTATATCATGATAGGTCTATCATTAATGGACCACTTGGGGGGTCTCTTGGATGTATATGGTATGTTTATTTATTATGTAATATAAAAATACAAAGTGACATGGTAAATGTCAATCTAATTAACTGAGAGTAAAAAACTAAAAGATAAGGTTAATATAATGACCTAAACATGTCTAAATTCTATTGGATGAGAGGATTTAGACCCATACCCAACTTATCTTCTAAATAAATAAATTTGGAGCTATTAAAAACCGAATACGACATTATAATAAAATAATTTTTTTATTTTTTTCCAAAGGTGCCCCTCTCCTCCTTTATAAAAGGGCACCTCCTCCCTCTCTTCCTCACACCACATTGAGCCTTCACGCTCGGCCAAACCCGGAAAAATTCACTTCCCCACTTCCCTAGAAACATCCTAGAGGTCATGGTTTTCTTCAAAGACCAATTTTAGTGCCCTAAGAGGCGGTCTCAAAGAGGCGCTTCAAAAAAAGTGGTAATGTCTGTTACCGATTCATTCAATATTATTTCTTCTTCCACTTCTTCTTCTTAGGTTGTTTCATTATGAAGTAATAACATCAGTATCACTCATATACTGATATTTTATTATAAGTACTAAACAACCCTATTTGACTATTTATCCATCTTACGGAAAATGAAATCACCGTGTGTGGGTACGTACGGAATATTGTCTCCACGTCGTGGTGTAATCTGTTTTTCCAACACCACCTTAATTGGATGGGTATAATGGTGTAAATAATAACTATACATAGCTATTATAACATCATACTGATTCTGATATATTGTATCATCCACTCCAATTCAATTCAATAATCATTGGAACGATATCATCGCTTGTGCGTACGTATGGAATACCGTCTCCACGACGCGATGAGATTCATTCTCAATGATTAACCATTCATAAATGATTATAAAGTATATATAATAAGTAGTTATGAAATATATGGAATAATAATGATACTGGATTTATGTATATATATATGTATCTCATCCAATTAATTCCATTCAATTCAACGAGAAAACGAAAACAGCGTTCATGCGTACGTACGACCTACCATCTCCATGAACAGTTTACTTCATTCAACTTATCGATCTATTATATATATGTATATTCTGAATATATATTACATATAAATCATGTTTTAAATTCTAGAATTAATTAATCATGATCTATGTAATCATATGAATAATTACAAGTCAAAACACAGATGACAAATGAAACGATTTTACCCAAAATGCTACTTTAACATAAATTTACAAAAGAACCGGTAATATAAAGTCATCAGTGAATCATATATGATATAATTACAATGAATATGATTCTGTAATAATTAAATAACATTATTTAAATCATTATACAGGAGGTTTGGATACGTACGAAGCATATCAGACCTACGGTAAGGGATAATTTTGCAAATCTCATTTTTATCCGTGATTGATTATTCGTAAGTATTTACTGGGGTTATTTCTATAATCCATGTCCATGTTTTATAAGTGTATTCATGTATGCTTAATGTCCTTTTTACCCATTTTTAATTTTACCCCATGGTATGGAAGGTATCTTTATTTTATAAACCCTACAAGTTACTTTTGGACTTTTCTAACAAAAGTACGAGAAGAATGTTTTTTTAACATATACGGCATGAATGGATTTTTGTGGTTTTATAAAGCCTTATTTTCATGAAGATTGCTTAAAATGATTTCATGACTATTTTCAATAAAATCCTTTTCTTTTAAAATTGCATGACATTTTGTGAAAAGAAAATGATTTTGAAGAAAAAATGATATTTTCCTCAAGAATTCATTTCAAGTGTTTTATCAAAACGATTTTTCATCTAAGATGATATTATTTCATATGTGTATGTTTCAATTATCATGTATCGATGATTTACATGGTTTCACTTTTCTTATGATGAAATCATATCCATTTTTTATGGATTATGTTATGATGGAATTATTTTTATGAAACCCATTTTATTCTTGAGTTATGATGAATGATTTATGTTTATATTGTGGCACACGAAAGAATGACTTAAATCTGAGATGGGTGGGACCTATATCTCCCTCCAATGCATTGGGTAAAGATTTATATCTCATGAGATAGACATGACTGGAACAGAAAGTTAAACCGGTTCATTAATACAAGGCTGGAACGAGGAGTGAACTCGATTCAGAAAGGGACATTGTCCACTAAGATGGTCTTGACAGCAATGCCTTGGATACTATGGAAATCATAACAAGTACTGAATGTTTTTCCACAATTACATGTTTTACTCCTATGATATTTTATCATGCTTAATTTTTCTTAATGATCTATGCCTTATGTACTTCCATGTTTTATGTCATTGCTCATGCTTTTGGTGTTTAAACATTCTGTTCATGTTTTAAAGCTCAAATGTATATGATTTGTTTTATTTTATCCATGATTACCCTTACTGATAATTTGAGCTCACCCTTTATATGTTTTCTTTTCCCCAGGATATAAAGAAAGGTTTTAGGTAAGAAAAAAAGGGGATGATCGATATGGGTGATGTTGAAGATCTTTCAACAGGATTAGATGTTTATATTCCGTGTTTCCAAAGACACTAAACTATTACGGTCCTTGTGTGCCTATTTTTGTTATGTATTATGTATTACGCAAAAGTAATGTAATATCTATGTACGTCAAGATTCAGGTCTCTATAGTTCGTATCAGGGGAAAGGTTTAGTTATCCTTTGGAAACTAGGATGCGAAATATTTAGTGAGATCCCTAGAGATATTTCTAAGGTATGTATAGGGATGTCCCTAAGGATAAGTATACGTATAGGTTATAGTCCTAGAATTACGGTAACGATCTTAGAATTAAACCTAAGAAGTTAGATATTGAAGGTAATCCCCCTTTAATAGGTTTTTTTCCGTAGCATGATTTTTTCCTCTCACACTATTCTTTTTGGGTTTTAGACGATGGCTGGAACCCGAAGGAACCATGTTGATCAATGCAATGGAAAATGCAATGATTGTCCTCCGGAATAAAAAAATGTTATGGGAGATGGAGTTAAAAATCTTATTGCTATAATTACACAAGATATGAATCATTATGGACTTTCAAATGAGCAGAGAAGGGACCAATATTCTATTGAGTCTTTCATTAGGCAATGTCCACCTTCTTTCAGTGGGACTTCTGATCAACTTGTTGCTTAACAATGGATCAGTACCACTGAAATGATATTTTCAGTTCTTCAATGTTCTGAACATGATAAAGTCATCTTGGCAGTATATCATTTCGAAGGTGAAGCTGATCAATGGTGGAATCATATCAAGAATACGAGGCCAAGAGATTAAATTGAGTCCATGGAATGGGACGAGTTCATGAACTTACTTTTTAATAATTAATTCCCTCGTATTCTTCGAACAAATATGGAGAAGGAGTTTCTTGAACTAAAGCAAAGGATGATGAATCTATTGGCGTATATGAAGCGAATTTTACAAGGCTTGCAAGGTATGCATCTGGATTTATCATCCCACCCGAAAGTAAAGTTGATCGATTATTCAGTGGATTAAAACCAAATCTTCTAAGGGAATTAGCTATAAGAGACTTCAATAGCTATGAAGAAATTGTGCATTGTGCTATCAAGGTAGAAATTGAAGCTGGTGTTACTTATCCATCTCATAGTTTTGACAAGAAACGAAAGATGGAGTTCAAGGAGAAATCTCAGAATAATGGTGAAAAGAATATGAATGTTTCTTTATGCTCAATGTGTGGAAAGAAGCATGGTGGATATTTTCTTAAAGGGACTAGAAATTTTTTTAAGTGTGTAAAAGAAGGTCATCGAGTAGCTGAGTGTCAAAGTAATGAAAAAAGGGTTGTTAATGATGTGAATAAATAAAATACTGCAGAGAACGCACCATCAACACTTCAATGCTTCAAGTGCAAGGAAGTGGGGCACTATACTAATAAATACCCTAATCCAAGGGTTAGTGATGATCGACATAAGCAACCACTTAAGGCGAAGGACAAAGGGAAGTAACATGCAATCACTATTGGCGATGTTGAATATGACAACGATGTGGTGGAATGATTAAGTGTTTATGTAATGGGATTCCAAAATAATGTTGTATATAGTATCGTGGAATATTGGAATATTTGTGTATTCTTCTATTGTGGTTTTCAATAATTTTATGATACCGGTAACCATGGAAAGTGATTGAGATATTTTTGGAAAAAAAGATGATATTTGCATAATGAAGGGTTAAAGTGAAAATGAAATGTTTGAAAGTATTCATGAGCTCATGACTGATATAAGGAAACCGTTATATCATGGTTTTTGGTTTTGGTATGTGAAAAGAGTTAAATTTTGATACCACTCATGTTTTCACTAATATTCCATGGGTATTCATTTATCAATAGAATACACGATTAAGGCCTTCGAATGTTTGGAATGTTACCAACAAGACATATCTTATGATATATGGGGATCAACGATGTTATTAACATGCTTGTTATATGAAATCTCTAGTAATCGTTTTCACTATAATATGAGAGTGGACTGTAGTATTATGGATAATCCTAAAGATTGGAATGGATTATGTTGGACATAAGTTAGTATTTTTTATGGATAGAAGTTTCTTTTATATTATTGATGGGATGTTATAGTAATGTAGTTTTAGAAAAAGGACAACCTGCAGGATGGGTGATAGCCCATCACATCAGACAAGGCTGTGGGAATCGAACCCACAAGTGAAGTGAGACTGGCCTTTATCGCCTACCACTGGCCTACAAGAAGTCCTTGTTTAGTAGAAACTATATTAATTATATTAAGCAGTATGATATATGAAGTATAAGTTCATTTTTAGTTACAATATATGATTAATATCACTATAGATGGACTTATGTATTTTTTGATAATTTTTCTAACCTTTTGTTTGAGACAGATGGAATGACCCATCATTCTATCACATGATCTGATAACACATCATGAATGACAAATTCAACTTCATTTCTTCAATAGATGATGTTGAAATTCTCCAAAGAACAACCAACGGTGAGAATGTACCAAAATCACCAAAGTATTTCTTCTAATTACAATTTCATCAACATTAGGGAAATGATATTGAAAACCAAAAATGTTATCCTAGTGCTCTTATATCTGATGAATCATATGGTACCTTAGATCATCACAAATTTATGGCTTTGTGATTGATGGCTTTTTCATAGCCATGTTCTCTACCACTCTCCATCAGAACTTGATGGTCATATTTTTCTTCCATATCCATATTTTCACCTATGTTCTCCTATATGGAAACCCAGTGATGAGTTTCTTTGGGTAATCATTAAATTTCATACAATAGTTTTTAAAATTATGATTTAGTATTCCTTTTTACGATGTGGGTTTCTATGAATAGTAAACGATTTATAACCCCGACGAATTTCGAGGGCGAAATTCATTTTAAGGTGGGTAGAATGTAACAACCCAAGATTTTAAAAGATATATTCATTTTAATTTCTTTAATATCTTCTATTGTATGCTACACCGAGATTATCTTGCACTATACGCAAAACCGTATTATCTTGCAATATACGCAACACTAATCTTGGATCGTGTTACACACAATTTCATGTTTTTTTGATAGTAGTTATTCTAAGAAACATTGAGTATATATATATATATTCAATGTATTTTGTTATACGCAATGAAAAAGGAGCCATTCACTACACGCAACCCTGACTTGTCTTGCATTACACGCAATCGCGACCTTCCTCGATAGCATGTGTTGTACGCAATACCGGGTTTTACTAAACAACGATATGCTATTATGAATAGTAATGCCCACTTTTTGAAATTTCGTAAATTATATTTTTCAAAATGGACGTCATTTTTTGATTCGGAATATCGAAATTAGCTTAGGGTGAAATTTTGGTACTTTTCAGATAACTTTTATATTCTGATGAATAGTGAAAATTACTAAATTTTAATTAAAAACAACTTTTTTAAAAGAAATAATTAATAGTGATAAATTATTAATTTGTGTGTTTTTAAAGAATATTTAGAATATAATTTTACAATTTAATACAATTTTGGTCATTGGATGTAATTTCACATTTAAACCAGACATAAACAAGTGTCAATCTTTTGATAATTATTATCTCTTAAGAACATGATATTTGTTTTGACGACAGAAATTATTTTTTAAATTAATTAATGCAACTGATATGTTTTGAATCTGCTAATATTGACATAATTTTTGAATTCATAATATCAAATATATCTTAGGCCTAATTTTTGGTATTTTTCTGGAAACTTTTAATTTTTTGATGAATAGTGAAACCACTAAGTGGAAGTTAAAAAACTGAATTTTTCATAAAACATAATTTTACCGCTTCTGTGAGTGTAAGTTCAAAAATATGAGAGACACGGTTAATATCAAGGACTAAAATTTGGTTCAATGATATGAAAATAATTTTTTGTGAATAGTTACTTTTTACTTTTTTTTACCACGGTTAAAATTAAATAGGGTAATGAAGGGTAAAAATGATATTATTATTACTGTAACACATGTCTTAATTATATTGGAAAAGTGTAATTCGGCCAAAAACAAACTTAGTAATAAAATATGACCATTTATACCCACTTCGATTTGATTAGGACATTTATTATTAATTTATTTAAAAAAGGGTTAAAATAGGTAAAATCAATGTTTAATAACTAAATCGTTTTTAATATAGGGTTATACATTAGATAAATTAGACTATAAATATTCATTAGAAAGATAATAATATTTCCTACATAATGGTATTTTTTTGTAATTTTTAGATTTAAAATAATTTAATTTATTTATGACACAATGATGATGCAGTAATTATCTTATTAATGAAATATTGATATAATTGATGTTATAAATACCCAAATAAATGTAATTTGAGACTTTTTATGAATTACAATAATTTTATATGCTAATAAGACAAGTTATTATTTATTTAATTATCTTTTTTCGAACTAATAATTCTATTATGATTTTCACAAAAATCAATTACCAAATAGTGTCAAAATTGACATAAAATAGTTTTTAAAACAAATATTATATTATTAATTGTTATTATATTTCTAAAAATCTAAGGTTCAGCCAAGATACTTATATCATGATAGGTGTATCATTAATGGACCACTTGGGGGTCTCTTGGATGTAAATGGTAAGTTTATTAACTATGTAATATAAAAATAAAATGTGACATGGTAAATGACAATCTGATTAACTAAGAGTAAAAACTAAAAGATACGGTTAATATAATGACCTAAACGTGACTAAATTTTATTGGATGTGATGATTTTGTCTGATACCCACCTTATCTTAGAAATAAATCAATTTGGAGCTATTAAAAACTGAATATGACATTATAATAAAATAATATTTTTGTTTTTCCAAAGGTGCCCCTCTCCTCCCTTATAAAAGGGAACATCCTCCCTCTCTTCCTCACACCGCATTGAGCATTCATGCTCGTCCAACCCCTACCAAATTCACTTACCCACTTCCCTAGAAACATCCTAGAGGTTGTGGTATTCTTCAAAACCAATTTTAGTGCCCTAATATGAGGTCTCAAAGAGGCGCTTCAAAAAAAAGGTAATGTCCGTTACCGATTCTTTCAACTTTATTTCTTCTTCCACTTCTTCTTATTAGGTTATTTCATTATGAAGTAATAACATCAGTATAAATCATATATTGATATGTTATTATAATTATGAAACAACCCTATTTCTCCCTCTATCAGTCCTATGGAAAATGAAATCACCACGCGCGCGTACGTACGGAATATCGTCTCCATGCCGTGGTGTAATCTATTTTTCCAACACCACCTTACTTGGATGGGTGTAATGGTGTAATGAATAACTATACATAGTTATTATAACATCATACTGATTCTGATATATTTTATCATCCACTCCAATTAAATTCAATAATCATGGGAATGATATCATCGCTCGTGCGTACGTACGGAATACCATCTCCACGACGCGATGAGATTCATTCTCAGTGATTAACCATTCATAAATGATTATAAAGTATATATAATAAGTAATCATGAAATATATGAAATAATAATGATACTGGAATAATGTATATATATATGTATGTCATCCAATTAATTCCATTCAATTCATCAAGTAAACGAAAACAGCGTTCATGCATACGTATGGCCTACCGTCTCCATGAACTATGTATTTGTTTCCATTTATAGTTCTATTATATATATGTATATTATGAATATTTTTTATATATAAATCATGTTTTATATTCTGGAATTATGTAATCATGATATAAGTAATCATATGAATAATTAAAATTCCAAACACGGATGACAAATGAAAGGATTTTTCCCAAAACGCCACTCTAACATAAATTTACAAATGAACGGGTAATATAAAGTCATAAGTGAACCATATATGATATAATAACAATGAATATGATTCTTTAATAAGTCAATGTAATTATTTAAATCATTATACAGGAGTTTTGGATACATAAGAAGCATATCGGACCTACGATAAGTGATAATTTTGCAAATATCATTTTTATCTGAGATTTCTTATTCGTAAGTATTTACTGGGGTTATTTCTATCATCCATGTACATGTTTTATAAAATTGTATTCATGTATGTTTAAAGTCCTTTTTACCCATTTTTATTTTTACCCCATGGTATGGAAGCAATCTTTATTTTATATACCCTACAAGTTACTTTTTGACTTTTCCGACAAAAGTACGAGAAGAATGTTTTTTTAACATATATGGAATGAAAGGATTTTTGTGGTTTTATAAATCCTTATTTTCATGAAGCTTCCTTAAAAATATTTCATGACTATTTTCAACAAAATTCTTTTCTTTTAAAATTTCACGACATTTTGTGAAAAGAAAATGATTTTGAAGAAAAAAGGATATTTTCCTCATGAATTCATTTCAAGTGTTTTATCAAAACAATTTTTCATGTAAGATGACATTATTTCCTAAGTTTATGTTTCAAGTATCATGTCTCTATGATTTACATGGTTTCACTTTTCTTATGATGAAATGATATCCATTTTTTTGTATGGATTATGTTATGATGGAATGATTTTTATGAAACCCATTTTATTCTTGGGTTATGATGAATGATTTATGTTTATATTGTGCCACACGAAAGAATGATTTCAATATGAGATGGGTGGGACATATATCTCCCTCCAATGAATTGGGTAAAGATTTATATCTCATGAGAGAGACATGTATGGAACAGAAAGTTAAACCGGTTCAGTAATACAGGACTGGAATGAGGAGTGAACTCGATTCAGAAAGGGACTTTGTCCACTAAGATGGTATTGGCAGCAATGCCTTGGCTACTATGGAAATCATAAAATGTGCTGAATGGTGACCACAATTACATGTTTTACTCCGATTCTATTTTATCATGCTTAATGTTTCTTTATGATTTATGCCTTACGTAATTCCATGTTTTATTTCATTGCTCCAGCTTTTGATTTTTAAACATTATGATCATGTTTTTAAGATCAAATGTATATGATTTGTTTTAATTTATCCATGATTACCCTTACTAAGAATTTGAGCTCACCCATTATATGTTTTCATTTCCCCATGATATAATGAAGGGTTTTAGGTAAGAAAAAAATGGGAATATCGATATGGGAGATGTTGAAGATCTTTCAACAGGATTAGATGTTTATATTCCGAGTTTCCAAAGACACTAAACTATTACGGTCCTTGTGTGTCTGTTTTTGTTATGTATTATGTATTCTAAAAAAGTAATGTAATATCTATATACGTCAAGCTTTGTGTCTCTACAGGAAACATAATCATAAACAATGGTGATAAACTATGAGATTGTAATATAAAATCCTTAACACTTCGAGAACTTTTGAATCACAATCCCCATGAAAGAATAAAATAAACTGAAAAATGAAATATAATTAAGATAATTATATTCAAAATATATCTTGTCAAATGGTATTTTTAGAATCCTCATAAAAGAAGATAAGTTCCTAATATAACATATATCCCGAAGAATAAAATTTGAGATGATAAACCTATAATTCTTTTATATCAAATGAATCAAAACATCAAAAAATAGAGAACATTATATTGAATTTTAAATTCCCATAATATTCATGACTGGTTTCATAAAACAAATTCCTAGGTAGTACATACACCACACCCAGGATACATGTGGTGACTATCTCATATGTCCCATGAAAATACATGTGAGGCGAGAAAAACCTTACCTCTAGTTCCACTTGATTTGAAATTTCTATATACCACTGTAAAAAAATTTAAATGTATTATAATTATATAGAATAATAATTTACATACATTTAATGTCAAATATGATCCATTTATAACATTCCATCACCCATTTATCAAAATTACTATATTAAAATCACCATTTCTGTGTGTTACCTATTTTGTTTTTCTATTACAATTTTGGTTCATATATTCCAGTTCATACAATTTTATCATAGTTTCATAATCACAAGACTATTAATAAAGATATAAACATAAAATATATTTATTATATATATTTAGATTCAACCATAATATTTAGAGAGAAAAAATGATTTTCACTATTCATGGAGATGGTAAGTGATACATAGGGATATGCATTGGTTTTACATTTTGAAGGATGTAATAAATAATGGTATATTATCATTAACCTTTATAGAATAATTATTTTATAGTATATATAAATATATTTTTCAAATTCATCCTTATTATAATCCATGTAATGTATTAATGGAAAATGAATTACATCACATTGTGTAGGTCATAGCCCACACGTACACATGAGCGACATTATAATTTTCCAAAGGATTTGAATGTATTAAATAAGATATGATATTTTTATTAAAGAAAAATAATTTTGTGATAAATATAATATCAAAATATTAAAACCATAATAATACCAACCCATAAAATCTAGTGGTGAAAAATGAATTGTATCGCTATATAGAGACAATAAGTCGTACATAAGCACAAGAAACACTTTCACATATTATTTAATATAAAAGAGGGAGGATAATGGTTTTCTTATAATAATAATAAAATTAAAGTTTATTTTGGATAAAAAAATTACTTTTTATTGATAAATAACACACTTTTACATGAGGTAAAATATGGAATATAATGAATGTGACTAGATTAGGTGATTATCATTTCTTTGAAAAGACTCGTTAAGATCATCTATTAAGGATCCTACGGTTTGTTTATTGTGAATACCAAAACATCTAAAATATGTAAAAATATTTTTACAAGATACTTTTTTTGGTTTTTTCAATTTAATAAGCTTGACGTTGTATAAATAAGAGAGTAGAGGACTACCCTTTTATAAGTGAGGGAGGGGAACACTTCGAATTTCATTAAATATAAACAAACATTCTCTAGATAAATTCTAAAAAATGGAAATATATTAAATGATAAGTAAAGATGTGGTTTAAATATAATAAAACCATAAAATATTTATAATATTTTATTCTTTGTAAAGATTATATTTTGGATTAACACCTTAGTTAACAAATTTCATCCTTAACTGCAGTAATAACTCCTCCACACTTAACATGATATTCTTCTAATTATAAGTTGAAAATTTTATTATAAATTACAAAGATTTCAAATTTTTTACCATATATAATCCCATTTACCTCATTACATATTGTTATTATTTTTATTTATTTCTATACAATATTATTTCCATAAAATTTCATTAATGTCATTTTTACACTATTCGTTTAATTTTACATTAAATATATATAGATAGTGATGTAATTAGAATATAATAATTTAACACAAAACTAGTATTTCATATTTATCTATAATATTAATATAATAATATAAATCCCTTAAATTATATTACATTTTAATATTTTTATAATCATTTTTTCATTAATTTAATAAATATTGTTTTTAAATTGTGTATGATTTTATTTCTAATAAATTTCCACTATAATTTATAAATAAATTTCAATAATGAAACTAATATCATTGAACATAGAATAACCAATATTTTTAATTCTATTTTTATCCCTATGTGGACACATAAGAGATATTTAAAAGTAAGTTTGTTTCATTTTGTATTTTTGTTTTCTTGAAAAATTATATTGGTCGTTTTTAGGGACAAGTTTCATGAACCATCCTTCCTTGAGCCATGAAATTATTAAAATGAACAAATAGATCTCTAGAAATGCATTGTATTTCTTCTTAGCACACCAAAAAATATTACCCACCTGGGTCAATTATCAAACTAGTTACTGTCTTCCCAAGCCAAAAAATGTTCTTCCAATGTTCATTTTCCTCACTCCCAGACACTTGAGAAATATTATCCAGTGGTGACACATCTTAAGAACATGTCATGGAAAATAACAAATAAATATTTATTTCATATGTACTTGTATTCTAAAAATAATGGTTTACATTGTGGACATGGTTAGTAACATTTAGCCTTTTATGTTTCACTTTTCCATAATTGTTACACTCTCCTCCCTTTAAAACACAACACCCTCATTGTGGACCCCACAAATCAAGGCCAGAGAGTGCCTTTACACATAAAATATGGTATTGTATTTGATACCATTTTCATTACTTGTCCTTCCACAGGCCACGAACCACATTTATTTTCACCATCGGTCTCTGGTAATACCGTAGTTTCCTTTCTCGCACACCACATGATTTTACCCATTGTGGTCACTTATCAGACTAATAATTGTACGAAATGGAAAAATAGGTTCCTCCAGTGTCCATTTTCTACACCCACACACTTAACTAAGGATTTATAATTAGTTATGATCCCAAAAGGAAAGTTTCACCCTATTTTCATGGGAATTATCATTGAGCCTTATATGTATCAATTTTATAGCGGAGTTGCAACAAGTGAACCTAAAAAAGATAAATGTAATTCCAATTATAAAAATCTTATAAGAAACTTATTCAACTAGTAATTATGATGAAATATAGTGACCAAAACACTTATTTTTAACTTTAATTAACCCATTTTACCATTACCATGTAAAACAATATAGTATGGTTGCTATTCATACAGAGTAAAAGTAAAAGGGACATATTTACATGATTTGAAACACTTGATTCCCAATATGGTACCCATTTATCATGATAAAATTTATATATGTGGGTGAAATTAATTTATGATAAAAATGAAAAACCCAACAACAGACAACTTTTTAGAAAAAATTATTTTTTATTTATAAATATTTTTTTATAAAAAATTGAATGATAAATTGATTCCAAAGAAGTTAATGGGATTTATAAAAAAAACATTGAACAAGTTTTTATTTTGAATCATTTAAGAAAAATAAATTTGAAAAATATTTAAAAGCATTCTATTTCTAATAAAAATTAATATTTTTCAATAATTATCAACAAATAAATAATTTAAAAAAAATGCCCAAAAATATTCCCTGAGATAATTTTGATATGATTATTTAAAAATTAGATATTTTTTGTAAAATAATTGATATAAAATTGGAAAAATTGAAATATAATATTTTCCATCAAAATGGAATAAAAAGTTTTTTTGAAGGACATGTATTTTTGAAGCATAATATGACTTTACAAGAAATTGAATATATATTTCATAAGAATCAATATGACACCGTGTGTTTTTAGAAGATGAAAATCATGTTTGATAGTGTATATGAAATAAAACACCAATATTATTATAGAATGTATCACTCCTAGACTTTACAACATATTTATCTTCATATAAATTCAATCTCATCGTATTCTTGTGATGCACACATCATCGAGTGTAAATGAAACGTTATACTCCATTAAAATATTGTTATTTAAACATGAACATTATAACCTAGATATTAAGTTGGAATGTATGAATATTAATAAATTAATTATAAATACTATTAGATCAAAAAAATATAAATTTCCATCTATTAATTAGAAACAAAAATAGGAATCATTGAATGAATAAGAAATGCTTTCTAAGAAAACTATATTTATAAAAAGTGGTTTAATTACTCTACAAAAAAAATAATTTAAGATATATTTCAAACACCTTTATAAAATTAATTTTAGAAAATTATATTATTTTTTTGAATATAAATTTCAAAACTAACACTGGATTAATTTTTGTTAATTTTCTAAAAATGTTAATTTTGTGATGAACAGTGAAAAATAACGATTTTTATTAAAAAATGGATTTTGTTTAAATTATATGCAGGGTTAAATTATATTTTCAGTTGGTATTATTTTTAATTTAATTAAAATATACTAAGAAATAACAAATTTAGTTGGTTGGAATGAATTTTATATTTAATTCTGATATAACGAATTTTTAAACATTTGAAATATTTTCTTTTGAAAAATCATTTTTCAACACTTCTGAACGTTTAATTTTAAATTGATTTCTATTAATTATATGGATTTTATTTTTAAAAATTTCTTCTATTTATTTAATAAGAATAATTTATATTATAAAATAAGTTAAAATTAATATTCTTGTATAATGAATAGTGAAAATAGTAAATATTAATTACTACGGTTATGGTGAAAATTGGTTTATCAGCGGTAAAGTAAGACAATAAGGGAATATGATTACCAAAACCATTTCAAACCCCAATTAAATGGAAACATTTATAACTTATAACATCTTATTTTCTTTAATATTCTATTTCAGAGGCACGTGGAATGATAATTACTTGCGTATCACTTTATATTTAAAACAATCCATGTGTGTCCTCACCCCCACTTAGAAAATTCCACCCCATATCCTCTCTCTACACACATAAAAACCAATTTTTTAGATAGTAACTTCCAAAATATGTTCTTTATTTCCATACCCTCGTCCTAGAGGCCTTATGTTTATTATAAATCCCTCTTGAGAAGGATCTATTTATTAGCCTAAAAAGGCTCCCTGAAGAAGAGGTAAAATTAGTAAACATGTGTGTTTGTTTTATTTCTTCTTTAACCTCATTAAAATAATACTTAAATATGATAATATGATAAAAAATTAGAATAAATTAATTTATAAGTTATTATGATATTTTTATGACCCTTATTTATCTCCACTTCTATCAAATGGGAAAAATATCGTTCATTGTGTGTATAGAGGATTATCCCCATTCAAACTGATGTAATTATTTTTCTATAACCTCATTTTCAATAATGTATATAATGACATATTTAAATTATATTTTTTATATTTTTTATATTATTATAATTATTTAATTATATTTTCACATATACCTTATGACCTTCCATTCCAAGTGGGATAAGATATTGTTTCTTGTGTATACGATGGACTATCACCTCACGAAGTTATGTGATTTGTTTTTCTATAATGCATTAATTGGATGTTATTAAGGTGAAATTAATTAATATATATGATATTTATTAACTAAAAAATTTATATAAATATAATTTCACATCTAACTTCTTAACCTTCAATCTGTTGGAAGACAATAATGTTACTCGTGCGTATATGTGGACTAGCGCTTCTACTTAGTGATGTTAAATGGTTTTAATTTTATTTTTACATGGATTTTAATAAGTATAGATTTGAAAAATATTCATGATAAATATAAAATATTATATATATTGTAAATCATAAATATACTATATTTGTTTTACCCCAACCTTTGATAAAAATAGAATCAATGTTCATGTGTACATACGACTTTCCGCCTCCATGAATAGTTTAATCCATTTTCTATCTAAAATTTTATTGATTAAACTAATGAAATATATAATGAATATATATTAAATTTAAATCGTGGAATAATTATTGATATAATGGAATCATGATCCATGAAAATTACTGAAATTACTGAAATGAAACATACATGATAAAAGAAGCAATTATCACCTGAAAATGTGATTTTAACAAGGAAATGTCAATAAATGGGTGATTGAAGTCTATAAGTATATAATAAACGGTATGACATATATGATTATTTTTATTAATATATTTATAATAAACCTATATTTTTTATTGTATTTTTGAACATCTTCAATGTAAATCAAACCCGAGTTAAGGGTTCCCGTCACACTTTTACATCTATGATTCATATTCCATATTTATCACATAAAATTTTTTGTGGTGTATATAATTCCCCAATAAAAATTTAAAAAACAAGAATATATTTATTTTAATAATTTTTAATGTTTCATTTAATGTTAATACATTCATAAGGTTATGATTCATATTATACCAATGTGGTTAGAGTTTATTTCACAATCTCATCATTATCTGAGATTGTATTTGTTTAAGTCACCCTTAGAGGGATTTTTTATATAAATTAGAAAAAAATTAATTATCCCTTAGTTATTCAAGAAATTATTAATTAATAGTGTCATGTTTCTAATTTTTTTTTCTTAAAATTATTGAGAAAAATGTTTTTATGAAAATTTGACATTTTTTATCCTTTCAATTGAAAATGATTTTTCTTGCAAAACCATGTTTTATAAAAATTAAATTAAATAAAAATTTAAAATTATTCAAAAGATGTTTTAAACAACTATTTCCTTATTTTTTTAATTTTTATAAATTTTTTTAACGGATTCTTAATGTCTTCTTTTGAACAAGTCCTTTTGTATTTTATCAAAAATGTGAAAGGAATTATTGAATTAATTTTTATAGCATATACGGTGTAACGACCCAATGTTTTTAATTGGAAATTATATTCATATAATTATTCCATAAAATCACATGAAAACAAAACATAATGAACTATTATGTGATTAGTGACCTTTAAACATACTTTTTTCACTTTTGTGTTTGCAATTTTGAAAATCTGACATACACGGTTGTGTTCACGATGTTTTTTGGATCTAATAAAACAAAAATTATTTTTTGTGAATATTAACCCACGCTTATGAATAGTGACATACACTTATGAATAGTGATATTCCCTAATGAATAGTAACCTCACCTGTGATGGTATAAAAAAAATATTCATGTTGGAAGTACGATATACCTATATATTAGAGTAAGTTAATGAATGTTTTAAAACTAGTTTGGATAATAAATTAATATTTTAATTAAATATTGAAATAATCATATATAGAAAATTATTATTGTAAAATGGACTTTATTTTTTGATTCTACACATTGAAAAATGGTTTGGGTGAATTTTTGGTATCTTTTTGAAATACTTGAATTTTTTTATGAATAGTATAATCTGATAATTCACAATAAATGCTAAATAATGAATTAATTGAGTCATCAATGACGTTCTACTAGTGTAAGCCCACTTTGTTCGGGATCACAATATAAAATCACTATTTATGGTCATGGGATACTTACTATTCCTTGTATTGGGAAGAAATAATAAATTAATGATTATAATATTATGAAATCCCTCTTCTCCTCCACTATAAAACCCCCCCTTCACTACGTCTTCTCTCCACACCTTTCAAGCCTTTTTACTTTCCATTTTTCTACCAAAATATCTCCCCAGGGTCCTACACCACGTTCAAAAGATTTTAGACTCTTCAAAATACCAAAACTTCTCCCCTTAAGAGCTTCTCAAAGGAGGAAGTCTGAAGAGGTAAATTCCTCTTCCCAATTTATTCATTTCTTTTTAAGTTCTTTTCTTTTTTATTTATTTCCTCACCTCCCATCACCATAATAGTATGATAAATCTAGTGACATAAATGTACTAGAATTTATTCATGCTAGTGTTATATTTCATTATCTTTTCTCCTTTCCCCACCATTTTATTTGAAATAAATGAAATCATTGTTTGAGATGTGCAAATTTAGCACATTCAAAGACAGTGATTTATCAATTTCTGTTATTATATATTATTATGTTCATGAAACCATTTGTGTTATGCTTGAACCAGATTATTATATATGTAATATATCCTATTTTTGGTTCTGTAATCCCTTGGTAAAAATATAATTAAGTTATAAAGAAAAATACATTCTTTGTAATCAAATCCACAGATTATCAAAAACAGTTATCACTATGGTTATATATATAATAATTCAACTTCACTCTAAGTAACCTACTTAAAATATAATCCATGTAATCTCCTGTATATAAAAAAAATAATATAAATTCAATTCCGAACAACCACTTTCATCTAGCATATCATCCAAACATCAACATAAGTGAACCGATCTTTTAAATCCAAGTAAACAAACGAGACCAAACAATGAAATTGATCCATGTAACTAATCAAAAAGGCATTGAATGAACTAAAAAGGGTTATAATAAGTAAAATACATATTCATGAAGTTATAGAATTATTAATTAATATTCCTAATTTTTTTATTTAGGTCGTTAATTACAAGTGGAGAACACCAACGGATTTAAGGTAAGGGATCCTCCCCTTTTCACTCTTAATCAAGATTGTTCTCTATGCTATGCATTTTTGTGTAATACCAAGTGATGGGGTATGTTTATACACCTTCCCCATACTAACCTAATTTTTATAAGTGATTATAAATCCCTTATCTCCCTCATCAATCCCTCTTAGTTACACCTAAAACCATTTCAATAAACCATAATGGATTCTACCTGAACATCCATTATTTCTTCGGGTGGTTCTGTCTTTCTTTTTACCAAAATATAAATGTATCTTATTTTTATGTAGAACTTCAAAATTATTTTTATATGATCCAAAATCATGTTCTGAGATCCATATCTCATTATCTTTCAGAGATATACATGTTTTTAAGTGAATCTCTCTTCGATTCTTCCCAACAAGAACACTCGTTTTAAAAGAACTTCACGAACATTTACCAAATTTCAAGGTCACTCTATCTTATGTTTTAAGACTGAATTATTTTTTTTAAATTCCCTATTTTTATTATGAAAACCTTCTAGGTTTAATTCTGGTTTTATATAAAAGTATAAATTTTTTACTATTTTAAAAGCTCTGTAGTATTTTCCTTAAAACCGCACAAAAATGTTTTAATGCTAACGTTTCCAAAATACATTTGTCATATGTTGTAACTTATGGTTGAAAAACCATACCATATTATATTCCTATATTAACCTATTAACATTCATGTATTTTCTAATTCTTTCCTTACATGGACACATTCAATATACACCCACTGGTTATGATTTATGTCATGATTGTGGTACCTAATTCTTTCAATTGGTAACTTATGTTTGTGTACGGTTTATTAAGTATGATTGTATACATTGTAAGAATATTTATGTGCAATGAAGAATCATGAAAATGTTGATATGGGTGTACTGATATATAGCTTCAATGCATTGGGTAAGGATAAGTCTCATGATATGCGATCTGAAACTGGATTGACGGTTAGCCTTGATCCATACTAAAATGGGAAACGAGATTGGCGGTTAGCCTTGACCCGTAATAAAGATATGATTTATGATTATTAAACATTTATATGATTCTATGTTTGTATTATCCCATGCTTATATTTGATTTTATATGATTCAAGCTTTGGATATCGTTATGTCATGCCTCCAAACTCATGTGCTTGAGATGTATCCTTATGTTCATTTCCTTACTGGTATTTTTAGCTCATCCCTTTGTTCATGTGTTCCCAGGGTACCCTATCTAGATGTAGGGGATCAATGGAAGTTATAAGATCTTTATGTAGAATAAATAAAAAAAAATTGGCCCCATGTTTTATGTTATATGTACATAGTCTTCCAAGTCACTAGACTTAATGATCCTTGGATTGTATTCTGATGATTAATTATGCGTAAAATCATGAAATGTTTTATTTAAAACGCTCTAGTTGCTACAGTTGGTATCAGTGGATGATCTAGTTATTTTTGGAGAATAGGAATATAGCACCATAGTGATACCCATAAGGATGAGAGTAATCATAAGAAAACTGTCCTGAATTTTGGTTCGTATAGAGTAAGTTGTTTATCAAGAAAATAAATCCCTTTCTGGATACGAGCAGGTTGAGGTGGCTCTGGCACAAATGTATCTAGGGGTAAAACCCAAAAACACCACATTGATCTAGACTCGAAAGGGAACTGGTGCACGACAACAGTCCATACTACACTATTTATTACGACACTCTCGGGGGATATGATTTGGTAGATTCACGAGCATATTACAAACCGTTATTATGGGAAAAAAAGAATCCCATAAGAATATAAGTTAAGAAATAGACGGAGGATAACCTTGATATAAATCTAAGGAATCACAATTCAGGATATACGTATTCTTTATAAGTTCATACTTTTATATTCAAAGCTTCTTTTTAGGATTAATAGCTAAGTATTCAAGACCACTATTTATACGTTATTTTTCATAGTTAATGGCGTGAAATAGAGGAACACGTTCCAACAACCAATGTGATAGGAAATGTGATGATTGCCCTCATTACATGCCTGATGTGATGGAAGTGGGTGCTCAAAACTTCATGACAGTACTTTCTTAGCTGGCTTGAGTTATGAATAATAACTTGAATCTCGTGGAACATCCCACTCCTCCAAGGAAAGAGCAAGTTTCCATAGAATAATTCATACATGAATGGCCTCCCATGTCTAGTTGGTCTTCTTATCCCCTCCTCATAGAACAATGGATTAAATCCATTGATAAGATTTTCTCTGTCCTCTAGTGCTTAGAAGAAGAGAAAATTTTATTGGAAGTCTATCATTTTGATGGGGATTCTGATCAGTGGTGGGCATTGATCAAGAATACAAAGTCCCAAGAGGAAACTAATTCTAAATAATGGGAGGAATTCAAGAGGATATTTTTTCAACAAATATTTTCCGTGAACCCTCCGTCTCAAGATGGAACGAGAGTTCCTTGGAATCAAGCAGAAGTAAGATGAGTCAATCGAGGCGTATGAAGAGAACATTACGAGGCTTTCATGGTATGCCTCAGGATTTGTCATGAACACCGAAAGCAAGGTGGATCACTTTTTTAGCAGACTAAAGCTGGGTCTATGAAAAGTGTTGGTGATTCGAGACTTTGATAGCTATGAAGAGATTGTTCATTGTGTCCTCAAGGTTGAAATGGATATTGGAGACTATCATTGTTCTCATGGGCCTAGTGACAAGAATCGGAAAATATAGAACAACATGGGTGGTTTATAAAAAAAATCCAATGATGGAATGAAGCCTCACTTTCCCCTTTGCACAAATTGTGGGAAGAAGAATATTGGTGACTCTCTCAAGAGAACCAATAATTGATTCAAACGAAAAACGTTTGGTCATCTGGCAATGAACTGCCAAAGTGATATGAAAAATCTAACTAATGTTGAAGAAGAAAGGAAGGTTCAGAGAAACACTCAGCCTGCAGTGTAGTGTTATAACTGCAAATAGATTGGGCATTATGCAAACAATTTCCCTATGCCAAGGGTTTTCGGAGGCAATCAGCAACAACCTCCAAGGATACATGGAAGAGCTTATGCTATCACTACTACAATGTTGGAGCCGAAAAACGACGTGGTGACAGGTATGCTAGTTATTCATTCAAGAATAGAGAACGTACTATTTGATTCATATTCTACGCATTCTTTCATGTCTTGCAAGTTTAGTTGAATAATTATAATACCACCATAAAATTTGGAGGATACTTTATCTGTGAGAACAACTAATGGGGAAATTATTGAATTCATGGTTTATAACTCCTCCCCAGTTAATGTTTGGGGACTAAACCTCCCAAAAATTCTTTTCATAGTTCCTTTAGAGGAGTTAGATACTATCTTGGGCATGCATTGGCTATTTATGTGCAAGGAAAACATCAATTTTCAAGAAAGGGAGATCACTTTTCACATCATGAATCATCCTCCGATTCTTTACAAGTGTAAGGAGGAAGATGAATCTCCTTTAGAATATTCATCTCATGTTTGGATATTGCTTCCTTATGAGAAATCATATCTTGCTCAAATGATTGGTACAATGGATAAAATCATTCAGGAAGACATGCCCATCATGAGGGATTACACTGATGTATTCCCTGAATAGTTTCCTGGTCTTCCTCTTGACATAGAGGTTGAGTTCTTGATTGAATTTATCCCTAGATGTCTACCTATCTTAAAGGCACCTTACAGAATGGACACCGTAGAGGTATAAGAGCTGAAGAAGCAGTTACATGAGAATACGGAGAAGGGTTTTATATGCCTGAGTGCTTCACCGTGGAGTTCTCTAGTACTCTTCGTCAAGAAGAAGGATATATCAATGAGCCTCTGCATTGATTATCATGAGCTCAATAAAATAATGATAAAGAACAAGTATCCCCTTCCACGGATAGATGACTTGTTCGATCTGCTTCATGGGGCCAGTTATTTCTCTAAGGTGGACCTTTGGTCGGGATATCTTCAACTAAATGTGATGAAGGAAGATATTCTCAAGACTACCATTCAAACAAGGAATGGAAACAATGAGTTCATAGTGATGCCCTTCAGACTCACTAATGCACCAGCAATTTTTACAGATTTAATAAAAAGAGTATTCAGAGATTACCTCAAAAACATTGTGGTGGTCTTTATTGATGATATTCTGATACACTCCAAGAGCAAGGAGGAACATGAGGAGCATTGGGAAACTATGTTAAAGACACTGTGAAGGGATAATTTGTATGAAAAGTCTATTAAATGTGAGTTCTGGATAAAGGAAGTATCATTCTTGGGGAATGTTATCACCAGTAAAGGGATATCTGTGGACCCTTCCAAGACAAAGGCAATTGAAGAGTGGCCGATCCCATCTTCTGTATCAGAGATCCGTAGCTTTTTAGGTCTAGATTGGTATTATCGACGATTCGTGAAGAACTTTTAATGATTGTCAAACCCAATGACCAAGCGGACATGGATGGGAGTAAAGTTTTTCTGGAAACAGTTATGTCAAGACTGTTTCAAGGAGTTAAAAAAGGCTTATCACTACACCGATACTCACACTCCCTTCAAGTGGAGAACTCATTGTGGTGTATAATGATGCTTCTAAGAAAGTCTTAGTGTGTGTGCTAATGCAAAATTATAACGTGATAGCCTATGCCTCAAGGAAGATGAAAATCCATGAGCAAAACTATCCCACACATGATCTGGAGTTGGCGACTGTGATCTTTGCATTGAAAATCTGTAGGCATTATCTCTATGGGAAAAATGTGTGATATATACAGAAAAAAATAGTCTCAAATATATATTCATATAGAAAGAGAATAATATTCCCCAGTGATGATGGATGGAGCTCATTATGGATTAGGACTGCTCAATCCACTAACATCCTGGTAAGGCAAACAAGGTGGTATATACTCTAAGTAGAAAGGATCATGCATCTTTATCGATGATGATATTTGAATATTATACGATTTTCATGGATTTTAAAAGGATGGAAATGGGAATTATTAAGGGAGGATCATCATAAATCCTTTCTCAAATGATTTCTCAGTCATCCCTCTTGGAGAAAATAAAGGATGCTCAAAGAAAGGATGTGGAAATTCAGAAAAGGGTGGAAGCTGTTAAAAATGGGAAATCCTCTGATTTCAAAATTGATGAGGAAGGAGTTGTATGAATTGTGACATGATTATGTGTACAATCTGATCTAGAGATAAAGAAGGAGCTATTGAATGATGCACATAGCTCGACATTCTCTATCCATCCTGGGAGTACCAAAATGTACCATGATCTCCAAGAACACTTCTTGTGGGATAACATGAAGAAGGAGATTGAGGAATATATATCAAGGTGCTTGGTAAGTCAGTAATTTAAAGTAGAGCGATAGAAGACCAAAGGAATGATGAAATGATTGCTTATAACCATGTGCAAATGGGAAAATGTTATTATGGACCTTGTCACGAGTCTCCCGAAGACGTCGAAGGGAAATAATGCGATATGGGTTGTGGTTTACTGACTCACAAAGACATCCCATTTCATCGCTATTTGGGAAGATATCTTTCTTGAAAAACTTGAAAAGATAAATGTGAAGGATGTGGAGAGACTACATAGTGTTCCACTCTCAATTGTCTCTGACCGTGATCCATGGTTCACTTCTAAATTCAGGAGTATCCTTCAACATTCCTGGAGTACTGAATTAAATTTCTGCACAAACTATCACCCCCAAACTGATGGTCAGTCTGAAATAACTATTCAAACTCTTGATGATATACTTAGAGCCTACTCTCTAGAATTCAAAGGTAGATGAGATTAGAATCTCCCATTCGTTGAGTTCTTATACAACAATAGATTCAACTTGAGTATTCAGATGGATCCATATGAAGCTTTGTATGTAAACCGATGTAGAACTCCATCCTGCTGGGATGAAGTTGGAGAAAGAAATCTACTTGGACCTGATCTTGATAAAGATATTACAGAAAAGGTTCAAGTCATTCAGAAACACATGAATTATTCTCATATTCGGTAAAAGAGCAATGCTGACAACTGTCGAAGGGAATAGGAGTTCAACGTTGGATATGATGTCTTCTTTATAAAATCTTCATGGAAGAGAGTCATGCGATTCAGGAAGATAGGGATGTTAAGCCTAAGGTATATTGTCCCATTTGAGATCTAGGACCACATAAGAGCCATGGCCTATCGTCTTGAACTTCCACCAAATATGGCGTGATTTCATGATGTTATTCACGTCTCACACTTGAGGGAGTACATACCGGATCCCTCACATGTACTAAACTCGTAGGTGGTGCAGCTGGAAGATGATCTCTCTTATGAGGATTAGCTAGTAAAGATTCTAGATTGAAGAGATAATGTTCTACGCAACAAGACAAACCATTTTTTCAAAGAGTTGTGGAGGAACCCTAAGTTTAAGGAAGCAACTTGGGTACCAGAAGAGGCAATGAAGGAGAAACACCCTCACCTGTTTATGTGAAGTGAAATTTCGGGGGTGATATTTCTTAAGGGGGGAAGAATGTAAGAACCCAAAGATTTTCATTGGATGTTCCCTTCTTATAATTATGTCATGAAATCACATTAAAACACAACATAATGAACTATTATGTGATAAGTGACTTTTAAACATAAGTTTGTCACTTTTGTGTTTGCAATTTTGAAAATCTGACATACACAGCTTTGTTGAAGATGTTTTTTGGAGTCCAATAAAACAAAAATAATTTTTTGTGAATAGTAACCTTCCCTTATTAATAGTAACATACCCTTTTGAATAGTAATATACCCTAATGAATATTAACCTCACCTATGCGGGTATTAAAATAATATTCAAGTTGGAAGTACGATATACCTATATTTTAGAATAAGTTAATGAATGTTTTAAAACTGGTTTTCATAATAAATTATTATTCTAATTAAATATTAAAATAATAATATTTAGAAATTTATTTTTGAAAAATTGACTTCATTTTTCGGATTTTACACGTTGAAAAATGGTTAGGGTGATTTTTTGAGATTTTTCTGAAATACATGAATTGTTGATAAATAGTAGAATCTGATAATTCACAATAAATGCTAAATAATGGATTATTTGAGTCATCGATGTTGTTCTGATGATGTAAGCCCAAATGGTTTGGGATCACATGATAAAATCACTACTCATGGTCATGAAATAATTACTATTCCTTGACATGGGAAGAAATAATAAATTAATGATTATAATACTATGAAATCCCTCATCTCCTCCACTATAAAACCCCCCCTTCACTCCCTCATCTCTCCAATCCTCTCAAGCATTGTGCCTTTCCATTTTTCGACCCAAATATCATTCCAAGCTCCTCCCCCACGTACAAAAGCTCTCAAAATCCTAAAAATACTAAAACCTCTCCCCTTAAAAGGTACTCAAAGGAGGAAGTATCTAGAGGTAAATTCCTCTTCCCAATTTCTTCTTTTTCTTTTAACTTATTTTATTTTAAGTTATTTTTTTTATTTCATTCCTCAACTCCCTTCACCATAATAGTATGTTAAATCCAGTAACATAAATGTACTGTATTGTATTCAAGCTAGTGTTATATTTCATTATCTTCTCTACTTTTCCCACCCTTTTGTTTGAATGGAATGAAAGCACTGTTTGAGATGTGTTAATTTAGCACATTCAAGAAGAACTGTAAATCAATTTCAATTATTATAATTAATTCTGGTCATGAAACCATTTCTATTATGGTTGAAAAAAATCATTATATATGTAATATATCATATTTATGGTTCTGTAATACTTTGGTACAAATGGAATTAAGTTATAAATCAAAACACATTCTTTGTAATCAAATCCACCGATTAACAAAAACTATTACCACTATGGTTATATATATAATAATTCGACATCACTCTAAGTAAACTAATTAAAATTAAAACCATTTATTCTACTTTATATTAAATAAATAATATAACTTCAATTATGGAAAACCACTTTCATCTGGCATATAATCCAAACTTGAACATAAGTGAACCGTTCTTTTAAAGCCAAGTAACCAAACGAGCCCGAACAATGAAATTGATCCATGTAGCTAATGAAAAAGGAATTGAATGAACTAAAAAGGGATATAATAAATCAATTACATATAGAAAATGTTCTGTAATAATTAATTCATAAGCCTAATTTTTTTATTCAGTTCGTTAATAACAAGTGGAGAACACCTACAGAATTAAGGTAAGGGATCCACCCCTTTTCACTCTTAATCAATATTGTTCTCTATACTATTCCTTTTTGTGTAATACCAAGTGATGGGGTATGTTTATACACATTACCCATATAGAAATAATGTTTTATAAGTGACTATAAGACCCTTATCTCTCTCATAAGGCCATCATAGTTACACCTGATAGCATGACGGTAAACCATAATGGATTCTACCTGAACATCATTTATTCCTTCAGGTTGCCCTACCTTTCTTTTTACCAAAATATAGTTGTCTTTTCATTTTATGTAGAACATCAAAATTCCATTTATATGCTCCAAAACCATGTTCTAAGATCCATATATCATTCTATTTCGGTGATATACATGCTTTTAAGTGAACCTCTTTTCGATACTTCCCAATAAGCACAATCGTTTTAAATGAACATCCAGAACTTTTACCAAATTTCAAGTGCACTCTATCTTCTGTTTTAAGACCCCATTATCTTTGTAAAATCATTATTTATATTATTAAAACCTTCTTGGTACAATTATGGTTTTATATAAAACAATGAATTCTTTAATATTTTAAAAGCTCTATAGTATTTTCCTTAAAACCGCACAAAAATGTTTTAATGATAATGTTTCCAAAATACATTTCTCATATGTTGTCACATAAGTTTGAAAACACATACCATTTCATATACCTATTTTAACCTATGAACGTCTATGTATTTTCTAATTCATTTTTTACATGGACACTTTCATGATACACCCATTGTTATGATTTATGTCATGATTGTAGTACCCAATTCATTCCACGAGTACCCTTATGTTTGTGTATAGTTGATTATGTATGATTGTATGTGTTGTAATAATATTTATGTGAAAAGAATAATCATGAAAATGATGATATGGGTGACCTAGATAGTTCTCCAATGCAATGGGTAAGGTTAAGTCTCAAGAGATGCGATGTGAAACGGTATTGGCGGTTAGCCATGACTCGTACTAAAATGGGTAACGGGATCTGCGGTTAACCGTCACCCATACTAAACATATGATTTATGATTCTTCCACATTTATATAATTCCATGTTTATATGATACTATGCATATATGTGATTTTATTAGTTTCATTCTTTGTATTCCATTATGTCATGCCTCCTAACTCTTGTGCTTGAGATGTATCATAATGTTCATTCCCATATTAGGCTTTTTAGCTCGTCCCTTTGTTCATGTGTTCCCCAGGGTACCCTATGTAGATGTAAGGGCTCAATAGATGTTAGAAGCACTTTATGGAGAATAAATAATGTTTTTTTATCCCCATTATTTATGTTATAGGTACCTATTCTTCCATGAAACTAGACTTAATGATCCTTGGCTTGTACACATATGATTAATTATGCGTAAAATCATGGAATGGTTTTTGTAAAAGGCCTGGGTCGCTATAAATGGAATTTCTTACCATCATGGACAGTAAATGTTTTAATGATTTATTTGTAATGTAAAAATATTAAATAAATATAATATTATTTTCTGTATCTTTTTTATATTTTAGTTTTAAATTTATTTTGAATCTAAAAAATGTTATTTTCTTCAAAAATGTTTTAAATTGTATTTTTATGATAGTTTTATACATCAATGACATAAAAACATTATTGTACATATTATCAAATAGGGATATATTTTATTTATAACCTAATTTTTACTTCGTATGAAGGATTATTTTTTTTTTGAGAAGGATTTAAAATTTAGTTACCCTTCACCATTTTACTCTCAATGATTTATGATTATGTTTATTTGTCATGGTATGTATTAAAAATCATATGATTGTTTTTCAATATGACTATTTATAATTATTATTTTTCACCCCTTTCATATAAGGAATGCATTGGGCATATTATGATATTGGTGGGTCCTATAATTATATATCCCCTCAATGTCTTGGCTAGTCTCATTAAAAAAAATTCTCAAAATTAAATATGGTTTCCCTATATATTTAAACTATCTTCTGAGTGGTTTTAAAAGTATATCTCAATGGCACATAATTATACATTACCTCCTTATTAGATCATCTATTTATGAATTTTCGACTATTCAATAGGTGATAATTTTCATGGAAAAGTTTCATGATTGTGTGATTATGTCTATGGGTTTATTTGATCATTAGTTACACCTTACATAAAATGGTGGAGTTTTTTACATGGAATGTGTTTCAGTTATTTACCCTAACATATTAAGAATGATATTTTTTCTTGAAAAATTAAATTTTATGATTACCCTTACTGAGAATCACTTCTCACCCCTTTTTTATATTTTATTTTCCCCAGGATACCAGAAAATATTTGCTTATTGATATGTAGAGATATGTTATGTGTAAATATAGTGCTATAAAAGAATACACTAGGTTGCATTATATATTTTCATGTTTAAGGTGATATTAATGTATGTTTTTAGTTTTCCAAGAATACTAAACTATATAGTTTTTTGGGATGATACTCCTTATATCATATTCCAATGTAATAATGTAGCCACTCACTCTATGATGCTATAGTCAGTGTAGTTAGAGTTGGTATCAGCTCATGTTTTTATAAAACCATGTGAACTATATTTAGTAGGAAATTAGATTACGGAACATAAACCTTTGACATATATATATTATAGTTACAGAAGAACATAATAATATTTTGGAAATGTAGATATTACATGGTTAAAATATAAATTAATATGTGTCTTGATACTTCAGGTGGATGTGGTTCTTTCATATACGTTCCTATGGGTAATAAATAGAAAAAATGAACATTGGTCTTGACTTTAGTGTCACCTAGCAGAAGGCAACATACATTACTACAGATCTGGTTTTAAACTCCTAGGGGATATTCTATATGTAATTTAAATTTTCTTTACAAACCATTAAGAAGGGTTTAGAAATATTTTTATAATTTAAATATTTCCCAATGAAACCATGATTATGATTATGTGATACTACACGCATAAATTTGTCAATTTTGGTTAGATTTTTCACTAGTTGTGGGAATATACATTTGGTTACAAAATTTTATTGTAAAATATAGCATATTATATTTTTTATAAATGGTTACTAGTGGAAGTATTTAAATAGTATCAATATTCATAATCCAAAGTGCAGGAATGATCATTTATTTAATGGGATCAAGAAAATATTTTAAAGGTAACAAGTCTCCCAAACATTATAATAATATAATATATGTACATGACAAATAGATAATTCTATATGTATTATTTATTCTATGGGAAGTAATAGAATAAGGGGAAAACATAGGAAAAATTCAATTGTGGAAGAATAGAAAGAAGTATTTTCCCACAAGCAATAATTTTTGAAAGAATCCTCATGATACCTACTTTATAAGAATGAGAGTTTACTAAAAGTGTGGAGAGAAAGGCCACCATGATTATGATTACAATGGATGTTAGAATCCTTCCAATGTAAAATTATTTCACTATAATGATATTGATAACTACACAAATGAATTCCACAAGCATCAAAGGAATATACCTTAAATATGATAAGGGATATAGTTCAAGAATATTCTATTACTATATAAGATATAGAATGATTACTGTTTTTATGCTTGGTTTTAATAATTATGTTATAGGATTATCTAATCAATGATATACTAGTTATACGAATTATGATGTTTATATAGATTTAACAACATCACTTTTTATTTGAGGATTTGAGATCATATGTTAAATGGTACATATGACAAAGAAAATTGAAATAGTGAAATGTTTTTATTTCATGAAAACATATGATTAAGGGCAGATAACCCTTAATATATGTATTAAGTTGATATAATAATTATAAATAATTGTTTATTGGATATTATTTGTGACTTATAAAATTTAGAGTGATTTGAGGGGTTATATTATATTTACTAGAGTTTACCGCATGTTTAGATTTATGGAATATATTTGATAACCTGAGATTTTATTTCAATAAATAATATATTTTATTGTTAATTTTGTTACATTGATCAAGAAAATTATTTTTTATGATACATTATAATCTAATTTATGTTGTTTGGGAAATATAATTTTTTTCTTATTATGGGAATATAGTGACCTTACATCAAAAAAATTAAACATTGAATTTGGTCAAATGTATTTTTAACGAGTATTATGGTGAATGTTTTTTGAAATGGATTATATTGATTTTTTATAGTTAATATTGAAGTACTAGAGATTAATTTATAATATTTGATAAATTTTTATATTTTTTTTAAAAGACATGATTTATATCATGTTACTCTTTTATGGATCTTACGATCTGATAAAAGTTAATTTTGTGCTTCATGAATAAATGAATCTATTTTTTAATATGAATTTCTTACTGTAAGATATGTAGACTAAATTTATTGAATCAAAACAAATGAATAAAATTATTCTTATTTAATATAATGATTTCATGTGTGTATATTTTCTTCTATTCTTAAACATTAAAATTATTCCTTAACTATAGGAAATGAAAAACAAAAAATATAACACTAATTTCTTTATATCAAATGAAATGACGGTTTTCTCACCATTAAATGATTTCTATTTTTTTGGTTATTAAGACTCCCTAGATCAACCACTTTCTTATTACCAATAATCTCTTTCAAATACTATAATTATTTATGATTTTATTCCATATAAATATCTAAACATCCCAAAAATGATCTCTTATATAGAAATCTAGTATGATTTTATTATAGATGAAATCATACGTCTAATTAAAATTTATTAAGAGGAAATTTTATAAAACTTTTTTGTATGCGTGTTTCTAAAAAAAGGTATTTTTTAATATCAAACATATGATTACCGAGATCAATATTAAATTATAGTGATGTAATTTATTTAAGGGGGGGAGTAATTTAAAATCCTATTTTATTCAAAGAGGAAAATATATTTCTATAACATATATAAAATGAAAAACCATGATTATAAAATAATTTTACACCCATATACATTAAAACATATTTATTATTAGATAAATTCAATCTCCATGATATACTGCGATGTACGCAACATTGGGTTTAAACAAAACACGATAATCTATTAAAATATTACTCCTTAAAAATGCCATTATAACTTATATATTATTTTTTCGGGTATGAATAAGAAAAAAAAATCATTAATATTATATGTTTTAATAATTTATAAATGTTTATCCATTTATTACAGATAATTTAAGAAACATATGAAATAAAAAAGTACTGTTTTCTGAGAAAATGTATTTTTCAAAAAAAAAGGTTATGTCTGGCTCTCCAAGAATAATTTTAAATTAGTTTTTAACACATTTTTAAATTTTTTTTATATGATAAATTTGATATTTTAAATATACATGTAAAAATTATCTTTTATTGATTTTTTGATAATTTTATTGAAATGTTTATTTTTTTCGATGAATATTGGAAAATAATTGTTTTCTTTCAAACTGAATTTTTTTAATTTATATAAAATGATAAATTATATTTTTAATTGTTTTTACTAATTTATTAGTTCAATTATATTATATTTTAACTAATTTAGTTCATTGGAATCAATTTTTTATTTAATTCCGATATAAAATCATTTTAAACATTTGAATGTTTTCTTTTGAAAAAACATTATTTCAACGCATTTACGAATTTAATTATAAATTAAATTCTAACCATTGTTTGGATTTAATTTGAATTTTTTTTTAATATTTGGAATAATAATAATTTTTATTATATAATAATTTATAATTCAAAATTTTCCACAATAAATAGTAAAATTAGTGAAAATTAAATATCATGTTTAATTTAAAAATTATTTTTTCGATTGTTAAACATAGAATATATGTGTTAATAATGTCCTAATACAAACCAAAAACAAAATTTATGAAAATATGTTTACCTTATAACCAATGAAGTTTAATAATAAAACATAAAATTCTCCTTTTTAATGAGTAAAATATGCATATCATTTGATATTTTATGAAATTTCATGTGGGTCCCCTCCACCATTTATAAAGGGACACCCCATCTTCTCCCTTATTCACACATATGAAATGTTTTTTTGGCCAATAACTTACCAAATAAATCCCTTAATTTCATAGACACGTAATATATTCCTTCTATTGATTATTATTCCTTCCATTGTGGGATTTATGTATAATCCTAAGAGGCTCTTCCAATAAGAGACAAAATTATTTAACGTGTGTATTTGTTTTATTTATTATTCTAAAAATATAAAAAAAAATTAATATATGATAATATAATAACATAAGTATCCCATTTATACTAAGATTGTATTATTTTAATTTTGTATCACAGATCCAACCACACTTCTATCAAATATGAATTAAAACTTTTGATCATGTGTATGACAGACTGCCATCTCACAAACTGATGTAATTCGATTCCCATCACTACATTTCATGGATGGATATAATGGGGGATCTAACTTATTTATTTTTTATTGATGAAATTAGTATAAATTTTAATCATTATATAGCATATAAAATTGTAATTTCTATTCCATATTTCATATAATATCTTCGCTAATTTGTGAAAAGGACTACCGACAAGCAAAGCGTTGTAATTTTTTTAACATATGCTTGAAACTGAAGGTATTTAGGTAAGAATTAAATAATATATGTGATATTTGTGACATAAAATTATTTCTTGAAATATAAAATAACATATAAATTCATACCTTCCAATCCATTGGATTTTAATAAAATTGCTTGTGTTTATATGTGGATTGTCGCCTCCATGTAGCGATGAAAAATGTTTTTCATTTTATTTTTACATTGATAGTAATCATGATTGATGTTATTAATTTAAAAAATATATAGAATAATAATAATTATTCATTAATGGTGAATTAATATTTAGTTTTCTTCCATTCCATTTGCCAATAAAAATGGAAATAACGTTCATGCATACATACTGCTTGTCCTATCCATGAATTGTGTACTTTATTTTCTATCTCTAACTATTACATATGCCAATAATTACATATATACCTAATATATAAGATAATTAAATATTTTGAATTTTTTTGTACAATGGAACCATGTTTAAAAAAAATTACCAAAATTACCAAATCAAAACATATTAAAATGAAGTAATTATCCCTAAAAATAGTGAATTTAACATAGAAATGTCAATAAAAGTTTGATAATAGACAATAAGTCAATAATATATGGTATGAAATATATTAGTATGGTTTTTAATGTATTTTTAATAAAATTATGTTTATTATATAGAATGATCTAACATGTGTGATGAAAATAAGATCTAAAGTTAGTGTTTTTTTATCCCACTATTACTTCCATGAGATATATTGAATATTCACCATTTATTCATTTTTGTGGTGTATATACTATGATTTTTTAGATTTTATACCATGAAAATTATTATATTCATGGTGATAACTATTTTATTTGAGGTTATTTCCTTCATTGGGATTATGATTCTAAAGTTTCCAAAGTGGTATGGTTTTTTTCATTATCTCATCACTATTTGAGGCTGTTTTGGTTTAAGTCTCTCTTGGGGGAATTATTTTTTCTTTCTATCATAAAAATTATATATTTTAATATTCACTAGTTATCAACAGAATTTTAATTTAATATCGAAATTTTTACACTCTTTGGTACATAAAATGATTTATAAAATGTTTTCAAGAAAAGGAAACATTAATTCTTTTTCGGGTTGAAAATGCTTTTAAATCCAAAATCATTTTTTCTAAAAATAATCTGAAATGTTTCTAAAATCACAAAAAAAAAATTATTAATAAAATATTTACCCATTTTATAGTTTTTACAAAACAATGTATTGAATTTTTAGGTTATTTTTCTAACAAGGCCCATTTCGATTTTACCAAAAATGTGAATGGAATCATTATTTTAACGTGTATGGTATAAATAAAATATTCACTCCATCATAACCACTCATGGGTTTAACGATTAATTTATATGTTTAAAATATTATCTTTTAATAAAATAATTTTGAATTTTTTTTAACATTATTTTTATAAATATTTTCAAATTAAAAATGTTATATTCCTCAAGAATGTTTTTAATGACATCTTTATGGTATTTTGAAGAACTGATAATATCCACCACTTATTGTAACTATGATTCACTAGAGATTTTTCATATTTTTATCATTATTATTATTTCATCATATGGTTTTTGATTATTTTGATCGAATATATACAACTTTAAAACCATTCACCATTTTACTCTAGATAGATTATGATTATATTTTTATATTAGGGTAAGTATAAACATTTCATAAGTGAATTATTTAATATCATTGTTTATGTTTATTATGCTTAAAACCTATACTATTATGAATTAATTGTTGATATCAAGTTATTTTTGGGGCCCAAACATAAATATCCCCTCAATCTATCGATAGGTCTCTTGACACAATAAGTTGACCAAATTAAATGTTTTTTTACCAATAGATTTAATATGTCTCTTTGTGGGTTAAAAATTATGTTTAATATGTCCATCACAATGCATTACCCCATTATGATATCATTTATTAATGTCTTTGTGTTTATTGAACAAGTTAGAATATATATGGATATGTTTCAAGATCATGCGATTATGTATATGGATTTATTTGACCATTTGTTATTCTAAACATATTATGATCAAGATACTATTTAAATGGATTTTTGTTATTTACCTTAACATATAAAATATTTGTATTAATTAATTATAGATTCTATAAAAAACACACCCTTACTGAGAATTTTTTCTCACCCCTTTTTGTGTTTTATTTTCCTTAGGATATCAGGATGTATTTTATGATAGATATGCATAAATATGGTAATGGAAAAGTCAAATTATCAAAGACAACATTATTTTTGTTTTTTGTTTCTATCTGTAATGTGAGAAAAAAGTATGTATTTACATTAACAAGAATATTATTCAATATTTTAATTGTTTTTTGATTCCTTATATCTTATGAAAACTTAATAATGTATACATATAAAATGGGATTCTAGGGTTGGGGCCCATACAAAAAATAAATAAATTGGTATTAAGTAGAACCTATATATAGATTTTATTATTTTGTTTTTAATATTGATACATGCCAATAAAACAGCGTTGTTATTAATTGAAATTTTAATAATAACAATTATTGGTCATTTATGATAGTTGTTTCATTTCATATATTGTATTGAACATGATATTCTTCTATTAAAATATATAGGTTTTACATTCTCACCCATTTATAAATTTCATCCTTGAAATTAAAACTTTTTCTCGATAATAAAGGGATTTAAATTTAAAAATTGATTTGTTTAGAGCCCATATCATATAATGGGTTAGTATAACCTCCTCTTAAGAGAGGGAAAGTAAAATATGATGGTAATCATAAATAACACAACGAAAGGCTTCCAATTATAAGAAAATTATGGGGATGTTAATATATAGACATTAAAGAGAAAAATAATACCCAATTACTAATATATAGTGATATATAATATGGTTGGGGAAACATTAATGGAAAAACACCATAAATTTGAGATGGGTGAAAACACTACTGATTTCTCAAAAACGAATGTAAAATTATAAAATTTAATTAAAATATCTTTTTCATAACAATTATTTATTATTATTTTTAAATAAATAGATAACATGAAAAAATATAATTACTTTATTTCATTCCATATAATAAGAATAATTTCATCATATCAATGTTCTTTAATCAATTTACAGGTAATCTCCTAATCAATAAAATGAATATTCACGATCAATTCTATCAAGATTTGAGAATAAAAAATAACTTTTAATGGATCACAATAACCATAAAATAATGATATGTAATTCCACTTATCTCTATAAATTAACCAAAACCAAAAATGGTTACCACATGTAATGATATTTCCTAAAATAAATCAACCGTGAGAATATATATTTAGCTCAAAATGTTTCATAATAATATCTAAGGTTCCACTTATATCTGTTCATAAATAACCCAAAATCCTCGATAACCTCATCATCAAATATTTTTTCAATTATCTTATACCTTTCATATTATATCCCCAAAATATAATTACATTATACCCAATTAATATATCATTTTAAAGGACTAAAATATTAAATCCATTAATATATAAAAACTTTTATATAATATTTTGTACATATAATAATTCTAAAACATATAGACCCATGATAGTATAGATAACCCTTATGTTATCCTCTCATGAAATCACATATTATTATGAAAATTAACAGAATCCTCATTCCTTAATTAAAATCAAAGAATATAAAATATCTTCCGAAAATATAAAAATACTATAAACTCGATAAAATATAACATAAAAAAATTTCATTGAATAACTAATTATTTTCATGATCACCAATTATATCACATTTATATAATCAATAAGAATATATAATTATCTAAATTAATCATTATCACATTCCCACAAAATTTATTTTCTTTATTATCGATACCGTCCACCAAATATTTTCAAATAATTCAAGAAGGTATGCATGGAACAATCCTTAGATGTATCTTGATTCTTTTATAAAAAATATAATTTATATAACACATATAAAACATAAATCTAAAATTCTGATACATTAACACATTATTCACTCAACTTCAATTGTTGAAAAAACATAGGTCGTTACTTGGTCTTGGAGTTAACCCTTGGATTTGGCCACAACCTCAGATAATTATGATGTTCCCCACACACAATACATTGAAAAATATATGGTTCATTAAAATGACCATAGTTAACCTCCCTAAAACTATTCATTTTATCTTAGTAACTACATGCTATATGCCTTTCATGTCCACATAGAAAATATAATCTTGTCACATTGAGACATTCAATGGATTTGTTCTTCCTATATTCTAAACATTTAGGAACCAAAATAATCATTTCCCCGTGATCATCCCAAATGAAATTATTCTCTTTTTAGGTGTGTCATGAAAATAACCCTATTTGACACTTTTAATAATATAATGAGGTATATTATTAAGAATAATTAGAATGTTTTGGAATCCAAATACTGTTTTATTTGGATTCTCATGAGGACAGTCGTTTCATTTTCCATCACATTTTGGTTAATAGTTATCATCGTTGTTCCATCCATTGACTAAATAAAAAAAGTATTATATGAATAATCATAGTTTAAAACCACATAATAATGCAAAATAATTTATGAGATGTCTAAATGATGACCCCTTATTTTTAATATATAACACCTTATAATTACCCACGGTAATTTTTTGACAAACATCTATTCAAATCATTCATTATGGATCACTATGAAAATGTAAATTAACCAAATAATATCCCCCAAGAGTGTCTAATGAGGTTCATAGTTTGTTTATACTAACCATTCAACATAATGATGAATTAGATATATATTGGCAACTATTTTTAGGTTTATTACCCCTATAAGCATCTATCTCAAAACCACATGAACTTGAAGTATCCATATAATGATGTTTGTCTAGGAAATCTAAAATTATTTATTTAAAATAACATAGGAAGTCCCCTTATACATAGGGTTATCCTAATATTTACCACATAAGTTTTCTTATCCTTGTTTAGAAAGTTTCACTAAACATTTCTATGATACTTACTATAGATACCCATAATTTTTAAACATATATAGTACATATTATCTATTGAATATTTTTCACATAAACTAATGATCAATTCCAAAATTTTATTGGTTTATCATATTTGAAAATTAGGATACATAAGAATATGTCTCATAAGATACCAATTTCATCTTAAAATTATTTATTGACTAATAGAACCTGTATTAGAAATATCATACCTAAAAAATTTCTTCATAATCTGTTGAAAGGAAACATAGTAAAGGATCATATAATATGTTCATTATGTGTATAAAAGGGATATATCAACGATCACATAATCATACCATGGGCATATGTAATGCCCCGAACCTAGAATCCAGGAGTCGGTGCATTATTTAAATACATTTTCATGATTACAAGGAATCAAGTCTGGAAGGACCGATTAGTTTAGTAGTCTTCGAAACAAGATACATACATAAGTTCAACATTACAACATGAAAATAAAAACTACACTAATTTATTCCATTATAAACATCCAATATTCCAAGACTATTTCAACAAGTCACTCATAACTAACTTCTTCATATCCTGGGAGAATGAAACATGAGAAAGGGGTGAGCTCAAATGATCAGTAAGATTAAGCAATACAGAAGAATATAACATAAAAATTAGGCATGATGATTAATTGAAAACAGATGCCTTTACAAATAATAATCATTAACACTTTGTGGCAGGAATATGATTTGAGTAAATAATGTCATTATTAAACATAGTCATGGGTATTCTACTTGTCGAATAACCACATGAAATAAAAATTTCTAATCTCATAATGATGTAATTCATAATACCAGACATCATAACCACATAGTCAAGGCCTTGTTCCAATACTACAAATAAGATTTTGTCAAGGCATTGTACCAAGACACTAGTTTGTCTCAGGAGACCTACTAATGCATCGACAAGATATAGCGGGCTCCACCCATTAATTACTAAGTCCAATGCATTCCTCATATGAAAATATTGAAACATAACATAAACATTAGTATTAAAACTACCATACAAAATGTCAATAATTTATCCACATACCATGAATGGTATAAAAATAGCACATCCACAGTCAAACATAACACATTCAACACAATATAGAAGATTATATTGTAACATATTAACCTATATTGATAATAATTAAGGATATTGACATAGATGAAAATAATCATCAAAAGTATTTGAGAGAAATATCCCCCTTATTCTTGAAAACATTTAAAAGTCACACAATTTTTCAAGAAGTCGTTTCAAAATAGATTTTTGAATCAATGTGTCCCATACCAATTTGAAAAATTTAAAATTAATTTTAATTTTAAAACATTAATTTCCATATAAATTAATCCTTAAAACCTTTTTTAACATATGGACATTAATTAGAAAGATTTAGATTAATAAATCGTTAAAACATTTAAAATGATGTTTTAGTTTGGGTTCCTAACAAAAAGAGAGACACATGAATACAAATAATTGAGGTAATAAAAACATTATAATATCATCAGAATAAATAGATTCATGATATACTATGTAAATGTATGTTATATACACCATATAAAATTGAATTTGTTTATAACAACACAGAACTCTCAATGGAAGGTAAATTGAGATGAAATCTCCTATAAAGACTGTATCTTTAGGTAAAAGATAAATCAACGAAATAATTATGTGTGACAAATAAAAATACACTCAATATGATTGGATATTCAGTGTAAATCAATCATAGGAAATTCACACATTTTCTTGTAAAAACAACACCAATGAATTGGATGTTTAACTCAATAAATGGAGATTGTGCAAAAATTAATCTCATCAAGTTCATATCGATGACTTGATAATCTATCAATGGTGTGATTATGTGTATCAAAATTTTATCCACAAAAAGGGGAGTGTAAATTATGACATATGAAAATGAATAGTGATTGCACACATAATATTGGAGTAAAATAATCACTGAAGTTTTCATAAAGCCGAATGAGTGGAAATTGAAATTTCAAATGCCCTTATTGATTTGGTAACATATGAAACATACACCCATGAAAGAATTATCATAAAATGATGATGTAAATATCCATAAATTAAATTATATTAAACAATTAATACAATCATGGGTACTACACACACCACATGAAATAAATAAGTGGTGAAAAATGGAAATCTCTCGAAATTAAAAGTGAGATTAGAAACCCCTTACCTTGTGTCCGACATGACCGGCTCATTCTTTAATATCCTGAATAGTAAATTAATGTTAATTTCTACTTTATGAAGAACATTTTTCAAGATTATTATTCCTTTTATATTACTTATTACCTTGTTATAAACATTATATAATCATTCAAGGTAATAATGGTCATTTTGTCGATATTGGGTACTTGAGTAACAAAATGAACACCTTATATTTACAAGTTGTCCATGTGGTCAATAGTAAATTATATACATAATGATATTCATTATTTAGATATCATATATATCAAATATATCCAGTATATATATATTTATAATGGTACATATCATTTGGAAGTAAGAAATGAAATGCACCATTCATGGAGACGGTAAGTCTTAGGTATGCATGAACGCTACTTTCATTAGGATTTATTATTTTAATAGAATTAAATAATAATGATTCATAGGTATATTATAATTATAATATAATATCTTATATAATATCATTAAATCCATCCTTTATAAGTCACACATAAGGAATGAATGAGTCATATCATTTTGAGGGTGCGGTAGTCCGCACTTCCCCAAATGAAATTATCGTCTTTTACCCATAATGAAAACCATAATATAATGATATAAATGGAAAATAGAAAACCATAAAGAAAAAATAAACATAATATATATATATAATATATATAAATACAGTTCCATATTAATGGACACCATGAGAGGTGGTAGAAGTTAATCAAACAATCATCATTTCGTGAGGCATTAGTTTTCCATCCACAGAAACATTATGTTCTTCACCCATTAGATAGAGGTGTGTGTTAGTGTAGTTCGAATACATCTCATAAAAACATCCTAGTATATTTAGGATACTGGTGTTGTTATAAAATAAATGAATAAAGAGAGTTTAGGTTTTCGAGAAGTAAAATAAAATAAAATAAATGAATTTAAGAGAAACGATTACCTTTAATTTGGTTAACTCACTTTGGTTTGAACCAAAATGGTTTGTTGAAGTACCATCGGGCTAAGGTAAGGATTCTAGGAGGAGGATAGGGATGTAGGGAGATTAATTGGGTAGAGTATGGATGAGCCAAAAGTATTGAGTGGTGTGAGTAATTGGACAGAAAGGGTCTCCTTTTATAAGGGGGAGGAGGGGTGCTTTAGGAAAGTGTGAAAATAATATTTTATTATATAATGATACTCAGTTTCTAAAGGTCCAAAAATAATTAAAGTTAATGATAAGATGACAAATGTTCTAAATAAATTTATCCAATAAAAAATGGAATGATTTTTGTTGTTATTTTAAAATTTATAATCTTATTTAATTAAATCATTTATTAATGAGGTAAATATTGCACCAATATTGTGTCATAAATAATATATTCTATTCGATGTATAAAAATTATAAAAAAATACCATGATGTAGGAAATATTTTTATACTTCCAATGAATATCTATAGTAAAAAATATAACTTATATAACACCATGTAAAAATTAATTTACAAAGAGATATTTGTTTTTATCATTTTTGTCTTTACTTTAAATTAATTAATCAAATGTTTCAATATCACTCCCAAGTGGCTCTATGGGGTCCCAAAATTGTCCTAGGGATGCCCTTGGTTGGTCAGGACTCATCCAATAAAGTTTGGAAAATTTTTAAGTTAATTTGAATAATTATAATATTAATTTGACCTTGAATTACCCAATTTACCATTAACCACGATAAATAAATGACAAAAGTTACTATTCACAAAAATATTTTCATCTTTTTGAACCAAAGTTTACTTCTTGATATTAACCGTGTCTCTTAGATTTTTCAAATTAAACTCACTGAAGCAGTAAAATTTCATTTAAATGAAAAATTCGTTTTTTTAACTACAACTAAGTGGTTTCACTATTCATCAAAATTTGATGATTTTTAGAAAAAAATCAAAAATTAATCTGAAGAATTATTTGATATTATGAATTAAAAAATGATGTCTATTTTTCCAAATTAAAAAAATAAAAGTGGAATTGATTAATTTAAAATTAATTCCCTTTGTTAAAAAAATAGCATGTTTTTATGAAATAATAAATATAAAAAGATTGACACTTGTTTATGTCCAATTTCAAAGTGAAATTAATTATGATGACCTAAATTGGATTAAATGGTAAAAATATATTCTAATTACAATTTAAAACCCATTAAAAAATCAAACCATATAAATAAATTAGATTAAAATATAGTTTTGAATTAAAATACAATATTTTTCACTATTCGTTAAAAATGAACTTTTTCAGGAAAATTCCAAAAATTTACACAAAGTAAATTTTGATGTCTCCATTCTAAAGAAAGATTTTCTTTGGTAAAATCGAATGTATTAAAGAGATAATAACTATACTCAAATAAGGATCACCATTAAAAGGCAGTAAATCGACCATTAAATCTAAATTATGCTTTAAATTAGATTCATTCATATTTTAAGCCTCTAACATACATTGGATAAATATAAATACATTTAACAAACATGTATAATCATATTGTAGTTAGTTTTGTTCATTTCTACCAAAAAAACTAGGAGTAAACTACCATTTAAAATAATAATATTATATTATTACTATGCAATGTAAGAGTATCGGGTATGCTATCGAACATAGAAACCCATTTAAAAGAAAATTAATATTTAATTCACAAATATTAATAAATATGGAATATGTATTATTGATTTTTTTACCTGGGATGTTACATACTTCCCCCCTTTTTCGGAATTGTGTCCTTGTAATTTTAAAAATGGGTTTGGAGACTTCATTAAAAGGCCCACAACGGAAAAAGAGTCAATAATACTATCACTTTAAAAGAAAGAAAGATAAGTACAGTGGTTACCCGAGATAACCCATACTATGTTTCCATGTAAGAAAACATGGATATGGTTGATAAACTAAGTCTCATGTTCTGATGGAAAGGGATAGAAAACATGATTAGCAGAAAGTTAACAACAAGAAAATCACAAACATGTGATGGGATAAATGGTCATTAGTTTCCCAGTAGGAAAAGTACGTAAAACATTTTTTTGTTTTATGTTATATTTAATAAAGTTGAGTAATTTATTTATGAGATTGAATAAGAACATAAAGAGATATACATACTTTTTAAGTATAGTTTTATTCTATATTAAATTTCTTCCACCAACTCATCTTTTTTTCAAAATATGAGTATTCAAGAGGACATGGTCACACCGAAAGAGCTAGAATCAACTTCTAGAGAATCACATAATCCAAAAAAGATAAAAAAATATATTTACCTTGTCTTTAGAGATTACCCACCACCAAAATGGTTAGTACAACATTAGATGATCCCCAAAAAGGTTAATCCTTTAGAGAATGAAATACTAATATTAATTTCTAAAAATAAACCAACAATACCCAAAGTTAAATAATTACCAGTCAATAAAAAATTGTCCTTAAAATCCATAAATATAATCTAAAATATTTCTGACACCCAAAACAAAGAATAATTTTATTACACAGTCATCCACGTTAAATTGTATCTCCAAATGACGTCAACTACTCTTAAAGTCACATACTTAAAATTATTTAACCTATTTACGTATTCTCTATTATAGTTTAATAATTTCCATAAATAACCCATATCAATATAAATCCAAAATAAAAACATAGATAAAAATCTACCATTACTCCTCAAATGAAATCCGATAGTATTCTATTTTCGTTGGGCATATAGTGTTCCCAACAAAGAGAACGTCTTCCAAATAATACTTATCACTTAATCACCAAATCATTTTTCAATACTATGGGTATTAATTTGATAAGACATAATGTAACATCCCACGTAAATAATTAATAATAGATATTTTTATCTATGTCTATTAATGAATTATATAGTGTTTTAGAGGCTTGAAATGAAAATAAATCCAATCTTAAGCATGGAATACACTAATATTCTTAAAAAATTGGTTTACTGCCTTTTGATGGAAAACCCTTTTTAAATCAATATTTTGACAATTTTATAATCTATATTTTTCAAAATAATCATATTCACTATGATTGGGACATTGAATTTTACATTGGATAAATTTTTGGTATTTTTCTGACAATGTTCCTTTTTTTTAATGAATAGTGAAAAATGCTGCATTTTACATCAAAACTTCTTTTTAATACAATTTATTTATATGATTAGATTATATTTTGAATTGGTCTTAAAGTGTAATCTGAATATATTTTTACTATTTAATTCAATGGTGGTCATTGGAATCAATTTCACTTTGAAATCGTACTTAAACTAGTATCAATCTTTTGATACTTATTGTTTCATAAAAACACGCTATTTGCTCTGACAGCGGGAATTAATTATTAAATTAATTAATGTGACTTATATGTTTTGAATTTTGTAAAATAGACTTAATTTTTTAATTTGGAATATCAAATATAGCTTAGGGTGAATTTTTTGTAATTTTCTGAAAAACATCAATTTTTGATGAATAGTGAAACCACTAAGTGGTACTTATAAAAACTGATTTTCCGTTTAAATGAAATTTTTTCATCATTGTGTTTTGAATTTCAAAAATCCGACATACATGGTTTTCATTAAGAATTAAAATCTGGTTCAATGAGATTAAAATAATTTTTTGGTGAATAGTAACTTATTAAGTTTTTTATCGCGATTAGTGGTAACTAGTGTAGTTTAAGGAAAAAATAATGATTTAATAATATGAGATGACATTGACACATGTCCTACCCTCATTGGATGTGCCATGGCCGACCAATACAAGACATGGATCAACTTGGGGACCCCATGGAGCCACTTTGGTTGGGAAATTACATAAATAATTTTTTATTTAATGTAAATGTAAAAATGACACAAACATAATATGTTTTACAAAAAACAATTACATGGGGTTATAAAGATCAGATTTTTGATTATAAAAATTAATTGGAAAGCTAAAAAGATTTCCTACATCAGGATAGTTTTGTTATAATTTTTAGACATTAAATAAATTAATTTAATTATGACATCATGATGATGCAACGATGACCTCATTAATGAACAGTTTAAATAAAATGAAACGATAATATAAAATATAAGACCTAAACTTGTCCAAAAACAATTGTATAGGAATATTTAAAAGTCTTATCATCTTATCTTCTAAATATATCAATGTGGGACCTTAGAAATTCGAAACACTTTTGAAAATAAAATAATAGTTTCATGATTTCCCAAAGTGCCCCTCTTCTCCTCTTATAAAAGGCCCCCACCTCTACCTCATTTCACACACTCCTCAAGCCTTTTGCTCGGCCATCCCCTGCCCATTTACTCTCTACACATCCCTCTCCTCATCCTAGAGGATTTCATTTGGGCAGAATCCTTTCAAAGGAATCCTTTAGGCTCAAATCAAAAGGAGTTACACTTTTAAAGGTAATTCATTCTCTCATGTTCATTTGTTTTATTTTTCTTCTCCAACCCCTAAACTCTTTTTATTTACTTCTTTTGTAACAACACCAGTATATTCAATATACTAGGATGTTGTTATAAGATTTATTCGAGCTACACTCTCACACAAATACATCAAATAGTTAAAGAACATACGGTTTCCGTGGATAGCGAAATTCGGCCTCCCGAAACGATGATTGTTCAATACTCATTTAACACCTTAAAAGGTGGCCATTATGATGTCACTATTTTTATATATGATATATAATATGTTTATTCTTTCCTTAAGCTTCTGTATTTTTCATTTATGGCATACCATTATTGTTTCTATTATGGGTAAACACGATATCTTCATTTTAGGAAGTGAGGACTACCGCCCCCTGAAAGTGATTTGATTCGTTAATACCATATGTGGGATGTGTAAAGGATAAATTTAATGTTATTATATATGTTATTATACTGGAATTATAATATACTCTTATATCATTATGATTCCATTCCATAAAATAGGAAATAGAAATGGAAGTAGCGTTCATGCGTACGTACGGCTTACCATCTCCATGAACGGTGCATTTCATTTCTTACCTCTAAATGTGATGTAATATTATAAATACATGTATATGCTGAATATATATGACATATATGTTATCCAAATCATTAATATCATTCTGGATATAACGAACTGTTGACCAAATTAACAACATGTAAGTGTAATAAGTTTATTTTTGACTTAAGAACCAAATACCGACAAAATGAACATTATTAACTTAAATGATTACATGATGTTCATAAAATGGTATAAAAGGAAAAATGAACTTGAAAAATGTTCTTAAGCAAGTAGAGATTAACTCAATTTTATTATTCAGGAGATTAAAGAACGGTCGGGTCAAGTCGGATACGAGGTAAGGGAACTTCTTAACCCAATTTATATTCTTTGGGTTAATCTCCTACATTCAAATTATTTCATGATATTATTATGTCCTATCTTGTATTTGTAATTTATTTATGTGTACTTATAGTTAATACACATACTAGATCTACTTTATTTAAAAAAAATGATCTTTGTATGGGACTTCGTCTCAATCTCCTTTCATTGTGGTATATTTTATTTTATACACAACTTTCTTTTATACGGTGTATAAACCCCTTTGAATTTTACGTTTATTAAAAAGGAATATTTTTTATACGAAGTGTTTACTAAACGACAAAAGGGAATGTTTTTGTCGTACGTATGCGGCGACAACGACTTCTCCGCCGTCGTGACCATTATTTGAGTTTCGGCTTCCTCTACAAGCCATACCTTTTTTTTAAAAAGAAAACTAAATACCATGATTTACTTTTCTTTTATTTTGGTATCGAAAATGGTTTTCATAATGTTTTTATATCAATGTGTTGTATTGATATCTTGTGATTGAAAGGTGGGAATGTTATGTTTCCTTTATGCATGTTTTATGTGATATGATTATGTTGAGGTCCTTGGGTATTATTATAAAAACGGGTGGTTCTGTGATAAACTAAGGGTGGGTGAGCCCGATATAGCTCTCCAATGCATTGGGTAACGTGAATGAGTGAAACGTCAAGGTTTCTCCGAAGAGATTTAGGGAATATACTGTGATGGGTATTCCAAACGTAACCAAGAGGGTTACTCCCTACGTAAGAATGTTATGAATGCCTCAAGTTACCTTTATGTCTTATGATTTCTATGGTTTATTCACGATTTTATGAGGTATGTTAAAGTGCTTATGTTTTATGGGTAAAGTATGATCTCATTCTTATGTATATATGTACTCATGTTTCCTTTCCATATTTTTATATCCCTTTCTGAGCTTTTTATTCTCATCCCATGTTTTTTTAAATGTTTTTCACAGGTCAAGGGAAAGGTACATGATATGATGATAGTGTCAATGAAGTGTCAAGAAAGAATCCATGTTTTATTTTAAATATGTTTCCATTGATGGGAAAGAAGAATACTATCTTTATGTAACCACTTTGTTTACATGTGGAATGTAATGCAAGTTTTATGATCTAATTCTCTAAAACTCTAAACCCGAAAAGAATCTCAATGTGTAATCTTGTAATAACTCAAGATTAAGTAAGGTTTAAGGATGGGGCCTTATAGTTGGTATCAAATGTCGGTTTAGATAACTTTAGGAGTTAGATTTCTATTAAATTATTGTCCAAAAATATTTTTTTATGGTCAAATTGAAGTGATATAGCATTTGAAGATTACCATGTTGCTTCATCTAAGACATGTTTGTTCAGAATGGTTTTCCGCAGAGGAAACAGGGAAGCAGTGCTAGGAAGGCATACAGAAGGAAATAACCTTCCGAATCTGCATCCTGAGATGGTCGGAATTGGAACTGAACAGTTTGTTGCAGTAATGGCACAGTTGACTCAGGATATAAATGGTGGTGGTATCCATGCGCGAGATCAGCCAGACCAACCGCAGAGGAACATGTCAGTGGTGGAACATTTCATGAGGCAACATCCCCCATCATTCAGAGCATCATCTGACCCTGTGCTAGCTAAAGGGTGGATTAAAGCACTGGAGAAGATTTTTGATGTCATGGGGTGTTCAGACAATCAAAAGGATAGTCTTGCTATTTACCGTTTGGAGGGTGAGGCAGATCAGGGGTGGTCGATTGTAACAGCCCAAGATTTTATAAAAATATATTCTTTTTAATTTTATTAATGTCTTGTGTTGTACGCTACACCAAAAGGATCTTGCACAACACGCATCCTTGTCTTGCCTTGCATAGCGTGTGTAATACGCAATACCGAGTTTCACTAAACAACGATGTGCTATTAAAATATTATTAAAACTAGCCATTATGAATAGTAATAACCACTTTTTAAAATTCTGTAAATCTTATTTTTCAAAATGAACTTCATTCTTGGATTCGGAGTATTGAATTTAGCCTAAGGTGAAATTTTGGTACTTTTCGGATAACTTTCATATTCTGATGAATAGTGAAAATTACTAAATTATAATTAAAAACAACTTTTTTAATCGAAATAATTAATAGTGATAAATCATTAATTTGAGTGGTTTTATAGTATATTTAAAATATATTTTTACAATTTAATACAATGTTGGTCATTGGTTGTAATTTCACATTTAAACCAGACATAATCAAGTGTCAATCTTTTGATAGATATTGTTTCTTAAAAACACGCTATTTGTTTTAACAGCGGGATTTAATTATAAAATTAATTAATGCAACTTCTATGTTAAGAATTTGGTAAAATAGACTTCATTTTTGAATTCAGAATATGAAATATAGCTTAGGATGAAATTTTGGCATTGTTCTGAAAAACATCAATTTTTGATGAATAGTGAAACTACTAAGTGGTAGTTAAAAAACTGAATTTTTCATAAAACTTAATTTTACCGCTTCTGTGAATGGAATATCAAAAATCCGAGAGACACTGTTAATATCAAGGACTAAAATGTGGTTCAATGAGATGAAAATAATTTTTTGGTGAATAGTAACTTTTTACTTTTTTTTACCGCGGTTAATAGTAAATAGGGTAACTAAGGGTAAATATGATATTACTATTACCCTAACACATGTCCTAATTCTATTGGACAAGTGTAATTCGACCAAAAACAAACTTAGGAATAAAATATGACCATTTAGGCCCACTTGGATTAGATTAGGACATTTAATATTAATTTATTTAAAGAAAGGTTAAAATAGTTAAAATCAATGTTTAATAAGTAAATCATTTTTAATATGGGGTTATACATAAGATAAAATCTATTGTAAATATTCATTAGAAAGATAAAACGATTTCCTACATGATGGTATTTTATTTGTAATTTTTAGACATCAAATAATTTAATTTATTTATGACACAACGATGATGCAGTAATTATCTTATTAATGAAATATTGACATAATTGATGTTATAAACACCAAAATAAATGTAATTTGAGATTTTTTATGAATTCCAATAATTTTCTAGGTTACTATGATATATTAATGTTGATTTAATCAACTTGGTTCGAACATTTAATTCTGTTATGACTTTCACAAAAATCATATATCAAATAGTGTCAAAATTGACACAAAATAGTTTTTAAATCAAATATTATATTATTAATTGTTATTGTATTCCTAAAAATCTAAGGTTCGGCCAAATGACTTAGATAAGGATATATATATTAATAATAAACAATTTGGGGTTCGTTTGGCATGTTATAGTAAGTTTATTAACCATATAGTGAAAGAAAACAAAAAGACATGGTAAAAGTTAAATTATTTAACTTAGAGTTAAATTTAATTGATAAGGTTAAAATAATATCCTAAACTTGTCTAAATTCTATTGGTTGATAGGATTTCGACCCATCCCCACTTTAGCTTTGAAATAAGACCCTTTTGAACCATTATAAACCGATTTTGACTTTAATATAAAATAATATTTTGAGATATTCCTAAGGTGCCCCTCTCCTCCCTTATAAAAGGACACCTCCTCCACCTTCCTCCTCACACCAATTTGAGCACTCAATCTCGGCCAACCCCTGCTAAAATCTCTTCTCCACTTCCCTAGCAACATCCTAGAGGTTCTGGTCTTCCTCAAAGACCAATTCTAGTGCCCTAAGAGGAGGTCTCAAAGAGGCGCTTCAAAGAAGAGGTAATTACCGTTACCAATTCTTTTATCTTTATTTCTTCTTCCACTTATTCTTAGGTTGTTTCATTATGAAGTAATAACATCAGTATCACTCATATACTGATATGTTATTATAAGTATGAAACAACCCTATTTCACTATCTATCCATCCTACGGAAAAAGAAATCACCGCGTGTGCGTACGTACGGAATACCGTCTCCACGTCGTGGTGTAATCTATTTTCCACCACCACCTTACATGGATGGGTATAATGGTGTAAAGAATAACTATACATAGTTATTACAACATCATATTGATTCTGATATATTGTATAATCCACTTCAATTCAGTTCAATATTTATGGAAATGATATCATCGCTCGTGCGTACGTACGGACTACCGTCTCCACGACGCGATGAGATTCATTCTCCATGTTAACCATTTAAGAATGATTATAATGTATATTTAAGAAATAATAATGAAATATATGACATTATAAAGCTACTGGATTTATGTATATATACATATGTATGTCATCTACTTACTTCCATTTCAAGACAATAAGGAAAGTAAAACAGCGTTCATGCGTACGTACGGACTACCGTCTCCATGAACGGTGTTTTTAATTTTATTTATCTATCTATTATATATATATATACTGAATATATATGATATATAAATCATATTTTATATTCTGGAAGTAAGTAAATCATGATATAAGTAATAATGATGTCAAGAACAACAAGTCAAAACACCTAAGATAAATGAAACGATTTTACCCAAAACGCTTCTTTAACATGGAATTTACAAAAGAACGGGTAATATAATGTTATAAGTGAAACATATATGATATCATAACAATGAATATGATTCTGGAATAAGTCAATAACATGATTTAAATCATTATACAGGAGGTTTGGACACTTACAAAGCAAGTCGGACCTAAGGTAAGGGAAATATCACAATCTCATTTTTATCCGAGATTGTTTATTCGTAAGTATTTACTGGGGTGTATTTTATCATCCACATCCATGTTTACTCAATATGTAGTATTATTTCCATCCACCTAAAATTGTTTAAATCCATTTTTACCCTTCGGTGAGTTTTTAGTAATATGTATGAAAGGAATCTTTTGTCGTACGAGGTACTTTTTGACTTTTCCGACAAAAGTACGAAGAATGTTTTTTTAACTTATACGGCATGAATGGATTTTTAAAACATTGTTTCCAAGAAGCTTCCTTTACAAGTTTTAAAGTTCATTTTTAATCAACTTATTTTATTTTAAAGTTGTATGACATATTATGAAAGGAAAAATGTTTTTGAAGAAGAAAGGATATTTTCCTCAAGAATGGAGTTCAAGTGTTTTATCAAAATTATTTTCCATCTAAGATAATAAAGGGTTCTGTTTTTATCCCTATTATTAAATTGATTTGTTCATGTTGTGATGGAATTATTTTTATGAATTCCTTTATCTTATATGAATTGATTTATGATGTCATGATGTTTCAAGAATCCCATTTTTGTTACATGTGTTATGCGATGATATATGTTTTATGATTATGTGGCACACATAAGAAAGGATTCATTATAAGATGGGTGGGACCTATATCTCCCTCCAATGCATTGGGTAAAGATTTTATATCTCATGAGATAGACATGGCTGGAACGGAAGGTTATTTCGGTTCAGTGATACAGGACTGAAACGAGGAGTGAACTCGGTTCAGAAAGGGACTTCGTCCACTAAGATAGTCTTGGCAATGAGTCATGACTAACAAGAAATGATTTTCCATGATTATGTGTGCATGCCACAAAGTTTCAAGTTTTATGTTATGATTATGGGGATCTCATTTTCACTTCTATGATTTATCCCATGTTATGATATTATGAGCTCTTTTGCAGGTTAAGATTTCCAAAAGCTATGTTCTTATGTATATGATGTGATTGATATTTCTTTTGTTTACCCTTACTGAGCATTTGAGCTCACCCTTTTATGTTTTCTTTTCCCCAGGATATAAAGAAAGGTTTTTAGGTAACAAAAATGGAAGATCTTTATGGGAGATATTGAAGATCTTTCACCACGATTAGAAGATTACGTTCCGAGTTTCCAAAGACACTAAACTATTACGATCCTTGTGTGTGTGTTTTTGTTATGTACTAAGTATTCCGCAAAAGTAATGTAATGTCCACGTACGTCAAGATACGGGTCTCTACAGTTGGTATCAGAGGGAGGTTTAGTCAACCTTTGGAAACTAGGATGCGAAAATGTTAGTGAGATCCCTAGAGATATTTCTAAGGTATGTCTAGGGATGTCCCTAGGGATAAGTATACGTATAGGTTATAGTAATAGAATTACGCTAACGATCATAGAATTAAACCTAAGATGTTGGATATTGAAGGTACTCCCCCTTTATTATGTTGTTTTCCCTAGCATGATTTTTACCTCTCACACTATTCTTTTCTGGGTTTTAGAAAATGGCAGGAAACAAGATGATTCACGATAATGGAGGATATGATGGACAATGGAATGATATTCTTCATAATGAAATGGGATTTGGAAGTGTTTGCATCATTATTATGCCGAATCAGCAATCTCATAATATGATCAATAAAGTAAAATTTGGTAAGTTTCCTGACTCGGCTAATAAGAGAAAGATGGAGTTTCATGATGATCATAGAGGAAAGAAAGTTCAATTTTCCCTATGTAAATCATGTGGGAAGAGGCATCAAGGAGAATGTTTCAAAGGAACTGGAAGATGCTTTGGGTGTGGAAAAGAAGGACACAAAGCAAGTAAGTGCAAAGGAAAAGGTTCAGTTAACACCATGGATGAGGATAATGGTATTGCTACGACATCAACAATGGTTAAATGTTTTAAATGTGGAATGTATGGGCATTATGCAAACAAATTCCCTAAGGGAAAGACTCATGAAGAGAATCAGTATGGTCATATGGGTAGTATTTATGTGGATGATAATGAAGAGACTACAAATGATATGTGAGATGAAAGAATTTTTGAAGCTCGGTCAATGGTTTGAGAATGTAGTGGAATGATTACATGTTTATCATGTGTAATTTTGGAATAAAGAGACATCTATGGATTGTTACACTGTTGCCTTTCCTTGTGTTTTGAAAGTGTATGATTAATGTTACCAGTATCCATGAAAGGTTATTCAGATATTTTTGGAATTTAGATGATATGCGCATAATGAAGGGATAAGAAGAAAATTAAATGTTTGATAGTATTCATGAGCTCATGATTGATATAAGGACTAAGTGATATCATGGTTTGAGTATATAGAATTTTGAGGATTTTGGTATGTGGAAAGTGTTAACTTTTAACTGCACTCATGTTTTCACTAAGGTATTCAAGAGAATACACGATTAAGGACTTTGAATGTTTGGAATGTGACCAACAAGACATATCTTATGATATGTGGGGATCAACGACAGTATGAAATCTCTGGTAATCGATGTCACTATATTATGAGAGTGGACTGCAGTATTATGTATAAGCCTAAAGATTAGACTGGATTATGTTGGACATAAGTTAGTATTGTTTAAGGATAGAATATTTTCGATATTATTGATGGGATGTTATAGTAACGTAGTTTTAGAAAAAGGGACAACCTGCAGGACGGGCGACAGCCCATCGCTTCGGACAAGGCTGTAGGAATCGAACCCACAACCGAAGTGCGACTGGCCTTTATCGCCTACCACTGGCCTACAGGAAGTCCCTGTTTAGTTGAAACTAGTTTTATTATATTAAGCAGTATGATATATGAAGTATAAGTCCATTTTAGGAACCATATATGATTAATCTCACTATAGATCGATTTATGCATATAAGTTTTGCTAACCTTTTGTTTGACACAGATGGAATGACCCGTCATTCTATCACATGATCTGCTAACACTTCACGAATAACAAATTCAACTTCATTTATTTAAGAGATGAAGTGGAAATTGTTCAAGGCACGAACAACAGTGAGATTGTACCAAAATAAAGTAAGTATTTATTCTAATTCAAATTTTCAACTTTAGGGGAAATGATCTTGAAAACCAAAAATGTTGTCCTAGTGATCTTATACCTGATGAATCAGATGGTACCTTATATCATCACAAATCTATGGATTTGTGATTACTGGCTTTTCCATAGCGATGTTCTCTACCACTCTCCATCAGAACATGATGGTTAGATTTCTCTTCCATATCCATATTTTCACCTATGTGGAAACCCAATGATTAGTTTATTTGGGTAACCGTTACGTTTCATACTTTTGTTTTTAAAGATTGGTTTTGATATTCCTTTTTACGATGTGGGTTTCTATTAAAGAAACTTTCGAATAGTAAACCATTTATAACCCCGATGAATTTCGAGGGCGAAATTCATTTTAAGGGGGGTAGAATGTAACAGCCCAAGATTTTATAAAAAAATATTCTTTTTAATTTTATTAATGTCTTGTGTTGTACGCTACACCAAAAGGATCTTGCACAACACGCATCCTTGTCTTGCCTTGCATAGCGTGTGTAATACGCAATACCGAGTTTCACTAAACAACGATGTGCTATTAAAATATTATTAAAACTAGCCATTATGAATAGTAATAACCACTTTTTAAAATTCTGTAAATCTTATTTTTCAAAATGAACTTCATTCTTGGATTCGGAGTATTGAATTTAGCCTAAGGTGAAATTTTGGTACTTTTCGGATAACTTTCATATTCTGATGAATAGTGAAAATTACTAAATTATAATTAAAAACAACTTTTTTAATCGAAATAATTAATAGTGATAAATCATTAATTTGAGTGGTTTTATAGTATATTTAAAATATATTTTTACAATTTAATACAATGTTGGTCATTGGTTGTAATTTCACATTTAAACCAGACATAATCAAGTGTCAATCTTTTGATAGATATTGTTTCTTAAAAACACGCTATTTGTTTTAACAGCGGGATTTAATTATAAAATTAATTAATGCAACTTCTATGTTAAGAATTTGGTAAAATAGACTTCATTTTTGAATTCAGAATATGAAATATAGCTTAGGATGAAATTTTGGCATTGTTCTGAAAAACATCAATTTTTGATGAATAGTGAAACTACTAAGTGGTAGTTAAAAAACTGAATTTTTCATAAAACTTAATTTTACCGCTTCTGTGAATGGAATATCAAAAATCCGAGAGACACGGTTAATATCAAGGACTAAAATGTGGTTCAATGAGATGAAAATAATTTTTTGGTGAATAGTAACTTTTTACTTTTTTTTACCGCGGTTAATAGTAAATAGGGTAACTAAGGGTAAATATGATATTACTATTACCCTAACACATGTCCTAATTCTATTGGACAAGTGTAATTCGACCAAAAACAAACTTAGGAATAAAATATGACCATTTAGGCCCACTTGGATTAGATTAGGACATTTAATATTAATTTATTTAAAGAAAGGTTAAAATAGTTAAAATCAAAGTTTAATAAGTAAATCATTTTTAATATGGGGTTATACATAAGATAAAATCTATTGTAAATATTCATTAGAAAGATAAAACGATTTCCTACATGATGGTATTTTATTTGTAATTTTTAGACATCAAATAATTTAATTTATTTATGACACAACGATGATGCAGTAATTATCTTATTAATGAAATATTGACATAATTGATGTTATAAAGACCAAAATAAATGTAATTTGAGATTTTTTATGAATTCCAATAATTTTCTAGGTTACTATGATATATTAATGTTGATTTAATCAACTTGGTTCGAACATTTAATTCTGTTATGACTTTCACAAAAATCATATATCAAATAGTGTCAAAATTGACACAAAATAGTTTTTAAATCAAATATTATATTATTAATTGTTATTGTATTCCTAAAAATCTAAGGTTTGGCCAAATGACTTAGATAAGGATATATATATTAATAATAAACAATTTGGGGTTCGTTTGGCATGTTATAGTAAGTTTATTAACCATATAGTGAAAGAAAACAAAAAGACATGGTAAAAGTTAAATTATTTAACTTAGAGTTAAATTTAATTGATAAGGTTAAAATAATATCCTAAACTTGTCTAAATTCTATTGGTTGATAGGATTTCGACCCATCCCCACTTTAGCTTTGAAATAAGACCCTTTTGAACCATTATAAACCGATTTTGACTTTAATATAAAATAATATTTTGAGATATTCCTAAGGTGCCCCTCTCCTCCCTTATAAAAGGACACCTCCTCCACCTTCCTCCTCACACCAATTTGAGCACTCAAGCTCGGCCAACCCCTGCTAAAATCTCTTCTCCACTTCCCTAGCAACATCCTAGAGGTTCTGGTCTTCCTCAAAGACCAATTCTAGTGCCCTAAGAGGAGTTCTCAAAGAGGCTCTTCAAAGAAGAGGTAATTACCGTTACCAATTCTTTTATCTTTATTTCTTCTTCCACTTATTCTTAGGTTGTTTCATTATGAAGTAATAACATCAGTATCACTCACATACTGATATGTTATTATAAGTATGAAACAACCCTATTTCACTATCTATCCATCCTACGGAAAAAGAAATCACCGCGTGTGCGTACGTACGGAATACCGTCTCCACGTCGTGGTGTAATCTATTTTCCACCACCACCTTACATGGATGGGTATAATGGTGTAAAGAATAACTATACATAGTTATTACAACATCATATTGATTCTGATATATTGTATAATCCACTTCAATTCAGTTCAATATTTATGGAAATGATATCATCGCTCGTGCGTACGTACGGACTACCGTCTCCACGACGCGATGAGATTCATTCTCCATGTTAACCATTTAAGAATGATTATAATGTATATTTAAGAAATAATAATGAAATATATGACATTATAAAGCTACTGTATTTATGTATATATACATATGTATGTCATCTACTTACTTCCATTTCAAGACAATAAGGAAAGTAAAACAGCGTTCATGCGTACGTACGGACTACCGTCTCCATGAACGGTGTTTTTCATTTTATTTATCTATCTATTATATATATATACTGAATATATATGATATATAAATCATATTTTATATTCTGGAAGTAAGTAAATCATGATATAAGTAATAATGATGTCAAGAACAACAAGTCAAAACACCTAAGATAAATGAAACGATTTTACCCAAAACGCTTCTTTAACATGGAATTTACAAAAGAACGGGTAATATAATGTTATAAGTGAAACATATATGATATCATAACAATGAATATGATTCTGGAATAAGTCAATAACATGATTTAAATCATTATACAGGAGGTTTGGACACTTACAAAGCAAGTCGGACCTAAGGTAAGGGAAATATCACAATCTCATTTTTATCCGAGATTGTTTATTCGTAAGTATTTACTGGGGTGTATTTTATCATCCACATCCATGTTTACTCAATATGTAGTATTATTTCCATCCACCTAAAATTGTTTAAATCCATTTTTACCCTTCGGTGAGTTTTTAGTAATATGTATGAAAGGAATCTTTTGTCGTACGAGGTACTTTTTGACTTTTCCGACAAAAGTACGAAGAATGTTTTTTTAACTTATACGGCATGAATGGATTTTTAAAACATTGTTTCCAAGAAGCTTCCTTTACAAGTTTTAAAGTTCATTTTTAATCAACTTCTTTTATTTTAAAGTTGTATGACATATTATGAAAGGAAAAATGTTTTTGAAGAAGAAAGGATATTTTCCTCAAGAATGGAGTTCAAGTGTTTTATCAAAATTATTTTCCATCTAAGATAATAAAGGGTTCTGTTTTTATCCCTATTATTAAATTGATTTGTTCATGTTGTGATGGAATTATTTTTATGAATTCCTTTATCTTATATGAATTGATTTATGATGTCATGATGTTTCAAGAATCCCATTTTTGTTACATGTGTTATGCGATGATGTATGTTTTATGATTATGTGGAACACATAAGAAAGGATTCATTATAAGATGGGTGGGACCTATATCTCCCTCCAATGCATTGGGTAAAGATTTTATATCTCATGAGATAGACATGGCTGGAACGGAAGGTTATTTCGGTTCAGTGATACAGGACTGAAACGAGGAGTGAACTCGGTTCAGAAAGGGACTTCGTCCACTAAGATAGTCTTGGCAATGAGTCATGACTAACAAGAAATGATTTTCCATGATTATGTGTGCATGCCACAAAGTTTCAAGTTTTATGTTATGATTATGGGGATCTCATTTTCACTTCTATGATTTATCCCATGTTATGATATTATGAGCTCTTTTGCAGGTTAAGATTTCCAAAAGCTATGTTCTTATGTATATGATGTGATTGATATTTCTTTTGTTTACCCTTACTGAGCATTTGAGCTCACCCTTTTATGTTTTCTTTTCCCCAGGATATAAAGAAAGGTTTTTAGGTAACAAAAAGGGAAGATCTTTATGGGAGATATTGAAGATCTTTCACCACGATTAGAAGATTACGTTCCGAGTTTCCAAAGACACTAAACTATTACGATCCTTGTGTGTGTGTTTTTGTTATGTACTAAGTATTCCGCAAAAGTAATGTAATGTCCACGTACGTCAAGATACGGGTCTCTACATCGATGGTTAAAAATATCAGGGATGCTGATGAGATTGATACCCTCGACTGCGATGAATTAAAAGGTATGTTTCTTAGAAGTATTTTCCTAAGGCTGTTTGACTTAGGATGGAAAATTAATTCTTGTAATTGAGGCAATAGGAAGACTCAGTGGCTACCTATGAAGAAAGATCACTCAATTGGCAAGGTATGCTCCAAATTTTATCCGAGACCTTGATAGTAAAATCAATCGTTTTTACTCAGGATTAAAGCCAAAATATCGAAGGGCATTAGCTTCTCGTGAGTTTAAAGGTTATGAAAAGCTTGTTCGATGTTCTGAGAAGGTTGAAATGGAGTTTGTCGATGACCAAGTGTTCTATAACAACCATCAGAAGAAGAGACCGAGGTGGCAGGAGAAAGGTAAGAATTCTTCAAAAAGTCTGATGGTAAGAAAACTAAGGTTCCAGTTTGTGATAAATGTGGCAAAAGGCATGCTTGGGAATGTCTTCTGAATTCTGGAAAGTGCTACCGATGTGGTAATATGGGACATAAGGCTCGTGATTGCACTGAAAAGGATCGAGGTGAAGGTAAGAACAAATTTGATTTACAGTTAGTGAAATGTTATAAGTGCAATGAGATGGGTCACTATGAAGATGAGTGTCCGACAAAGAGTTTGAGTGATGGGAAGCAGTTAGACTACAAGCAGAAAGGGGTGGTGAAATCCTTTGCAACAACTTCAGTAGATGTTGGGCCATCGAATGAAGTGGTATCAGGTACACTATTTTTTTGTTCATATTATGCCAATGTGTTGTTTGATTTGGGGTCTACACATTCTTTCATCTCTGAAACCTTTTCTAGTAAAATGGGAATACCATCTCAAGAAATGACTCCTAAACTTTTGGTAAAAATACCCGGAGGGAACGTTGAGACAAAAAGGAATTATAAGAACCTTCTTATCCTTGTGTGTGGAAAGAATCTACCAGAAAACCTTATTGTTTTGCCTCTAGTAGAGTTTGATGTTATTTTGGGCATGGATTGGTTTTCTGTTTATCATGCTAAGATTGACTGCATAGCTAAAATGGTTTCTTTTCAGAAATATTTTCAGTTTGTGTACAAGAATGAACCCTTGATTTTGATAACATATCTGGAAGTTGAGAAAATAGTAAAAGATGGAAATGAATGTTACCTTGCACATATTGTTGAAAATAAAGGAACTGTTCAGATTAATGATGTGCCAGTGGTAAATGAGTATCTTGATGTTTTTCCTGATGAGATGCCTAGAATAATACCAGATCGGGAAGTTGAGTTTACTGTTGACTTAGATCCTGATGCTAAGACAATTTCAAAACCCCCTTATCGAATAGCTCAAATTGAAATTTTAGAGTTGAATGAGAAATTGCAAGATTTATTAGAGAAAGGTTTCATTCGACCTTGCACATCACCATGGGGTGCTCTTGTTTTATTTGTTAAAAAGAAAGATGGTTCTATGAGACTTTTCATTGATTATAGGGCCTTGAATAATATCACTATTAAGAACAAATATCCTTTTCCTCATATCGATGATTTGTTTGATCAGCTCTAGGGAGCTCAGTATTTTTCAAAGATTGACTTGAGGTCGGGGTACCATCAACTGAAGGTAAAGGAAGCAGATGTTCCGAAGACTGCATTTCGTACAATATATGGCCATTATGAATTTGTAGTCATGCCTTTTGGGCTAACCAATGCACCTGCTATATTCATGGAATTAATGAATAGAATTTACCATGAGTTCTTGGATATGATTTTGGTGGTTTTCATTGATTATATTTTGGTGTTTTCTAAAAGTAAAGAGGAGCATGAAAGACATTTAAGGGTCATTTTTTAAACCATAAAAGAAAATAAATTGTATGGGAAATTCAAAAAATGTGAGTTTTGGTTGCAACAAATTTCTTTCCTTGGTCACATCGTTTCAAAAGATGCCATAACTGTTGATCCTGCAAAAACAAAAGCTGTTGAAGAATGGATAAGACCCACAAATGTAACTGATATTCGTAGCTTCCTTGGTTTGGCAGGCTATTACCGAAGGTTTGTTAGAAATTTTTCACGGTTATCTAGTCCAATGACTAAGCCAACACGGAAGGGTGTTAAGTTTATCTGTACAAAAGAATGTGATGATTGTTTTCAGGAATTGAAAAGAAGATTGGTGAATGCTCCAGTTTTGGCACTACCTTCCAGGAATGGTGAGTTTGGTATATATAGTGATGCTTCATTGAAAGGACATAGTTGCGTCCTAATGCAGAATGATCAGGTAATTGCTTATGCTTCACGACATTTGAAAACTCGTGAGGTAAATTACCTTACACATGATTTAGAATTAGCTGCTGTTGTTTTCGCTTTAAAATTTTGGAGGCATCTTTTGTATGGAGTGAAGTGTGAAATATATACTGATCACAAAAGTTTAATGTATATATTCACTCAGAAAGAGTTAAACATGAGACAGAGTAGATGGCTGGAATTAATCAAGGATTATGATTGTACAATTCATTACCATCCAGGAAAAGCAAATAATGTGGATGATGCTTTGAGTTGAAAAAGTAATGCTTCATTAACAATATTGTGTTTGGAACGTGATCCTTTGGTTAAGGATTTGATGAACTTTGGCATAGAAGTTTTTGGCGCCGGATGTTCTTCTGTTTTGTTTCAGGTATCAGTGAGATCATCTCTATCAGATAGAATCAAGCAAGCACAGAAGCAAGACAGTGAGTTTCAGAAAAAGGTAGAGCTAGTTCAGAAAGGTAAGTTGCCTGAATTCAACATTGATAATGATTGCATTTTGAGATTTGGGAAGAGATTGTGTGTGACTTGTGATTCACAGTTGAAGAGAGAGTTGTTATGTGAAGCTCATAGTTCTCCGTTTTCAGTTCATCCAGGTAGTACTAAGATGTATAGAGATCTGCGGGAGTATTACTGGTGGGATGGAATGAAAAGATATATTTCTGATTTTACTATGAAGTGTTTGACATGTCAACCGGTTAATGCAGAGCGGCAGTTACCGAAAGGGATGCTTCATCCTTTACCAGTGCCAGATTGGAAATGGGAGAATATATCCATGGACTTTTTTGTGGGATTACCGAAGACATCTCGAGGTAATAATGCAATCTCGGTTATTGTTGATCTCTTGACAAAGTCTGCTCATTTCCTTACTATACGAGATACTTTTTCCCTAGATCAACTTTCCCGTTTGTATCTTAAAGAGGTAGTCAGGTTACATGGAGTTCCTCTCTCCATTGTATCTAATCGTGATCCCCGGTTCACTTCTAACTTTTGGAAAGGCCTTCAGAATTCGTTGGGTACTGAATTAAATTTTAGTACAGCTTTTCATCCTCAATCAGATGGGCAGTCAGAACGAACAATTCAGACCTTGGAGGATATGCTACGTTCTTGCTCTATGGATTATCAGGGAAGTTGGGACCAACATCTTTCTTTAGTTGAATTTTCAAAAAATAACAGTTTTCATTCTAGTATATAGATGGCACCATTTCAGGCATTATATGGGAAGCGGTGTCGAACTCCAGATTTCTGGGATGAAGTTGGTGAAAAGAAGTTGATGGGACCAGAATTGGTAGAAGAGATGGCAGAAAAAGTTCAGTTGATTCAGAATCACATGAGAACAGCTCAGAGCAGGCAGAAGAGTTATGCGGACAACAGGAGGAAGGATCTCTCTTTTGAGGTAGGTGATCAAGTTTTTCTCAAAGTATCACCATGGAAAATTTTGATTCGATTTGGTAAGAAAGGAAAGCTGAGTCCAAGGTTAATTGGACCATATGAAATTCTGGAGAGAGTTGGATCTGTTGCAACCGGGTGGCTTTACCTCCAAGTTTATCTCAGGTACACAATGTTTTTTCACGTTTCGATGTTGAGAAAGTATATGCCAGATCCATCTCATGTTTTGAGTCCAGAGGTAGTTCAGCTGGAAGAGAACCTATCTTATGAGGAACAACCGGTCCATATTCTTGACCACAGGGAGAAAGTGTTATGGAATAAGGTGATTCACCAGGTAAAGGTTTTGTGGAAAAACCATATGATTGAAGAGGCAACATGGGAATCTGAAAATGCAATGAGGGATAAGTACCCCCATTTATTCGATTTGTAAATAAATTGCAGGGACGCAATTTTCTAAAGGGGAGAAGGATGTAACATCCCAAGTAAGTAATGAATAATATATATTTTTATCTATGTCTATTAATGAATTATATAGTGTTTTAGAGGATTAAAATGAAAATAAATCCAATCTTAAGCATGGAATACACTAATATTCTTAAAATATTGTTTTACTGACTTTTGATGGAAAACCCTTTTTAAATCAATATTTTGAAAATTTTATAATCTTAATTTGTCAAAATAAACATATTCATTATGATTGGGACATTGAATTTTACATTGGATAAATTTTTTGTAGTTTTCTGACAATGTTCTTTTTTTAATGAATAGTGAAAAATGCTGCATTTTACATCAAAACTGCTTTTTAATATAATTTATTTATATGATTATATTATATTTTGAATTGGTATTAAAGTGTAATCTAAATATATTTTTACCATTTAATCCAATGGTGGTCATTGAAATCAATTTCACTTTGAAATCGTACTTAAACTAGTATCAATCTTTTGATACTTATTATTTCATAAAAACACGCTATTTGCTCTGACAGCGGGAATTAATTATTAAATTAATTAATGTGACTTATATGTTTTGAATTTTGTAAAATAGACTTCATTTTTTAATTTGGAATATCAAATAAAGATTAGGGTGAATTTTTGGTAATTTTCTGAAAAACATCAATTTTTGATGAATAGTGAAACCACTAAGTGGTACTTATAAAAACTGATTTTCCGTTTCAATGAAATTTTGTCATCATTGTGTTTTGAATTTCAAAAATCCAACATGCATGGTTGTCATTAAGAAGTAAAATGTGGTTCAATGAGATTAAAATTATTTTTTGGTGAATAGTAACTTATTAAGTTTTTAATCGCGATTAGTGGTAATTGGTGTAGTTTAAGGAAAAAATAATGATTTAATAATATGAGATGAGGTTGAAACATGTCCTACCCTCATTGGATGTGTCATTGACGACCAAGACAAGCCATGGGTCAACTTGGGGACCCCATGGAGCCACTTTGGTTGTGAAATGACATAAATAACTTTTTATTTAATGTAAAAGTAAAAATGACACAAACATAATATGTTTTACGAAAACAATATTTACATGGGGTTATAAAGATCATATATTTTATTATAAATATTCATTGGAAATATAAAAATATTTCCTACAACAGGATATTTTTTTTATAATTTTTACACATTAAATAAATTAATTTAATTATGATATCATGATGATGCAACGATGACCTCATTAATGAACAATTTAAATAAAATGAAACGATAATATAGAATCTAAGACCTAAACTTGTCCAAAAACTATTGGATGGGAATATTTAGAATCCTTATCATCTTATCTTCGAAATATATCAATGTGGGACCTTAGAAATTCTAAACACTTTTGAAAATAAAATAATAGTTTCATGATTTCCAAAAGTGCCCCTCCTCTCCTCTTATAAAAGGCCCCTACCTCTACCTCATTTCACACACTCCTCAAGCCTTGGGCTCGGCCATCCCCTGCCCATTTACTCTCTCCACATACCTCTCCTCATCCTAGAGGATTCCCTTTGGGCATAATCCTTTCAAAGGAAGCCTTTAGGCTCAAATCAAAAGGAGTTACACTTTTAAAGGTAATTCATTCTCTCATGTTCATTTGTTTTATTTTGGTTCTCCAACCCCCTAAACTCTTTTTATTTACTTATTTTGTAACAAAAACAGTATCGTCAATATACTAGGATGTTGTTATAAGATTTATTTGAGCTAAACTCTCACACAACTAAATCAAATGGTTAAAGAACATATGGTTTCCGTGGATGGCGAAATTCTGCCTCCCGAAACGATGATTGTTCAATACTCATTTAACACCTTCAAAGGTGGCCATTATGATGTAACTATTTTTATATATGATATATAATATGTTTATTCTTTCCTTAAGCTTTTGTATTTTTCATTTATGGCATACCATTATTGTTTCCATTATGGTTAAACACGATATCTTCATTTTAGGAAATGCGGACTACCGCCCCCTGAAAGTGACTTGATTCGTTAATACCATATGTGGGATGTGTAAAGGATAAATTTAATGTTATTATATATGTTATTATACTAAAATTATAATATACTCTTATATCATTATGATTCCATTCCATAAAATATGAAATAGAAATGGAAGTAGCATTCATGCGTACGTACGGCTTACCGTCTCCATTAACGGTGCATTTCATTTCTTACCTCTAAATGTGATGTAATATTATAAATACATGTATATGAGGAATATATATGATATATATGTTATCCAAATCATTAATTTAATTCTGGATATAACGAACCTTTGACCAAATTAACAACATGTAAGTGTAAGAAGTCTATTTTTGACTTAAGAACCAAATACCGACAAAATGAACATTATTAACTTAAATGATTACCTGATGTTCATAACATGGTATAAAAGGAATAATGAACTTGAAAATTGTTCTTAAGAAAGTAGAGATTAACTCAAGTTTATTATTCAGGAGATTAAAGAACCGCCGGGTCATGTCAGATACGAGGTAAGGGAACTTTTTAACCCAATTTATATTCTTTGGGTTAATCTCCTACTTTCAAATTATATCATGATATTATTATGTCCTATCTTGTATTTGTAATTTATTTATGTGTACATACAGTGAATACACATACTAGATCTACTTTATTTAAAAAAAATGATCTTTTTATGGGACTTCGTCTCAATCTCCTTTCATTGAGGCATATTTTATTTTATACACAACTTTCTTTTATACGGTGTATAAACCCCTTTCACTTTTATGTTTATTCAAAAGGAAACTTTTTTATACGAAGAGTTTACTAAAAGACAAAAGGGAATGTTTTTGTCGTACGTATGCGGCAACAACGACTTCTCCGCCGTCGTGACATTTATTTGAGTTTTGGCTTCCTCTACAAGCCATACCTTTTTTTTAAAAAAGAAAAATAAATACCATGTTTTACTTTTCTTTTATTTTGGTATTAAAAATGGTTTTCATAATGTTTTTATATCAATGTGTTGTATTGATATCTTGTGATTGAATGGTGGTAATGTTATGTTTCCTTTATGCATGTTTTATGTGATATGATTGTGTTGAGGTCCTTGGGCATTATTATAAAAACGGGTGGTTCCGGGATAAACTAAGGGCAGGTGAGCCCGATATAGCTCTCCAATGCATTGGGTAACGCGAAGGAGTGAAACGTTAAGGTTTCTCCGAAGAGATTTAGGGAATATAATGTGATGGGTATTCCAAACGTAACCAAGAGGGTTACTCCCTACATAAGAATGTTATTAATGCCTCAAGTTACCTTTATGTCTTATGATTTCTATGGTTTATTCATGATTTTATGAGGTATGTTAAAGTGCTTATGTTTTATAGGTAAATTATTATCTCATTATTATGTATATATGTACCCATGTTTCCTTTCCATATTTATATATCCCTTTCTGAGCTTTTTATGCTCATCCCAAGTTTTTTGAAATGTTTTTCATAGGTCAAGGGAAAGGTACATGATATGATGATAGTGTCAAGGAAGTGTCAAGAAAGAATCCATGTTTTATTTTAAATATGTTTCCATTGATGGAAAGAAGAATACTATCTTTATATAACCACTTTGTTTACATGTGGAATGTAATGCAAGTTTTATGATCTAATTCTCTAAAACACTAAACCCAAAAAGATCCTCAATGTGTAATCTTGTAATAACTCAAGATTAAGTAAGGTTTAAGGCTGGGGCCTTATACATAAGATCCCCAATCTAATTATTATTGATCAATAAAATCATTTAACTAAAAATAATTAGTCACACTAACCAGGGACTTCACATAATCCAGTGGTAGGCGATAAATCCCAATCGCACTCTAGTTATGGGTTCAATTGTCAATGCTTTATCCGACGCGATGGGTTGTCACACGGTCTGCATGTTGACATTTTTCCAAAACTATATTTTATAACATTACCAAAATGAGATAAAATCCTTAATATAACTAAAAAATAATTTAAAAACTAATTTTATCTCATACCAAGTATTTTGATACCAATATATAATAACTTTTAATTTCCTCACACCCAATGATCATATAAACCCAAATGGATATTTATAACTATATACAAAATAGAAAATATAATTATTCCTCAAATATCATTTTCCCATGATAAACAACAGGGTTACAAATATAAGAGAAAATTATTCCAATGTAATCCCATCAACAAGGAGCACTAATAATTTTAATCATTTCTCCAACTGTTTATTTCCACATAGCTTCTTCTTTGACCAAGAAAATAACCTATAGGATAGGGAATTCACACGAGTAATGGTGAAGTCCACTACATTTACGGAAAATAATTGTAAATGGATCCTTGGGACTATTTTTATTTTCTTCCATAGTACTCTTCATTTTTCCTCGTCAATTCTTCACTATATGTCCTTCTTTCCCACACGTAAAGCATTTCTTTGTTTTATTGAGAAACTTTCCTAGGTGTCTCCTTCCACATTTCCTGTATGATGGAAATTGAGGATTCTTTTCTCCATGGTCTCCACTACTTGTGCTCTTATCATTCATCTCCTTTCTCTTCTTTGTTGAGTCTGTGAGTTGGTTAATATATATGTTGTAGATCATATTTTTGGTAAAATGATTTGGCATGAACACAATATCTTTAACACCTATCAACATTCCATTTGTTTGCTCATTTCCACCACCGTTCCCACCTTGTACATAATTCTCAATGTTACTATGACTTCCATGGAATCCACCCATTGACTAAAACCCGAAAACATTGTGTCAGTAAGAATAGTCATAAAATTATTTAGAAAATATCATCACACCTTATATTCAATCAAAAACACCCTAGTATTAACCAAGGTTATTTATTGTCATATTATATTAAAATCCATCAAATCGGGTTGTAAATAAAATGTAAATAAACCTAATCATATCCCCTAGGTGTGTCGTAACCAAGAGTGCAGCAAGGCCCATTGTCGTGGACCTATTCCCATTCGATTCTAGATCAAAGCGGTGTTTTCTGGTTTTACTCCTACGTACATCTGTGCCAGAGCCGCCTCTACCTGCTCGTATCTAGACAGGGATGTATGGCATGGAAAACTCAAAAAATCTCTACAATACCAAATTTTTTGGAAGTTCTTCTATACTAATCCTCAAAGTCTATCTTAGGGATATGTGCTCTAATCAGAGTTTATCTAAATCTAGTTTCCAAGGTTTTTACTAAACTTCCTCTGATACCAACTGTAACGCCCTGACCCCAGAATGCAGGTGCTAGTGCCTTATTTTAATTCATTTGCATGATTACAAGGAATCAAGTCCTAAAGGACCGATTAGTTTAGTAGTCTTGGAAACAAGATACATACATAAGTTCAACATTACATCATGAAAAGAAAAACTATAGTAATTTATTCCATTAGAAACATCCAAGATTCCAAGATTATTCCTGCAAGTCACTAATAAAAAAAATCTTCATATCCTGGGAAAATGAAACATGAGAAATGGGTGAGCTCAAAATCTTAGTTTGAGTAACAAATACAGCAGAAGATAACATAAACATTAGGCATGGTGAATAATTGAAAACACATGTCTTTACAAATAATAACCATGAACACATTGTTGCAAGAATATGAGATGAGTAAATAATGCCATAATAAAGCATAGTCATGGGTATTCTACTATCTGAATAACCACATGAAATATCAATAGATAATCTCAAAATGATGGAATGCATAATACCGGACATCATAACCACATAGTAAAGGCCTCGTGCCAAGACAACAAATAATATTTTTTCATGGCGTTGTGCCAAGACAGTAGTTTGTCTCAAGAGACCTACCGATGCATCGAGGAGCTATAGCGGGCTCCACCCGTCACTTACTAAGTCCAATGCATTCTTCATATGAAAAGTTTGAAACATAACATAAACATTCGTATTAAAACTTGTATACGAATTTTCAATACGTTATCTACAAACCACGAATGGTATAAAAATTTCACATCCATAGTCAAACATAACTCATTCAATTCAATATAGAAGATTGTATTGTAACATATTAACCTTAATCTAGAATAATGAAATATATTGACATAGATGAAAATAATCATCAAAACTATTTGAGAGAATATCCCCCTTATTCATGAAAACATTTGAAAGTCACACTATTTTTCAAGAAGCGGTTTAGAAATAGATTTTTGAATCAATGAGTTTCATACAACTTTCAAACATTTTAAAGGAATTTTTATTTTAAAACTTTAATGTCCATATAAATACATCCTTAAAACCATTTTTAAAACATGGAAATTAATTAGAATGATTTAGAATAATAAATCTTTAAAAAATTTAAAATGATATTTTAGGTAGGGTTCCCAACCAAAAGAGAGAAACATGAATACAAATAATTGAGGTAATTAAAAAATTATAATATCATGAGAATAAAGGGATTCAGGATATACTATGTCAAAGTAAATTATATACACCATATTAAAGTGAATTGTTGTATAACAACAAAAAAGTATCAATGGAATGTAAATTGAGATGATATCTCTTATAAAGACTGTATCTTTGGTTAAGAATATATCAGCGACATAATTCTGTATGACTAATATAAATACACTAAATATTATTGGATATAATGTGTAAATAAATATAATTAAATTAAGACATATTCTTGTGAAAACAACACCAATGAATTGGATTTTTAACTCAATAAATTGAGATTGAGTAAAAATTACTCTCATCAAGTTCATATCGATGACTTGAGAATCTATCAATGGAGTGATTATGTGTATCAAAATTATATCCACAGAATGGGGAGTGTAAATTATGACATAAGAAAATGAATAGTTATTACACACATAATCTTTGAGTAAAATATTCACTAAATTATGCATAAAACTAAATGAGTGGAAATTGAAATTTCAAATTCCCTTATTGATTTGGTAACTTAAGAAACATACACCCATGAAAGAAGGATCATACAATGATGATTAAATTATCGATAAATAAAATTATATTACACAATGAATACAATCACGGTCATTACATGCACAACATGAAATAAATAAGTGGTGAACAATGGAAATCTCACGGAATTAAAAGTGATATAAGAAACCCCTTACCTCGTGTCCGACTTGACTTGTTCCTTCTTTAATATCCTGAATAATAAAATAAAGTTATTTTCTATTTTATTAAGAAACTATTTCAATTTTATTATTCCTTTTATATCACTTATTACCATGTAATAAATATTATGTAATTATTCATGTTAATAATGGTCGTTTTGTCGATATTTTGTACATGCGTTAAAAAAATGAACACCTTCTATTTACAAGTTGTCCATGTGGTCAATAGTACATTATATCCAGAATGATATTAATTATTTAGATATCATATATTTCATATATATCAAGTATATATATATATTTATAACAGTACATATCATTTGAAGGTAATAAATGAAATGCATCATTCATGGAGACAGTAAGTCATATGTACGCATGAATGCTACTTTAATTTCTATTTCTTATTTTAATAGAATTAAAACATAATGATACATATGTATATTATAATTCTAGTAAAATATCATATATTATATCATTAAATCCATCCTTTATATGCCCCACATAAGGAATGAATGAGTCATATCATTTTTAGGGGGCGGTAGTCCGCACTTTCCCAAACAAAATTAACTTGTTTTACCCATAATGGAAATCATAATATAATGATATAAATGGGAAACACACAAGAATAAATAAAATATAAACATAATACATATATCATATATATAAATACAGTTCCATATTAATGTCCACCATGGGAGGAGGTAGGAGATAATCGAACAATCATCATTCCGTGAGGCGTTAGTTTTCCATCCACAGAAATAGTATGTTCTTCATCCATTAGATGGAGGTGTGTGTAAGTGCAGTTAGAATCCTTATCATAAAAAATACTAGTATAATAACGATACTGTTGTTGTTATAAAATAAAGTAATAAAAATAGTTTAGGGGTTGGAGATGTAATACATAATAAAACAAAAGAATCTAAAGGAAACTGTTACCTTTAATTTGGGTAACTCACTTTGGTTTGAACCAAAATGGTTTCTTGAAGTGACTTATGCCTAAGGTAAGGCTTCTAGGAGAAGGAGAGTGATGTAGGGAGCTTAATTGGATAGAGGTTGGACTAGACAAAAGACTTGAGAGGTGTGACAAATTGGATAGAAATGGTCTCCTTTTATAAGGGGTAGGAAGGGCTCTTTTTGAAAGTGTGAAAATAATATTTTATTATATAATGATATTCGGTTTCTAAAGGTCTATAAATCATTAAAGTTTATGAAAAGATGACCCATGGTAGAAATAAATTCTTCCAATAAGAATTGGAGAGGTTTTGGTTGTTATTTTAATATTTATAATCTTATTTAATTATATTATTTATTAATGAGTTAAATACTGAACCATTGGTGTATCATAAATATTATAATTTATTAGATTTCTAAAAATTATAACAAAAATACCATGATGTAGGAAATATTTTTATATCTCCAATTAATTTTTATAGTAAAAAAATATAACTTATATAACACCATGTAGAAATTAATTTACAATGAGATATTTGTTTATGTCATTTTTTTTCTTTACTTTAAATTAATTAATCTAAAGTGTCAATATCACTCCCATGAGGCTCCATGGGGTCCCAAATTGACCCAAGGATGCCCTTGGTCGGCCATGACTCATCCAATATGGTTAAGACAAGTGTTAATGTAATTTTGAATAATTATCATATTCTTTCTACCATGAATTACCCTATTTACCTTTAACCACAATAAATAAAAGGCAAACGTTACTATTCATTAAAATTATTTTCATCTTATTGAACCACATTTTAATTCGTGATATTAACTGTGACTCTTAGATTTTTTAAATTAAACTCACAAGAGAGGTAAAATTTCATTTAAATGAAAATGTCAATTTTTTAACAACTGCTAATTGGTTTCACTATTAATCAAAAATTGATGTTTTTAGAAAAATATCAAAATTTCAGCCTATGATTTATTTGATCTTCCACATTAAAAAATGATGTTTATTTAGAAAAATTCAAAACCTAAAAGTTTAATTAATTAATTTAAAATTAATTCCCCTTGTTAAAACAAATAATGTGTTTTAAAAAATATTAACTATTAAAAGTTTGACACTTTTTTATGTCCAATTTCAAAGTTAAATTATTTCTGATGACCAAAGTTGGATTAGATGGTAAAAATATATTCTAATTAAAGTTCAAAACCAATTAAAAAGATAATCTAACCATATAAATAAATTAGATTAAAACACCATTTTGAATTAAAATACAAAATATTTCACTATTCATTAAAAATGAACTTTATGGGAAAAATTCAAAAAATTTACACAAAGTAAATTTTAATTTACCACCTCTATAGAAAGATTTTATTTGTTCAAATTGAATGTATTAAAGTGAAAAAAACTAAATATAATTAGGGTTCTCCATTAAAAGGTGGTAAATAGAACTTTTAAATTAAATTTTGCTTAAAATTAGATTCATTCATATTTGAAGCCTTTAAATTTTATTGGATAAATGTAAATACATTTAACAAACCTGTAAAATCATATTGTAGTTATTTTCGTTCATTCCTGCCAATACAACAGCTAGCATTCAACTACCATTTAAAATAATAATATTATATTATTAGTGTGCATCACAAGATTTAAAAGAAACCCATTGCTGTGTATCGGGTAAGCAATTGAACATAGCAACATATTTAAAGAAAAATTAATATTTAATTCACAAATATTAATAAATATTAAATATTTATTTTTTTCTTTTTTTAACCTTAGATGCTACAGCATATAATATGATAACATGAGAATAAAATTTTAAAACCAAACCCTACATAATGTAGATCATAATTTTGAATCAAAGCATAATGCATGGAAGTTTATAAGAAATGAATCATATTGTAATAATATAACATTATTCATGAGAGCATAAAATTAGTCTAAGAAATAAGTGTCTTTTTTACACCTAATTATATAAAACCCTTTCCCTAGTAATCATGGTTTATATCAAATATAATCATTGTAGATTGGGTTCTCTCCCCAAACCAGGGTAGTAGTCACTGTACACTCCAATACTATCATTGTGAACAGATTCCCTTATTAAATTGAGTTCACTCCCCCTTATAATCATTTGTATCCCATGATATATCACTCTCTACCAAATTAATCTTTATTCTATAAAACATTAACCCCAAACATCATATAATTAAAATAATATATATGTGTGCCACAAAATCATTATACATTCATTATGTCATTAACCATGAAAAAGAAATATGTTACATAAATAATTGATTATAGATCAAACAAAAAAATGGGTTCTATAAACATATTTCCATCATAATCATAAACCATTTGGAGAAGGAATGACTATTTAATCAATGGATAAACCCTAGTATTCATTTTGGTAATAACATAGTATTTCGTCATAAAAGAAGTAAAATCCCTCCAAAGATCACTTGAAACATGTCTTTAGAAAACTACAATTTTTACACTGAAATAACTTATTTAAAATATAAAAATTTCCCAAATATTAATGAAAAACGTTTTCTTTGAATAGAAGATGGTAAAAATGTGACACAAATATCAAATAATTGAGTAGTCATGATAGTAAGAAATTATATTTATGATGTACAAGTTAAAAAAACAATCCTTTCACACTTTTAAAATAAGTAAAAAAGTGACTCCTTCGGAAAATAGGAAGAATATTCTTTTTTAAACCATTTTGTAAAACTTAAATCATTGGTAAAATTGAGTTTAAAAACTAAGAGGATAATATAGAATAAATTCCTCAAAGAATTTTTATAAAAAAAAATAAGAAAGAAAATGTTTTTTAGGCTATTGAGTATTAATGTGAGAAAAAATAATTGAAATAATTTATTAGAATGAAATAAATATAAGTTAAATAAATTCATGTGCTTCTGGATAGTCTGATCAGAATATTTCAACCTCGAAAACATAATCATAACCAATCCTAATAAACAATGACAATCTTATATAAAACCCTTACCTCTTTGGTAACGATTGAATCCTACTACCCATGAAAGAATAAGTTCCAAATTTTAAGTATCATGAAAATAAGAATATTTATGATATAATAGGTGGAAGGATTTTCTATACACTACATGAAATAAGATAAGTTAATAACATAACATATGTCCTAAAGAAGGCAATTTGAGTTAATAAACCCATATCATTTTAGTATTCTATAAATTATAACCACATGATATGGTGAACCTTATATAGAGATTTAACTAACAACTAATTTATTTAAATATTACACTAAATACATTAATTTGTAGTACATAATCCACACCATGTAAAAAAGTGGTGAATATGACATATGTCCCACTGAAATACATGAGAGAATATAATTCTATGACCTCGTGTTCTAATTTAATTTAAAGTGATATATCCTCCTGTATAATAAATTTAAATTTATAAAAACATTTACCCAAATCATGTACATAATTATAAAATCATATATTATCCCTTTGTAAAATTTTAACACCCATTTATTAGTAATCCCATATTATAATCATTTTCTTTCGGTGTTACAAGAATCGTTTTTTCATAAAAATTTCAGTTCGATAGTTCTTGTCCTTGTACATTGATCACAATATCTTCATCTCTAAGGTGTCAATAATGATATAAATATCATATATATTCATTATATATATATATATATTCATCAATAACATTTATTGAATAAAGAATAAATTAAACTATTAACCGAGTTGGTAGGCCATACATGCACTTGAATGCTTATTTAACTATTTGAAAGATGGGACAAAAAAAGGTAGATAATAATCCAACATTACAGAATAATTATCATAAAATATTTATAATAAATATTCATAAAATACATAATTATTACCTTCCATGTAAATATTAAATGGAAAAATCACATCGCTTGGTAGAGGAGGAAGTACATTCATATGCACGAGTAATATTATCGTTTTCCAATCGATTGGAAGAAAAAATATATATAATATTATCACTATATAGAAATAATTATGTCATAAATATCATATATAATTATTAAAATAATCATAATACCCCTCCATAAATTATATTTATGTAAAATGAGTTGTATGTAAATATGAAGACAATAATATTTACGTAACCTATAGAACGATACAAGATATATCACAATACACTATATATCTTCTTCCCGACTACACCAAAATCAGAATTAGCACTAAAATCAGTCTCCCTTTCAACTCTTCAAGAGCGTCCTCACATGTATCAGAACATTCTAACATCACACCCTACTTAATAAAGTTTGTAATACGTTCTTCCAAGTGTGATAATTCAAGTATGATCTTCCTTCAATTACTATATATCCCTATGAAAATCCATATATAAAAGACACTCTTCAGATGATCTAATGAAACTAAAACTCTCACCTTCTAGGGGTAAACTGATCATCCTGTCTTTCAGATCATATGACAATGGAATTGAATTTTATCCATAAAAGTGGAACTTTTTTAGCTAATCATATAACAGATTCCCTCTCAGTGCATTAAATAATATCCCAATATACCTGGAATTGTCATGTTGAGTGTTAGAATACGCCAAGATATCATCCTTAACACCACCACAAATGAATCATGATATGGATAGAAACCCTAGTTCGTTAGTTCCATGAAGACATTAAACATGTTCATAAGACCGAAGGATATAACCAGAAACACATAAAGGCCATACCTTATGCAGAATGTAATATGAGGTGTGTCTGAAGGCTGAACACACACCTTATAATAACCCAATTTTAGAAAAATCTTCACGAACACTGAATCTCCCTAGATATATTCAAAGAGATCGTATATTCAGGGAAAATGATATCAGTTTTTGAACGTCAATTGGTTCAATTTAAAATATTCAATTATAAAATAAGGATTTCATCCACATCCTTGATGAAAAAGAATATAGAACCCAAAAATGAAGAACTATGTATTATAAAACCTTTTTATTATATTACCTATACATTTCACTTTATCCCCTACAACTTAGTAGTAGTGATCATGTAATGAGGAAAGGATATGAGGGAAGATCTTGGAACTCGATTAATAGAAAACTCAACATTTCTCTTGGGATGTAGTCGCAAAAATTAATTCGGTAAAATCTCCCTAAAATAATCCTCCACTAGAGGGAATTATACTGGATTTTTTTTCATGATAATTCCGAAATAATCTAGCACTATGGGAAGTCATCTCGTGTAGCCCATTCTGACCAGGTCATTCTTTCCACGCCTAGACATCCAATGTACCCTTGAGAACAAAAACCCACCCAATGGTGATGTGAAATTCACACATTCGTGAAAAAAATCATAATAACCTTGACCAGATACAAAATATCACATCCTATCAATATTATCAAACCCTTTTGTCTTGAGGAAAAAGAGGCCTCCTACAAAGTGACAGCATCCTATCTAATGGAGCGGTACATGCATTAGTTTACACTCTTGGATCATACCCCTAATGAAGCATCGAGATTCTTAAACCACAGTAAAACTAAATACCGAGCCCATAAAACTTCACAATAGGTTAATATATTAATTAATTATATTGACCTATATTGAAACAAAATGATGCTACCATAAAAGGATACTAAAATAGTACACATTACTGTAGAATATCTGAAACTCCACTCCTTGGGAATTGATTTCACTACATAAATCTATCCTAAACCATGGACATAAGATATAGCCTTGATACACTAATATGATCTTCTATAATATAACTATATATTTTATTTCTAGATACCCAAACCTTGACCACCACCTCAGTATAATCATTCATCCACACTACATCTTTCTACATGTTGATAAGCTACTGGCCCCACTCCTGAATATGGAGTTGGTGTAGAACATATCACTCTATCATATGGAGGAAAGGAACATCATAAAAACAATATAGGGACCATCCATCCAAAAGCATAGGACAAAATTGTGTTTTAATCACACTCGATCCTATTGTGTCCCCACCTCCCCCACTGGTGATATAGAATAGAACTACTACCACTCATCCTTATGTTGGTATTCTACTCACGAGAGGTCTCAAAACATCACATCCTGGAACTAGGAACTATGCCACTAGATTGAGAAGATAAACAACCATGATATATTCCCTAGCTTCTCTTAATTGGAATTCATTAATCAACACTTAATTTATTATATCAGTTATTGTGTAATGTAAGAAAAAAATTAACTTGTGATAGGATTTCAAACTAGAGACCATCATAAAATCTCAAAGTTTTAGATAACTCATCACCTAATAGAAAAGGTGTGAAACACTATAGCTCTATAAAATGGGTTGAATACTCCATGATTTATTTGTTTCCCTCCACCATGTTCATAAACTCTATAGTTCAATTATACTTTAATATCTTGGGATAAAAATAATCATAGAATGACATTTGGAAATCCTTCCAAGCCATATCCCGATGATTATGCATATGATTAAAAACATCACACCATATCTTGAAGAAATATCATTACATTTACATGGTCATATTGAAACTTCTCTTGGGATGTGTCTCACTATGCTCAAAAGTTGAAATCATGGCCTTTATCCAGGAGTCTTATTCTGTTTTTTCTTTATCCCCTGAAAACATGGATGGATGTTGCTGCAGAAACCCACAAATCAACTCAACCATAGTTGGGGCAAGTCATGAAGGGCCCTGAATGGTCTTCATAAATCATAGTAACCATTCTCAAATATGGTCATCATCACCCATGTTATCTATAAAATACATTGTGTCATGTTGAAATACATGAGTTTCTATGGGAGGTATAACTCCCACCACCGGGGAAGCATGGTCATCACCAACCTCCTGGTGAAAAAATGGAATCCTTCATTGAAAAAATAACTCCAAAAAATTCATGAGCATGCCTCATAAAAAAAGTAGTGATGAAAAGGTAACACATATACAATTAGGGAATGCACAAGACATCCAAACACACGTCACACCCCTCTTCAATATCCTAAATATAGTTCTACAAGATGAACGATTTTTAATATAAGAAAGAGACATTATCTCCTTCCAAATAATAAGTTTGGGTGGGGGTCAAGTTCTATTCTATAGTTCCATGTTATCAGTATACATAGTTTCAATTTCAATTTATAAAGGAAAACACTTTTTATTTTTACTAGGAATAACTATTTAATGGTGATTATTTCATTATAGAATTTAATTTCATTTAAATTCATTATCATTTTAAAAAAAATCACTTTAATATGATGATATATATAGAACAACCCTTCCAATTTATAGGGTCCCATGAACATTATAAATTGGAGTGTGGTATCAAATTAATCATATCAAACTATTTACCCAGTCCCAGCATTAAATGTTGAAAAAAATTCATAGAAATTGAGAAAAGGAACCCAAACATGATATAGTAAATGCATGTAGTAAGTAAACAGAGAATGGAATAATTCATGTAATATAAATACTGATGAAACTATAATTATGTGTGATGAAATATTTCCTTACCATAAAAATATAAGGGTAAAAATATTTAATCATAAGTAATATCAAACAATGTGTTCCACCCAATGGTGAAGTAAAATAAACTCTTATAGGCATTAACCCTAACCTCAAATACTTTGTCATGTTATTTTGAATTTACTAGTATGTAAGTTAACTAATCCTAAGAACAACAAATTAATATACATTGACACATTCCTAATCCCCTAATTAAAATAAAAAATTATGTTACAATAGAAAATAAACTCCCCAGATAAGTCTTTAAAACATCCCTACACATAATCTATTAAATAGCTCCTAGATCATGTGAGCTATAAGGCCTCAACTTCACCTCCCCATATGCCAGAGGGTATCAAATAGTAGTGAGGGTCTATTCTTGTATGATGGTCATATTATACCCTCACAATTAAAGTAACACAATAGAATCATAAATTAATAGAAATAGGTTACAAAATATAAACGAACATAAGAAAATAAATCATTAGTAATAATAAAATTCAAAGGTAGATTCATATAATGAATGAGGACCATGTCATGGATCTATAAATATAACTAGAAAAACAAATAAATAGTATCCCAATATAGTACATGTTTCAAAAGTACAGAATGTATGAAAAACAACGGTCTCCATATACCAACATGAGCCACATCGTGGTCATGTGATCACCTACTTCTATGAAAAAATCAATCAAGTATCACAAATTTGGTGCATTACCATGTACCTAAATGCATCCAAGAATCCATTATGGGTACCCAATGACATCCCAAATAGGGTGTGATAATTTACTCCGTATGCCACCATCATCGATATAACGCCCCGGTTCGGAAAGCCGCCTAGAGGCGCCCTGTACTCGTTTGGTCACATGTCCTCTAGCGCATTTCCTAGAATTTCATAGGCTACCGACTAGTAGTGAGGGTATTGGGGGTAATAGTGGGGAATTACGCCCTCATTGTAAGAGTATCATTGTGGAAGTAAAATAGACAACAATAACAGAAGTATAAAAATCATGCAATAAGTAAACATCAGATGACTGGGGAAATAAATAGCTGCACCACACATATATAAATGATTCATGATACATGTGTCTAATAAAGCAGCCTAAAAATCAAAATACCAGAATACAAACTAAACCAAACTACAAAAGAAAATATGTAAACCGCTCCATAGTATCGCAAGCCGCAGCTTGGTCCCATGCTCTCCAGCTCAATAGCAATGATGTACCTTACGTTTAAGGGTGATTTCCCTTATCTATACCTACAACAATATAATTTTTTTGGGCCCAAATCATGACCCAAAAATATTATGAGACTATTCCCAGCAAGAAACCAAAAAATGATATGTTCCTAATAGTCAGTAAATATATATGGCAGACGATAAGTAAAAAGAAGCAGTAAACAAGGATGTACTCAAAGTAAACGATCCTACATTTCATTTGCATTCATTTTCATATATTAGATAAGAAACTAATCACAAAAATGTAACCCTATTGGAATTACTCATAGCCTAACCCCTCTGTTTCAACCAATCAACAAAAGAAACCTTTCCGAGATGTACACACAGTCTAACCCCTTCAGTTTGACTTTAGAAAAGACACTCTGAAAAAACAGTCACTGTCAATTCCCCGTATGGTCTCGTATTGGTAAATAATTGGCACTTTGAGGAATCAATCAATGTCCAATTCCCCCTATGGCCTATATCGTGGAAAATAAAGACACTCTATGGGATCAAAAATTCCATTCCCCCTATGGTCTTGGAACGTAACTGTAAACCAACACTCTCAAGAAGCCCTCAATGTCCATTACCCCTATGGTATTTGACACCAGGTTCTCACGACCCTATGTAAGTTAGTCAGGCACAATGATATGTGGAGTCCAAATTAAACCTCAAGAACTACTTGGCTAAAAAAATATAAAACTTATCATATCATGTTAGATAATAATCACTCCATCCTAACAATACAATTCATGGGAATCAAAGCCGCATCCTAACAGGCAAAGCTAGACTAAACGGTCAAAAAACAAGAAAACTAGGGGAAAACGTCCATAGCATGGAAATGTTAACCTTAGCCACAACAATTAATCTCTATCCAAAAAAACAAGTCAAACTAGCAAATAACAGGGCTAAAAACATTAACACGCATTCCCTCAATCATGGGTATTGAGCATTTTTGCACATAAAATTCAACGACTGTTTACGAAAATGCACAAACCACCTACCTCAGAATCATGAGATCCATATACATGAACCTCAGGAGTTGAATCACCCAAGAATGTCGTATATGTACAAAAATTCTTAAAATGTTCAAACGAGGATAAAATGTGAGAGAGGATAAATTAGGAGATGAATTTATTGAAGAAGGAAGAACTCACTGTGGAATTTCCAACACAATTGAAGATGGTTGATTCGAAGAACGGATGAAGAGATGGGGACTCAGAGAAGATTCATGGTTGTACGGTCACTGCAGGATAAGACGAATGAAGAGAAAACAGTTTTTGTCTATTAGACATGACCCTGGATTGTTTAAGGAAAAAAATAATGTTCCCGACATGTATTCTCAATTTACACATTGTATACTTTCCATTTCCATCCTTCGCTTTTGTTGGTATCTAGGTAACCACACATGGCCACGTAATTAGCCTTTACAAGGCTAGAACATGGTCACCTGTGACAACTGTGTACACGACGTGTACTTCAATTAAATGGTGTGTGCTCCTAAAATTTCCAAAAACTCATATTTTTCTCAAAAACAACCAGAAAGGAAAAAAATACCAGAAAAAAATATTAGGGTTCTTAAAAAGTTCCCCCCTTAATGAAATCCTTCATCGAATTTCCCAATCTTTGCAGCGTAGAAGAAGAATCCTAAATGAACTCTGGCCACTGCAATCGTACATTGGCCTTCCTCTCCCAGGTCTCGTCCGGTACTCACCCATGCCACCATAGCACTCTTAACAAAGGAATAGACTGGCCATGGAGAATCTGTGCATTTCGATCAACAACCCAGATAGGACACTCCTCGAACAAGGTGTCCACCTCGAGCTCAACCTCGTCAGGTTGGAAAACATGATATGGGTCTAAGAAGTAATGTTGGAGATGAGAAATGTGGAAGACATAATGCTTAGCCTAGTACATATGAGGTAACTGCAGATGATAGGCAACTGGTCCGACTCTCTCCAAAATCTCAAATGAACCAATTTACCTCGGCAAAAGCTTACCCAATTTCCTAATCCTCCTATGTCCCACCCTCAGTGTGACACATAGGAAAACCTGATGTTCGTCCTCGAACTCTAGAAGTTGTCTCTGTCGATCTGCATAAGACATCTGTCATGACTGTGTAGTAACAATCCTCTTCTGAATCCACTCTATCTACTTTGTGGTCTCTTAGACAAGAAAAGGTCCCAGTATATCTTCCACTCCTACCACCATCCAGAATAAGGGGGATTGGCATGACCTACCGTACGAAACCTCAAAATGTGTCATCTAAGTAGTTTCATGAAAACTATTATTGTAGGAAACCACCACAAGATGTATGTTCTTATCCCAAGAAGCTCTAAAATTCATCATACACTCTCGAAGCATGTCCCCAAGAACTTGAATCATATGATATGACAGACCATCTGTCAGGCGATGGTAAGCTGTACACACAAGTACATGTGTACAAAAAGCCCTCTAAATCCCATTCCAGACCTGAAAAGTATAACATGCGTCACTATCTGTAATAATGGAGTGAGGAACCACATTTAGATATACAATTTTATGGATGTACAATCGTCATAGCTCATTAACATTGAAGGACTTCTTGATTGGAATGAAGTGAGAAACCATCGTGAGTCTGTCATTAGAAACCCAAACTGCATCATTCCTTAGAGGTGACCTCGAAAAACCAGTCATGAAATACAGCGTGAAATCATTTCATTTCCACTTTGGAAGGTGTAACTGGTGAAAAATCCATGCATGTCACTGATACACTGCTTTCACCTACTGACAGGTGGAAAACCTCATGACCAAACCAGCAACATCTCTCTTCATAACTAGCCACAAATATAGATGGTGTAGATATCTTAAAATCTTGTTGTCACCTGGATGAACTTCCCAAACTGTGGAATGAAAAACTCGCATCAGATCCTCTTTTATACGGTTTGACACCATCATGAGTCCATGAAAACACAAGATCTCATCATTTCCTACTGTCCATCCAGGAATGGGGTCCTCTCCTGACACACTCTCTGTTTGACTATTCCTTTTGAATCTGAAAGTTGCCTCATTTTCACTCGATCATGAAGAGTATAGGTAACAGCTATAGAAGACAAAAACATCTTCCCTATCTATCATGAACCTCCAAATGAATTTAAGAGAACAGAGTAATTAGATTTCACTCACTGTTGGCCTACTGAACTTCCTGTTTCTGAGTTCTTCTGCTCAACTCATCAGCCACCATTTTTCCCTTCGCAGGAATGTAGGAATCTAAAATTCAAAATACTGAAGGTAGTCAACCTACCTTCGATGTCTCAAATTAAATTCACGCTGAGTGAATATAAGCTTCAGACATTTTTAGTCGATGATGACCACAAAATTCTCTCCCAACAGGTAGTGTCACCAATAGTGTAAATCATAAACAACTCCAGCGAACACGTGATCATGCGTCAGGTAATTCCTCTCATGTGGAATCAACTTCTAAGACTCATACACACCGACCCCTTATCCCTACATATGATATCCTTCAAAACCTTTATCGGATGCATTAGATTTAGTAGAATCACTCTTCTCTAGCTCTAGAAATACTTATATCAGTGATGAAGTCAACCTCCATTTCTACTTCTGATAGGCTATCTCACAAGAATCTGACCACAAGTACTTCACACCCTTCTTATTGAGGCTTGTTAGTGGCACTACTAAGATTGAAATGTACTATATAAAATGCATGTAGTAACTATCCGTCCCTAGAAAACATTGTACCTCAAATACATTCTTCGAATTCTCCCATGAAACTACTACTCTCACTTTCTCAGTGTCTACTTACACTCCGATCATTGAGATAACTTCACACAAGATGTGAATCTGGTCCATCAAAAAGTGGAATTTTGAGATCTTATCATATAACTAATGCTCTCCCAACGTACTCATAATAATCTCTAGATTTGTGGCATGGTTTTTTCAAGTGTTATAGTACTCCAAGATATCATCCAAAAAGACTTCCATGAATGAATCTGAGTATGGATTGAACACTCGATCATCAGTGCCATGAAGACTGCAAGCACGTTCATTAGACCGAACAACATAACCACATACTCTTATAGACCATACCTACTCCAAAAGGATATAAGAGGTAAATCTAATGGTTTAACGTGCAACTATTATTAACCAGACCTCAGGTCAATCATCAAGAACACCCATGATCCTCGAAGATGATCAAAGAGATCAGCAATCCTCAGCAATGGATATCAGCTCTTGATCTTCAACTGGTTCAACATCTGATAATCCACACAAATTATGAGGGTACTGTTCACCTTATTCATAAATAGGATAGGTGAACCCCAAAGAGAAGTACTGGGTCAGATGAAGCCCTTTTCCTGCAACTCCTCCAATTGCTTCTTGAGCTCCTGTAACTCTGGTGTAGCCATCCTATAGGGATGAATGGAAACTAGTTCCTCTCCTTGAACAAACTCAATAGAAAATTCTACCTCTCGCTTTGGAGGTAAAACTAAAAATCCCTCTGAAAAGACATCCCTAAAAAATCCACCTCTAGAGGAAATTCCATCATTGAAGTTATTTAGTCATCCAGATATAGACTAAAAATAGAGTTGTAACTCCTCACAACCCATGATGCTTGGGTCCAACTCTACTCTCCTGGGCATCCCATTCAACCTTATGTAGAAACATACCACCCTCTAGTGACATAAAACTCACCATAAAATGATATCAATAGAAAACTACTTGGAAGGTTACTAACCAGTCCTTTTAGAGAATGACATCATAGCCTATAATCTCTAGATCATAGGGGTCCCATAAGATGTTACACCCACCCGCCTCAAGTGAGAACTCCTTGCACTTAGCTACACATGTCATTATAGTTCCCACTGGAGTGTCTAGCATCATGATATCAAAAGAAGAAAAGATATAGTGCCCAATACTCTCCACAATAGGGACGAATATAATTCTATGGTAAGCCCCTATATCGAACAAAGAAGAAGCTAAAACAGAGGCAATTAGGATCGTACCTCGAACTCTAGAGGTTCTCAGATCCTTCACATCCTAGGTCTGCTCCACTGCAAATGTATGACCTATATTGTAGCCATGTGATCCTTCCTGACCACCCTGAGATGATCCACCATGCTGTCACTAAATGCTTGGTGACTGACCACCATAGTCGTGACATCCACCTCGGCCTGAACAGCTGGAAGAACACATGTTCTATGACTGAGGGGAAACTAGTGGTGCTGCTTCTAAATGAGGAGTCGTAGAAGAACCCATGTCATCAGATGCTGGTGAGAAGATCTGATAGAAGTGTTGAAGATGACATATAATGTCACATGATAGGAATTCCACTAGGTGTCTCAGGAAATGGGGACTTGTATGCATGCTCTTCTCGCACTAGGATCACACCACCTGGCTACAAGAAGTTGTCTCTCTCCTACTACGATCTCCACATGTAGACTCCATACGACGCTTCCTACTGTCAGTAAGATGGATACCAACTCTGGATGTCGAACCTCCCTGGATCACCACACCAGAATACCTCAGATTTCACACTGTGATCAATGCCTAGTTGACTATAGTAGTGGTGGAAGTCATCCGGATGATATTCACCTAAGATCAGATGGCATGCCTGATACCATACAAAAACTTCCATTCCATAAATAACTCATCCCCTCGTTGAATAGGAATGATTCACTGCATCTCTATTAAGTGAGAAGAATACTTCCTAATAGATAGTGTACCCTAATATAAACTCATGAAATCTCGAGCTCGATCGGCCCTCAATGTCTCCGGGTAGAAGTAATCATAAAAGGAACACTTTAATTCATCCCAACCCATAACCTATCATCATCCCTTCTGTGAGATCACATCCCTCCATCTATTGGTGGAATCCCAAAGCATATCCATAGCGAGCTTCGACCTCCTCTCTAGAGGCTTCTCCAAAAGCTCGAAGATAGAAAGCATGGCTTCTCACCATGACTCTACAGCCTAAGGTCCTCCATCCCCTATAAAGATGGGAGGTTTCTATAACTAGAAAATCCACGTCAACTCTACCATAGATGGGGCAGGATGTGGTACTCCACGGATGGTCTACATAAACCTCATAAATCCCTCTCAGAACTGTGTGTCAGCACTTGTGTCCGGAATGATGGTCAGTCACAAGACTGGCACAACCGGTGGCTCTGCTTGTAGTCCCTGATCCTCTATCCAGTGTCTGATCACAACCCTATAACTGGAAGACAACTCGAGGACGTCTCGGTGTAATTAATCTTCAATGGTCAAGAACACACCTTAGATCACTATTAACAGTGACTGAAACTTAAAAGTGCAGTAAGGGAAAAAGATAAAGAAAGCATTCATATTTTTTTTCAAATCATGTATACATTTCGTGTATAATTCTTGCATTGATTGTTCCCTTAAAACCTCACACGGACGTGTACATCTACCAATTCAGGTCATGTGACACCCCATACACACAATGTGTTGTCCAAACACACTATGTGTACTTGAATCCTCTTACCCTACCAGAGTTATTCTACACGGCTAAGAAACATAGTTCTCCCAGAACTATACTACACAATGTGTTAGTGCCATACACAACATGTACTAAACAATATTTACCAACTTATTTTGTTTGTCACACGGCCGGTTACACATCTCACTCTACATGGCGTGTTTATGATAGACAATTTGTGTACTTGGATGCTTTCAACGACCCGTGTTGTTCTTTACACAACTGGAATCATGGGATACATGACACGACATGTTCAAGATTGAAATGGGTTGTATAACTTATGTTTTATCCATCTGTTTTGTTAGTCACATAGGTGGACACATTGTCATCACAACACGGCGTGTATATCAGGAACACGGCGTGTTCTGCCAATGATTTCCCAACCCCGTGCCTCTTCCACAAAGCCAGTGATAGAGTTAGAGACTACATGGAATGTATATACATTACACGATGTGTAATTAAAAAGTATTTTCTTCTTGAACAGAAAGACACATGGCATGTATTTATCATTGCATGCCATTTATTCAGGGTTCTTCCAGATATTATTCCTCAGAGACTACACTGAAACCCATAAAACACTGAAACACACATTAAACTGCAAAATTATGATCTGTGATGGCCCACACTCCATGAAAATCAATGATTTTAATATAATACATGTCATATTAATGGATAACAGTGTAATTATCCACCAAATTCTATTCCATGAGGGCCCATAACAAATCAAGAACCAAAGTTTGGAGTTTATTCAATTGAAACCTTACCCAAACAATACCTTATAAAAAAGTAGGTATTCTACCCAGGAATATATCAAAATATCATGCATATCTTTCACAACATCTATTGAAATATCAATCAATCACTAATGTACCCTAAATTTCATGGAAGGAATGCATGGCATGTGATTTCTAACAAGTGCTTATATGATGCATAAGATGACATACCCTCATCGCATCTGGTTTCAACAGAAATAGAACCTCAATAACATCAACGATAATAGAACAATACATTTGAATCACCCAATGGTGAAATCAAATCAATAGTAAAATTGTAGAACCAGAAAAATTGAAATAACTGAGGTAAATTGGATTTTCCCTATACCCGAGTTAGCTACTCCTAGGCAAAGATTATTACTAACTACATTTTCCTTCTTATCCCTGACCATAGGCTCCAAACCAGATACATGGGATTTCTCATATAGGCTTAATAATATCCACAACATATTAAATGAGTTGCTACATGGAATTAAGTCTTGATGTTCTTTACTATATGGCTATAACATATAAGCTTCACCCATTAGGGGAAATGAATGAAGAACTTTGGATACATACAGATGCAATCACCAAAATATTCCCATTTGTGTATAAAATTTATTTATCATATTTTCATTTTGTTGTAGTAACCTATTATATAAATGAAATATAAACAATATTAATCTATATTCATTTGTTTAGGGTAACTAGATTCATATAGAGATTAGTAAGAGATTCATAAATGTATCTTAAATCTATAAGAGAGTACCTGAGTAGGAAAATAATCCACCCAAATGGGACTATTGAGCCCAAACTGCTATCCTCTAGTGAAATAGGAGTTCTTATGTGTCGTTGGGTCTGAAACCCCCAATAACCACTACCTTTTCAAATATTTTTTTTACCTAGTTGTGTATTTGGTAACTTTTGGGAGTTTCGGTTAAGAATAACAATGCTGAACAAATGTTAATTAATTTTTCTATAAGAAATTTATTCGCTCATCGTGATCCATCATGAAAAAATGAAATCGATTTCCATAGTTACTTTTATATTGAATCAAAAATGGTAAACCCATCATGAATATTAAAAATAACATAATGATCAGTTGACCATGGGTCAATCAATTTTTAAAGCATAATCTTTAAAAACAAAAATGGTGAATCTTACATAAATCTCCCAAATAATCTAATGATCAATTGATCATGTGTAACACTATTTTCCATGCATAATAAACAATGAAAATGGTGAACATGAAATGAATCTCCCAAAAAATATATTTATCAGTTGACCAAGTGTTGAGCTATTTTACTTTAATAATCTACAAAAAAAATGGGGAACCAAAAATAAATATCACAAAGAAAAAATTGATTTTTTGACCATGTATTTGGACATTTTTTCAGAATATCTTAACCAAAAAATGGGAATCATTATATTAATCTTATAGATGATCCTCAGTAACTTAGTTTCTTTTGATATAATTTCATCCTCACATTGAAAATTTTGTGCGATCTGAATTGCTGGATAAGGAATAAAACATAATTTATTACACATTTATATCTAATTGTGAACATATCATGCATATTATAATTAACTAATTGAAAAAACTGTTCCATTTTTGTCTTCATGACTATAGATAATTTTGTCGAAAACAACTCCCTGATCCAGCTTGTCTTCATACAAAAACCCTTCTGGAAAATCAGCAAAAATGGAAACCCCTACAGTCCTCTGAATGATCTCACCAACATGAAATCTTCTGCATATGGTGGTGAAAGAAATGATCTTAGAGTACCATTGAAATGTTTTGATATTGATCCTTGAGGATTTCCATGAAGGTATGCAAGAACTCAAATAAGCGATTCAACATTATCCAAGGAATGCTATTGTAAACCTAGTGGCACTTATCACCACAACCAACATCTTCAACAGTGTATCTATGGAGTGAGAAAATCACCACCTTCTATGTCTGATGAAGGATGACTAGTGATTCCACTATGGATCCCTTTTATTTAGGGCCCACTAAGGAGGGATACCAGAACCATAACACACGTACACATGAGTCTATTGTGGAGAAAACCACCAAGAACACTACAACCTATTACACCTATTCATAAAAAATAAGGAAGAATCATCAGGTGAGGGAGGATCTAGATAATTATGAGTGGGATCATATCACTACTCCCATTGATGATGTATACCACCATATTATGTATGAAACTAGTAGGCAGGCTCATATTCCATCTCAATCAGAATAATTTTGTGGTAATATTCTTGTAGTAGGCTTGGGGGGGGAACATATCCCTACCCCCATGAATGATGACCAACAACATATTCTAGCGGTTCAAGGAGGACATAAGTGGGTTGATATTCCTACATCAATCAATGATATGTGCCATTATGTTATTATGATTCATAATGTGAAGGCATACATTCCTATGAACACTTTGATAAATTGTCATTATATCATAGAAAGAGTTAAAGAACTCCATAAGAATATTCCAGTACTAGTTCAAATACATTAATAGGTTTATATTCATATCCCTATAGGCTGGTAAGCACAACACTCGGATTATGAATAACAAGTGGCTTCTTTAGATCAAGAAAACAATATTACCCTTATCCATGAATATTACCATTATATTTAGATAATGGAAGAGGAACCATGTCGGGATCCTAATACCATTTCAATTGGTGATCGTCAAGTGAGTGAAGCACATGCCTTAAGATAGGGTCACATCCTTGTAAAAAAATTAGGTTTCATATTCCAAAGGTTCAACATTAGGCTCATATCCTTGTTATGTTCAGTATTCTACAATTCAGAGCACATCATGGATCTAGATAGCCTCAAATTCCTATCATAGAAGACCTATGGCATACTCTAAAGCCGTCAGATCAGGATCATATCACTATTTTTTTCCAAGGCTCTCCAAGCGATAATTGTACATGCTTCAGGAATGCAACATGTTACTATCAGTGAATCTTTCATAAATATTCCAGCAGATCATAGTATCCATGACTACATTCCTATGTATGCCAACATAATACTATACCACCATCCTTCCAATTCTAAACAAGAGGATTCTGATATCACTTCTCCCATTCAACCGGATTTCATAATATTCCATCATGGATGCTTATTCGGAATGATCTCATATTCTAGCTCAAATTTGGGCTCCCTATGTGAGAGAAACACATGACTCAAGAAAATCACATATCACTATCATGAATGACCTGAAGAATATTCCAAATTCTACATAACATATCCCCATTTCGACTATGGACCAGAAAGTTAGAGTGTAACGTTCCTCGGGGAAAGCGGATATTTCTACCAATAAAGAGGAATCTCATCAGAATTCTCCAACTTTCTATCATCAGTTGGATCATATCCCCACATCATAATATGGTTTTAAATAATGTTAGACTACTGTCATATAGATGAATCATATACCTACCCATTTTCAAAAGTTAGGTAGACATATACCTTCCAAGATACAAAATAGGTATCATAACCCTAATGTGAAAAACACCAGTGTCTGTGAGGTTGTTAAGGATACATTCTCAACCACCTATGTTTTAGTCGACCCATCAACTGGATAATAAGGTGACTAGTACCGCAATATTACTTCTTATGGTATTCTATAGATTGATCGTATGTGATCTAATCCAAACAATCCATTATGGTCAACCATCCCAGGGATATATCTACCATAGAAAAGTAAATCCACTCTTTTACCAGAAACCTCTATATAGACAGGTGTTCAAAACTAAAGACACCTTCATATAGAGAGCTACTCAAAACATCTATGTCAACCACATATAGTTCCCTATCTTCTCCCAGTAACATTCCAGTCCCTTCAACAAGCGACCCTATGAAAAATATTTTACTGTCATATGAGATGGAGGCCATGTATGTATGATGAAGAGGATTTTAACATTGAAATATAGGGAGAGTTAGCTTGAAACAACCCAACCACCATGTTCTGGACTATCACCACTTTTCAATTATGGTCCAATATGAGCTATAAAATGGGTGAATTATTTATATATGAAACAAATGTGGGATAATAATTAGAAAGTAAAGGATAAAAATCTCTCATATCCTAGATATGAGTATCACCTTAAAATATTTAATACACTCGATTGTCAGTAGAATATGACCACCTTTTTTATATCATGGAACTTGTAAATATAGTATCATGAGGAACACGTACACAATGTTTATCTCTTCATCATGATAACTCTTTGATGGATGATTTCCAGATCATCTCTAGACGTATGTATCTTAGTAAGGGAAAAATATGGATCGTTTCACTTCAATATTTCCCAAGCATAGTAGAGCCCCTCAGATACAACATCTTTTAATTTCATAGCCTCTGTTGAAATAAGTTTACTAGGTTACATGCATGCTATTTGGTAACTACAATTGAATTCCCCTACTTCAATTATGGGAAGGAATCACTAATAGATGAAGAGAACAATTCAAATAGCTTTTAATTGGAACTCTCAAAGAAATAGGAATTTATTTTAGACACTGAATCCAATGATTTGATCAACTCAAAATATTTCAATAGAAAATGATTCCTAAAATTGGAAGAAATTTCACATAGACCCCACTTGATCACAAAAATGCTAAATCAAATAGGCTCCAGTAGCTGGAGTTATAGTCGTCATCAATGAGAGAATCCATCCTACTAGGCCGGATGGATATCTACCACCACCTCCACACCTCATATCATCATTTACCTAGTGTATTTAGGGAATATCAAAGAAACTGCATGCAAAACCTAACCCACTATCCTTATGGAATTAATATCTCACTTTTCATCAAGAGATTCATCATCGTTCAAGAGGGTCTTGGGGAAATTAGGTGAAATTGTAGATCAATCCGATCATACTGGGCTATGGGAATTTATTTCATAATTTCCATCCAGGGAATCATCAATTATCTGACTGAAATTAATGGATCCTCAACAAAAATACCAATCAATTATAATAGTTTCATTTAATATTCCCCATCCCAAATGGTTGGGGGTATATTCATCATCTTCATCTACATTGATTAAATTAGTATTCCTTATGTTGAGAGGTAAATATTGATAGTTGGTATCTCATCTATTACTCCTAACATAAGAAAATCCTCTGATATTTGAGACCTGTTTGAAAGTCAAGATCAGAAACACCCTCAAGTTCATTAGTAATAGGCCAATACAACTAGGTAATATGATTATGGACGTAAAACCCCATCGGTTTTGGAATCCAAAATAATACAATATAAATATGGGTTCGAGGGACGACCCTAATATTGGTAGTGTAACGACCCAAAGTTTCATTAATGGAAATCCCTCTTGATCTAATTAAATGTTTCATTATGTTTATATAAAATTTAAACTTCTTTGGTTTCATGTTAAAAATTTTGATAGTTTATAATATAGTCATTGAACAGTGATCACATTATTAGTATAAATATAGGGCTTTAACAAATCCAATTTACTCAGACAAAAGAGGTGATGGCCTCATCCAGTAGAATTGCTCCATATGAATCCAATTTTTCGGAGCTCGAAAAAGATTTGGCATCCTTGGGATTCTCTCTTGACCAAGCCCAAACTGCGCTTCATCATGTCAAGATCAAACGGGACCGTCTACGGGAGAAGTGGAAGTTAATAGAAATTACCACTCGAGAGATGTTATCTAAGACACACCAAGAGTCTGTCACCATCGCACACCTTACCCTTAGGTCTTATGTGGATGTTTTAATGGGTTATGTAACAAATAGATAGTAGTATGTTCATGTACATTATTTTTTATATATAACAATGAATATACTTTCTTGTCATTATTGATACATTGTAAATTGTTTTTATTGTACAACAAATGTTTTTTGTTGTTATTTAATTAAGAATTCTATTTTATTAAATTAATTGATTTTTGAATTAAATAATATTTTAATAAAATATTAATATTATTATTAAATTAATTTTTATTAAATATAAATGATCTTATAATTTTATTAATGCAATTGTAATTTTTATTAAGGTTTGAAAGCCATTCCTCTCAAAACCCATGAATTTTTTATTAATACCGGTTTTTATTTTAAAGGTGAAAATTAAAATATTTAGAAAAGTATTTAGATAAAATAATTTTTATTTCTGGAATGAGGACATTGAAAATATCCAACGGTGAATTTTTCATAATTTTCTGAGACAGTCAATTTTTTGGGTAAAAATTAAATACCGTTTAAATATATAATGTGTTTTGTGACATCATAATGACCCAATAGTGATGTAATAAAATAATATAATCTTTATGTTCGGCCTATATATGCTTCCACATTAAAATAATGCAATTTTGGGTTTGTTTGACTAACTTTGCAACGCATTAATGGACCCCTCATGACTTATGTAACACCTTGTCTTTTTAAATTAATTTACATGGGAGTGTGACTCACCTCCACATAAGCAACCATATTATTTTAAGACGTTTGGACTTTGTCCTTAAAAATTATTAGTTTCCTCTTCCCTTTTCCAAAAACCATGGGCAAAAACAATGCGATGGTTTGTGGTTTGGATTAATTTAATGTAAGGGGACCCAAACCTAAATAATAAAGAATTCTCTCACCATTCCTATATAAACCCACACAAGCTCCCACTTCCTCCTCACTCAAAGAATTTGGAGATCATCCAACCTCTGCCCTACTCTCTCTAGAATCCTCCCAAGGTGCCCCATGCTCCTAATATTCCTCTCACAAGCCTCTCTCTAGCCTTTGGAAGCACACTTCCAAGTAAGGGTTTCTTCTTCCTTTCTCATTTTTGACCAATTATCGTTATATTGTTTTTCCCTTTTAATTTCAATTATGAATGTTGCAGTATGGTTTCTCACCTCCATCATACTTCACTATTTGTGTTTGAATGATGTGAGAACCCTTTATATCTCATTAAATTCCACCCACATACACCCATTACTATGCCGGAATTCTGAAAGGAACTTCTCTCTACTCTTTTACATTCAAGCAATACTTTTGTATAATGAATCTAAATTCCATTAAAATTGTTTGGACATGTATATATATGATCCCCTTACTGTCCATTTCATATAAATATGATGAGACACACCTTTCTCTCTCATCAACCATTTTTATGAATTCTTATGTCACGCTGTTACGCTGCTGAAATTGCACCGATTTCCTAAGCCAATCCCATTGTGTAGTGAATACCATGCCCATTTCTCCAACAAGGGTATTCACCTTTATGCACATTTACTTATTGATTTTAAATATTCATTTATTAATTCCACATTACTTTATCATGTAATAAATGATTATGTTTCATGAATCCATGTTTTATGATCCATGTGGCACACTTATGCATGAAATGAAATGTTTAAGAAGGGTGCGCCCTAATAGCGCTCCAATGCATTGGGTAAAGTATAGTATCCTGATACGTCATGTGCAATTAGTGTTGAATCATTCTAATTCAAGTGCAACAAGGGTTCACTCGTGCTTCATTTTCAATGAGGATTTACTCATGCTCCCTGTGCAATGGGCCCTGGCTCATGCTAATTCCATGTTAAGTGTTATTGCTACATTTCCATGTTATGATTATCATGCATTATCATGCCTTTTTGTTCATGTTTCTCTCGTGCTCTATTGATATTCCTAATGTCTAAAATGTATTTTACTCCACATTTTATTCAATTTTTATTCCCTTACTGGGCTTTATAGCTTACCCTTTTCTTATGCATGTCCTCAGGTTATCCACTGCAATGATAAGTATGAGGGAATGTAGTTGTCATGTAAAGGATGTTTTCAATAAAGATGATGTCTTTCATGTTTCACATTTTTATTTAATGATCATAATCCCCAAAGACACTGAACATCTCGATCTTCTTTTCTGTATCAAGTGAAGTTTTAAATAATAAATCATATTTATGTTTGTAATAAAAGTAGGGTTGTCATAGTTGGTATTAGAGGATAGGTTTAGTTATTTTTGGGATTAGGATTAGAAAATCCTAGTAAAGCCTTAGATACAAGACTATATACAATAAATACGTCCCTAAGTTTTGGTGAGTATTGAGTAAGTGGGTTATCAAGAAAATACATCACTGTCTGGATATGATTAGGTAGAGGCGGCTCTGGCACAGATGTATCCATGGGGTAAAACCATAAAACACCGCTTCGAGCTAGACTCGAACGGGAACTGGTGCGCGACAATAGGCCTTGATGCACTCTTGGTTATGAAACTCCCAGGGGATATTCTTTGGTAAATTCACAAATATAGTATGAACCCTTAATAAGGTAATTAAAAAAATTCCCCTAAGAATATATGTTAGAATGTAGATCATGAAAAGCCTATATTGAAGCCTATAGACTCATGAGTTAAAGAAATAAAAGTTTATTTATAAGTCATCAACTATTGTCTTTGGATTAACCTTTATGTGTTACCCCTAACTTTACATTTATTCCTGCCAATGGCCATTAATAGGAGGACTCGGGCTAACAATCTTTGGGAAGATCAGTGTGATGACTGTACTGATGAGATGCCCAATCCAATGGGAGCCGGAATCGTGAACTTTGTCACGCTTCTCTCTCACCTAACTCATGTTTTGAATAGAAACACGGGTCATGAGGAATGTTCAAACCCCCCTAAGAAAGAACAAGTATCTATCGAGGACTTTATGAGAAAAAGGCCTCCTAATTTTAGTGGATCATCTGATCCCATGATCGCTGAACAATGGATCAACTCCATTGAAAAGATCTTCTCCATCCTTCAATGTTCTGAACAAAAGAAGGTCCTCCTAGAGGATTATCGTATGGAGGGTGAAACTGATCAATGATGGACGTTGATAAAAAATATGAAGCCTGAGGAGGAGATAGAGGCGTTAGAATGGAAGTATTTTCGGAAGATGTTTTTCGATAAATATTTTTCGTGCACCATCAGGATTTAGATGGAAAGGGACTTACATTCACTCAAGAAAAAAGAAGAAGAATATGGTGGAGCATACGGGGAAAACATCACAAGGCTTGCACAATACGCTTCCTGCTTTGTTGTTTCCCCTGAATGCAATGTTGACCACATATTTAGTGTGATAAAGCCTAGGCTATGGAAATCATTAGTAATCTATGACTTCGAAAGCTATGAGGAAATTTTCCGATGTGCCCTCAAGGTTGAAATGGAGATCGTAGAATCACAAGTGTATCATGGGGATAAGAAACGTAAGGTGGACATCAATACTGGGATTCCGATGGATAAATCCAACAGTTCTAAGAAGATCTAGCACACCACATGCCAAAAGTGCGGAAAGAAGCACCCTGGAAATTTCCTTAAGGGGACGAGGAAATTCTTTAGGTGTAGAAGAGAAGGGCACCTAGCTGTTAACTGTCACCAAGAAAGACCCGCGGCTACGATAGAGGAGAGGAACTCTCCATTCGAACCTCAACGCATTGTTCAATACTACAAATGCAAAGAACCCAGTCATTTTGAAAATCAGTGCCCTAATCCAAGGGTTTTTTGAGGCAACAACAACCTCCAAGGCAGCAAGGAAGAGCTTTTGCCATCACTTCTTCCGATTTGAGCCCCGAAAACGAAGTGGTGATGAGTACGCTAGTTATTCATTCCAGAATAGCGAACGTACTTTTTGATTCATTTTCTACGCATTATATTATGTCTCAAAAGTTTATTAGAATAATCCCAGCACCACCACAAATCATGGAAGTGAATATGTCGGTGAGTACAGAAAATGGGGCAATCATTGCATCCCATGAATATAAGTCCCCCCCTGTTATAATCTGTTGATTGAATTTCCCGGAGAACCTTGTCATACTCCCTATGGTGGAATTTAATGAAATTCTTGGCATGGTTTGGCTTTCCTTATATAGAGCCAACATAAATTGTCAGGAGAGGGAAATCACACTCCATATGGAGAATCGGCCCCCGATTCTTTACAAGTGTAAGGAGGAAGATGAATCTTTTTTATCTTCATCATATCAAGATTGGATATTACTGCCCTATGAGCAGACGTATTTGGCTCAGATGATTGAGTCCAAGGAATAAACCATCCTTGAAGAAATTCTTATTGTGAGGGAATTCGCTGAAGTGTTTCCCGAGGAACTGCATGGTCTTCCTCCTAGAAGAAATGTTGAATTCTCAATTGAACTTTTTCCCATGGAATGACCAATATCCAAGACTCTATATATAATGGCTATTGTAGAGCTTGAAGAACTGAAGAAACAACTACAGGAGAATCTGGATAACGGGTTTATATTCCCAAGTGCTTCACCATGGGGTGCACCAGTCATCTTCGTCAAGAATAAGGATGGGTCAATGCGACTTTGCATCAATTATTGTGAACTTAACAAAATCACGATAAATAAAAAGTATCCTCTCCCACGAATTGATGAATTGTTATATCAGCTGTGTGGAGCACAATACTTCTCCAAGGTGGACTTGCGGTCGGGATATTACCAAGTAAGGGTGAAGAAGGAAGATTTCCCCAAGACTGCTTTTCTCACAAGATACGGGCACTATGAAATCATATTAATGCCTTTCGGACTCACTAATGCTCCAGAAATCATCATTGACTTAATGAATAGAGTCATTAGAGATTACCTCGACAAATTTTTTGTAGCCTTTATAGATGATATTCTAATATACTCCAAAAACATGGAGGATCATGAGGTACATTTACGAACTCTACTAGAGACTTTGCGCAAGGAGAAGCTCTATGAAAATTACATCAAGTGTGAGTTCTGGTTAAAGGAGGTCTCATTTTTGGGCCATATCATCACAAGAAATGGGATATTTGTGGATCCCTCCATAACAAATACAATTGAGGTATGGTCGAGGCCAATATCAGTGACGGATATCTGTAGCTTCTTGAGGTTAGCTGGATATTATCGACGATTTGTGAGAAATTTCTCACAATTGTCCAACCCTCTTACCAAGATTACTCGAAAGGGAGTAAAGTTTTCTTGGAGTGATGAATGTGAAGAAAGCTTCAAGGAGTTGAAATAGAGGCTTAGCACTGCGCCCGTGCTCACTTTACCCACAAGTGGGGAAACTTTTGTGGTTTTCAGTGATGCTTCGAAGAATGTATTAGGTTGTGTGCTGATGCAGAATGATAAATTGATATCCTATGCCTCAAGGCAGTTGAAAATCCATGAAATATACTAACCAATGCATGATCTGTAGTTGGAAGCGGTGATCTTCACCTTGAAAATCTGCCAACATTATCTCTATGGGGAGAAATGTGAGATATATACTGAGCACAAGAGTCTTAAATATATATTCACACAAAAAGAGCTTAATATGTGCCAGAGAAGATGGATAGAGCTCATCAAGGATTATGACTATTCAATACATTACCACCCTAGGAATGCGAACAAGGTGGCAGATGCCCTAAGTATGAAGGACCCAATGATTCTATCAATGATGAGAATTGAGAAGGATCCAATATTCTTAGAATTGATGAAGATGGAGATGGGAATCATAGAGAAGGGAACATCATAAATCCTTTCAAAAATAATTGCTCAACCGTCTCTTTTGGAAATGTTAAAGGATGCTCAAAAGGATGATGTGGGAATTCAAGAAAAAGAGGAAGCTATCGAAAAAAGGGAAATCCTCACAGTTTAATGTTAATGAAGAAGGAATTGTGCGATTTGGGAAAAGACTATGTGTTCCATCATGTCTGGTGCTGAAGAAGGAACTTTTGGATGATGCACATAGTTCAAATTTCTCTATTCTCCCAGGGGGCACAAAGACGTATCGAGATCTCTGAGAAAAATTTTGTTGGGATAATATGAAGAAGGAGGTCGCTGAATATACATCAAAGTGCCTGGTGTGCTAGAAAGTGAAGACAGAGAGGCAGAAGTCTAAGTGGATGATGCAACCATTTCCCATACCATAATGGAAATGGGAGAACATCACCATGGAAGTTGTCACCGGACTTCCAAGGACATCCAAAGGAAAAAATGCAATCTGGGTTGGTGTGGATCGCCTTACAAATAATGCACACTTCATTACTATTCGGTAGAATTTCTCTTTGGATCAAATGGCACAGATATATATCAGGGAAGTGGTAAGGTTTCATGGAGTACCACTATCTATTGTGTCTGACCGAGATCCAAGATTCACCTCTATTTTTTGGAAGAGTATTCAACATGCTCTGAATACTAAACGGAACTACAGTATGGCCTATCATCCTCAAACGGATGGCCAATCCTAGAGGACTATCAAAACACATAAATATATGTTGAGAACGTTCTCAATGGACATTAAAGGATGATGTGATCAACAACTTCCTCTGGTTGAGTTCTCTTATAATAATAGTTTCCACTCGAGCATCAAAATGGCACCATATGAAGCCCTATATGGGAAAAGGTTCAGAACACCGACATGTTGGGATGAGGTCTGTGAACATAAGATGCTTGGACTAGAAATGGTCGAGGATATGGTGGAGAAGGTGAAAACCATTTAGTAGCATATCATGGTAGCCCATAGTCGACAGAAGAGTTATGCAGATAATCGTCGATGAGACCTTCAGTTTAAAGTTGGATACATGGTGTTTCTATGCATATCTCTGTGGAGGAAGGTCATGAGGTTCGGAAAGAAAGGGAAGTTATGTCCAAGGGACATCGGCGCCTTCGAGATTCTTGATCGTGCCGGGGATGTGGCCTATCAACTAGAACTTCCACCTACTATGGCCAAAGTACATGATGTCTTTCATGTATCCCTCTTAAGGAAGTAAATACCGGACTCTTCACATGTACTCTCTTCTGAGGTGGTACAATTGGAAGATGATATTTCTTATGAGGAGAAACCAGTGAAGATCTTAGATCGTAGAGAAAAATTTCTATGAAATAATATATTGCCCCTCATCAATGTGTTGTGGAGAAACCACAAGTTTGAAGAAGAGACTTGGGAATCATAGGAAATGATGAAGCTAAGTTACCCACATCTGTATTAGTGTGGTAAAAGGAGATTTCAAGGGCTCAATTTATTAAGGGGGGAATATTGTAACGACCCAAAGTTTCATTAATGGAAATACCTCTTGATATAATTAAATATTTCTTTATGTTTATATAAAATGTTGACTTCTTCGGTTTAATGTTAAGAATTTTGACCGTTTCTAATATAGTCATTGAACAGTGATCACATGATTAGTATAAATATAGGGCTTTAACAAATCCAATTTAATCTGATAAAAGAAGTGATGGCCTCATCCAGTAGAATTAATCCATATGAAGCCAATTTTTCAGAGCTCGGAAAAGAGGTGGCATCCTTGGGCTTTGCTCTTGACCAAGACCAAGCTGACCTTCATCATGTCAAGCTCGAACGGGACCGTCTACGGGAGAAGTGCAAGTTGATAGAAATTACCACTCGAGTAATGTTATCCGAGCCACCCCAAGAGTCTATCACCATTACACACCTTACCCGTAGGTCTTATGCGGCTGTTTTAAGGGGTTACATAACAAATAGATAGTTCTATTTTCATGTACATTATTTTTTTATATAATAATGAATATACATTCTTGTCATTATTAATACATTGTAAATAGTTTTTAAAGTACAAATAATGTTTTTAGTTATTATTTAATTAAGAGTTCTATTTTATTAAATTAAGGGTATTTTTAATTAAATAATATTTTAATAAAATATTATTATTATTATTAAATTATGTTTTATTAAATATAAATTATCTTATAATTTTATGAATGCATTGTAATTTTTATTATGTTTTGAATGCCATTTCTGTCAAAACCCGTGAATTTTTGATAAATATTGGTTTTTATTTTAAAAGTGAAAATTACCATATTTAGATGGTTTTTTAGATAAAATATATGTTATTTATGAAATCAGGATGTTGAAATTATCCAACGATGAATTTTTCATAATTTTATGAGACAAACATATTTTTTGGTAACAACTAAATACCGTCTAAATATATAATGTGTTTTATAACATCATAATGACCCAATAGTGCTGTAATAAAATACTATAATCTTTATTTTAGGCCAATATATATTTTAAAATTAAAATAATGTGATTTTGGGTTTGTTTGACTTAGTTTTCAAAACATTAATGGACCCCTCAAGACCTATTAAACTCCTTGTCATTTTAAATTAATTTCATTGGGATTGTGACTCACCTCCACATAAGCAACCATATTATTTTAAGAAGATCGGACTTTGGCCTTATAAAATTTTATTTTCCTCTACTCGTTTCCCAAAACCATAGGAAAAAACCATGGGATAGTTTCTGGTTTGGATTAATTTAATGCAAGGTCACCCAAACCTAAATAATAAAAAATTCCCTCAGCTTTCCTATATAATCCCACCCAAGCTCCCACTTCCTCCTCACTCAAAGCCATTGGCGTTCGTCAAACCTCTGGACTACTCTCCATATAATGCTCCCAAGATTCCCCATGCTTCCATGATGCCTCTCACAAGCCTCTCTCTATCCTTTTCAAGCACACTTCCAAGTAAGGGTTTTTTCTTCCTTTCGCATTTTTGTCCAATTTTCATTATGTTGTTTTTCCCATTAAATTTTAATTAGGAATGTTGGGGTATGGTTTTTCACCTCCCTCATACTGCCCTATTTGTGTTTGAATGATGGTAGACCCCTTTCTTTCTCATTAAATTCTTCCTATGTACACCCGTTACTATGCTGAAATTTTGAAAGGAACTTCTCTCTCATCTTTTACATTCAAGCAATACTTTTGTTTCATGAATCTAAATTCCATTACAATTGTTTGGACATGTATATATATGACTCCCTTACTTTCCATTTCATGTTAATATGATGAGACACCCCTTTCTCTCTCATCAACCATTTTTATGAATTCTTATGTCACGCGGTTACACTGCGGAAATTGCACTAAATTCCTAAGCCAATGCCATTGTGTAGTGAATACCATGCCCATTTCCCTATCAAAGGTATTCACCATTATGAACATTTACTTATTGATTATAAAGTTTCATGTTTGAATTCCACATTACTTTATTGTGCAATAAATGATTATGTTTTATGAATCCATGTTTTATAATCCATTTGGCACACTTATGCATGAAATGAAATGTTTAAGAAGGGTGATCCCTTATGGCACTCCAATGCATTGGTTAAAGTATAGTATCATGATACGTCATATGAAATGACTGTTGAATCATGCCTATTCAAGTGCAACAAGGTTTTACTCGTGATTATTGTGCAATGAGGATTTACTCATGCTCCATGTGAAATAGGCCTTGGCTCGTGCTAATTCCATGTTAAGTGTTGTTGGCACATTTCCATGTTATGATTATCATGCTTTATCATGCCTTTATGATCATGTTTCTCTCGTGCTCTATTGATATTCCTAATGTCTAACATGTATTGTACTCCTCAGGTTATTCCATGTGTAGTCCCTTACTGGGATTTATAGATCACCCTTTTCTTATGCATGTCCTCAGGTTATCCCATGTAATGCTATGTACGAGGGAATGTAGTTATCAAGTAAAGGAAGATTTCAATAAAGATGTTTTCTTTCATGTTTCACATTTTTATGTAATGATCCTAAGCCCCAAATACACTAAAACTCTCGATCTTATTTGTTGTATCATGTGATGTTTTATGTAATAAATCGTGTTTAAGTTTGTAATAAAAGCAGGGTTGTCATAGTTGGTATCAGAGGATAGGTTTAGTTATTTTTGGGATTAGGATTAGAAAACCCTAGTAAAAAATTAGATACAAGACTAAGTACAATAAATACGTCCATAAGTTTTGGTGAGTATTTATTAAGTGGTTTATCAAGAAAATACATCCCCATCTGGATATGAGCAGGTAGAGGGGGCTCTAGCACAGATGAATCCTAGGGGTAAAACCAGAAAACACCGCTTTGAGCAGGACTCGAATGGGAACTGGTGCACGACAATGGGCCTTGCTGCACTCTTGGTTACAACACTCCCGAGGGATATTCTTTGGTAAATTCACAAGCTTAGTATTAACCCTTATTAATGGAATTAAAAAAATTCCCCTAAGAATATATGTTAGAAAGTAGATCATGAAAATCCTAGATTGAAGCCTATAGACTCAGGAGTTAAGAAAATGAAAGTTTATGTATAAGTCATCAACTTTTGTTTTTTGATTACCCTTTATGTGGTACCCTGAACATTCCTTTTATTCCTACCAATGGCCGGTAATATGAGGACTCTGGCTAACAACCATTGTGGAGATCAATGTGATGATTGTACTAATGAGATGCCCAATCCAATGGGAGCGGGAATCGTGAACTTTTTCACGCTTCACTCTCAGCTAACTCAAGTTTTGAATACAAACAAAGGTCAAGAGGAACGTTCAAACCCTCCTAAAGAAGAACAAGTCTATATCAAGAGCTTCATGAGAAAAAGGACTCCTACTTTTAGTGGATCATCTGATCCCACGATCGCTGAACAATGGATCAAATCCATTGAAAATATCTTCTCCATCCTTCAATGTTCTGAACAAGAGAAGGTCCTCCTGGAGGTTTATCATATGGATGGTGACACTGATCAATGGTGGATGTTGATAAAAAATATGAAGCCTGGGGAGGAGATCGAGGTGTTTGAATGGAAGGATTTCCGGATGGTTTTTTTTGATAAATATTTTCCGCGCACCCTCTGACTTAAGATGGAAAGGGACTTACTTTCCCTCAAGAAAAAAGATGAATAATCTATTGGAGCGTATGAGGTAAACATCACATGGCTTACACGATATGCTTTCGGCTTTGTCAATACACCTGAATGCAATGTTGACCACTTCTTTGGTGAGCTAAAGCCTAGCCTATGGAAAGAATTAACAATCTGTGACTTCGACAGCTGTGAGGAAATTGTTTGATGTGCCCTCAAGGTCGAAATGGAGATCGAAGAATCACAGGGGTATCATGGGGATAATAAGCGTAAGGTGGAATTCAATGCTGGTGGTCCGATGGATAAATCCAACGGTGCTAACAAGATCCAACACCCTACTTGCCAAATGTGCAGAAAGAAGCACCTTGGAAATTGCCTTACGGGGACGAGGAAATGCTATAGGCGTGGAAGAGAAGGGAAACTAATTGGTAACTGTTGGAAATAAGGACCCGTGGCTACGACAGAGGAGAGAAATGCTCCGTTCGAACATCATTTCACTGTTCAATGCTACAAATTCAATGAACCGGGTCCTTTTTTAAATCAGTGCCCTAATCCAAGGGTTTTCGGAGGCAAACAACAACCTCCAAGGCATCAAGGAAGAGCTTTTGCCATCACATCTGCTGAAAAGAACCCCGAAAATGAAGTGGTGACAGGTATGCTAGTTATTCATTCATGAATAGTGAAGGTACTTTTTGATTCAGGTTATACGCATTCTTTTATATCTCGAATGTTTATTAGAAAAATCCCAGCACCACCACAAATCATGGAAGTCATGATGTCGGTGAGTACGGAAAATTGGGTAATCATTGCATCCCATGAATATAAGTCCTCCTCTGTTATAATTTGTGGATTGTGTTTCCCGGAGAACCTTGTCACAATACCTCTGGTGGAATTTGATGCAATTCTTGGCATGGTTTGGCTTTCCTTATATAGAGCCAACATATATTTTCAGGAGAGGGAAATCAAACTCTATATAGAGAATCGACCCCTGATTCATTACATGTGTAAGGAGGAAGATTAATCTCCTTTATCTCCATCATCTCAGGAATGGATATTACTACACTATGAGCACGCGTATTTAGGTCAGATAATTAAGTCCAAGGAAGAAACCATCTTTGATGAAATGCCTATTGTGAGGGAATTCACTTAACTGTTTCCCGTGGAACTGCCTGGTCTTCCTCCTAGAGGAGATGTTGATTTCTGAATTGAACTTATTCTCAGGGAATTACCAATATCCAAGACTCCATATAGAATGGATGTTGTAGATTTTGAAAAACTGAAGAAACAACTACAGGAGAATCTAGATAAAGGGTTTATATGCCCAAGTGTTTCACCATGGGGTGTACCAATCCTCTTCATCAAGAAGAAGGATGGGTCAATGCAACTTTGCATCGATTATCATGAACTTAACAAAATCATGATAAAGAAAAAGTATCCTCTCCCACGAATTGAGGACTTTTTCGATCAGCTGCGTGGAAGAAAATACTTTTCCAAGGTGGACTTGTGATCAGGATATTGTCAAGTAAGGGTGAAGAAGGAAGATATCCCCAAGACTGATTTTCGCACAAGATACGGGCACTATGAATTCATAGAAATTCCTTTCAGACTCACTAATGCTTCAGCAATCTTCATGGACATAATGAATAGAGTCTTTAGAGATTACCTCGACAAATTTTTTGGCAGCCTTTATAAATGATATTCTAATATACTCCCAAACCAAGGAGGATCATGAGGAGCTTTTATGAACTATACTAGAGACTTTGCGCAAGGAGAAGCTCTATGAAAAGTATGTCAAGTGTGATTTATGGTAAAAGGAGGTCTCTTTCTTGGGCCATATCATCACAATAAATGGGATATCTGTGGATCCCTCCAAAAAAGATGCAATTGAGGGATGGACGAGACCAACATCGGTAACGTATATTCGTAGCTTCTTGGGGTTAGCTGGATATAATCGACGATTTTTGAGAAATTTATCATTACTGCCGAAACCTCTTACCAAGATAACTCGAAAGGGAGTAAAGTTTTCTTAGAGTGATGAATGCGAAGAAGGCTTCATAGAGTTGAAAAGAAGGTTTATCACTGTGCCCGTGCTCACAATACCCACAAGTGGGGAACCTTTTGTGGTTTTCGGCAATGCTTCGAAGAAGGGCTTAGGTTGTGTGATGATGCATGATGATAAAGTGATATCCTATACCTCATGACAGTTGAAAATATATGAGCTAACTATCCAACGGATGATCTGGATTTGGCAGCAGTGATCCTTTCCTTGAAAATGTTGCGTCATTATCTCTATGGGGAGAAATGTGAGATATATACTGACAACAAGGGTCTTAAATATATATTCACATAGAAATTGCTTAATATGCACCAGAAAAGATGGATAGAGCTCATCAAGGATTATGACTGTTAAATATATTACCACCCTGGGAAAGCGAACAAGGTGGTAGATTCCCTAAGTAGAAAGGACCCAACGATTCTATCAATGATGAGAATTGAGAAGGATCCAATCTTCTTAGACTTGAGGAAGATGGAGATGGGAATCATAGAGAAGGGAACACCATTAATCCTTTCACAAATGATATCCCAACTGCCTATTTTCAAAAGGTTAAGTGATGGTCAAAAGGATGATGTGAGAATTCAAGAAAAAGTGGAAGCTATAGAAAAAGGGAAATCCTTGGAGTTTAATGATAATAAAGAAGGAATTTTGCGATTTGGGAAAAGACTATGTGTTCCATCAAGTCTGCAGATGAAGAAGGAACTTTTGGATGATGCACATAGTTCAAATTTCTCTATTCACCCAGGGATCACAAAGATGTATCGAGATCTCCAAGAAAACTTTTGGTGGGATTATATGAAGAAGGAGATCGCTGAATATACATCAAAGTGCCTGGTGTAAAGAGAGTGAAGGAAGAGAGGCAGAAGTCTAAGGGGATGATGCAACAATTGCCCATACAAGCATGGAAATTGGAGATCATCACCATGGTCTTTGTCACCGGACTTCCAAGGATATCCAAAGGCAATAATGCAATCTGGGTTGTAGTGGATCGTCTTATAAAGAATTCACACTTCATTATTATTCGAAAGGATTTCTCTTTGGATGAACTGGCACAGATATATATTAGGGAAGTGGTAAGCTTGCATGGAGTACCACTATCTATTGTGTCTGACGGAGATCCAAGATTCACCACTATTTTTGGGAAGAGTCTTCAACATTCTCTGAATACTGAACTGAACTTCAGTACGGCCAATCATCCTCAAACTGATGTCCAATCCGAGAGGAATATCAAAACAGTTGAGGATATGTTGAGAGCGTGCTCAATGGACTTTAAGGGAGGATGGGATCAACGTCTTACTCTGGTTGAGTTCTCTTATAATAATAGTTTCCACTCGAGTATCCAAATGGAACCATATGAAGCCCTATATGGGAAATGGTGCAGAACACCAGCATGTTGGGACGAGGTCAGTGAACGTAAGCTGCTTGGACCAGAAATGGTTGAAGAAATGGTGGAGAAGGTGAAAACCATTCAGCATCATATCAAGGCTTCCCAGAGTCAACAGAAGAGTTATGCAGATAATTTTCGATGAGACCTTGAGTTTAAAGTTGGATACATGGTGTTTCTACACATATCTCTGTGGAAGAAGGTCCTGAGGTTTGGAATGAAAGGGAAGCTAAGTCCAAGGTACATCGGTCCGTTCGAGATTATTGATCATTTTGGGGTTGTGGGATATCGACTAGCACTTCCACCTACTATGGCCAAAGTACATGATATATTTCATGTATCCACCTTATGAAAGTACATAACAGACCCTTCACATGTACTCTCTTCGGAGTTGGTACAATTGGAAGATGATCTTTCTTATGAGGAGCAACCATTGAAGATCTTATATCGTAGGGAAAAAGTTATATGAAATAAGATAATGCCCCTTGTCAAGGAATTTTGGAGAAACCACAAGTTTGAAGAAGTGACTTGGGAATCGGAGGAAATGATGAAGCTGAGTTACCCACATCTGTTTTAGTGTGGGAAAAGGAAATTTTGAGGGATCAATTTCTTAAGGGGGGAATATTGTAATGACCCAAAGTTTCATTAATGGGAATCCCTCTTGATCTAATTAAATGTCTCTTTATGTTTATATAAAATGTCAACTTTTTTGTTTTTATGTTAAGAATTTTTACCGTTGCTAATATAACAGTTCAACAGTGATCACACGATTTGTATAAATATAGGGCTTTAACAAATCCAATTTAATCTGACAAAAGAAGCGATGGCCTCATCCAGTAGAATTTCTCCATATCGAAGCCAATTTATCGGAGCTCTAAAAAGAGGTGTCATCCTTAGGCTTCGCTCTTGACCAATCCCAAGCTGAGCTTCATCATGTCAAGCTCGAACGGGACCGTCTATGGGAGAAGTGGAATTTGATAGAAATTACCACTCGAGCAATGTTATCCGAGCCACCCCAAGAGTCTGTCACCATCGCACACCTTACCCTTATGTCTTATACTGTTGTTTTAAGGGTTTATGTAACAAATAGATTGTGATATGTTCATGTACATTATTTGTTTTATATAATAATTAATATACATTCTTGTCATTATTGATACATTGTAAATAGTTTTTAAAGTACAAATAATGTTTTTAGTTATTATTTAATTAATAATTATATTTTATTAAATTAAGGGATTTTTTAATTAAATAATATTTTAATAAAATATGATTATTATTATTAAATTATTTTTTATTAAATATAAATTATCATATAATTTTATGAATGCAATTTTAATTTTTATTATGGTTTGAAAGCCATTTCTGTCAAAACCCGTGAATTTTCGATAAATATAGGTTTTTATTTTAGAAGTGAAAATTAACATATTTAGAAAATTATTTAGATAAAATAAATGTTATTTTTGGAATCAGGCCGTCAAAATTATCCAACGGTGAATTTTTCATAATTTTCTGAGACAGTCAAATTTTTGGGTAAAAATTAAATATCATTTAAATATATAATGTGTTTCGTGACATCATAATGACCCAATAGTGATGTAATAAAATAAAATAATATTTATTTTAGTCCAATATATGTTTTACCATTAAAATAATTTGATTTTGGATTTGTTTGACTTACTTTTCAAAGCATTAATGGACCCCTCAAGACATTTTAAACATCTTGTCGTTTTAAATTAATTTCCCTGGGAGTGTGACTCACCTCCACATAAACAACAATGTTATTTTAATAATTTTGGACATTGGACTTATAAAGTATTATTTTCCTCTTCCATTTTTCAAAAACCATGGGCAATAACCATGTGATGGTTTGTGGTTTGGATTAATTTAATGTAAAGGGACTCAAACCTAAATAATAAAGAATTCCATCACCTATCCTATATAAACCCACCCAAGCTCCCACTTCCTCCTCACTCAATTCCTTTGGTGTTCGTCCAAAATCTTCCCTATTATATCTAAAATCCTCCCAAGGTGCCCCATGCTCCCAAGAAGCCTCTCACATGCCTCTCTCTAGCCATTGGAAGCAGACTTCCATGTAAGGGTTTTTTCGTCCTTTCTCATTTTTGTCCAATTTTATTTATGTTGTTTTACCCTTTTAATTTCAATTATGAATATTGAGGTATGGTTTCACACCTCCCTCATACTGCCATATTTTTGTTGGAATGATGGGAGACCCCTTTCTTTCTAATTAAATTCCTCCCATGTACACCCGTTACTATGCCGAAATTTCGAAAGGAACTCCTCTCTCCACTTTTACATTCATGCAATACTTTTGTATCATGAATATAAACTCCATTAAAATTGTTTGGATATGTATCTATATGACCCCCTTACTTTCCATTTCATGTAAATATGATGAGAAACCCCTTTCTCTCTCATCAACCATTTTTATGAATTCTTATGTCACGTCGTTACGCAGCCGAAATTGCACTGATTTCCAAAGCCAATGGCATGGTGTAGTGAATACCATGCCCATTTCTCCATCAAGGGTATTCACCTTTATGCACATTTACATATTGATTATAAAGTTTAATGTATGAATTCAACATTCCTTTATCATATAATAAATGATTATATTTTATGAATCCATGTTTTGTGATCCATGTGGCACACTTATGCATGAAATGAAATGTTTAAGAAGGGTGTGCCCTTATAGCGCTCCAATGCATTGGTTAAAGTATAGTATCATGATAATTCATGTGAAATGAGTGATGACTCATGCTAATTCAAGTGCAACGAGGATTTACTCGTGCTTCATGTACAATGAAGATTTACACATGCTCCATGTGCAATGTGCCTTGGATCATGCTAATTCCATGTTAAGTGTTGTTGCGACATTTCCATGTTATGATTATCATGCTTTATCATGCCTTTATGTTCATTTTTCTCTCATGCTCTGTTGATATGCCTAATGTCTAACACGTATTGTACTCCTTAGGTTATTCCATGTGTATTCCCTTGCTGGGCTTTATAGCTCACCCTCTTCTTAGGCATGTCCTCAGGTTATCCCATGCAATGCTAAGTACGAGGGAATGTAGTGGTCATGTAAAGGAAGTTTTCAATATAGATGTTGTCTTTCATGTTTCAAGTTTTTATGTAATGATCATAATCCCAAAAGACACTAAACCTCTAGATCTTCTTTGTTGTATCAAGTGATGTTTTATGTAAAAAATCATGTTTATGTTTGTAATAAAAGCAGCGTTTTGTTAGTTGGTATCAGAGGATAGGTTTAGTTATTTTTGGGATTAGGATTAGAAAACCCTAGTAAAGAATTAGATACAAGACTAAGTACAGTAAACACGTCCCTATGTTTTGGTGAGTATTGAGTTAGTGGGTTATCAAACAAATAAATCCATGTCTGGATTCGAGCAGGTAGAGGCAGCTCTAGCACATATGTATCCTAGGGGTAAAACCAGAAAACACCACATTGAGCTAGACATTAACGGGAACTAGTACACGACAACGGGCCTTGCTGCACTATGGGTTACGAGACTCCCGGGGGATATGATTTCGTAAATTCACAATCTTAGTATGAACCCTTATTAAGGAAATTAAAAAAATCCCCCTAAAAATATATGTTAGAATGTAGATCATGAAAATCCTAGATTGAAGCTTATAGACTCATGAGTTAAGGAAATAAAATTTTATTTATACGTCATCAACAATAGTCTTTGGATTACCCTTTATGGGTTACCCCTATCTTTACTTGTATTCCTGCCAATGGATAGTAATAGGAGGACTTGGGATAACAACCGTTGTGAAGATCAGTGTGATGATTGTACTAATGAGATGCCAAATCCAATGGGAGTGGGAATCGTGAACTTTGTCACACTTCTCTCTCAGCTAACTCAAGTTCTGAATAGAGACACGGGTCAAGAGGAACGTTCAAACCCCCCTAAGAAAGAACAAGTCACTATAGAGAGCTTCATGAGACAAATCACTCCTACTTTTAGTGGATCATATGATCCCACGATCGCTGAACAATGGATCAACCCCATTGAAATGATCTTCTCCATCCTTCAATGTTTTGAACAAGAGAATGTACTTCTGGAGGCTTATCATATGGAGGGTGAAGCTGATCAATGGTGGACATTGATCAAAAATACAAAGCCTGAGGAGGAGATCGTGGTGTTGGAATGGAAGGATTTCCAGAAGATGTTTTTTGATAAATATTTTCCGCGCACACTCCGGCTTAAGATGGAAAGGGACTTCCTTTCCCTCTAGAAAAAAGGAGAAGCATCTGTTGGAGCGTTCAAGGAAAACATCACAGGGCTTACATGATACGCTTACGGCTTTGTCGTTACCCCTGAATGCAAAGCTGACCGCTTCATTGGTGTGTTGAAGCCAGGTCTATGGAAAGCATTAGCAATCCGTGACTTCGAAAACTATGAGGAAATTGTCTGATGTGACCTCAAGGTCGAAATGGAAATCGGAGAATCACATAGTTATCATGGGGATAAGAAGCGTAAGGTGGACATCAATGTTGGTGGTCTGATGGATAAATCCAACAGTGTAGATACCTGAAGCTTAACGTACATGGACATTACATAACTTTTGTGGAATACTTAGTACATTACAAAAACACACACACAAGGACCGTAATAGTTTTGTGTCTTTGGAAACTCGGAATATAATCTTCTAATCGTGGTGAAAGATCTTCAACATCTCCCATAATGATCTTCCCTTTTTTTCTTACCTAAAAACTTTCTTTATATCCTGGGGAAAAGAAAACATAAAAGGGTGATCTCAAATGCTCAGAAGGGTAAACAAAATAAATATCAATCACATCATATTCATAAGAACATATCTTTTGGAAATCTTAACCTCCAAAAGAGATCATAATTTCATAACATGGGATAAATCATAGTAGTGAAATGTAATACCAATAATCATAAATTAAAACATTAAACTTTGTGGCATACACACATAATCATAGAGAATCATTTCTTGTTAGTCCATACTCATTGCCAAGACTATCTTAGTGGACAAAGTCCCTTTCTGAACCGAGTCACCCTCGTTTTAGTCCTGTTTCACTGAACCGGTATAACCTACCGTTCCAGCCATGTCTATCTCATGAGATATAAAATCTTTACCCAATGCATTGGAGGGAGATATAGGTCCCACCCATCTCATAATGATACCATTCTTATGTGTGAGACAAAATCATAAATCATACATCATTGCATAACCCATGTAATAAAAATGGGATTCTTAAACATTGTGACATCATAAAACAATTCATATAAGATAAAGGAATTCATAAATATAATTCCATCACAAAATATTCAAATCAATGTAATAATAGGTATAAAAACATAACCCTTTATTATCTTATATGGAAAATAATTTTGATAAAACACTTGAAATGAATTCTTGAGGAAAATATCATTTCTTCTTCAAAATCAATTTCTTTTCACAAAACGTCATGCAATTTTAAAAGAAAGAGATTTTATTGAAAATAGTCATGAAATATTTTAGAGGAAGCTTTATGAAAATAAGGCTTTATGAAACAGTAAAAATCCTTTCATGCCATATATGTTTAAAAAAACATTCTTCGTACTTTTGTCGAAAAAGTCAAAAAGTACCTCGTATGAAAAATGACAAAAGATTCCTTTCATATATTTTATTAAAAACTCACCAAAGGGTAAAATTGGATTTAAAAAATTTTAGGTGGATGGAAATAACATTACATATTGAGGAAAAATGGATGTGGATGATAAAATACACCCCAGTAAATACCAAAGTATAAACAATCTCGGATAAAAATGAGATTGTGATATTTCCCTTACCTTAGGTATGATTTGCTTCGTAAGTGTCTGAACCTCCTGTATAATGATTTAAATAATGTCATTTACTTATTACAGAATCATATTCATTGTTATTATACCATATATGGTTCACTTATGACTTTATATTACCCGTTCTTTTGTAAATTCATTTTAAAGTAGCGTTTTGGGTAAAATCGTCTCATTTGTCGTTCGTGTTTTAACTTGTAATTATTCATATGATTACTTAGATCATTATTACTTAATTATAGAATATAAAACATGATTTATATATAATATATATTCAGAATATACATATATATAATGGATCGATAAATGGAAAGAAATACACCGTTCATGGAGACGGTAGGCCGTACGTACGCATGAACGCTGTTTTCGTTTCCTTATTGAATTGAGTGGAATTATGTAGATGACATACATATATATACACATAAATCCAGTATCTTTATAATGTAATATATTTCATTATTATTGCTTATATATACTTTATAATCATTCTTAGATGGTTAACATGGAGAATGAATCTCATCGCGTCGTGGAGACGGTAGTCCGTACGTACGCACGAGCGATGATGTCATTTACATAATTATTGAATTGAATTGGAGTGGATGATAAAATATATCAGAATCATTATGATGTTATAATAACTATGTATAGTTATTCTTTACACCATAATACCCATCCATGTAAGGTGTTGGTGGAAAAACAGATTACCCCACGGCGTGGAGACGGTATTCCGTACGTACGCACGTGCGGTGATTTTTTTCCGGAGGATGGATAGATGGTGAAATAGGGTTGTTTCATACTTATAATAACATATCAGTATATGAGTGATACTGATGTTATTACTTCATAATGAAACAACCTAAGAAGAAGAAGTGGAAGAAGAAATAAAGTTTAAAGAATTGGTAACGGAAATTACCTCTTCTTTGAAGCACCTCTTTGAGACCTCCTCTTAGGGCACTAAAATTGGTCTTTGAGGAAGACCAGAACCTCTAGGATGTTTCCAGGGAAGTGGATAGGAGAATTTGGTAGGGGCTTTCCGAGCTTGAAAGCTCAAAGTTGTGTGAGGAAAAGAGGGAGGAGGTTCCCTTTTATAAGGGAGGAGAGGGGCACCTTTGGAATTCTTTGAAATATTAATTTATAATAAATCTAACCCCACATAAAAACCTCAAAAAATGACTCATATTCGAAGATTAGATGAGATAGGGTTGTAATCTCATCAACCAATCAAATTTAGACATGTTTGGATCTTATTTTAAACCTTATCATTTTGATTTATCCTTATTTAATCTATTTAAGTTTATTTGAGGTAATAAAATTCTAAATTTTAAATTATAACAAATAATTACTTATTTGTTGTGAATTTCCATAATTGTTTAATTTATAACATTATAGACCATATAAATTTAAATTTTTAATTTTTAAATATTTTTGTGATTTTTAAACAATTTTATAATATGATATTTTTATAAAATAACAATAGTGTTAGTTTTGACATTATTCATTTATTTGAATTTAAATAAAATATATACAGAAGATATGCTCTAACTAAAAGCTTTAAAATATTAATAAAAGGTCATATGTATCTATAAAATTAGTGGATCACATTAAATAGTTCATATAATATTTATTTTATTATTTTTAAAACCATTTATTTGGTTTATCTCTTAATAAAATAATTACTACATCATTTTTGTATAATTATTTAATATACATATTTGTTGCATAAAATTTTAAAATAAAATACTATTATGAAGATAAATATATTACCTTTCATAATAATACTTTTAATCGAATTTATCATCTTAAAATCACAATATTTAAATTGTTATATTTATTAAATTATGAAGGTGAAAACTTTGGCATCATTTAAAATAAAATAATATAAGTGTCATGATTACTTGTATAAGACTCCAAATGGACAAATATTCGACAATTGGATGATTATAGTTTAAATATACATGACCAATAATTTTTTTTCAGGGTTTTGTGCCTTTTATGATCACTATTAGTTTAATAAATACTATATTCTTAATTTTTCACTAGATAAATAATTTATGCATCACTATTGTGTCACAATTAATGATAATTATTTAATCCCAAAAAATTCTAGATAAATTCTCATGATGTAGATAATATTTTTATCTTTCTGGAGACTATTCATGTTCGAAGTTTTATGATGTTTATCACTAAGATAAAATTATTATACTTATAAGATTTAAGAAAGTGACATGTTGTCACTTTCTTTGGTTTTAATAATAATTAAATTATTTTCAGGGTCAAAAGTCCATAAAATGAATCTAATCCGACCATTAGTTGATATGGGTTTACTTTTATCCGTCAAATAGAATTTTGGCATGTGTTAGGGTAATTTTATAATATTATATTTACCATTAATTACTCGATTTACCTTTAACTATGATAAATAAAGTTTACCGTAGTTACTATTCATATTTCCCAAAAATAAAAAGTATCTTATTAACATAATTTAGACCCACCGATTCCAAATATGGAATCCATTTTTTAAAATTCAATACATAGAAGTTGCAGAAATTAAATTAAAATTAATCCCGTTGTCGAATAAAAATGGGTTTTTGTTTAAAACATTGCAAAAGATTGAATTGATTTAACCTACGAATTCAAGGTAACATCAATGCTAATGAAATTCATTATATTAAATGGTAAAAATATATTCTATTTATACTTTAAAACCATTCAATATTATAATTTAACCACATAAGATATTACGATGAAAAAAGTTGTTTTTAATTAAAATATAGCGTGTTTTTACTATTCATTAAAATATGAAAGTTATCGGAAAAATATCAAAACTTTATCTAATGTAAATTTTTATATCCTGATTCAAAAGAATAATTTTATTTTGTCAAATTTAACATATAAACATGTCAAAAACTATATTTAAAGTGGGTGTGCCATCAAAGGGCGGCAAAACTGCATTTTTTTGAAAAATACTTATTTTATCCGAAAAATTTATTTTGTTCTTATACCATGTTCTAGAAAATGTGTAAGATGAATAATAATGTTATAAAATTCAAAATTTAGTTAATACTATTCATAACGGCTAGTTCATGACAATATTATAATAATATATCATTGTTTATTAAATCCTGGTATTGCGTACAACACACGCTATCGAGGAAGGTCGTGATTGCGTGTAATGCAAGCCAAGTTAGGGTTGCGTGTTGTGAAAGAATCCTTTGTTGTTTTGTATAACATAATCTAACCATATTTCATTTATACATTGAATATATATATATATATATATATATATATATACTCAATGTTGCGTAGAATAACTATTATCAAAATTGTGTGTAACACGATCCAAGAATAGTGTTGCGTATACAGCAAGCTAATACGGTGTTGCGTATAGTGAAAGGTAATCTTGGTGTAGAATACAACACAAGACATTAATGAAATTAAAAGAATATTTTTCATAAAATCTCTGGGTGTTACATTCTACCCCCCTTAAAATGAATTTCGCCCTCGAAATTCGTCGGGGTTATAAATGGTTTACTACTCGAAAGTTTGTTTAATAGAAACCCACATCGTAAAAATGAATACCAAAACATGGCTTTAAAAACAAAAGTATTAAATGTAACGGTTACCCAAATTAACTCATCACTGGGTTTCCACATAGGAGAACATAGGTGAAAATATGGATATGGAAGAAAAATCCACACATCAAGTTCTGATGGAGTGTGGTAGAGAACATGGCTATGAAAAATCCAACAATCACAAAGCTATTGATTTGTGATGATCTAGGGTACCATCCGATTCATCAGATATAAAATCACTAGGACAACATTTTTGATTTTCAATATCATTTCCCTAAAGTTGAAAAATTTTGAATTAGAAGAAATACTTACTTGATTTTGGGACAATCTCACTGTTGTTCGTGAATTGAACAATTTCCACTTCATACCTTAAAGAAATGAAGTTGAATTTGTTATTCTTGATGTGTTAGCAGATCATGTGATAGAATGATGGGTCATTCCATCTATTTCAAACAAAACGTTAGCAAATGTTATAAGTCCATCTTATGGTTAGATTAATCGTATATGGTTCCAAAAATGAACTTATACTTCATATATCATACCGCTTAATAAAATAAAACTAGTTTATACTAACCAGGGACTTCTTGTAGGCCAGTGGTAGGCGATAAAGGCCAGTCGCACTTCGGTTGTGGGTTCGATTACCACAGCCTTGTCCGACACAATGGGTTGTCGCCCGTCCTGCAGGTTTTCCTTTTTCTAAAACTATATTACTATAACATCCCATCAATAATATTGAAAAACAAACAATACTAACTTATGTCCAACATAATCCATTCCAATCTTTAGGCTTATCCATAATACTATAGTCCACTCTCAGAGATTTAATACCACCGTTTATCCCCATATATCATAAGATATATCTTGTTGGTCACATTCCAAACATTCAAAGGCCTTAATCATGTACTCTCTTGAATACCCATTGAACCTTATTGAAAATATGAGTGCTGTTAAAAGTTAACTCTTTCCACATACCAAAATCCTCAAAATTATTTTTACTCAAACCATTATATCACTTAGTCCTTATATCAATCATGAGCTCATGAATACAATCAAACATATCATTATCGTCTTATCCCTTCATTGTGCGCATATCATCTACATTCAAAAAAATCTGAATAACCTTTCATGGATACTGGTACCATTAATCATACACTTTCAAAACTCAAGGAAAGACAACAATGTAACAATCCAGGAATGTCTCTTTATTCCATAGTAACATTAGATTACTTATACAACATTACACATGATAAACATGTAATCATTCCACTACATTCTTAAACCATTGACCGAGCTTCAACAATTCTTTCATATCACATATCATTTGTAGTCTCTTCATCATCATCAACATAAATACTACCCATACGAACATACTGATTCTCTTCATGAGACTTTCCCTTAGGGCATTGGTTTGCATAATGCCCGTATATTCCACATTTAAAACATTTAACCATTGTTGATGTCGTAGCAATACCATTATCCTCATCCCTGGTGTTAACTAAACCTTTTCCGTTGCACTTACTGGCTTTGTGTCCTTCTTTTCCACACCCAAAGCATCTTCCAGTTCCTTTGAAACATTCTCCTTGATGCCTCTTCCCACATGATTTACATAGGGGAAATTGAACTTTCTTTCCTCTATGATCATCATGAAACTCCATCTTTCTCTTATTAGCCGAGTCAGGAAACTTACCAAATTTTACTTTATTGATCATATTATGAGATTTCTGATTCGGCATAATAATGATGTTTGGACTTCTAAATCCCATTTCATTTGGTTCCCCATGAAGAATATCATTCCATTGTCCATCATATCCTTCATTATCGTGAATCATCTTGTTTCCATCCATTTTCTAAAACCCAAAAAGAATAGTGTGAGAGGCAACAATCATGCTAGGGATAACAACATAATAAAAGAGGGAGTAACCTTAATATATAACATCTTAGGATAAATTCTAATATCTTTAGCGCAATTCTAGGACTATAACCTATACGTATAATTAACCTTAGAGACATCCCTAGACATACCTTAGAAATATCTCTAGGGATCTCACTAACTTTTTCGCATCCTAGTTTCCAAAGGTTGACTAAACCTTTTCTCTGATACCAACTGTAGAGACCCGAAGCTTAACGTACATGGACATTACATTACTTTTGTGGAATACTTAGTACATTACAAAAACACACACACAAGGACCGTAATAGTTTAGTGTCTTTGGAAACTCGGAATATAATCTTCTAATCGTGGTGAAAGATCTTCAACATCTCCCATAAAGATCCTCCCATTTTTTTATTACCTAAAACCTTTCTTTATATCCTGGGGAAAAGAAAACATAAAAGGGTGAGCTCAAATGCTCAGTAAGGGAAAACAAAATAAATATCAATCACATCATATTCATAAGAACATATCTTTTGGAAAACTTAACCTGCAAAAGAGATCATAATTTCATAACATGGGATAAATCATAGTAGTGAAATGTAATACCAATAATCATAACATAAAACATGTAAATTTGTGGCATACACACATAATCATATAGAATCATTTCTTGTTAGTCTAGACTCATTTCCAAGACTATCTTAGTGGACAAAGTCCCTTTCTGAATCGAGTCACCCTCGTTTCAGTCCTGTTTCACTGAACCAGTATGACCTACCGTTCCAGCCATGTCTATCTCATGAGATATAAAATATTTACCCAATGCATTGGAGGGAGATATAGGTCCCACCCATCTCATAATGATACCATTCTTATGTGTTCCACAAAATCATAAATCATACATCATTTCATAACCCATGTAATAAAAATGGGATTCTTAAACATTGTGACATCATAAAACAATTAATATAAGATAAATGAATTCATAAAAATAATTTCATCACAACATATTCAAATCAATGTAATAATAGGTATAAAAACATAACCCTTTATTATCTTATATGGAAAATAATTTTGATAAAACACTTGAAATGAATTCTTGAGGAAAATGTCCTTTCTTCTTCAAAATCAATTTCTTTTCACAAAACGTCATTAAATTTTAAAAGAAAGAGATTTTATTGAAAATAGTCATGAAATATTTTAGAGGAAGCATCATGAAAATAAGTCTTTATGAAACTGTAAAAATCCGTTCGTGCCGTATAAGTTTAAAAAAACATTCTTCGTACTTTTGTCGAAAAAGTCAAAAAGTACCTCGTATGAAAAACGACAAAAGATTCCTTTCATATCTTTTACTAAAAACTCACCAAAGGGTAAAATTGGATTTAAACAATTGTAGGTGGATGGAAATAACATTAAATATTGAGGAAACATGGATGTGGATGATAAAATACACCCCAGTAAATACCAAAGTATAAACAATCTCGGATAAAAATGAGATTGTGATATTTCCCATACCTTAGGTCCGATTTGCTTCGTAAGTGTCCGAACCTCCTGTATAATGATTTAAATAATGTCATTGACTTATTACAGAATCATATTCATTGTTATTATATCATATATGGTTCACTTATGACTTTATATTACCCAATCTTTTTTAAATTCATGTTAAAGTAGCGTTTTGGGTAAAATCGTCTCATTTGTCGTTCGTGTTTTAACTTGTAATTATTCATATGATTAATTAGAACATTATTACTTAATTATAGAATATAAAACATGATTTATATATAATATATATTCAGAATATACATATATATAATGGATCGATAAATGGAAAGAAATACACCGTTAATGGAGATGGTAGGTCGTACGTACGCATGAACGCTGTTTTCGTTTCCTTATTGAATTGAGTGGAATTAAGTAAATGACATAAATACATATACACATAAATCTGTTAGCTTTATAATGTCATATATTTCATTACTATTGCTTATATATACTTTATAATCATTCTTAAATGGTTAACATGGAGAATGAATCTCCTCGCGTCGTGGAGACGGTAGTCCGTACGTACGCACGAGCGATGATATCATTTACATAATTATTGAATTGAATTGGAGTGGATGATACAATATATCAGAATAATTATGATTTTATAATAACTATGTATAGTTATTCTTTACACCATAATACCCATCCATGTAAGGTGTTGGTGGAAAAACAGATTACACCACGGCATGGAGACGGTATTATGTACGTACGCACGCACGGTGATTTTGTTTTCCGTAGGATGGATAGATGGTTAAATAGTGTTGTTTCATACTTATAATAACATATCAGTATATGAGTGATACTTATGTTATTACTTCATAATGAAACAACCAAAGAAGAAGAAGTGGAAGAAGAAATAAAGTTAAAAGAATCGGTAATGGAAATTACCTCTTCTTTGAAGCACCTCTTTGAGACCTCCTCTTAGGGCACTAAAATTGGTCTTTGAGGAAGACCAGAACCTCTAGGATGTTTCTAGGGAAGTGAAGAGGAGAATTCGGTAGGGGTTGGCCGAGCTTGAAGGCTCAATGTTGTGTGAGGAAGAGATGGAGGAGGTGCCCTTTTATAAGGGAGGAGAGGGGCACCTTTGGAATTCTTAAAAATATTAATTTATAATAAATCTAACCCCACTTAGAAACCTCCAAAAATGACTCATATTCGAATATTAGATGATATAGGGTTGTAATCTCATCAACCAATCAAATTTAGACATGTTTGGATCTTATTTTAAACCTTATCATTTTGATTTATCCTTATTTAATCTATTTAAGTTTATTTGTGGTAATAAAATTCTAAATTTTAAATTATAACAAATAATTACTTATTTGTTTTGAATTTCCATAATTGTTTAATTTATAAATTATACACCATATAAATATAAATTTTTAATTTTTAAATATTTTTGTGATTTTAAAACAATTTTATAATATGATATTTTTATAAAATAACAATATTGTCAATTTTGGCATTATTCATTTATTTGAATTTTAATAAAATATATACAGAAGATATGTTCGAACTAAAAGCTTTAATATATTAATAAACGGTCATATGTTTCTATAAAATTAGTGGATCACATTAAATAGTTCATATAATATTTATTTTATTATTTTTAAAACCATTTATTTGGTTTATCTCTTAATAAAATAATTACTACATCATTTTTGTATAATTATTTAATATACTTATTTTTCCATAAAAATTTAAAATAAAATCCTATGATGAAGATAAATATATTACATTTCACAATAATACTTTTACTTGAATTTATCATCTTAAAATCACAATATTTAAATTGTTATATTTATTAAATTATGAAGGTGACAACTTTGGCATCATTTAAAATAAAATAATATAAGTGTCATGATTGCTTGTATAAGACTCCAAATGGTCAAATATTATACCATTGGATGATTATAGTTTAAATTTACATGACCAATAAGTTTTGGTCAGGGTTTTGTGTCTTTTATGGTCACTATTAGTTTAATAAAAACTATATTCTTAATTTTTCACTAGATAAATAATATCTTCATCACTATTGTGTCACAATTAATGATAATTATTTAATCCCAAAAAATTCTAAATAAATTATCATGATGTAGATAATTTTGTTAGATTTCTGGAGACTATTCATGTTTGATGTTTTATGATGTTTATCACTATGTTAAAATTATTATACTAATAAGATTTAAGAAAGTGACATGTTGTCACTTTCTTTGGTTTTAATAATAGTTAAATTATTTTCATGGTCAGAAGTCCATAAAATGAATCTAATCCGACCCTTAGTCGATATGGGTTTACTTTTAGCTGTCAAATAGAATTTTGGCATGTGTTAGGGTAATTTTATAATATTATATTTACCCTTAATTACCAGATTTACCTTTAACTATGATAAATAAAATTTACCGTAGTTACTATTCATAATTCCCAAAAATAAAAAGTAGCCTATTAACATAATTTGGACCAACTTATTCCAAATATGGAATCCATTTTTTAAAATTAAATACACAGAAGTTTCAGAAATTAAATTAAAATTAATCCCGTTGTCGAATAAAAACGGGTTTTTGTTTAAAACATTGCAAAAGATTGAATTGATTTAACCTACGAATTCAAGGTAAAATCAATGATAATGACATTCATTATATTAAATGGTAAAAATATATTCTATTTATACTTTATAACCATTCAATATTATAATTTAACCACATAAGATATTACGGTGAAAAAAGTTGTTTTTAATTAAAATATAGCGTGTTTTTACAATTCATTAAAATATGAACGTTATCGGAAAAATATCAAAACTTTATATAATGTAAATTTTTATATCCTGATTCAAAAGAAGAATTTTATTTTGTCAAATTGAACATATAAACATGTCAAAAACTAGATTTAATGTGGGTGTGCCATCAAAAGGCGGCAAAACTGCATTTTTTGAAAAATACTTATTTTATCCGAAAAATTTATTTTGTTCTTATACCATGTTCTAGAAAATGTGTAAGATGAATAATAATGTTATAAAATTAAAAATTTAGTTAATACTATTCATAACGGCTAGTTCATGACAATATTATAATAATATATCGTTGTTTATTAAAACCCGGTATTGCGTACAACACACGCTATCGAGGAAGGTCGTGATTGCGTGTAATGCAAGCCAAGTCAGGGTTGCGTGTTGTGAAAGAATCCTTCGTTGTTTCATATAACATAATCCAACCATATTTCATTTATACATTGAATATATATATATATATACTCAATGTTGCGTTGAATAACTATTATCAAAATTGTGTGTAACACGATCCAAGAATAGTGTTGTGTATACTGCAAGCTAATACGGTGTTGCATATAGCGCAAGGTAATATTGGTGTAGAATACAACACAAGACATTAATGAAATTAAAAGAATATTTTTCATAAAATCTCGGGGTGTTACAAACAGTGCTAAGAAGATCCAGCACCCCACTTGCCAAAAGTGTTGAAAGAAGCACCCTGAAAATTGCCTTAAGGGGACAAGGAAATGCTTTAGGTGTGGAAGAGAAGGGCACCTAGCTATTAACTGTCGAGAAGAAAGACCTGTGGCTGCAACAGAGGAGAGGAACACTCCGTTCGAACCTCAGTGTGTTGTTCAATGCTAAAAATGCAAAGAACCGAGTGATTTTGAAAATCAGTGCCCTAATCCAAGGGTTTTCGGAGGCAACCAACAACCTCCAAGGCCGCAAGGAAGAGCTTTTTCCATCACTTCTACCAAATCGAACCCCGACAATGAAGTGGTGACAGGTATGCTTGTTATTCATTAAATAATAGATAATGTACTTTTTGATTCATTTTCTACGCATTCTTTTATATCTCGAATGTTTAGTAGAAAAATCCCAGCACCACAAAAAATCATGGAAGTGAAATTTTCAGTGAGTACGGAAAATGGGGAAATCATTTCATCCCATGAATACAAGTCCTCCCCTATTATAATCTATGGAATGAATTTCTTGGAGAACCTTGTCATACTCCCTCTGGTGGAATTTGATATAATTCATGGCATTGATTGTCTTTCTTTATATAAAGCCAACATAAATTGTCGGGAGAGGGAAATCACACTCCATATGGAGAATCGACCCCCGATTCATTACAAGTGTAAGGAGGAAGATGAACCTCATTTAACTCCATCATCTCAAGAATGGATATTACTGCCTTATGAGCACGTGTATTTGGCTCAGATGATTGAGTCCGAGGAATAAACCATCCTTGAAGAAATGCCTATTGTGAGGGAATTTACTGAAGTGTTTCTTGAGGAACTGCCTGGTCTTCCTCCTAGAGGGGATGTTGAATTCTCAATTGAACTTATACTCGGGGCATTACCAATATCCAAGACTCCATATAAAATGGTTGTTGTAGAGCTTGAAGAACTGAAGAAACGACTACATGAGAATTTGGATAAAGGGTTTATACGCTGAAGTGCTTCACTATGGGGTGCACCAGTCCTCTTCTTCAAGAAGAAGGATGGTTCAATGCGGATTTTCATTGATTATCACAAACTTAAAAAAATCACGATAAAGAACAAGTATCCTCTCCCATGAATTTATTACTTGTTCGATTAGCTGTGTGGAGCACAATACTTCTCCATGGTGGACTTGCGGTCGGGATATTATCAAGTAAGAGTGAAGAAGGAATATATCCCCAAGACTGCTTTTCGCACAAGATACGAGCACTATGAATTCATAGTAATGCCTTTCAAACTCACTAATGATCCAGAAATATTCATCGACATAATGAACTGATTCTTTAGAGATTATCTTGACAAATTTTTGGTATTCATTATAGATGATATTCTAATGTACTCGAAAACCATGGAGGATCATGAGGAGAATTTAAGAACTGTAATAGAGACATTGCGCAAGGAGAAGCTCTATGAAAAGTACAGCAAGTGTGATTTTGGTTAAATGAGGTATCATTCTTGGGACATATCATCACAAGCAATGGGATATCTATGTATCCCTCCAAAACAAATTCAATTAAGGGATGGACGAGGCCAACATCGGTAACGGATATCCGTAGCTTCTTAAGTTAGCTGGATATTATCGAAGATTCGTGAGGAATTTCTCATGATTTTCCAACCCTCTTACCAATCTAACTCGAAAGGGAGTAAAGTTTAGTTGGAGTGATGAATGCAAAGAATGATTTAAGGAGTTGAAAAGGAGGCTTATCACTGTGCCCATGCTCCCTTTACTCACAAGTGGGGAACCTTTTCTGGTTTTCAACGATGCTTCGAAGATGGGATTAGGTAGTGTGCTGATGCAGAATGATAAAGTTATATCCTATGCCTCAAGGAATTTGAAAATCCGTGAGTGAAACTATCCAATGCATGGTATAGTGTTGGGAGCGGTGATCTTTTCCTTGGAAATCTGGCGGCATTATCTCTATGGGGAGAAATGTGAGATATATACTGACCACAAGAGTCTTAAATATATATTCACACAAAAAGAGCTTATTGTGATCCAGAGAATATAGATAGAGATCATCAAGGATTATGACTATTCAATACATTACCACCCTGGGAAAGCAAACAAGGTGGAAGATGCCCTAAGTAGAAATGAACCAGCGATTCTATCAATGATGAGAATTGAGAAGGATACAATCATCTTAGACTTGATGAAGATGGACACATGAATCATAGATAAGGTAACATCATCAATCCGTTCACAAATGATTTCTCAACCGTCTCTTTTGGAAAGCTAAAGGATACTCAAAAGGATGATGTGGGAATTCAAGAAAAAGTGGAAGCTATCGAAAAAGGGAAATCCTCATAGTTTAATGTTAATGAATAAGGAATTGTGAAGTTTGGGAAAAGAATATGTGTTCCATCAAGTACGGAGCTGATGAAGGAAATTTTGGATGACGCACATAGTTCAAATTTCACTATTCACCTAGGGAGCACAAAGTTGTATTGAGATCTCTGAGAAAACTTTTGGTGGGATAATATGAAGAAGGAGATCGTTGAATATACATAAAAGTGCCTGGTGTGCCAGCAAGTGAAGGCAGAGAGGCAGAAGTTTAAGGGGTGATGCAACCATTTCCCATACTAGAATGGAAATGGGAGTACATCACCACGGACTTTGTCACCGGACTTCCAAGGACATCCAAAGGCAACAATTTAATCTGGGTTGTTGTGGATTGTCTTACAATGACTTCACACTTCATTTCTATTCGGGAGGATTTATCTTTTGATTAACTGTCACATATATATATCAGGGAAGTGGTAAGGTTGCATAGAGTACCACTATCTATTGTGTCTGATCGAGATCCAAGATTTACCTCTACATTTTGGAAGAGTCTTCAACATGCTCTGAATACTGAACTGAACTTCAGTACGGCCTATCATCCTCAAACAGATTACCAATTCGAGCGGACTATCCAAACACTTGAGGATATGTTGAGAGCGTGCTCAATGGACTCTAAAGGAGGATGGAATCAACATCTTCCTCTGGTTGAGTTCTCTTATAATAATAGTTTCCACTCGAGCATCCAAATGGAACCATATGAAGCCCTGTCTGGGAAAAGGTGAAGAACACTGACATGTTGGGATGGGGTCGGTGAATGTAAGATGCTTGAACCAGAAAGGGTCGAGGAAATGATGGAGAAGGTGAAAACCATTCAGCAGTATATCAAGGCAGCCCTGATTCAACAGAAGAGTTATCCAGATAATCGTTGACGAGACCTGGAGTTTATGGTAGGAGACATGGTGTTTCTTCGCATATCTCTGTGGAAGAAGGTCATGAGGTTTGGAAAGAAAGGGTTTTTAAGTCCAAGGTACATCGGCCCCTTCGAGAATCTTGATCATGTCGGGGTTGTGGCCTATCAACTCGCACTTCCACCTACTATGGCCAAAGTACATGATGTCTTTCATGTATCCCTCTTAAGGAAGTACATACCAGACCCTTCACATGTACTCTCTTTTGAGGTGGTACAATTGGAAGATGATCTTTCTTATGAGGAGCAACCAGTGAAGATCCTAGATCATAGAGAAAAAGTTCTAAAAACTAAGAAAATTCCCCTTGTCAAGATGTTGTGGAGAAACCACAAGTTTGAACAAGTTACATGGGAATCGGAGGAAATGATAAACCTGAGTTACCCACATCTGTTTTAGTGTGGTAAAAGGAAATTTCGAGGGAGAAATTTCTTAAGGGGGGAATATTATAACGACCCAAAGTTTCATTAATGGAAATCCCTCTTGATCTAATTAAATGTCTCTTTATGTTAATATAAAATGTCAACGTATTTGGATTTATGTTAAGAATTTTGACCGTTGCTAATATTGTCGTTGAACAGAGATCACATGGTTAGTATAAATATAGGGCTTTAACAAATCTAATTTACTCAGACAAAAGAAGCGATGGCCTCATCCAGTAGAATTACTCCATACGAAGCCAATTTATCGGAGTTTGGAAAAGAGGTGGCATCCTTGGGCTTCTCTCTTGACTAAGCCCAAGCTGAGCTTCATCATGTCAAACTCAAATGGTACCGTCTATGGGAGAAGTGGGAGGTGATAGAAATTACCACTCGAGCGATATTATCCGAGCCACCGCAAGAGTCTGTCATCATTGCACACCTTACCCTTAGGTCTTATGCACCTATTTTAAGGGGTTATGTAACAAATTTATAGTACTATGTTCATGTACATTATTTTTTATATATAATAATTAATTTACTTTTTTGTCATTATTGATACATTGTAAATAGTTTTTAAAGTACAAATAATGTTTTTTGTTATTATTTAATTATGAGTTATATTTTATTAAATTAAGGGATTTTTTAATTAAATATTATTTTAATAAAATATTATTATTATTATTAAATTAATTTTTATTAAATATAAATGATCTTATAATTTTATAAATGCAACTGTAATTTTTAATAAGGTTTGAAACTCATTTCTGTCAAAACCCGTGAATTCTCGATAAATGTAGGTTTTTATTTTAAAATTGAAAATTAACATATTTAAAAAATTATTTAGATAAGATAAATGTTATTTCTAGAATCAGGATGTCAAAATTATCCAATGGTGAATTTTTCATATTTTTCTGAGACAGTCAAATTTTTGTGTAAAAATTAAATACCGTTTAAATATATAATGTGTTTTATGACATCATAATGACCCAATAGAGATGTAATAAAATACTATAATATTTATGTTAGTCCAGTATATGTTTTACCATTAAAATAATGTGATTTTGGTTGTGTTTCAATTACTTTTCAAAGCATTAATGTACCCCTCAAGACTTATTAAACACCTTGTCTTTTTAAATTAATTTACATGGGAGTGTGACTCACCTCCACATAAGCAACCATATTATTTTAAGAAGTTCGGACTTTGGCCTCATAAAATATTGTTTTCCTCATCCCTTTTCCAAAAACCATAGGAAAAAACCATGGGATGGTTGGTGGTTTCAATTAATTTAATGTAAGGGGACCCAAACCTAAATAATAAAGAATTCCCTCACCTTTCCTATATAAACCCACCCATTCTCCCACTTCCTCCTCACTCAATGCCTTTTGAGTTCGTCCAACTTCTGCCATTATCTCTCTAGAATCCTCCCAAGGTTCCCCAATCTCCCAAGAAGCCTCTCACGAGCCTCTCTTTAACCTTTGGATGCACACTTCCAAGTAAGGGTTTTTTCTTCCTTTCTCATTTTTTGTCCAATTTTCTTTATGTTGTTTTTCTATTTTAATATCAATTATGATTGTTGGGGTATGTTTTTGCACCTCCCTCATACTGCCCTGGTTGTGTTTGAATGATTGGGGACCACTTTCTCTCTCATTAAATTCCTCCCATGTACACCCCTTACTATGCTGAAATTCCAAAAGGAACTTATCTCTCCTCTTTTACATTCAATCAATACTTCTGTATCATGAATCTAAATTCCATTACAATTGTTTGGAGATGTAACTATATGAACCCCTTATTTTCCATTTCAGGTAAATATGATTGGACACCCCTTTCTCTCTCATCAACCATTTTTATGAATTCTTATGCCACACCGTTATGCTGCTGAAATTGCACCGATTTCCTAAGACAATACCATTGTGTACTGAATACCATGCCCATTTCTCCATCAATGGTATTCACCATTATGCACATTTACTTATTGATTATAATGTTACATGTATTAATTCCACATTCCATTATCGTGGAATAAATTATTATGTTTTATGAATCCATGTTTTATGATACATGGGGCACACTTATGCATGGAGTGAAATGTTTAAGAAAGGTGTGCCCTTATATCGCTCCAATGCATTGGGTAAAGTATAGTATCTTGATAAGTCATGTGCAATGAGTGTTGACTCATGCTAATTCAAGTGCAATGAGGGTTTACTCATGATTCATGTGCAATGAGGATTTACTCATGCTTCATGTGCAATGGGCCTTGGCTCATGCTAATTCCATGTTAAGTGTTGTTGCCACATTTCCATGTGATAATTATCATGCTTTATCATGACTTTATGTTCATGTTTCTCTCGTGCTCTATTGATATGCCTAATTTCTAACATGTAATTTACTCCACATGTAATTCCATGTGTATTCCTTTACTGGGATTTATAGATCACTCTTTTCTTATGCATGTCCTTAGGTTATCCCATGCAATGATAAGTAAGAGGGAATGTAGTGGTCATGTAAAGGATGTTTTCAATAAAGATTTCGTCTTTCATGTTTCAAGTTTTTATGTAATGATCCTAATCCCCAAATACACTACACCTCTATATCTTCTTTGTTGTATCAAGTGACATTTTATGTAATAAATCGTGTTTAAGTTTGTAATAAAAGTAGGGTTGTCATAGGTAGTGAAGAATCAACAAGTTTTGTTGAAATAATGGGATAACTCCCATTTCCATATATACCTCATTAAATGTCTTCACTGTGAAGAAAATAGATAATGTCGATCAAGACATAGATATAGAGGATCTGAACATAGAAAACCTTCCTCTAGATGAGGGTGATCTAGATGAACGAACCGAGGCTATACACACTCGGAACCATAGAAGGATCCAAAATGTGGCACCTCTGAATATTGAGTTACCACCTATATAGTGGAACACTACCAATGATAATGGGATATGTTTGGATACATCCAAATCAACTCCCTTGGGAACTAAGACCCCTTCCCCTAAGGAATATTTTTCAAAATATGACAATGAGTTAAAAAATCTCAGAAAACTCAATGAGGAACTAATAAAGGGAAATATTCCCATAAGGTATTGTCTTCAAGAATATATGAATATTCCTTACCCTTAGGCCAATCTACCTATAAGAGAGGTATCTGAAAATTAGACGAGCTACAAATCATGGAAGCTGGTCTACATAAATGATGATGTCAAAAAAGTTTGCAACTTTCCCCCTTTACGATGTAGCCTCTCCCTATATTGGGTAACCACTATATCTACACACGGGTTGAGAATAAATAAAAGATGATAATGATACATTATTAATAATAATTTAAGGAACTTTATAGACGTGAGGTGGCTCAAATAGAAGTACCTCTATAATATATCAATTTCACCGAGCCCAGAGATACTCGAATGAATTCCAAGGATGGGTGACATGTCCCTATGTATCTTGAGAATTAGCAATATATTGAATTGGTGGATCATATTTCTTATCCACCTAATTTTGGAAAACATAACTTTTCCATATTTTACTACATTGGAGACCTTGAATAACAACTCACACAATCGGTATTCCGATGTGGGCTGCTGATGGGACTTCAAGATCAATAGGAGGAAAAAATGATTTTTTTTGTACAGGATAGGTTAGGGAAAACCTTGGTTATGTAAAAAATCCTTCCAATAATATTCATTTAATAATTGGAATACTTTTTTCATCATTACCTTAAACAATTTAGCTCCACACTGAGGAAACCAACAATCGTCAACTTGAAGAACTATAAGAAATGTGAAAATGAGGTGTTTTCTAACTTCATATCCAGATAGAATGTTTTAACATAATAACTCATCACCCCCACTCATTAGAGAAATTGTTACAAACCTATGCATAGAATCATTGATATAAAATATAGACACCTATGATCCAAATGAATTTTACAGGTGGATTAAATTAGTTCATTGAACTGAAAAAATCTATGGACGAATACTTTGAGAAAGCCTTATCCAAGTCTAGACTCTTTCCTTCAACATTGGGGAAAAGGATTGACTGTGTAAACAAGTTTTGGTTACCCATAAAATAGAATAAATTCCATTAAAGAACCCATTCATGTCCCAAACTACCCAACACCACTTATTGAGTTGTAATTCCCAAAAAATCATCCTCGATGAGATGAAAATAGAAAACATAATCACCCCATATTTGAGGAATGGATGAATAAAGAATAATCTTCCAAAATGAAAAATTTTGTAATAATTTCATAGAGCACATGGATGATAATCTACGCAAGCTTCCACTTCCTAGGAATCCTAAAAAGATTAACCACACAGATCATCTTGAATACTTCTCTTTTCATAGGAGAATAGTTAGTATCATACATGATTATTTCATCTTCGTATATGGTCTTTGATGCATGGTATATTATAGACAGGTGATGTTGGATAACACCCCGGAGTAGGTGACCTCCATAACCATCACCCATTTAGAAGAATAAAGCGATGGACTGATAGTTTCATCCAGGAAAGGGTAGAAATTATCAACAACTGTTTGACTTGAATGATAGTTAACTATGCTCATGCTACACTGATAGAACATCCTTTTAGACCCATAATAGTTCCAACACCTATTTTGGTGACATCTATTATGTCTCTCTAAATGTGACACGGCCATAACACAAAGGATGAAACATAATTGGAAGATTTATATTCATATAAAATGTAGGATATAACTCTAGAAGATTACATCCTTACAATATCTGAAGCATGGGAACCACCCAACCCATTCGAAAACTCATCATAAAAATATATCATTAATTTTTATATAAATCTTATATTTCAGGACCCCTTCAATGATGATTAATATGCCTCCATGTATGAGTTTCCCTCACTAAACAGGGGGGAATGAGGCCACATATAGAAACCTCCCCTTCCAATGAAACCCTCATTAGATGAAGAGCTCGTATTTGGTTCAATCAAAATCATACACCTTCAATAATTCTTATTAGATGTTGAATATGCATTATTTTTGAGTTCTTCACACAGAATTAGGGGATGAGAGGCCTCATGTGTATGAACCAATGATGTATGGGAAAAATGAATGTGGTTACACCAAATATTCTGTTCACATCCCCCTGGAAGACATATATGCTGCTGAAACTCATGGTAAATCACTCCAAGACACTCCAAAAAGATTTTGAGGTGTCTCATAACCCTCCATTAATCATATATATCTTGTTTTATTATATGGCCTCCTCGGGAAGTTGTGATTATATGGTCATTCCATAAAATTAATACAGTTGAAATTACTTGTTTTACTAGACACAAATTCTTCTTTGATTTGAACACACGAACAATTATTATCTACCATAGATGTCATAGCTCTTAAATATCAAAATAAAGATAAAACCCACCTCATGAAGTGACTACTACTTTCACAAAAGTAATACATTATGAAAAATATTTTGGATGTCACATCCATGCTTTCCATCTTGGATGTTCTCTATTTTTCAAATGAAATTAGGTAGGAAGTCATTGAATCCCTCTAGGGACAACAAGAGCTTGAGATAGATGTTTTTACTACTATGTTTTATAGAGTGGGGACCGTTCCAACTGAGTTCCATGTCACCATCTCATTCACAGATCAGGATCAAGATGAGGTCATCAAAGGACACATCAGACCCCTCTATGTTTTGGGCACACAAAATAATGTTTACAACTGAAGGTCCCTAGTAGACAGGGGTTCTGGGATCGACCTCTTCTCAATTCAGACCCTCCAACATTAGGGATATTCAAATGTTGTATTCTCTCTCACAAAGATTAGCATTCAATGATTTGATATGCGTGAGATAATACATCTTGGGAACATCATGTTTGAACCATAGTTTGGGATGATCACATCTAACACCAAACTTATGGTTGCCTGCATGACACCACATATAATGTCCCACATTGAAGGCCCTATCTCCATAGCCATGTGTCAGTACACTCAACATTATAATAGTTTTTAATATACCACATCGATTGAATGTTTGGAATATTAAATTTTGTTGGTTCCCCCTTCGATACTATGGATTCCACAGATACTAAATCATGATTCAACAGAAAGGATGGAAAAATTCCAATTATGGATAATGATATACAGGTTGTATCCCCCAATGGTTGGGTGACCACCCCTAAAAATCCATATATTATGGTCAATAGATGAAATCATCTCCCCATTAATCTAGTTGATTTAATATGACACATCTTATATGTCCAATCCCCTTTTGTCCCCAATGATAGTGTAAAAGACTATCCTCTCAGTAATATCTCTATAATGGATCTAGTATTAAGGGAAGATGTTGAAATTCTCCTAGCCTCTCTCGACTCTATAATGCCAGAGATGACTCCAAATTACTAACTTATTCTAAAAATGACTCCATTGACATATTGGAATAAGGAGAGGAGGATGACATCAAGAACCCCCTATGGAATCATAGGAAGGAATCTCCACCACTATTGATGATCTTAGGTAGGTAAATATTGAAATGTATGAATAACCATGGACTACACTAATTATTGTTGTCATTCCTATTAGGGATAATTATATTTAGATCTCATTTCTAATTAAACAATTATATTTTTCCCATGGAAATATATGGAAATACTTGAATGGAATCTATATGTTGCAACGCACTATCTCAATTTTCCGGATGACCATTGATTCTTCATGTAGGAATCCAAAAAGACGCACCCCTCTTATGATACCAATATAGAGGTAGAAGTTGAAAAATTTATCAAATTAAACTCTCTCAATGAAGTTAAATAGACATGACGGATCACCAATATCATCATTGATATGAATTAGAATGGGAATATTATGGTGTTCATCAATTTCAGGGAACCAAAATTACATTTCCCAAAGGATGAATTCATTTTTCCAATCCCTAAACTTTTTATTTATGAAACTGTTGTATTTGAAGCAAATTCATTTATGGATGGGTACTCATGGGAAAAGGTAAAAAATATAGTGCTTGATGATGAAGAATACACTACCTTATATAGAACCACATGTGATCTATTTATATCAGTTTAATAACATTTTATTAAATAATTTTAAAACAATATATAAATTCTCCATGCATCGTATCATTAATATTTTAATGAAAAGTATAGTAGCATGTTATGTCGATGACATGGGGGTTAAATCCTAACAGTGATGTGACCACTTCATAGTTATTAAAACATTATTCAACAATTTGCATTATTAAATTATTAATATTAATCAACTAAAATGAACTTTTTTGGTAACATAAAGGATGTTCTTTGTTTTCTTGACATGTCACAATGACATTGAGGATTACCCTGAAAATACTATAGATATCTTGAAATTTCACCCCATAAATCCCAATGCACTGAGGGGGATCCAAGGTAACCTCCCCTAAATTCGGTGTTTCATATTCAACATGGTTGTAAAATATCTCCCCTTCACCTAGATAACGACGAAGGTAATCTACTATCAATGAGAAGTGGACTGTGAAGAATCCTTCTAGAGTATCAAGTAGATCTTACTATATCCACCAGTCCTAATTCCACCAATGGGAAGAAGTCACCTCATCATATAGGCCGAGACCCTGAAATACTCACCAGGAGCCCTCCTCAAAAAAAATAATGATTCAAGGTGTGATAAAAGTCTTTACTACATCATCTAAATAATTCAATGTACTGACACCAGATACTCTGATGTCTAATGTATCTACAGCTCACTCATATTTGTTGGGTAGATGATGAGGCATTATTTATACCACCATTGAGTAGACTTGGACTCTTATATTTACCCTATTAAGAACATCTTTGTTCATCCCATGTTTAATTGGAATTTGTCTTGATGGGCGATCATTCTGCTACAATACGATATTTAGTAGGCTCCACAAAATAAAATGAAAGGATACGCCCTAGATGATTTTATTGTTGAATATCCTATTCTAAAAAGGACACTAGTGGACACCGATCTACTAAATTAAGAGTTTCATTTCCAGGATAGTCCCATGAGCTGAGATATTTATTTTGTTGGAACCTCCCTATATGCTATAGGCAAGATACTAGAAAACCTAACACTCAATCATGTTATTATTTGTATTTTATAAGTTTCTCAAGAAAAGAAATATTTGTCAACTCTTACATAATATCTGAAGGAAAAAAATATGGAGGAAGATTACCAAGCCCTCATAGCTATCTTGTAATTTTCCCTACAACTACAGTTATTCAACCTAAATATGATTGGGGATTCAGAGCTTGTGATAAAAAATTTTAATGAAATATAGTCCATAAAAAATGAATAATTTTACCCTCTAACTACCTATTTTAGTGGACTAATGGAAGATTTCCATTTTGATCCCAATTGCATCATGTTTCCCAATCGTATAATTCTTGTGCCAACGCATTGGATAATGCATCCATAGTTCTGACCGACCCTAATAAGAGGGAAGCAATTTACCAAACCATGCAACGAAGAATGGTCTCATTGATCACCATCAGAAATATGGAATAAATTAATCAGCTCATAAATTCCCCATATAATGATGAGCTAGTATCAACAACTAGTTGGATGGGGCCCATATATTATTATATCTATAATGTGACTCATACTATATATTGGGATGGAATGGAATAGATTTATCAATAAGAAGCCAAACATACCTTGCTATATAGTCCAAATGAGTAAAAATAAATCTACAATCTAGGATTTTGTGGGGTCCTCCTTAGATTCATAGTAGAAATAGAGACCCCCACCATCGTGGATAAAGTCTGTGTAGGATCCTGCGACACACACATTTCTTGGATGAGGCTCTACCAAAAAAACCAAAATATTGGATAACTAATTGAAAACCATGATACAATATTATGTATAATTCCCCATGAAATATCATTATTTATATATCTATGATTTTATGGGTTCCTCCTTAGATTCATAGAAGAAATAGAGACCCCCACGATCATGGATAAAGTCCGTGTAGGATCCTACGACACACAAATTTCATGGACATGGATCTACCATAAAACAAAAAGGTTGGATTACTACTTGAAAACCATGATACAATATTATGTGGAATTTCCCATGAAATATCATTATTTATATATCCATTCAACCTTCATCCATCAGAACCTGGAATTTCTACATACAACTAAATATTCATAGTCATTCTCTATATGGGAAATGAATGTTGTTGGGTGATATTGTCCAAATGATACTTGGAAACAATCCTAAAAGAAATCAGGGTGAAAAAACTCATAAATATATAATGTACCATATCATCACAAGGTTTAGAGTCCCTCATACAATAATTTAAGAGAATGACACCAAATTCTATTATATTAAGTTGAAGAAACTAGTCAAGGTGTACAACATCGAGTCTAATCACTCATCCCAGTATCATGCAGTTTAAAATAGAAAAATATAGTCCTTAAATAATACTATATCAATTATACTGCAGAATATGATGAATAATGAAAATAATTCCCTACCAGAAAATATCTTGCATTATTTATGGGCCTACCATACCACAACAAGAACTACTACCCAGGAAACACCATATTCATTAGTTTACGTGTCCATGACAGTGTTACCAATAGAATTATTACTACAGTCACTTTTAATAGCCATTTGTTAATAAATATTATAAAATTAGAAATGAAAAATAAGTGTCTGGATGAATTAGAGTAGTTTGATGATATATGGTTGTGTACATATAACAACTATAAATTCCCTCAAAATCAGATCACATGAGCCTTAAAAAATACTACCTCTATTAATTCATCCAAGGAGAATTGTTACTGGATCACAGGGCCCTAATGATACCATAAAAGAATCCTCTAAATCTGGAACCCAAATGGGAATGGTCATATAACATACATATGTTCTGACATAGTAGAACTAACTCCTAGAACATATTGAATCAGGAACACTTCAGATCACCTCTAATTAAATATTTATAATGAAATACGTTTATAATTGATCATGATGTGTTTATCATCTTGGTAGTAAAACATTAAACTTTACAACATCTCTCATCCTGACAACATGACTTTAAACTATATACATCTTCTTGTTACCACATGATTCCAAAATGTACAAAACCTATCCTAGAATAAAGATGTTATATTTCTAATATTATCATGTCCTAGAGAAATGATGTTAAAATTTATAGAGCTCATCCTATCCACATGACCATAAACTTTTGGAAATCATCCTAGTGGTAAGGTGATAAAATACATATCATCCTTCATCCAATCCATATGATGATAAATTGAATGACTTATGTACTAACCACATGAAGTCAAACATCATGAAAAGAATCACCCCATAGACAATTCGTTTCATATAATCTACATTTGTGAAAATTAAGGGGTAGATTCGCATAGCCTTGTGTCTGTGTCAGATCCAAATTGGGGATCTTTTCATACGATAATTACATGTGGATTGATTCCTACCATCACAGTATATATAGCTACATCATGACCTCCATTACCAGGATTGACCATAATATTCCTTTTCATTTGTGTAGGGTGACCCATATCCTTACCACAAGATCAAAAACTATACGGATAATGTTCTTTGCAAATGACACTAAACTACCCATGTTTCATGAATTATGTGTGTCCTTATTCCATTCATCACAACATACATAATAAATCCCAAATTCTTCAACCTTGTTGCAACATTCCACAATTTTAAACTTGAATTACCCACATCTTAACCGAAAAACATCAAACAACAGAACTGAAGTTGTTGCTACTTGAAATTAAATTGCACTGGATTTTATAATACTAAATGGATTTATTCTTCATCAAAATAGATATGCCGGGAAACCTTGATACAATATCATGTTATAGCCACCACATGATAATAATTTTTCTTATCCTCTCTTAAATTGCCTCAGCATTGTGGGTGGAACCCTTGAAAGTCATTTTTTTCATACATTGAGCATATATCAGATGAGAATGGGAATATTATTAAGGGAACACCCATAAAATGAAGGCATACATCACTTTATATGGATATCATGGTCCTAGATGTAAGACATTAAAAGGAATGCCATGATTATTTACCACATTAAGCCCAATGGCATATTTGATGGCCTTATTGTATGACACAAAACTAAACGGGTTTTAAAACATTGTGTGGATTGATTCCTATCATCAATGGATATGTAGAAACACTGAGATATATAATCCTAATTCCATATATAATAGTAAATATAAAAATTACCCCTCTCTTCAAATGAGTCAGACCTGTATAGGGAGTCTTCTAAAGAAATATTTTTTTCTTGATTCATATAATCTCATGATACATAGTGATGCCTAGATCTCCAATCCTGGTCCCAACTATAACAATCAGTGGTAAAAATTCCCCCAATGAACATGGTTCAGACCTGTAGACAGTTTTTTTCTTTTCAAGAGCTACCTGTGGCTTGATTTATGTACTCACATGATACATAATGATGTATGTTTCTCTAATTACTGGGTCCTGCCATGACAAAAAATTATTTCACGCAACCATGCATATGGTTAAGACCTACATAAGGAATTCCCCCCAACTATATTTTGGTTTAGTCTTACAATATCACCTTAACTATATAAAATTCAAATTATCAGGTGGTCTTGTTGTTCACAAAATATATCTTGTAGAATTTTAACATCAATCCCTACATCCCAACTGCATGATGTTAAACTGAAAAGCACAAATGAATCATTACAACATTACATTAAAATGCAAGGAAAATTTCATAGTTTCTATATATTAAAACTACATGGAAAACACATCCCTAATATATGATGTAAAACTATGAATAAAATCACCCATTTTCATCCCTTATCAAAGGACCATGCGAGCCTAACCCTAATCAACCAGAGTGTGAGGTGATTTCATCATCTATTATACCCCATAATTCATAAATTACACTTCATGTCTTTAGTTCTTGGGTATCCATAATCCTTTCAAGGACCGTGGAATGTAAATTAGATATATCTTCTTGACCATGATATAGATGTATAAGGGCTCGGACCTACCATCCATAGACATTATGACTCTGTAATTAGGTCTTTATAATACTTGTGATCATGACATCAACATGGTTGAACTCAGCACCTCAGTGTGTTTGGGGTCATCCTCGATATAATTTTCCCATATAATTACTCATGTCGTGAGAATACTAAACCACAATTGAAAACACTCTCATCTTCTTCTCATAAGGATGTTGGAGTACTCTTGACCCTTGGTATCCTCTATGGGTTTTTGTGTATCAATCCACTCCTATTATGTCAATTTACTTTAAGACCTTAAACTACCTTCACTTTTTCAATGTTGAACATCATTAAACCCTATCCTTTCATGGACTAAAACAAATTTCCATGAAAATATATAGAAATAGAAAAACAATTATGGAAGAAAACTATCAATGGGTGGCCTGAGAAAAATTCCAATCATCTCTTACTACACCCTTTAGCCACATAGTTTATGAAAATATTAGGGACTAGGTATTTATGAAATAAATCTCATAGGGTATACTTTGTATCCTTATTAAAAGTCAATGTATGCTCTCTAGACCCCCCAATCCATAAAAAAGTTAGATTAATGGTTTATCACATATCATTTCCATGATAAATTTTTCGATATGTTGTGACATAATTTTTATGGTTCTCGAACCCTTCTTGAATATTGAATTCCCCATAAATCACACTTTATGAATTGATTACTTTAAATAATTGCAACATTCCATGTCCCTTGGAAATGGTTATGAAGATTCATGGGACCCTTTGTTTGAAAAAGAATGTTTGCCTATGTCTCCTATATATGAAAATATGTTCATAAAAAATAGGTTTCACTCTAAAAGAAGGGATTTATGATCCTTGTGTCCTCTATATATCACCATGATAGAACTCAATCCCTGGGTGTTTTCTAAGACATTCTTGGCATGATTTCCCCACACTATCCTCCTGAATTAAACACTTTTAAATATGATTTATAATCCCCATGAGCTGATTATTCAAGACGGTTCTACATCTTTGTGTTACTTCATGGTGTTTTCCACAGTTTCCCAAAGAAAAAATTTGACACTCCATTCCCAAAACTTTTTATAGTGCATATCACATGATTCAAAACCAAAGGGTGTAGGAACCATGCTTTAACATAAAAAATCTAATCTTATCTATGGAGCAATAATCCTTCCTATATAGCTTTTATTTCCATACACAACCTCAAAATCTATAATTTTGAGTCATTAAAAATTTAACATGTCCCATGTAAAGGAGTAGATATCATATTTTCTAGACCATTCTATTTATACATAAGGTATTTGAACTACCAACTAAATGATTATCCTCCTTGTAGGAATGGATCCCTGATCCTTGTGATCCATGGAAACATTATGGAAGATCTGGGAACCTTAGGGTGTTATGGGTCATCCCCATCACGTCTCCCACATCCTATTTCAAATGACACAAATTTGGTTTTATGACTTACATCACCCATATCCCAATTATCGAGGTGGACCTAGCATCCCTATTATTTCTCCCTCATCCAATATCAAACCCATAAATCAATCATGACCCCTAAAGAAGAGTATTGGAACTTATAATGGACAATTTTACTAATACATAAGGGATTCGACCTACCAACCAGGGGATTCTCATCCTTATAGGAATATATCTCTAATGCTCACGAGCCACAGAAACACCATGACAGAACTCAACATAATAGGATGTTTTAGTTCATTCCAGGAAGGTCTTCACAATATTCCGTGATCACATATGAAGTCATAGTAGTAATATTTTATACTTTATAACATCTCAATGTCTGATCAAGTGACCATAAACTACATAGATAAAAGGTATAAGCTAAAATTCCCCAAAGTACAATAATTGATGTAGTGTGATAAATGTAAATAAACTAATTCAATGGAATGTATAATCTAAACGGTTATAAACATAAATAATCGAATGTACGAGCTGAGAAAGCGTAAACTAAATTGATATAATTTGAAACATAAATGGCCCTAAATTATAACAATAAGAGGTATTAGTTAAAATACCCTAAACTACAACACATCATTTATTTAGTTTTCTTCTAAGTCCATTAACAATGAAAAAAGATAGAGTACTCTACCTTCCAGGTATATTTTCAACCCAATTTACCCTTTTTTGAATTAGGTAATCTCAATAAATCAGGAGAATATATGTCAATAAGGAATGTCATGTTGATGGGAATTCATGGGTGTTTCTCAAGAAGAATCTATTATGGTTTAAACTTTCATATCTAAACATTCAGGTTAATTTTATATTATAAAAATGATGTGAATAAATAATGATTCATGTGACATTAGACTAGTGAAATTTAATTCAAATCAGGAATAAAAATTATCTAGAAAAAAAAAAGAAATAAATTTCATCAGATATATTCATTTATATCAAGAAAATGGAGTAATAATCACATTTTTTTGAGACTCCTTAAGAATTACAAAAAAAAACATAATACATATCCATGATTAAATGAAAATAATATTTGGTAAACTGAGATGGAAAAGGCAGCCAGAACCTGGAGAGAACTATTAATTTAATTCTAAAGTACCACTCACCCTGCTTCTTCTACTTCTACCCCTTGATGAAGGGTATTTATAAAAGTGGACAATTAATCATCTATATTTTGTTCTGTTTTCAATGAGGATTGTGACATCTACATATCATACATCGAGAACCCAAATATATCCTCTTACCACAATATCTATAAGGTCATGATTTCCATTTAGGCATGTTGATCTGATATTAACCGGTGCCTCAACTCCAATTCTATGAAATCATCTTTCATCAATTCGGTCGATCAAGCCCCATCGTCAAAATAACAAAATTAATTCATACTGATAGCCATGCATTTCCATATTTGGATAATTTTCCACATGATTTCATATATTAACTGATTGTAAAATCCACCCAACAAAAAATTATGAAATATCTGATGAAGATGTTCTTCTTGACCATAATTATTTTCGAGAGGTGGGTTAGATATCAGGGTCTGATGTTTCTACCATATCAGTATACACTATTTCTATGCTTTCTATGGCTTCTAGAGTGGGAATTCCAATGTTGGGGACAACCGGGTGAGCTGATGAGGAAGTAGGAGAAGAAGTCCCATATAATCTTCCCTAAAAGGATGTTTTGTTTACGGTTGACATGAAAGGACTATGTTTCTCACAAAATTATACCTCACTAAATGGATGATCAACATTGGGATGATAATTTTTTCTCAAAGACATTCCAATGTACTTAATAAATTAAATTGTTTCTAGGAATATAGGAGTTGGTGAGGGAAATTCTTTTTCCCCATGACGGACCAACATATTTAGTGCTTCACTCAATATATCCTCCATATCGAAAACTGACAGATGATTCTGGGATATTTCTCTATATGCACACCAACTGAGGGGAAACCCTTTGGGTATAGAAAAACTAGATTCAAAACCATTATGGTGTATACATCTTGAAAATGATCAATTTTTCCATCATGGCTATATGAACCCCGTCCCAAATGGAAATATTGTATGGCCTTTCATCAAAGACCCATCATAATTATCAATTATTGTCCCTGTATGTGCAGGATAAGTATTAAAATCAAAGAGACGAGGTAATACCAACTCATTGATAACATTATTAGGGAATAATGACATGTCCACAACCCAAGATACATTTAACAACCTAGGAAAAAATATGGCGTTGGGGATCTTTGTGGAATAGTAATATTGTTAGTAGTGAAAGTGATCCCAAATCTAGACAAATAGAAACTGGAAAGGACCACATTCCCTATAGGGGTGGTTTTTCATTTGGATTAGGAAAATAGTAGGTCGAGGCATGCAAGTGTCAACACTTCTAGATTGATAGGTCACCCCTCTCCTAGTTGAGCTTCCATGAACAATGTACTAACACAAATTCTGAAATTAGAATCCCCTACTAGTAAAAGACTTTCGTTAAAGAACATCACCACATATCCTACCTGCTATAGGCTTGGGGATACATTCAGGCTCACTTCATAACCCTTTTAGTTTTGATCTCTAGATTCCATGATGTTCTAGAATTAACTAGTGTTGTCACAAACTTATAGAGGAGGTCACTAGTGAGGGTGAATAGTAATTGGTCTAGCTCTACTAAAATAAATAATTTCGTTATTAAATCTTTAAATGAGTTGAGAGAGTAAATATTCATATCAATTCTTATCCATTCCTTTACGATGTAGATCATATCCCTATTTAATATTATAGTTTGAAATGAGTCATCCTAGATAACTGTAGTAAGAAGGAACTCATCATACCTCTCTCCGAGAGGGGATATCCAACCCATTTGATGAAAATCCTAGAGAATTATTCCTACCATTCTTCGTCATGGATGAAATGAGTTGGTCCATAGAATAAAAAACTAATTAATTATCTAACAAGTGAGGACTGGTGATATATAATGAATTAGAAAAACCACAGTACCTTTCTTTGATTGGAAATGTGTATCTTTCAACAAACTGCACGAAAATCTTACTTGTAACACCCCAAGATTTCAAAGTACGTTATTTCTTCAAAGTAATACAATAACTTGCACTACATGCAACACTGAGTTCAAGGGCACCACAACATACCAAATTATCTGTTAAAAAGCATTAATGAATATTATTAACTGAATTTTTAACTTTATATAATCCTTATAATTTAATAATCTAAATTATGAGTTTCTTAGACATAATGTAAGAACAAATACATTTTTTTCAGATAAAAGAATTATTTTTAAAAAAATGAAATTTTACCGCCTTTTAATGGAGAACCCTATTCTAAATCCAATATTTTAAACTTTTATATATTCAATTTGACAAAATAGTCTTCTTATTTAGAATCGGGACATAATAATTTAGTTTTAATAAATTTTTGGTGTTTTTCTGATAACTTTCATATTTGGGTGAATAGTGAAATATACTATATTTTAACTGACAACAACTTTTTTAATCAAAATAATTTATAGTGTGGAATTATAAATTTTAATGTTTTGAAGTATAATTAGATTATATTTTTACCTTTTAATCCAATGTTTGTCATTTTAATTAATTTCACAATGAAATTATACATAAACAAGTGTCAATCTTTTGATAGTTACTGTTTCTTAAAACACGCTATTTGTTTTGACAATGAGAATTAATTTTAAATTAATAAATGCAACATCTATGTTTTGAATTTGGTAAAATAGACTTCATTTTTGAATTTTGAATATAAAATTTATCCTAGGGTGAGTTTTGGTATTTTTTTGAAAACATTCAATTTTTGATAAATAGTGAAAAGAATTGAGTTGTTGTTTAAAAACGAATTTTTATTTAAATAATTATTTATTTTTTTAATGTTATTTTATGTAAAAATTGATAAATAGTACCCATATAAGTTCAATTTATTTAATTTGAGTTAGTTTATAGTAATTTTAATTATATAAAAAATTTATTGAACTTTTTACAGTTTTCTACCCACCTCATAGGAGAAGTTGCGAATTTACATAAAACTTAATTTTTCCATACCTTTGAGTTGAATTTCAAAAATCCGAGAGAAATGGTTAATATGAATGAGTAAAATTTGGTTCAATAGGATAAAAATAATTTTTTGTGAACAGTAACGTTTTACTGTTATTTACCACAGTTAAATGTAAATAGGGTAATTGAGGGTAAATATGGTATTAATATTACCCTAACACATGTCATAATTCTATTGGACAAGTGTTTCTCGACCAAAAACAACCTTAGGAATAAAATATTATCATTTAGGTCCAATTGGATTAGATTAGGACATTTATTATTATTTAATTCAATGAAGAGTTAAAAGAGTTAAAATCAATGTTTAATAACTCAAACATTTTCAATATAGGGTTATTCATAAGATAAATTCGATTATAAATATTAATTAGAAAGCTAAAAAAATTTACTACATCATGGTATTTTATTTATAATTTATAGAAATTATATAAATAATTTTATTTATGACACAATGATGATGCAGTAATTACCTTATTCATGAACGAATCAAAAAAATGGTATTATAAATATTAAAATAAATATAATTTCAAAGTTATTATGACATACACGAATTTTCTAGGGGAATATGACATTTTAGTATTGATTCAATGTATTTTTTTTGAAGTAATCATTCTTTTATTATTTTATCAAAAAACAAATACCTAATAGTGTCAAATTTGACATAAAATAGTTTTGTAAACAAATATTATATTATTAATTGATATAATGGTCCTAAAAATCTAAGGTTCGGAAAAAAATACTTATATAATAATATATATGACATTAATGAAAAAATTGGTGTTCGATTGAAATTATATAGTAAGTTTATTAACCATATAGTGTAAGAATATAAGAAGACACTATAAAAGTTAAATTATTTAACTTAGAGTTAAATCTAAATTATAATGTTAAAATAGTAACCAAAACTTGTATAAAATATATTGATTTATTGGTTTTCCACCCATCCACACCTTATACTTTCATATTACATTTTTGAGCCATTAGAAAAAGAAAATGATTTTATTATTAAATAATATTTTATGTTTTTCCTAAGGTGCACCTCACCTCTCTTATAAAAGGGAACTCTCCCTTCACTCTAATTCACACCATAAAAGCATTTTGTCACTTCCAAAGTCTGACCAAATACTCTCAACTATCCTTCCTTCATCGTAGAGTCCATCCTTTAGTCATAAATCCAACTTAAGGATCCCTTTTGTCCAAATCAAAAGGATGAACCCGAAGAAGAGGTAATAATTTCCCCACCCTCTTTCAAGTTCTTTTATTCTTCCACTTCTTATTTCTTTGTTATTTCCATTATAAAATAATAAATCTAGTATCTTATATATAATATGATGTTATTATAAATATGTAACAAATATATTCATTATTCTACCCATTTTATGAATGATAATGTCACCATGCATGTGTGCGTATGGCTTACCATATCCACGCTGTGGTGTAATTTGTTATTCAACATTATGTTATTTGAATGATATAATGATGATTAATATATATATAAATAATGATAATAAAATGATAATGTCTCTGTAAAATTAATATACCATCCAATTCCACACTTTTAAGGAAATGATATTGTCGCTTGTTCGTACATACGGATTACCGTCTCCACAACGCCATTAGATTCATTTCCACGTTCACCATTCATCGAAAATTATAAAAATATATATTACTAATAAGTATGTAATATATGACATAATAATTCTACTTGATATATATATATATATATATATGTACTTTCATATATCTTATTCATATAGTTCCATTCAATACCATATGAAAACGGAAATAATGTTTATGCGTACGTACGGACTATCTTCTCCATAAACGGTGTTTTCCATTTCATATATATATATATATATATATATATGTCTATTATACATATTTATATTATAAATATATATTTTATATAATTCAAGTTTTATATTTTGGATGTATTTAAATCTTGATCTAAGAGATACAATCTAGAGTAACAAGTTAAAACACGTACAACAAAGAAAGTGATTATTAACTGAAATGTTAATTTAACATGGAAATTATTATTAAATGGTTAGTATAAAGTCATAACTAAATAATGTATGATATCATAAATATTAATATGGTTCTGGTATAATTTAATAACATACTATGATCTTCGTACAAGAGTTTAAAGGTACCCTCAACTAAAGGAAAGTGCAAGGTAAGGAGTTTTCATCTCACTCCTTATTCCCGTGAGATTCATTCCATATTGCCACTATTACATTTTGTGTGGTATATGTACTTTCCATAATTTTATTATTTGTGTAATAAAATTTAATTTATGTTTATTTACATATTTATTATATGATACCGCTTTCATGGGGTGTAGGTTTCATAAGTTACCAAATTGGTAATGGTTAATTAATCAATCTCATTATTATCCGAGATTGTTAATGTGTAAGTATTTACTGGGAAATATTTATCATCCACATCCATTTTTCATAAAAATGATTTCAAAATGATTATTTTAAGGATTTTTTAAAGTTACTCTTTATCAAAATCAGAATTTTAAAATTTTTAAAGATTTATCTTTTTATATATTTTTAATTAATGTCCATGTTTTCAAAATGATTTTATGGATTTATTTATATGGACATGAATGTTTTGAAATGATAATTCTTTTCAAAAGTTTCAAAGTGTTATGGGACACTTTGATTCAAAAATCTATTTGAAATTACTTCCTTTATAAATGTGTGACTTTTAAATGATTTTACAAAAAGGATATTTCTCTCAAAAAGTTTTACTCATAATTTTCAACTATGTCAGCATCCTTTACTGGATATTATTTTTTATTGAGGTTTATTTATTATAATACAATATTACATGTTGTACTGAATGAGTAATGATATGTTTGACTATGGATGTTATATTTTTATACCATTAACGGTGTATGGTTAATGTATTGACACTTCATATGCTAGTTTTAATAAGAATGTTTATGTTTTGTTTCAACTATTCATATGAGGAATGCAGTGGACTTAGTAAGTGGTGGCTGGAGCCTGCTATAGCTCCTTGATGAATAGGTAGGTCTCATGAGACAAACTAGTGTCTTGGTACAAGTCTGGGACAAAAATTTTATTTGCATTCTTGGCACGAGGCCATGACTATGTGGTAATGATGTACGGTATTATGCATTCTCTCATTATGAAATTAGTTATTACATGTGATTATTTGACTAGTAGAATATCCATGTGCATGTTTATGTGGTAATGTTTCATTCATTCTTACCATATTATTTTCAAGATTATTTTTAAAAGGTTTTTGTTTTTATTACACATATTGCCTAAAAATTTAATAGCTTCCGCTAAATTATTTAACTTTACTGAGCATCTGAGCTCACCAATTTCTTATGTTTTATTTTCCCAGGATTCCAAGAAGTGTACTATGATTGATATGCATGGTTATGCTAAAGGAAAAAATGGAATTATCAAAGAACTATCCATGCTGTGTTTTATGATTCAAATTGTAATGTAATGTTAATATATGTAATCTATTTTCCAAGACTGCTAAACTGATCGGTCCTTCGGGACTTGATTCCTTATAATCATGACAATGTATTAAAATAATGCACCGACTCTCGGTAACTGGGGTAAGGGCGTTACAATTAGTATCAGAGGAATTTTAGAAATTACCATGAATGCAAGATTTAGATAAACTCTAATCAGAGAACATAAACCTAAGATAGACATTGAGGATTACTATAGAAGGACCTCCTAGAATTTTGGTAATGGAAATATTTTGTGAGTTTTCCAAGAAAATACATGCCAGTCTGGATGCGAGCAGGTAGAGGCGGCTCTGGCACATATGTACATAGGGGTAAACCCAAAAACAATGCTTTGAGCTAGACTCGAACAGGAACAGATGCACAACATTAGGCCTTGCTGCACTCTTGGTTACAAGAGTTCTAGTGTATATGCTTAGGATAATTCCTGTTTTCTTTACAAACCACTATGAAGGGTTTATGAGTATATACCTCCTTAAATAAAATATTTTTGTGATTATGGATTATATCCATAAACTGTTCAATTTATGATAGGTCTTTTACATGTTTGGAATTATGAATTACGATTCCTAAACTGACCTAGTGTATGCCAGTGTTTAGAAATGGCGCCCATTAGAAGGAATGAGAACTCCAGAAATACATATGATCCAAAGATTAAGAAGGATCATATATTTCATAGTATTAATCCAACATTTATAAATGAAATAGTCTCACATGTATTTTGAACATATGAAGAAATAGTATAATGTGTAAATAAGATAAGTAAATAATTCTCTGAATTCTATGGCTTTGAAGGAATGTTAGAGAAGAGAAGGATGGTCGAAAGAAAGATTGATAAAGGGAAATAATTATTTTCTAATATGTGATAAATGTTGAATGAATCACCTTGGTAAATTCTTGAAGGGAATGGGAGTTTGGTATAAGTTTGGAGAAAAAGGACACCACATATGTGATTGCAAGGGTATGAAAAAGTTTTCAAATGTAAAATACTACATCCGCAAGGCGTTGAGACTATACGTGAATCAATGTTCCATTTATAAGAGTATACGACAAATTATTTTATTGGAAAAAAATTACATATGATAGTAACTTAGATGAAGAATAATGACTAGTGTTCTTATATTGTTATTATAGAATAATTTCATTTGAGTGTTGTATCAACAGTATAATGATTACATGAATGATGGAGATAAATAAGGATTGTACTGAAGTACCCTTTCATTGGGAATTTGAGATTATATAGTCCTGATACTAAGGTGGTAATTTTGGAATAATAAATGGTTGATTTTGGTAACTCAATTTGTTGCGGTGTTGTAAAGGAATACACGATGAAGGCATTCACATGTAATTACTGTGAAAAAAGGATCCTCATTATGTTTAACTTCCTTATAAATTTTGGATTGAGAGTTTAGATATAAGAATTTTGGATAATTCTAAAGTTTGGAATGGATTATGTTTGAAATTGGATTATATTTTTAAGGTAAATTTTGGATTTCCATATAATGGAAAACATGGAGGTCGGGTGGGAACCCGTCACGCCGGGCAAGGCCGCGAGACTTGAACCCGTAACCGAAGGGAGGCAAGGGTGTATCACCTTTCATTGACCCACGTGATGTCCTAGATTTAGTAATGTAGTTTTTTAAAGGTTCTGATTTGTGAATTATAAATTCATTATTTCTGTAACCCTATATGATTAGGATACATAGAATATATATATATATATATATATATATATATTGAAATATTTTAGATTGAACGATGAGTTTGTGGTAGGAATTAGTTGAAGGATGAAACTCCACTTGTCATGTATGTGTATATATATGTATATATATATATATATATTCCCTCTTATTTTATGGATAAATTAATTATTAAACATTAGGGAAGGGATCTTAAAACCAAAAATGTGTTATCCTAATACCTTATGTTTTTTTGAACCGATGGTATTTTAAATCATCATAAATCGGTGGTTTGAGACCAACAATTATAAAAAATTTTGTGATGGATGACCTCAATATCTCCCTATAAATATTTATTTTTTTCCTCCAATTATGTGTCTTTAATTTCCACCAATTGTATCCTAATCGAAATCAAAATTTGGTGGTGAATTTTTCATTCCCCTTTTCCTCTTATTAAGCCTAAATTTTACTAAACGAATTTCGTTTTTGGGATTTCCCACAAAGGAATTATCTATTTTCAACCATTTATTTTTGAAGAACAATTTCAAATTGCGAGGATGCAATTTATTGACGGAGGGAATAATGAAACACCACAATATTTCAAAGTACGTTATTTATTCGAAGTAATTCAATAACATGCACTACACACAACACTGAGTTTAAGCACACCACAACATACCAAACTAGTCGTTCAAAAGAATTTATGAATATTATTAACTGAATTTTTAACTTTATATAATACTTATAATTTTATAATATATATTATGAGTTTCTTTAGACATAATATAAGAACAAATATATATTTTTTCAGATAAAAGAATGATTTTTCAAAAAAATCCAATTTTACCGCCTTTTATTGGCAAACCCTTTTTAAATCCAATATTTGAAACATTAATATATTAAATTTTAAAAAATATACTTTTTATTTATAATCGGGACATAAGAATTTAGTTTCAATAATTTTTTGTTTTTTTCCGATAACTTTCATATTTGGGTGAATAGTAAAAAATACAACATTTTAACTAAAAACAACTTTTTTAGTCAACATAATTTATAGTGTTGAATTATATATCTTAATGTTTTTGAACTATAATTTGATTATATTTTTACCCAATAATCCAATTTTGGTCATTGGAATTAATTTCACTTTGAAGTTATACATAAAAAAGTGTTAATCTTTTGATAGTTACTGTTTTTTAAAACACGCTATTTGTTTTGACAATGAGAATTAATTTTAAATTAAAAATTCACCTTCTATGTTTTGAATTTGGAAAAATAGACTTCATTTTTTAATTTTTAATATCGAAATTATCCTAGGGTGAAGTTTTGGTATTTTTCTGAAAACGTACAATTTTTGATGAATAGTGAAAAAACATTGAGTTGTCGTTTAAAATTGAATTTTTATTTGAATAATTAATTATTTTATTTAAATTTATTTTAGGTAAAAATAGATACATAATACCTATATATGTTCAATGTAATTAATTTAGGTAACTTTATAATAATTATATATATATATATATATAAATTTTATTTAAATTTTTAGCGTCTTTTACCCACCTCCTAGGAGAATTTTTAAATTTACATAAAACTAAATCTTACCACTTTTGTGAGTTGAATTTCAAAAATCCAAATGACACGGATAATATCAATGAGTAAAATGTGGTTCAATATGATAAAAATAATTTTTGGTAAATAGTAACTTTTTACTTTTATTTAACACGGTTATAAGTAAATAGGGAAATTAAGGGTAAAAATGACATTAATTTTACCCTAACACATTTCCTAATTCTATTGGACATGTTTATCTCGACTAAAAACAACCTTAGGAATAAAATATTATCATTTATGTCCACTTTGATTAGATTAGGACATTTATTATTATTTAATACAAAGAAATGATAAAAGAGTTAAAATCAAAGTTTAATAACAAAAACATTTTTAATATTAGGTTATTAATAAGATAAATTCGATTATAAATATTTATTAGAAAGCTAAAAATATTTCCGACAACATGGTATTTTATTTATAATTTTTATACATTAAATAAATAAATGTATTTATGACACAATGATGATTCGGTAATTCCATTAGTAATGAATTAATCAAATAAATGGTATAATAAATATTAAAATAAATATAATTTCAAAGTTCATATGACATCCAAGAATTTTCTAGGGGAGTATGACATATTAGTATTGATTAAATGTATTTTTTTATGTTATGATGCTTTTATTATTTTAACAAAAAAACAAATACCAAATAGTGTCCAAATTGACAAAAAATAGTTTTTAAAACAAATATTATATTATTAATGATATAATGGTCCTAAAATTCTATGGTTCGGCCACAGGACTTATATAATAATATATATTACATTAATGAATAAATTGGGGATTTATTGGCAGTATATAGTATGTTTATTAACCATATAGTGTAAGAATACAAGAAGAAATGGTAAATGTTAAATTATTTAACATAGAGTTAAATCTAACTGATAAGGTTAAAATGATATCCTAATCATGTATAAAATCTATTGGTTTAGTGTTTTTTGACCAATCCCCACCTTAGACTTTAAATAATATATTTTTGATCCATTATAAACCGAAAATTATTTTATTATAAAATAATATTTTATGTTTTTTCTAAGGTTCCCCACCCCTCTTATAAAAGAGAACCCCACCATGTCTCTAATTCACCCCTTAAAAGCCTTTTGACTCTACCAAACTCTGCCCAAATACACTGTCAACAATCAGACGTTCATCCTAGAGGCCATCCTTTAGTCCGAAAGCCAACTTAAGGAGCCCTTTTGATCAAATCAAAATAAATAACCCGAAGAAGAGGTAATAATTTCCCCACCCTCTTTCATGTTCTTTTCATCTTCCACTTCTTCTTTCTTTGTTATTTCCATTCTAAAATAATAACTACAGTATCATATATATACTGTGATGTTATTATATATAGGTAACAACTATATTCATTATTCTATCCATCTTATGAAAGATAATGTTACCATATGTGCGTACGTACGGCTTACCGTCTCCACGTCGTGGTGTAATTTGTTAATCAACATTATGTTATTTGGATGGATAGAATGATGAGTAATATGAATATAAATAATGAAAATAAAATGATAATGTCTCTGTAAAATTAATATACTATCCAATTCCACACATTTAAGGAAATGATATTGTCGCTCGTGCGTACGTACGGATTACCGTCTCCACGACGTGATGAGATTCATTTCCATGTTCACCATTCATTGACAATTATAAAAATGTATATTACTAATAAGTATATAATATATGAAATAATAATGCCACTGGATATATATATATGTGTGTGTGTGTGTGTGTGTGTGTGTGTTTACTTACATATATCTTAATCATATAGTTTCGTTCAATACCATATGAAAACGGAAACAACGCTTATGCGTACGTACGGACAACCGTCTCCATAATGGTGTTTTTTATTTCATATATATATGTCTATTATAAATATTTATATTCTAAATATATATTTTATATATATCATTTTTTATATTCTGAATATTTTTAAATCTTGATATAAGTGATATAATCAAGAGTAATAAGTTAAAACATGTACGATTAAGAAAGCAAATATTACACGAAATGTTAATTTAAAATGGATATTATTATTAAATTGGTAGTATAAAGTCATAACTGAATAATGTATGATATCATAATTATTAATATAGTTACAGTATGATTTAATAACATAATATGATCCTCATACAGGAGGTTAAACATACCCTCGACTAAAGGAATGTTCAAGGTAAGGGGTTTTCATCTCACTCCTTATTCTTGTGAGATTCATGCCTTATTGCCACTATTACCTATTGTGTTGTGTATGTACTACCCATAATTGTATTCTTTGTGTAATACACTTTAATTTATGTATATTTAAATATTCATTGTATGATACCTCTTTCATGGGGTGTATGTTTTGTAAGTTACCAAATTGGTAAGGGTTATTTCCTCAATCTCATTATTATCCAAGATTGTGAATGTGTAAGTAATTACTGGGACATTTTTATAATCCATTTCCATTATTCATAAAAATGATTTCAAAATGAATATTTTAAGGATTTTTGAAAGGTACTATTTATCAATATCATAATTCTAAATGTTTTAAAGATTTATCATTTTAAATATTTTTAATTAATGTCCATGTTTTCAAAATGATTTTAAGGATTTATTTATGTTGACATGAATGATTTGAAATGATAATTCTTTTCAAGAGTTTCAAAGTGGTATGGGACACATTGATTCAAAAATATCTTTTGAATTACTTCCTTTATAAATGTGAGACTTTTAAATGATTTTACAAAAAGGATATTTCTTTCAAAAAAAATTACTCATCATTTTCAACTATGTCAACATCCTTTACTGGATATTATTTTTGATTGAGGTTGATTTATTATAATACAACATTCCATATTGTATTGAATGAGTTATGATATGTTTGACTGTGGATGTTCTATTTTTAAACCATTCACGGTTTATGGTTAATGTATTGACATTTCGTATTCTAGTTTAAATATGAATGATTATGTTATGTTTCAACTATTCATTTGAGGAATGAAGTGGACTCAGTAAGTGATGGGTGGAGCCCGCTATAGCTCCTCGAAGTATCGGTAGGTCTCATGAGACAAACTAGTGTCTTGGACTAAGTCCTTGAAAAAAATGTTAGTTGTAGTCTTGGAATGAGGCCTTGACTATGTTGTAATGATATCCAGCATTAGGCATTCCCTAATTATGAAATTAGTTATTACATGTGATTATTTGACTAGTAGAATATACATGTGCATGTTTATATAGTAATGTATCATTTATTTTTAGCATATTATGTTCATGTATATGTTTAAAAGTATTTTGTTTTTATTACACATCTTGTCTTGAAATTTTATAGCTTCTGCTATATTATTTACCCTTACTGAGCATCTGAGCTCACCCATTTCTTATGTTTTATTTTCCCAGGATTCCAAGAAGTGTATTTTATTGATATGAATGGTTAAGATAAATGGAAAAATAGAATTCTCAAATAACTAGATATGATGTGTTTTTTGTTTCAAATTGTAATGTAAAGTTAATGTATGTAATCTATTTTCCAAGACTACTAAATTGATCGGTCATTTGGGACTCGATTCCTTGTAATCATGCCAATGTATTAAAATAATTCACCCACTATAGGTAACTGGGGTCAGGGTATTACAGTTGGTATCCAAGGAATTTTAGCAATACCCTTGGAAGCTAGATTTAGATAAACTCTGATTAGAGCACATAGACCAAAGATAGACTTTGAGGATTAGTATAGAAGGACTTCCTAGAATTTTTTTAATGTAGATATTTTGTGAGTTTTCCTAGAAAATATATCCCTGTCTGGATATGAGCTGGTAGAGGCGGCTCTGGCACAGATGTACCTAGGGGTAAAAACCGAAAACACCGCTTTGAGCAAGATTCGAACGACAACTGGTGCACGACAACGGGCCTTGTTGCACTCTTGGTTACGACACTCCTAGTGGATATGCTTAGCATAATTCTTGTTTTCATTATAAACCACTATGAATGGTTTCTGAGTATATACCTCCTCAATGAAAACATTTTTTGTGATTATGGATTATATCCATAAACTGTTCAATTTACGTTACCTATTTTACATGTTGGGAATTATGAATTGTGATTCCTAAACAGAACTAGTGTTTGTCATTATTTAGAAATGGTGCCCAGTAGAAGGAATGTGAACTCCAGCAATACATATGATCCAAAGAGTAAGAAGGATGATATCATTCACAGTAATAAGAAAACATTTATAAAGGAAATAGTCTCCCATGAATTCTCAACATATGAAGAAATAGTATCTCCTGTTAATAAGATAAGTAAATAATTCTCTGAATTCTATGGATTTGAAGGGAATCCGGAGAAGAAAAGGATTGTAGAATGAAATATGGATAAAGGGAAAGAACGATTTTCCAATATGTGATAAATGTAGAATGAATCATCGTGGTAAATTATTTAAGGAAATTGGAGTTTGTTTTAAGTGTGGAGAAAAAAGGACACCAAGTACGTGTTTGTAAGGGTAAGAAAAAGTTTTCAAATGTAAAATGCTTCATCTGTAAGGCGTTGAGACACTACGCGAATCAATGTACCATTCATAAGAGTTTACCAAAAATGATGTTATTGGATAATAATCAAGTTATTATACTACCTCGGATGAAGAAGAATGACTAGTGTTCTTATGTTGTTATTATAGAATAATTTCATTTGAGTGTTGTATCAACAGTATACTGGTTACATGAATTATGGAGATAAATAAGGATTGTACTGCAGTACCATTTCATTGTTAATTTGAGATTATATAGTTCTGATACTAAGGTAGTAATTTTGGAATAATAGATGGTTGATTTTGGTAATTCAGGTTGTTGTGGTGTTGTAAAATAATACACAACGAAGGCATTCACATGTTGTTACATTGAAAAAAGAATCCTCATTATGTTTAACTTCCTTATAAACATTTGAATGAGGGTTTGGAAATAAGTATTTTGGATAATTCAAAAGGTTGGAATGGATTAAGTTTGAAATTGGACACTATTGTTAAGGTTATTTTTGGATTTCCATAAAAATGACAACCCGGAGGTCGGGCTGCAACCCGTCACGCCTGGCACGGCCGCGAGACTTGAACCCACAACCGAAGGGAGGAAAGGGTCTATCACCTTTCATTGACCCACGTGATGTCCTGGAATGAATAATGTAGTTTATTTAAAGTGTCTAATTTGGGAATTATAAATTCATTATTTTTGGAACCCAATAAGATTAGGATAAATAGAATATATATATATATATATACAAATATTTGAAATCTTTTAGAGTGAACGATGAGTTTTTTTGTTGGAATTAGTTAAAGGATGAAACTCTACTTGTCAAGTATATATATATATATATATATTTATATATATATATTCCCTCTTATTTTATGGATAAATTAATTATTAAACTTTAGGGAAGGGATAAAAAAACCAAAAATGTGTTTTCCTAATACCTTATGTTTTGTTGAACATATGGTATTTTAAATAATCATAGATTGGTGGCTTTGAGACCCACAATTCTACAATTTTTTGTGATTGATGACCTCAATAACTCCCTATAAATATTTATTTTTTCCTTCCAATTATGCGTCTCTAATTTCCACCAATGTTCTTCTAATATAAATCATAATTTGAGGGTGAATTTTTCATTACCCTTTTCCTCTTATTAATACTAAATTTTACTAACCCAATTTCCTATGTGGGTTTTCCCACAAAGGTATTCACTCTTTTCAACCATTTATTTTCGAATAACTATTTCATGTTGCAAGGATGCAATTTATTGTAGGGGTAGAATGTAACACTCCAAGATTTAAAATTACATTATTTCTTCAATGTAATTCAGTAACATGCACTACACGCAACATCGTGTTCAAGCGCACCACAACTTACCAAACTAGCCATTCAAAAGTAGTTATGAATAGTATTAACTGAATTTTGAACTTTATATTATCCTTATAATTTTATAATTAAAATTATGAATTTATGAGACATAATGTATGAAGAAATACATTTTTTTTAGATAATGTAATTATTTTTAAAAATATGAAATTTTACCGCCATTTAATGGAGAACCCTTTTAAAATCCAATATTTGAAACTTTTATATATTAAATTTGATAAAATATACTTCTTATTTAGAATCAAGATATAAGAATTTAGTTTTAATAAATATTTGGTGTTATTTCAATAACTTTCAAATTTTGGTGAATAGTGAAAAATACTATATTTCAACTGAAAACAACTTTTTTATTCAAAATAATTTATAGTGTGGAATTATACATTTTAATGTTTTGGAAGTATAATTAGATTATATTTTTACCCTTTAATCCATTTTGGGTCCTTATAATTAATTTCACATTCAAATTATACATAAAAAGCGCCAATATTTTGATAGTTACTGTTTCTTAAAACACGCTATTTGTTTTGATAATGAGAATTAATATTAAATTAATAAATGAAACATCTATGTTTTGAATTTGGTAAAATAGACTTCATTATTTAATTTTGAATATCTTAATTATCCTAGGGTGAAGTTTTGGTATTTTCTCAAAATATTCAATGTTTTGTGAATAGTGAAAAAACACTGAGTTGGCGTTTAAAATCAAATTTTTATGTAAATAATTATTTATTTTATTTAGAAATATTTTAAGTAAAAATTGATACATAATACCTATATAAGTTTAATGTAATTCATTTGAGTTAGTTTATAATAATTTTATATATATATAAATTTTATTTAACTTTTTACCGTGTTTGACCCACCTCCTATGAAAATTTGCAAATTTAAATAATACATAATTTTATCGCTTCAGTGAGTTGAATTTTAAAAATCCGAGAGACATGGTTAATATCATGGAGTAAAATGTGGTTTAGTAAGATAAAAATAATTTTTGGTGAATAGTTACTTTTTACTTTTATTACAACGGTTAAAAGAAAATACGGTAATTATGGGTAAAAATGATATTAATATTACCCTAACACATGCCTTAATTCTATTGTACAAGTATATCTCGACCAGAAACAACATTGGGAATAAAATATTATCATTTAGGTCCACTTGGATTTGATTAGGACATTTATTGTTATTTAATTCAAATAAGAGTTAAAAGAGATAAAATCAATGTTTAATAACTAAAACATTTTTAATATAGGGTTATTAATAAGATACATTCGATTATAAATATAAACTAGAATGATAATTAGATTTAATATATCATGGTATTTTATTTATAATTTTTAGACATTAAATAAATAAATTTATTTATGACATAATGAAGATGCAGTAATTACCTAATTCATGAAAGAATCAAACAAATGGTATTATAAATATTAAAATAAATATAATTTCATAGGTAATATGACATCCAATAATTTTATATGGGAATATTACATGTTATTATTTATTAAATGTATTTTTTTGGAGTAATAATGCTTTTATTATTTAAAAAAACAAATACGAAAAAAATTCAAAATTGATATAAAATAGTTTTTAAAACAAATATAACATTATTAATTGATATAATGGTCCTAAAAATCTATGGTTCGTTCAAAATAATTATATAATAATATATATGACATTAATGAACAAATTTGGGTTCGATTGGAAGTATATAGTATGCTTATTGAAGATATAGTGTAAGAATACAAGAAGACACGGTAAAAGTTAATTTATTTAACTTAGAGTTAAATCGAAATTATAAGTTTAAAATGGTAACCTAAACTTGTCTAAAATCTATTTGATGAGTGGTTTTAGACCCATACCCACCTTATACTTTAAATAATACATTTTCGATCCATTAGAAACCAAAAATGATTTTATTATAAAATAATATTTTATATTTTTTCTAAGATGCCCTTCACCCCTTGTATAAAAGGGAACTCACCCTTCTCTCTAATTCACACATTAAAACCATTTTGTCTCAGAAAAAATCTTCCCAAATAAACTCTCAACTATATTCCCTTAATCTTATAGGCCCTCCTTTACTCATAAATCAATCTTAGGGAGCCCTTCTAATCAAATCAAAAGGATGAACCAGAAGAAGAGGTAATAATTTCCCCGCCCTCTTTCAAGTTCTTTTCTTCTTCCACTTCTTCTTTATTTGTTATTAACTTTATAAAATAAAAACTTCAGTATCATATATATACTATGATTTTATTATAAATATGGAACAACTATAATAATTATTCTATCCACCTTATGAATGATAATGTCACAATGCGTGCGTACGTACAGCTTACCGTCTCCATGTCGTGGTGTAATTTTTTATTCAACACTATGTTATTTGGATGGATATAATGATGATTAATGTGTATATAAATAATTAAAATAACAAGATAATGTCTCTATAAAAATAATATACCATCCAATTCCACACTTTTAAGGAAATAATATTGTCGCTTGTGTGTACGTACAGATTACCGCCTCCACGACGCGTTGAGATTAATTTCCACGTTTACAATTCATCGACGATTATAAAAATATATATTACTAATAAGTATGTAATATTTGACATAGTAATTCTACTGGATATATATATATATATATATATATACTTAGATATATCTTATTCATATAGTTCCATTCAATACGATATGAAAACAGAAATAACGTTTATGCATACGTATGGACTACCGTCTCCATAAATGGTATTTTTCATTTCATATATATATGTCTATTATACATATTTATATTCTAAATATATATGATATATAAATCAGGTTTTATATTCTGGAATTATTTAAATCTTGATCTATGTGATACAATCATGAGTAACAAGTTAAAACACTTACGATAAAGAAATCAATTATTACCTGAAATGTTAATTTAACATGGAAATTATTATTAAATGGGTAGTATAAAGTAATAACTGAATCATGTATGATATAATAAATATTAATATGGTTCTGGTATAATTTAATAAAATACTAATATCTTCGTACAAAAGGTTAAACGTACCCTTGACTAAAGGAAGGTGCAAGGTAATGGGTTTTCATCTCACTCATTATTCTCGTGAGATTAATGCCATATTGCGACTATTACCTTTTGTGTGGTGTATGTACTGCCCATAATTGTATTCTTTGTGTAATACATTTTAATTTATTTGTATTTACATATTCATAGTATGATACATTTTTCATGGGGTTTATGTTTCGTAAGTTACCAAAATGGTAAGGGTTAATTCTTCAATCTCATTATTATCAGAGATTGTTAATGTGTAAGTATTTACTGGGACATTTTTATCATCTATGTCCATTTTTCATAAAAATAATTTCAAAATGAATATTTTATGGATTTTTTAAGGGTACCCTTTATCAAGATCATAAATTTAAATGTTTTAATGATTTATCTTTCTAAATATTTTTAATTAATGTGCATGTTTTCAGAATGATTTTAAGGATTTATTTATATGGACATGAATGTTTTGAAATGATAATTCTTTTCAGAAGATTCAAAGTGGTATGACACACTTTGATTCAAAAATATATTTTAAATTACTTACTTTATAAATGTGTGAATTTTAAATGATTTTACAAAACAGATATTTCTCTCAAGAAGTTTTACTCATCATTTTCAACTATGTCATCATCCTTTACTAGATATTAATTTTGATTGAGGTTGATTTATTATAATACAATATTACATATTGTATTGAATGAGTAATGATATGTTTGATTGTGGATGTTCTATTTTTATACCATTCATGGTTTATTGTTAATGTATTGACATTTCATATTCTAGTTTTAATACGAATGTTTATGTTATGTTTCAACTATTCATAAGAGGAATGCAGTGAACTTAGTAAGTGACAGGTGGAGCCCACTATAGCTCCTCGATGCATCGGTAGCTCTCATGAGACAAACTAGTGTCTTGGAACAAGGCCTTGACAAAATAATTATTTGTATTCTTGGCACGAGGCCTTGACTATTTGGTAATGATGTCCGGTATTAGGCAATCCCTCATTATAAAATTAGTTATTACATGTGATTATTTGACTAGTAGAATATCCATGTGCATGTTTATATAGTAATGTTTCATTTATTTTTACCATATTATGTACATGTTTATGTTTAAAAGGATATTTTTCTTATTACACATCTTTCCTTAAAAGTGTATACCTTCTGCTTATTTATTTAGATTTACTGAGCATCTGAGCTCGCCCCTTTCTAATGTTTTATTTTCCCAGGATTCCAAGAAGTGTATTATGATTGATATGTAGGGTTAAGATAAAGGGAAAAATGGATTTATCAAAGAACTATCTATGATGTGTTTTATGTTTCAAATTGTAATGTAAATTTAATTTATGTATTATATTTTCCAATACTGCTAAACTGATCGGTCCGTCGGGACTTGATTCCTTGTAATCATGCCACTATATTATAATAATCCACTGACTCTGGGTAACTAGGGTTAGGGCGTTACATTAATAACCAAGAATTATCATTTCCATTAATCATAAACGTGACCATGAGGACTCATATCCTATTTTGATCTCCAATTTTCACCATAGTTATTCAAATAAGATACGAGTTTCCTTGAACAGCTCTAAGTGATGGGATAGTGAGCGATGTTGTTGTTGTCTATACCCAGTGGGGAATTTTGCGACATATAAGACAACCGTTAAGTCCGCACAGGAACCAATAGTCTATCCTTAGAAGATCTCATTTGAATACAGTTAAGGGAGTATGAAACCCAATAGGATGGAAGGGTGTGCATCAAATAAGGGATGGCCACATCATCCAGCATGTCATACCCATACAAGGGAATCCAATGCGATAAAGGATAGACCTAGATTTTGGAGGAGAGAAGCTTCTTCAAGACCACATTTTCATAATGCATGATGTTCCATAGATCAGCATATTATTCTATAAAATCATTTCCCAATGATTAGTTATGGTAAAAGAACTTTGATGAGATCCAGAATCCATCTACCCAAAACTTATAGGCATATTATAGATAGATGAAAACAAAATATTTTCAAAAGAGAGGCATAAACCCTATAGTACTCATATATATCTCAAGAATTAAAAATGGGATTCATGATCACATAATGGATTCATAAATATCCCAGTCCATAAATATCTCTCTAACCCCATTTACCTTCAAAACATTTCAAAATATATTGACCCCTTTGAAGACTCATGATTACACGACCTTGACATGGTAATGTGAGAAGAAAAATAGTCAATGTTTTCATGCGATCGAGCTACCAGATCCCAAAAAACAATTATGACTATCTTGAATCCTGATAGCTAAGTATCAACCAATTATTGTGAACAATATTTTGGTTGATTAAAAAAATATCCTGGACATATCCTACCCTGAGATGTTATTTTCATAAAACGGTCTTTTTTCGGAGTCTCATGATGAGTTCTTATAGAAGGGACTTGTGAAAGGGTCATGTGATGAAGGTTTGGAGAAAGATATTTGACAATTGGGTAGTTAGTAAATGAATATCCATTTGATAAGATATTTATATGGTGTTATTCGTAATATTAACTATCGCCTAAAATACCATGTTTTTCCCATGTCATTGATTGGCGATGACAGAAATGTCTCAGGTGGGTATTTACTTTCCTCAAAACTGATCCCTTGTCCTCGCAGATGTCCCACCTAACTGGGGGAATTTTTGAAACCTACCATATTAGCGTCCTCAAATATACACGGTAAAAATAAATGAATATGATTATTATTTCATCTGTAAATCAATGGATGAAATTGGTTTCCAAACTCACATGGATCCTTTGATCCTCTGGATGACACATGATCGCATGACCTTCGAGAGGTCATTCAAGCAGTCTCATGCATTGAATAACCAATGGGAGATCCCACAAAGACCCTATAAATAATCCTTATTCTCCAAATAAAGAATCTATGACACTAATTGATCATGAATCGATAGCCCGATTGACTCCCCATAGATACAAGATTTGTAAAATAGAGGATTTCTGAAAACCCATACAAAAATAAATAGAAAATAGTTAAGAAAATATCACAAATATGTGGCATATTATGATTTTAAATATCACATGACAAGACTAAGATTTTATCAAGACATGGCAACCCTCTGTTGATATGTTAGTCTTTCCAGGAGAGAGCCCATGGGCTCTTTACCCTCATGACACGATGGGACTCAAAATTGTCCAATATACCATGTGATCCCCTTTATCTCCCAATATAAGTAGGAGGGGTTGTCCATAATAATTATTTTACATCACCATAGGACCCTTTTTTACCACTAGACACATAATTGATGGGGGTAATGGTTTTACTTGAAAAAAAATCAAGGAAAATCGTGAGAACCCATCCCATGAATAATAAACAATTAAATAAAAAGTGTAAAATTAAAGAGCCTCTTGTAGTCGTAAATATCATGAAATAAACCCCATGTGGTTCCTGAGACATAAAATGATTATGAAAATAAGATAGATTCACCATGTGTGAGCCCGCAGATATGTCACCCTCACCACATGAAGGGATTCAGAATTTTACAAGTGGTCTGGTGCTTCCCCTTCAACTCCATTAGGAAAATAGAGGGGTTTCTCCAGGAAATGCACATGCATCACCACAAGACCCTTTTTGGTCACACGACACATCACCAAAGGGGATAGTGATTATAATCATCTAAAAAGTAAAATATCATGAGATACAAAGCCCATTAACTATTAAAAATGAAATAAAATGGAAAAATGTTGGATCATTCTTTAGTTATACATATCAAAAGACACAAACTTGTGCTCTACAAGGCCTCACAAAATCACATCATAATGATAGACTAATCATGTGGAGGACCAAAAAAATCCATTTTAAAAAAAATATCATTAAAAGTCCCCCATGTTAGGAAAAATGTAACACCCCAATATTTCATAGTATGTTCTTTCTTTAAAGTATTTCAATAACTTGTGATACACGCAACATCGAGTTTGAGAAAACCACGACTTAACAAACGCACTGTTCAAAAACTGTTATGAATAGTATTATCTAAATTTTGAATTATATATATTCCATATAAATTTTAATATCCATATTATGTGTTTGATAGACATAATATAAGAAAAAAATCATATTTTAAGATAACGGAAGTATTTTTTAGAAAATGAAATTTTACCGCCTTTTATTGGTGAACCCTTTTTAAATCAAAAATTTATCACTTTAATATATTAAATTTTACAAACTAAACTTTTTTTAGAATCAAGACATAAAATTTTAATTTCAAAAAATATTTGGATTTTTTCTGATAAATTTCATAATTTAGTGAATAGTTAAAAATACCAAATTTTATTTAAAAACAATTTTTTTATTAAATATAATTTATAGTGTTCAATTATACAATTTAAGGGTTTTTATGTATAATTAGATTATATTTTTATCATTTAATACAATTTATTTCATTATAAGTAATTTCTAATTTAAAGTTGACATAAACACAAGTCAATCTTTTGATAATTATTAGTTTTTTAAAAACCACTTTTTGGTTTTGACAATGATAATAAATTATAAATTAATTAATGAAACATCTATGTTTTGAATTTGGTAAAATTAAATTCATTTTTTAATTCAAAATATCAAAATTATCTTAAGGTGATTTTTTGGAATTTTTCTAAAAACATTCAACTTTTGATGAATAGTGACAAAAAACTGTGTTATTGTTTAAAAACGACTTTTTATTTAAATAATTAATTAATTTATAGAAATTTATATTAATTAAATATATATATATATATATGACATATATATGTTCAATTTAATTAATTGATGCCATTTTACCATAAAATTGGATGTATAAAATTATATTGATCTCTATACAGTCTTTTACCCACCTTCTAGGAGGATTTGCAAATTTGAATAAATCTTAATTTTACCACTTCTGTGAGTTAAATTTCAACAATCCAAGAGACATGGTTGACATAAGTGTGTAAAATGTGGTGAAATTAGATGAAATGATTTTTTGGTGAATTGTAATGTTTGACTTTTATTTACCACCGTTAAAAGTAAATATTATAATTAAAGATAAAAATTATATTAAAATTACCCTAACACAAGTCCTAATTGTATTGGATAAGTTTAATTCTACCAAAAACAAACATATAAAAAAATAGAATATTTTTGGTCCACATGGATTATATTAGGACATTTATTTTTTTTAAAAAAATAAGAGTAAAAGTGTTAAATACAATGTCTAATTACTGAACCATTTTTAATATAGGGTTATGAAAAAGATAAATTTCACTATAAATATTCATTATAAAGATAAAAATATTTCCTAAATCATGATATTTTATTTATAATTTTTATAAATTAAATAATTAAATTTCATTATGACACAATGATGATGCAATAATTACCTTATTAACGAAACAATCAAATAAATGGTGTTATAAATATTAAAATAAATATAATTTAAATTTTTTTATGACATCCATGAAATTTATAGGTGAATATGACATGTTAGGGTTGACTCAATATATCTTGTTTGAAGTAATCAATTTGTGAGGACTTTCCCCAAAACCAAATACTAAATAGTGTCAAAATTGACATAAACAAATTTTTAAAACAAATATTATATTATTGGTTGATATAATATTCTGAAAACTATAAGGTTCGGCCAAAGGTCATAAATAATATTATATATGTCATTAATGAACCACTTCAGGTCCTATTTGAACTTTATAGTAATTTTATTAATCATATATTGAAAGAATACAAGAAGACACGGTAAGAGATGAACTATTTATCTAAGAGTTAAATCTAAAAGAAATGGTTAAAATGGTGACCTAAACATGTCTAAAACCAATTAGTTGGTAGGATATCAACCCATAACCATCGAAGTCTCGAAATAATTTTTTTGGATCTATTATCATCCAAATATTATTGTATAATAAATTAATATTTTAATCATTTCCTAAAGTGACCATCACCCCTCTTAGAAAAGGGAACTTCCACTTCTATCAAAATCACTCCTCCAAAGCCAATTGGCTTGGCCCAACCCTACCCAGTTATCCTCTCAAATATACTCAATTCTACTTAGAGGCATTAATTTGGTCATAAATCCATCAAATAGAGCCTTTTGATCAACTCAAAATGATAAAACCGAAGAAGAGGTAATAATTTTACCACTCTGTTTCATATTCATTTCTTCTTGCAATTCCTCTTTCATTATTGTTTCCATATAAAAAAATGACTCCAGTACCTTATATAAACGTTTATGATGTTATAAATATTATAGAACCATATTTGTCATTTTATCCATCTTATAATTGACAATGTCACAATACGTGCGTACGTACGGCTTACTGTCTCCACGTAGTTTTGTAGTTTGTCATTCAACACTTCACTGTTTGGATGAGTATACTAATGAGTATAATTGATGTAAATAATAAATATAACATGTTAATTATTATGTATATATGATATACCATCAACATACATATTATCTCACCATCAATATAATGATAATGTTGCTCATGTATACATAAGGATTACCATATCCACGATCGTGATGAGATTCATTCTCCATCATAATCAATCACGAATAATTTTCATTTAATGATTAAAAATAATTTTTAATAACTTATTATCATTCTGGATATGAATAAAATAAATCCATTCAATATCAATCAAGACTTATGTAACCATTTATATAATGGAAAATGAATCATTTAACACCAAAAACGATGATACTACTGATATATTATTAACAAAGAAATAGTAAATGATCATATATGATATCATATATATATGTATATAGTTATTTTATAATTTAATAACAATTATTTTACAATTATACATGAGGTTAAAGTACCCTCAATCCATGAAATTTACAAGGTACGGGTTAAATTTTAAAATATATTCATTATCTGAAGTATTTTATATGTGAGTATCAACCGAGACTTCTTTATCATCCACATTCGTGTTTCTTAAAAATTTATTTCATAAAATATTTACAATTTCAAATTTTATGGGTTAATGTAACTTATACCATTTTTTTGACCTTTAAAAAAATGTTTTTAATGGAATCTTTCCATCGGTTTCCAAACAAGGTACTTCATAACCTTTTCGACAAATTAATGTAAGAATATTTTTTTTAACTTGTACAGAGGGTGAAACTATTTTACACCATTATAACACCTTTAAATATTTCATTACAAGATAATGCGAATATATTCAAAATAAATTTTTTCTTTTATAATTACATGACTTTTAAATGATTTCAAAATAGAGCGAGATATTTCTCTCAAAAAGTTTTTTATTTTATCTTTGTCAATATCCTTTGATGGATTTTACACTTGTTTGAAGTTGATTCATTATGAAACAAATCATCCATATTCTATTGAAGGTTTAGTGATATGTTTGAATGTGTATGTGTTATATTTATACCATTCATGGTGTATGGTTAAAATATTATTATTTTGTATTATAGTTTTAATATGAATGTTTATGTTAAGTTTCAACCTTTCATATAAGGAATGCATTGGACTAAGTAAGTGATGGATGGCGCCGACTATAGATCCTCGATGCATCAATAGGTACCTGAGACAAACAACTTTCTTGGCACAAGGCCTTGAAAAAATATTATTTTTCGTCTAGGAACATGGCCTTGACTATGTGGTTATGAAGTCTAACATTATGCATTCCATCATTATGAAATTGGCTATTGATATTGCATGTGATTATTCGACTAGTAGAATATCCATTTGAATAAGTAAATCGCATTATTTGATTTGTCTTTTCCATATTATGATGATGTTTACGTTTAATAGGATTGTGTTATAGTCTTATACATTGACTTAAATATTTATTCTTATTTATGAGTGTTTCCACCAAATTATTTACCCTTACAGAGCATCTATGATCACCCATTTCTTATTTTTTATTTTCTCTGGATGAGAAGAAGTATATTATGACTGACCTATAGGGATAGTCTAAGTGATATGAATGTGGTTAATGGATAAAATTTTGTTAATGTTTTCATTTTATAATGTAATGTGAATCTTAAGAATGTATCTAGTACTTCCTTGGCTCCTAAATTGATCAATATTTGATGATTTGATCCATTATGATCATGCCAATGTTATGTAATAATGCATCGACTCTAGGTAATTGTGGTTGGGGTGTTACAGTTGGTATCGGAGGATGTTTTTTACAATCCTTGGAAGATAGATTTAGAATAAAAACTCTGATTAGAAAATATTTCCCAAATATATACATTGAGGATTAGTATAAAATAACATCCTAGAAATTTGGTAATGTAATGATTTTAGGAGTTTTACAAGAAATACAACCCTATCTGGATATGAGTAGGTAGAGGCAACTCTTGAACAGATGTACCTATGAGTGAAAACTCTGAGATAGAGTTTTGGGTTTGACTCGGGGTATCCTGGCACACAACAGCGGGCCTTGCTGCACTCTTGGTTACGACAATCCTAGGGGATATGCTTATGATAATTCAAATTTTCATTAGAATCCATTATGAATCATTTAGGTGTAAATACTTCTTCAAAAAAAATTATGATTATAGATTATATGCATAATATTTTCAATTTACACCTGGTATTTTACAAGTTTGGAATTATGCATTATGATTCATAAACTAACCTATTTTATTCCGTTGTTTAGAAATTATTCTTAGTATAAAGAATGACAACTCCAGCAATAGGCTTGATCCAATGATTAAGAGTGATCAAATATTTCATGGTATTAAGCCACCATTTATTAGAGAAATAGTCTCCCACATATTCTCATCATATGAAGAAATAATATCATGTGTTAATAAGATATATAAAGAATTATCTATATCCTATGGCATTGAAGGGAAGCAAGAGAAGAAAAGGATGGAAGAGAGAAAGATGGATAAATGGAAGTGGGGAAAGAATGATTTTCCCATATGTGATAGATGTGGAAATAATCACCTTGGTAAATGTCTAAAGGGAATGTGTGTTTGTTATAAGTGTGGAGAAAAAGGACCCCAAGTACTTGATTTAAAGGGTAAAAAAAGGTTTCAAATGTACAATGCTCCATCTACCAGGAGTTGGGACACTACTGTAATCAATGTAAAAATCATCAGAGTATACCCGAAATGCTGCTATTGGATAATAGTCAAGTTATGATACTACCGAAGATGAAGATGGATGATTAGAGTTCTTAAATTTTTATTAAATTATTGTGTCATTTTAGTATTGTATTAATGATGTACATGTTTTAAGAATTATAGAGTATATAAGGATTGTACTGTAGTACTATTTCATTAAGGACTTGAGATTTTCTGGAACCAAGAAAAGTGACTCCATAGCTGGTTAATTTTTTTTGAAAAATATATGCTTTTGAGAATGATAAACCATAATATGGTTCTGATATCGATGTAGTGATTTTGGAATAATATGAATGATTTGGTTAAATTTTATTTTATTTTTTACTACCTTGAAATAGATTAATTATTTGTATATTCCATCATTGTTGGAGTTTACAACATTTTTGGATATAAGGAGTGTATCTAGTATTCTATATGGAATAAGGGAGAATGAATGTAATAAATAAGGATTTATGGTAATTAAGGGTGTTTCCTTGTTTTTAATGAATACAATATGAAGGTATTCACATGTTATTATGTGGAAAAAATGATCTTCATAGTGATTACCTTCTTTATAAATCCTGGACTGTCTGTTTGGATATAAGTATTTTGGATAAGTCTAAAATAATTGAATGGATTAAGATAAACATTGGATACTATTGTTTAAGGTTAAAAAAACATCATAATATTATTTTTTTGAATCTTATAGAAAGGACAACCTGGAGGTCAGGAGACAACCCATCGTTTCCAGTAAGGACAGGAGACTTGAACCCAGAACCGAAGGGAAACAAGGGGGAATCACCTACCACTGCCTACATGATTTCCTGGTTTGTATAATGTAGTTTTTTTAAATATTCTGAAGAATTATTATAAATTAATTATTTTTGGAACCCTATACGATTAGGATAAATAGAATTTTTTTGATTTTTTTTCTTTTTTAGTGAAAGATGAGTTTGTGGTAAGAATTAGTTAAAGGATGAAACTCTACTTGTAAGGTATATATTTTCCCTCTTATATGAATAAATTAATTCTTATTATTCAGGTAAGGGATCATAAAACCATAAATTTATTATTCTAATACCGTATGTTTGGTTGAACTGATGATATTTTAAGTCATCATAGATTGATGGCTTTGAGGCTCTCAATTTTACACTTGTTTGTGATTGGTGACCTCAATCACTCCCTATGAATATTTACATTTTACCTCCAATTATGTGTCTCTAATTTCCTCCAATTATCTCATAATCTAGATCATAATTTTGTAGTGACTTTTTCATTTTCCTTTACCTCTTATTAAAACTTAATTTTATTAAAGCAATTTCTAATGTGAGTTTTCCACAAAGGTATTTGCATTTTTTAACATTTTTTTTCAATGAAAAAATTCAAATTGTGAGGATGAAATTTATTGATGGAATGGAGAACGTAACACCCAAAGATTTCATAGTACGTTATTTCTTCATAGTAACGCAATAACGTGCGAAACACGCAACACTGAGTTCGAGTGCACCATGACTTACCAAACTAGCTGTTCAAAAGCTTTTATGAATAGTATTATCAACATTTTGAATTTTAAATATTCCATATAAATTTAAACATCCATATTATGTGTTTCATATACATAATATAATACAAAATTCATTTTTTTAGAGAAATGAAGTATTTTAAAAAAAAAATTGCAATTTTACCGCCTTTTAATAGTGAAATTTTTTTAAATCCAATAATTGACACATTTATATATTCAATATGACAGAATAAAATTCTTATATATAATCGGGACATAAAAAATTTAGTTTCGATAAAATTTTTGGTTTTTTCTAATATCATTCATTTTTTGGTGAATAATTAGAAATATTAAATTTTAATTGAAAACTTCTTTTTTATCCAAATTAATTTATATTGTTCAATTATAAATTTTAATGGTTTTTAAGTATAATTAGATCATATTGTTATCATTTAAGAAAATTCAGGTCATTATAAGTAATTTCACATTTCAATTTGACATAAACACATGTCAATCTTTGGATAGTTATTACTTTTTTAAATCCCGCCTTTTGTTTTTGTCAATGGGAATTAATTTTAAATTAATTAATGCAAATTCTATGTTTTGAATTTGTCAAAATATAATTCATTTTTTAATTATTTATATCAAAATTAGCTTAGGGGTAATTTTTGTTATTTTTATGAAAACATTCAATTTTTGAAGAATAGTGAAAAAATACGTTATTATTTAAAACCAACTTTTAATTTAAATAATTATTTATTTTATTTCAATTTTTTTAATTATAAAAATATATATAACACCTATATATGTTCAATTTAATTCATTAAAGTCATTTTATAATAAAATTACATGTATAAAACATTATTGAACATTTTACCATCTTTTACCCAATAATTAGGAGCATTTACAAATTTGCATAAAACATAATTTTACCTCTTCTATGAGTTTAATTTCAAAAATCCAATAGACATGGTTGAAATAAGTAAGTAAATTTGTTTCAATAAGATAAAAATATTTTTTGGTAAATAGTAACTTTTGAGTTTTATTTACCACAGTTAAAAGTAAATAGCGTAATTAAAGGTAAAAATGATATTATAATTACCCTAACACGTGTCCTAATTGTATTGGATAAGTTTAAATCGACAAAAAACAACCATATGAATAAAATATGACCCTTTTGGTTCACTTGGATTATATTAGGACATTTATTATTATTTTGTTTAAAGATGAGTTAAAATTGTTAAATTGAATGTTTAATAACTAAACCATTTTTAATATAGTTCCATACATGAGATAAATTTGACTATAAGTATTATTTAGAAAGATAAAAATATTTCATACATCATGGTATTTTATTTTTAATTTTATGATTTTATATAATTAATCTTATTTATGTCACAATGATGATGTAGTAATTACCTTATTAATGAAAGAATCAAATAAATCGAATTATAAATGTTAAAATAAATATAATTTCAATGTTTTTATGACAACCAAGAATTTTATTGCTAAATATGACATGTTAGGGTTGATTCAATGTATCATGTTCAAAGTAATAATGTTGTGGTGACTTTCACAAAAAACCAATTGCAAAATGGTGTCAAAATTGACATAAATTAATTTTTAAAACAAATACAATATTATTGGTTGATATAAAATTCCAAAAAATATAAGGTTATGCCAAAGGCCTTATTTAATATTATATATGTCCTTAATGAACCACTTTAGGTTCTCTTGGGAGTTCAGTGTATGTTAATTAACCATATATTGTATGAATATAAGAATACACGGTAAAAGCTAAACTATTTAACTAAGAGTTAAATCTATAAGATATGTTTAAAATAGTTACATAATCATGTATAAAACATACTTGTTGAATGTATTTCAAACTATAACCACCTATGTATCGATATAAATTCATTTTTATCCATTATAAACTGAATATGATTGTATAATAAATTAATATTTTAATCTTTTCGTCAAGTGAACCTCACCCCTCTTATTTAAGGGCACTTCCCCTTCACTCCAATTCACACCGACAAATCCATTTAAATATCCCAACCCCTGACCAAATATCCTTTCAACTATCCCCAATTCTATCTAGAGAAATTTCTTTGATCAGAAAGACAACCTATGGAGGCTTTTGATAAACTCAAATGGAAACAACCTAAGAAGAGGTAATAATTTCACCACTCTCTTTCAAGTTATATTCTTCTTCCACTTCTTATTTCATAATTGTTTCCATATCAAAATAAATAATCTAGTACCTTATACATACTGTGATGTTTTTATAAATATGGTACAACCATATTTGTTATTCTATCAATCATATAAATGACAATGTCACCAAACGTGCATACGTACGACTTACCGTCTCCACGTTGTGGTGTAGTTTGTCATTCAACACATCACTTTTTTGATATGAATAATAATGAGTGTAATTGATTTAAATAATAAATATTACTTTTTAATGATAATTTATATTTTATATACCATCAAATTACATATGGTATCACCATAAATATAATGATATTGTCTCTTTTACATATGTGCGGATTATCATCTCCTTGAATGTGATGAGATGCTTTCCCCATCGTAATCATTCACGAAATTTTTTTATGATTAATAATAATTTTTAATAACTAAATATAATTCTGGATATGAATTGAATACATCCTATCAATATCAAAAATAATTTAAAAAACTAGTCATATAATGGAAAATGAGTCAGTTAACACCTGAAGCGATGATACTACTAAAATATTATTAATAAAAATATATTAAAAGATCATATATGATATCATATTTCTGAATATAGTTCTTTTAAAATTTATAAAAAATGATTTAAATATTGTACATAAGGTTAACGTACCCTTGATCAAGGAAAATTACCAGGTAAGGGTTAAATTTTACAATTTCATAATTATCTGAGGTTGTTTATACTTGAGTATCAACTGGGATTTCATTATCCCCCACATCCGTGTTTCTTAAAAATATAGTTCAAAACATTTTTACTATTTTTTATAGTATGGGTTATAGTCATTTATACCCTTATTTAAATTTTTATAAAATGTTTTAACAGGAATATTTCCATCGTTCTCCAAACAAGGTACATTATAACCTTTTCGACAATTTAATGTGAGAATGTTTTTTTAAAATATACTAAGGGTGCAGATATTTTCTGCTGTTATAAAAACATTAAAGCATCGCTTACATGATTATAATAATATTATCAAAATAATTTTTTTCTTTTATAATTACATAACTTTTAAATTATTTGAAAATAGAAAGAGATATTTCTCTCAAAAAATATTTTGATTTCGTCTATGTCAACATCCTTTGATGGATTTTACATTTTCTGTAGTTCATTCATTATAATACAAATATCCAATGTTGTATTGAAGGCTTTGTGACATGTTTGACTTTGGATTGGTTATTTTAATAACATACATGGTTTATGGTTAAATTATTAACATTTTTTATTCCATTTTTAATACAGATGTTTAAGTTGTGTTTCAACCTTTTATATGAGGAATGCATTGGATATAATAAGTTATGGGTGGAGCCTGCTATAGCTTCTCGATGAATCGGTAGGTCTCATGAGACAAACTATTTTATTGGGAAAAGTCTTTGAAAAAATCTTATTTGTAGTCATGGCACAAGGCCTTGACTATGTGGTTATAATTTATGACATTATGCATTCCAACATTATAAAATTGTCTATTGATATTACATGTGATTATTAGACTAGTAGAATATCTAAGTGAATAAGTAAATGGAATTATTTTATTTATATTTTGCATATTATGATGATGTTTATGTTTAAAAGGATTCTGTATTATTCATATAAATTGCCTTAAATTTTTATAATTATTTATGAAAATTTTTGCTAAATTATTTACCCTTACTGAGCATTTGATCTCACCCATTTCTTATGTTTTATTTTCCAAGGATCTGAAGAAGTCTATTATGAATGACCATCAGGGATAGTCTAAGGGATATGAATATAGTCAATGGAGACAATGTCGTTGTAGATTTTCATTTCATAATGCAATGTAAATCTTATTAATGTATCTAGTACTTCCAAGGAAACTAAACTAATCGGTCATTTGGGATTTATCCCTTTTGATCATGCCAATATTATGTAATAACTCATCGACTCTGGGTAACTTGGGACATGGTGTTACAAAAAATACTTTCAATAGGCATCCTGATATCATGAAGGTCCTATGATATATTAGATGGACAAAATGAAATCCCATCGGCCTGACCACATGTTTAGGAAATGCCTCCTTAAAGGTATACAATGTAATGAATGGGGAATTGACGAGATGGTATCATGGTCACTAAAAAACATGTGACTCACCCAGAATAACCTACACTATGATCTCATAAAACACATGATATCAAATCCATAAACTGTCTACGGCCTAGATTTGCACAATACACACTATCAAATCAGGTTAATAATTGGGGGGGAGGTAAGGCCTATAAATTCTCCACACCAGCATGAAAAATACAGAAATACAATCATTGGATCCTCACAATGGAACACCCAAGTAGCAGAGTATATTATATAGAGCAGTTGATCTAACGATTAGAATGATTTTCTATCAAGCTATGTCTAGGGAAAAACTTATGTGATCACACAACATGAATAGGCACATCATGAGTTAACTCATTGATCGTGTGAATGAATTATGATGGGTTATTTGAATAAAATATCTCATAAATTATGAATAAATCAGAACATTAATAAGATAACACTAAAAAATATAATGCGTATGTGATAAAAGGTGGGAACAAAGTATACAAATATGGGAGACTTGTGTGAAGAACATATACGTTGATCCTCATTCACTTAACATAAACCACTCATGTCATGAAAAAAAATAAAGAAATGTTTCTCCATTCATGTGAAATTAATTTGGTAGACTATTTGGATCATGAGATGTCCCTAGACATGTTAGATAAAGTCATATTGTGCCCCTCAAACATGCCACCCGGGTCTCACAAAACCCTCTCGGCTCTCCATCCAAACCATTTAATGTCCTTCATATATGTCACCCAAATCATACGACAAAACTAGTACATTTTAGACGAGTCTTTTGATGATACCATGACATGTTAACTAGCATCGTCGACATCAATTGGAAAAACTTGGCAGATCATGTGATTTCCATAGTACATGTCATTCAACCTTCACGATGATGCCAAGACAATTCAGTAAGGAAACACAGCACCATAAAAACATTAAAAATGGCCATCATGAATGTCTCTAAGTGTTTGAAATATATTTCTCTTTGATTCTAGGGTATGTAAGCTAGATCATATGAATTCATATTGGTGTGTCAGTTGTGATCATGCGATGGACTAAAAGATCATCCAGCTTGGTCTTGTGATTTCTTTCATACAAGTCATCCCAATTCATGCAATGACCTTCAAAAATTCCATCCAGATTATGGGACATCCCTAGAACAAGTCCACTAGATCATATGATTGTATATGGACATGTCAAGAAGGTGTACTGAATAATTTAAAGTACAGAACTGTAACGCCCCGACCCCAGATACCTAGATTCGGTGCATTATTACATAACATTGGCATGATCACAAGAAATATCAAATCTCGAAAGACCGATTGGTTTAGTAGCCTTGGAAAAACTAGATATATTCATAATGTTTTACATTACATCATAAAGTGAAAAAAACTACTACAACAACATAGTCTCCTTATCCCACACTCATATCCCCACATACTATCCCTACAGGTCATTCATAATTTACTTCTTCACTTCCTGGGAAAAATAAAACATAGAAAAGGGGTGAGCTCAAATGCCCAGTAAGGATAAAAATATAGCGGAAACATTCATAAATTATAATAAACATTTAAGGCAATGTATAACTAAAACAAAAGCATTTTAAACTTGAAATTCAACATAGTATGGAAAAAATAAAATTAAATAATTCCATTTACTTATTCACATGGATATTCTTCTAATCGAATAATCACATGCAATATCAATAACCACTTTCATAATGATGGAATGCATAATGCCAGACTATCATACCCACATAGCCAAGGCCTCGTGCCAAGACTACAAATAAGATTTTTCCAAGGCCTTGTGCCAAGACACTAGTTTGTCTCATGATACCTACCGATGCATCGAGGAGCTATAGCGGGCTCCACCCATCACATATTAAGTCCAATGCATTCCCATGTAAAAAGGTTTAAACAAAACATAAACATTCGTATTAAAACTAGCATACGAAATGTCAATACTTTCACCATAAACTATGAATGGTATAAAAATAGAACATCCACATTCAAACATATCACAAAACATTCAATACAATATATAAGTTTTGTATCATAATAAATCAACTTCAAATAAGCGTAAAATCATCAAAGGATGTTGACATAGATGAAATCAAAACTCTTTTTAGAGAAATATCTCTTTCCATTTTTGAAATCATTTAAGAGTCATATATTTATAAAATAAAACGTTTTCTTTGAAAATATTCTTATAAGCTTGTAAGGGAAGCTTCGGCGATTTTATAACGGCGGAAAATAATCGCACCCGCCGTATAAGTTAAAAAAACATTCTTACCTTAATTCTGTCGAAAAGGTTAAAAAGCACCTTGTTTGGAAAATGATGGAAAGATTCCTTTATAAAAAACTTATAAAAAGTCAAACAAGGGTTTAAATGACTTTAACCCATATTCTTATAAATAGAAAAAATGTTTTGAAATACATTTTTAAGAAACATGGATGTGGATGATAAAGAGATCCCAGTAGATTATTACGTAAAAACAACCTCGGATAATGAAGAGATTGTGAAATAAACCCTTACCTTGTACTTTTCCTTGGTTGGGGTAGGATAAACTCCTGTATAATGGTGAAATAATTTTTATTAAATTATAAAAGAATCATATACATTAATATGATATCATATATGATCTTTTAACATTGATTTGTTAATAATATCTTAGTATTATCGTTGTGTTGGGTGTTAACTTACTCGTTTTATTTTATATGTTTTGTTATGTAAGCCATGTTTGAAATGGATATGTTGTATCTTAATCATATCCAGAATGATATCATGTCCTTAGATACTATTATTAATCATCAAATGAGAATTATACTTGAATGGATATGATGGAGATTGAATCTCATCGCGTTCCTGGAGACGGTAGTCCGTACGTACGCACGAGCGACAATATCATTCTTTTGATATTAAAATAATATATAAATGGATGGTATATCATTTATACAGAATAATTAACATGTTATATTTATTATTTACATGAGTTACACATCATTATTATACCCATCCAAATAATAATATATTGAATAACAATTACACCACGACGTGGAGACGGTAAGTCGTACGTACGCACGTATGGTGACATGTTATTCAAAGGGTGGATAGAATACTGAATATGGTTGTTCCATATTTATAATAACATCACATTATATATATGATACTGGATTTATTATTTTAGAATGGTAATAACAAAGAAAAAAGAAGTGGAAGAAGAAAGGAACTTGGAAAAGGGTGGTTAAATCATTACCTCATCTTCGGGTTCTTCCTTTTAATTTGATCAAAAGGGCTCATTAGGTTGGCTTTCTGATCAAAATAATGCCTCTAGGTTGTAGTGAGGTAATTTGGGAGAGTATTTGGGTAGAGTTTGGCCGAACCAAAAGGCTTTGTAGGTGTAAAGAAATGAGAAGGAGGAGTGCCCTTTTATAAGAGGGGTGAGTGGCACCTTTAGAAAATCTAGAAATATTAATTTATAATAAATTCATATTCGATTTATAATGTCTCAAAAGTTAATTATTAAAATTTTAATGTGGGGATAGATCGCAAACCATTCAACCAATAGAATTTAGACAGGTTTGGGTTACTATATTAACCTTATCTTTAAGTATTAACTCTAAGTTAATTAGTTTCACTTTTACAATGTCTCTTTGTATTTTTATATTATATGATTAATAAACTTACCATATACATCCATGCAACCCCAAAGTGGTCCATTAATGATACCAATATCATGATTTATGTCTCTTGGACGAACCTTAGATTTTTAGTAATTTAATGTCAATTAATAATATAATATTTCTTTAAAAAACTCTTTTATGTCAATTTTGACACTATTCAATAGTTGATATTTTTGAAACTTATAACAGAATGATTACTTCGAAAAAAGTTAATTAAATCAATCCTAATATGTCATGTTATCCTATAAAATTATTTTAATTCATTAAAAGTCTCAAATTGTATTAATTTGGGTATTTATAATATCAATTAGTTTAATTTTTTACTATTATGGTAATTACTGCATCATCATTGTGTCATAAATAAATTAAATTATTTAATTTCTAAAAATTATAAATAAGATATCATTATGTAGGAAATATTTTTACCTTTCTAATTAATATTTATAGTAGAAAATCCAACATATATAACCCTATGTAAAAAAAATTTCTAAAAGATATATGCTTGTGTCATTTTTGTACTTATTTTAACTTAATTAAAATAAAGTGTCCCTATCACTTACAAGTGGCACCATGCAGTCCCAAAATCGACCCAAAGATGCCCATGGTCGAACATGTATCAACCAATATGGTTTGGGCACGTTTTAGGGTAATTTTTTTATTATTTTAATATTATTTTTTAACCCTTATTTACAGGATTTACCCGTAACCATGGTAAATAAAATATTTACCGCAGTAATTATTCAAAATGTCTAAAAATAAAAGTTACATATTTACATAAGTTGAACATCCTGATTACAAATATGGAATCAATTTTTCTAAATTCAAAACACAAAATTGGCATAAATTAATTTAAAATTAATTCCCACTGTCAAAACAAAAAGCGTGTTTTTAAGATAAAATAACTATCAAAATATTGATACTTGTTTACGTTCAGTTTAATTGTGAAATTATGTCCAATGACCAACATTGTATTAATTGGTAAAAATATATTCTAAATATACTTTAAAACGACTCAAATTCATAACTTATCAATATAAATTATTTCGATTAAAAAAGTTGTTTTTAATTAAAATTTAGTTATTTTCACTATTCATCAAAATATTAATGTTATCCAAAAAGTACCAAAATTTCACCTTAGGCTAAATTCGATATTCAGAATCGAAAAATGAAGTCCATTTTGAAATATAAAATATATATAATTTCAAAAGGTAGGTATTACTATTCATAATGGCTAGTTTGATTAGTTATGGTGTGTTAGAACTCAGTGTTGCGTACAAGACACACTATCACATTATTCAAAGAGAAGCGTACCGTATAAGCTTGGGGTGTTACATTCTCCCCTCCTTCAAATAATTTCGTCCATGGAATTTCTAGAATATTATCGCATGAAAAGACTCGGGTGGTTCTTCATCATAAGTTCCTTGGGATCCCACGTTTACTCTTCCATCTTATGGTTTCTCCACAAAACTTTTACCAGACGCATCGTCCGGTTTCTCAGTACTTGTTCTATCGTATCAAGAATTCTGATGGGCTCTTCACAATAAGATAGATCGGGTTCTATTTCTAACTCCTCATAGGTGAGTAAATGTGTTGGGTCAGGCATGTATTCCCTCAACAGAGATACGTGGAACACATCGTGAACTTTGGAGAGACTTGGCGGCATTGCCAATCGGTAAGCTACAGCCCCAATTCGTTCTAGAATTTCGAAAGGTCCGATGTACCTGGGGATCAAATTACCTTTCTTACCAAAACGTATGACTCCCTTCCATGGAGATACCTTCAGGAAAACATGATCACCAACTTGAAATTCCAAATCCTTCCTTCGATTATCGGTATAGTTCTTCTGACTACTTTGAGCTGCTTTGATGTGATTTTTGATTACCTTCACCTTTTCCATCATTTCCTCCCTCAGTTCTAGACCTACAAGTTTTCATTCACCAACGTCATCCCAACAGGTTGGTGTGCGACATCTCTTTCCGTATAACGCTTCATATGGTGGCATCTGAATACTCGAATGGAAGCTATGGTTATAGGAAAATTCTACCAGAGGTAAATATTGATCCCACATACCCTGAAAGTCAAGTGAGCAAGATCCCAACATGTCTTCTAAGGTTTGAATAGTCCGTTCTGATTGTCCGTCTGTCTGAGGGTGGTAAGCAGTGCTCAAATGAAGTTCAGTATCTAGGGATTTCTGAAGACTCTTCCAGAATCTTGAATTAAAATGGGGATCACGATCAGAAACAATCGATATGGGTACTCCATGAAGTCTCACAAATTCATTAATATATAGTCTTGCTAGACGTTCTAGTGGTAGATCTTCTCTTATAGTAAGAAAATGTGCTGACATGGTGAGACGATCAACAATAAACCATATTGCATCGTTCCTTCTAGGAGTCTTTGGTATCCCCATGACAAAGTCCATCGTAATATTGTCCCATTTCCACTCCGGTATGGGAAGAGGTTGCATAACTCCTCCAGGCTGTTGCCTTCCAGATTTCACTTGTTGACAAACCATACATCTTGACACAAAATCAGCAATCTCCCTCTTCATGTTGTCCCACCAAAAATGTTCCTTCAAATCTCTATACATTTTGGTGCTCCTAGGGTGTATAGAGAAATTGGAACTATGAGCATCATCCAGCAATTCACTTTTTAGATCAGGTATATCGGGAACACAAAGTCTCTTCCCGAATTTCAAAATTCCATCTTCATACACAAAGTCTCTCAGTCTCCCATCATTCACAGCTTTAATCTTCTTTTGAAATTATTCATCATCGGTCTGAGAACTCTTAATCCTTTATAGTAAAGATGTTTTGGCCACCATTTGAAAAAACATTGATGTTTCTCCTTCCTTTGTTATTCCCATGTACATCTTCACTAGATCCATCAAAATTGGATCCCTTTCAATTCTCATCACGTTCAAAACTCCATGGTCTTTTCTTCTCAAAGCATCTGCTACCTTGTTTGCTTTCCCCGGGTGGTAGTGTATCGTACAATCATAATCCTTGAGTAATTCAAGCCATCTCCTTTGCCACATGTTGAGTTATTTTTCTGAGAAAATATACATCAAACTCTTGTGATCAGTATAAATCTCACATTTTTCACCATAGAGTTAGTGCCTCCATATCTTTAAAGCAAAGATCGCAGTTGCTAACTCGAGATCATGAATAGGATAGTTTTGTTCATGAATTTTCAACTGTCTAGATGCAAAGGCAATAACCATATCATTCTGCATAAGGACACAAACAAGTCCATTCTTCGATGCATCACTATAAATAACGAACCCATCATTCCCCGATGGTAGAGTCAATATAGGAGCATTGACTAATCTTCACTTCGGTTCTTCAAAACATTCCTCACACTCTTTTTTCCAAACAAATTTAACCCCTTTATGCGTGAGCTTCGTTAATGGGTTAGCCAATCGGGCAAAATTCTGGACGAAACGTCGATAATAGCCTGCCAAACCAATAAAACTACGTACCTCAGTTATACTCATAGGTTCTGGCCATTCTTGGATTTCCTTAGTCTTAGAAGGATCAACAGAGATTCCATCTTTAGAGACAATATGTCCAAGAAAATAAATCTCCTGAAGCCAGAATTCACACTTGCTAAACTTCCCATATAATTCATGCCTTCTCAGAGTCTTCAGGATAATGTGCAAGTGATTTTCATTATCTTCGTAGCTTTTGGAGTATACCAAGATATCATTAATAAATACCACAACAAATTTATCGAGATACTCCTTGAAAACTCTATTCATCAGATCCATGAATACAGAGGGTGCATTAGTCAATCCGAAAGGCATTACAGTAAACTCGTAATGCCCGTACCTTGTTCCAAATGCTGTCTTCGGAATTTCTTCCTTCTTCACACACAACTGATGGTATCCAGATCGAAGGTCAATCTTTGAACATTATTGAGCTCCAAGCAGTTGGTCAAATAAATCATCAATGCGAGGTAGGGGATACTTGTTCTTTATTGTTATAGCATTGATCTCCATGTAGTCGATACATAACCTCATGGATCCATCTTTCTTTTTAACAAAAAGAACAGGGGCTCCCCATGGAGAAACACTAGGGCGAATAAATCCCTTATTACTCAATTCCTCTAGTTGTTTCGTTAGTTCAACTAATTCTACAGTGTCCATTCTATAAGGGGTCTTCGATATAGGCCTTGATCCAGGAATTAAATCAATGGAAAACTCAACTTCTCATCCTGGAGGATTTCCAGGTAACTCTTCTGGAAATACATCAACAAATTCTTTCACAACAGGTACATCCTCTATTTGAACATTCCTTTCCTTACCCACAGTTATTTCATTCTCTTCCTCCCCAATAATTGAATTTAGTTGAGCTACTGGGGGTGGATCTAAATGAGAATTACTTGGTGATGATTCTGCTCTAAAGATAAGGTGTTCCTTATCATTATCATCAAGAATCGTAACCTCATTCTTCTTACAATAAATATTCGCATCATAGTCCGAAAGCCAGTCCATACCGAGGATTATATCAAACTCAATCATTGGTATGATGATGAGATCAGCAGATAAAGAACATTTATGTGCTCTAATGGGGACTGATTCACAAAACGTTGTTGCAATGGTACTTTCCTTAGGAGTTTTAACTGACAACTCCCTTGTTAAATCAAATTGGAAATATCTAATTTTCTTATCATACTGGGAAGATATGAAATAATTCGATGATCCAGAATCAAATAATTCATTTTCTAAACTTGAGGAAACCATTAAATTACCTGCCACCACGTCTTTCGGAGCTTCTACCTCAGCAGTAGTGATAGCATAAGCTTGGCCTTGATCCCTTGGCCTTTTCTGAGGTAAGTTCTCCTGATGCTTAGGACATTCATTTGCATAATGCCCCATCTCCCTGCAATTGTAGTACTGAACATTGGTAGCTTCTTTCTTCCCCTTGCAATCACGAGCTTGGTGGCCTTTTTCACCACATTTGTAATAGACTCTCATTCCCTTCAAGAAAGTACCAGGGTGTTTCTTCCCGTATTTACCACAGGATGGATATTCAACCTTTCCCTTCTTCCCCTTATTTCCATTCCCAGATTGATCAGCAGGTCTCTTATTCTCTTGCGTTCCTTTAAAGTCATAAGACTTAGAGAATTCTTTTTCGGTCTTGATAGCACATGAGACAATGTCTTCGTATGATGAAAAGGATTGTGAGACTAATGCTCGACGGAGAAATGGTTTTAAACCATCAAATAAATGATCAATCTTACTTCTTGGGTTACGTATATAATCTATAGAATACCTTTCTATCCTTGTAAAGTTAGCCTCATACTTTGTGACATTCTCATCCTCCTTTTGTCTCAGACTCAGAAACTGCCTTTCCATATCTGCTCGATGGTCGTGAGGAAAGTATTTTTCTAAAAATAAATCATTGAAATCCCTCCATTCCATATTTGATAATTCATCATCTTCCTTCGTATTTTGAATCAATTACCACCATTGATCAGCATCTCCTGTGAGGCGGTAAACTACCATGATAACTTTTTCCCTTTCACTACTCCCCAAAGCCTAAAATATTTTCTCTATGGAAAATATCCATTGCTCAGCTACTAAGGGATTTGTACTCCCATTGAACGTTGGTGGTTGTTTCCTCGTGAATCGATCTAACAATGATCCTCCACGCTGCGGATTAGGGTTCTCCATACGGGTAAGGTTATTATTCATAAACTGAGTGAGTTGTCCTAGTATGGTGATTAGTTGATCGGAACCAGTTTCATCACCATCTCCACTATAATTATCTTGACCAGGAGGTAAATCCCTACATGGAGTTCGTGCATTGATACGGTTTCCATTTCTTCCACTAGGAACCATTTCTAAACAATGGTATAAACTAGATCATTTTATGAATCAAAATACATAATCCCATACTTATAAAACATTTAACATAAATTGAACTATTTATGGATATAATCCATAATCATAAGAATTTTTTCTTTGAGGAAGTATATACTCATAAACCCTTCATAATGATTTGTAAAGAAAATGAGAGTTATCCTAAGCATATCCCCCGGGAGTGTCGTAACCAAGAGTGCAGCAAGGCCCGTTGTCGTGCACCAGTTCCCGTTCGAGTCTAGCTCAAAGCGGTGTTTTCGGGTTTTATCCCTAGGTACATATGGGCCAGAGCCGCCTCTACCTGCTCGTATCCAGAAAGGGATGTATTGCTCGGAAAACTCACAAAATCTCTACAATACCAAAATTCTAGGAAGTAGTTCTATACTAATCCTCAAAGTTCATCTTAGGTCTACGTGCTCTAATCAGATTTTATCTAAATCTAGCTTCCAAGGTTTATACTAAACTTCCTCTGATACCAACTGTAACGCCCCAAACCCAGTTACCTAGATTCGGTGCATTATTACATAACATTGGCATGATCACAAGAAAGATCAAATCTCGAAAGACTGATTGGTTTAGTAGCCTTGGAAACACCAGATATATTCATAATGTTTTACATTAGATCATAAACTGAAAAAAACTACAACAACAACATAGTCTCCTTATCCCACACTCATATCCCCACATACTATCCCTTTAGGTCATTCATAATTTACTTCTTCACTTATTGGGAAAAATAAAACATAGAGAAGGGGTGAGCTCAAATGCCCAGTAAGGATAAAAATATAGCAGAAACTTTCATAAATTAGAATAAACATTTAAGGCAATGTATAACTAAAACAAAAGCCTTTTAAACTTGAACTTCAACATATTATGGCAAAAATAAAATTAAATAATTTCTTTTACTTATTCACATGGATATTCTACTAATCGAATAATCACATGCAATATCAATAACCACTTTCATAATGATGGAATGCATAATGCCAGACTATCATAACCACATAGCCAAGGCCTCGTTCCAAGACTACAAATAAGATTTTTCCAAGGCCTTGTGCCAAGACACTAGTTTTTCTCATTAGACCTATCGAAACATCAAGGAGCTATACTGGGCTCCACCCGTCACATATTATGTCCAATTCAATCCCATATGAAAAGGAATAAACATAACATAAACATTCGTATTAAAACTAGCATATGAAATGTCAATACTTTCACCATAAACTATGAATGGTATAAAAATAGCACATCCACCTTCAAACATATCACAAAACCTTCAATAAAATATAGAATTTGTTTATCATAATAAATCAACTTTAAATAAGCGTAAAACCCATCAAAGGATGTTGACATAGATGAAATCAAAACTCTTTTTAGAGAAATATATCTTTCTATTTTTGAAATCATTTAAGAGTCATATATTTATAAAATAAAACATTTTCTTTGAAAATATTCTTATAATCTTGTAAGGGAAGCTTCGACGATTTTATAATGGCGGAAAATAACTGCACCCGCCGTATAAGTTAAAAAAACATTCTTACCTTAATTCTGTCGAAAAGGTTAAAAAGCACCTTGTTTGGAAAACAATGGAAAGATTCCTTTATAAACAACTTATAAAAAGTCAAAAAAGGGTATAAATGAATTTAACCCATATTCTTGTCAATAGTAAAAATGTTTTGAAATACATTTTTAAGAAACATGGATGTGGATGATAAAGAGATCCCAGTAGATTATTACGTAAAAACAACCTCGGATAATGAAGAGATTGTGAAATAAACCCTTAACTTGTTCTTTTCCTTGGTTGAGGTAGGTTAACCTCCTGTATAATGGTGAAATAATTGTTATTAAATTATTCAGGAATAATATACATTAATATGATATCATATATGATCTTTTAACATTGATTTGTTAATAATATCTTAGTATTATCGTTGTTTCGGGTGTTAACTTACTCATTTTCTTTTATATGTTTTGTTATGTAAGACATGTTTGTAATGGATAGGTTGTATCTTAATCATATCCATAATGATATCAAGTCCTTAGATACTATTATTAATCATCAAATGAGAATTATACTTGAATGGATACGATGGAGAATGAATCTCATCGCGTTCGTGGAGACGGTAGTCCGTACGTACGCACGAGCGACAATATCATTCTTTTGATATTAAAATAATATATAAATGGATGGTATATCATATATACATAATAATTAACATGTTATATTTATTATTTACATGATTTACACATCATTATTATACCCATCCAAATAATAATATATTGAATAACAATTACACCACGACGTGGATACGGTAAGCCGTACGTACGCACGTATGGTGACATGTTATTCAAAGGGTGGATAGAATACTGAATATGGTTGTACCATATTTATAATAACATCACATTATATATATGATACTGGAGTTCTTATATTATAATGGTAATAACAAATAAAGAAGAAGTGGAAGAAGAAAGGAACTTGGAAAAGGGTGGTGAAATCATTACCTCTTCTTCGGGTTCTTCCTTTTGATTTGATCAAAAGGGCTCCTTAGGTTGGCTTTATGATCAAACTAAGGCCTCTAGGTTTTAGAGAAGAAATTTGGGAGAGTATTTTGGTAGAGTTTGGATGATCCCAAAGGCTTTGATGGTGTGGAGAAATGAGATGTAGGAGTTCCCTTTTATAAGAGGGGTGAGGGGCACCTTTGGAAAATCTAGAAATATTAATTTATAATAAATTCATATTTGGTTTCTAATGGCTAAAAAGTTGATTATTCAAATTTTAAGGTGGGGATAGTTCGAAAACCATTCAACCAATAGAATTTCTACAGGTTTGGGCTACTATATTAACCTTATCTTTAAGTATTAAATCTAAGTTAATTAGTTTTACTTTTACAATGTCTCTTTGTATTTTTATATTATATGGTTAATAAACTTACCATATACATCCAAGAGACCCCAAAGTGGTCCATTAATGATAAAAATATCATGATATAAGTCTATTGGACGAACCTTAGATTTTTAGGAATTTAATATCAATTAATAATATAATATTTGTTTTAAAAACTCTTTTATGTCAATTTTGACACTATTCAATAGTTGATTTTTTTGGAACTTATAACAGAATGATTACTTCAAAAAAAGTTAATTAAATAAATACTAATATGTAATATTATCCTATAAAAGTATTTTAATTCATTAAAAGTCTCAAATTATATTAATTTGGGTATTTATAATATCTATTATTTTAATTTTTCACTATTATGGTAATTACTGCATCATCATTGTGTCATAAATAACTTAAATTATTTAATTTCCAAAAATTATAAATAAAATATCATTATGTAGGAAATATTTTTATCTATCTAATTAATATTTATAGTAGAAAATCCAACATATATAACCCTATGTAAAAATTGTTTTTCTAAAAGATATATGCTTGTGTCATTTTTGTACTTATTTTAACTTAATTAAAATAAAGTGTCCCTATCACTTACAAGTGGCACCATGGGGTCCCAAAATCGACCCAAAGATTCCCATGGTCGAACATGTATCAACCAATAAGGTTAGGATACGTTTTAGGGTAATTTTTTGTATTATTATAATATTATTTTTTAACCCTTATTTACCGGATTTACCCTTAACCATGGTAAATAAAATATTTACCGTAGTAATTATTCAAATTGTCTAAAAATAAAAGTTACCTATTTACATAATTTGAACATCCTGATTCCAAATATGGAATCCATTTTTCTAAATTCAAAACATAGAAGTGGCAGAAATTAATTTAAAATTAATTCCCGCTGTCAAACCAAAAAGCGTGTTTTTAAGATATAATAACTATCAAAATATTGTTACTTGTTTATGTTCTGTTTAATTGTGAAATTATTTCCAATGACCAAAATTGTATTAAATGGTAAAAATATATTATAAATATAATTTAAAACCACTCAAATTCATAACTTATCAATATAAATTATTTCGATTAAAAAAGTTGTTTTTAATTAAAATTTAGTAATTTTCACTATTCATCAAAATATTAAAGTTATCCGAAAAGTTCCAAAATTTCACCTTAGGATAAATTCGATATTCCGAATCCAAAAATGAATTCCATTTTGAATATAAAATATATATAATTTCAAAAAGTAGGTATTACTCTTCATAACGGCTAGTTTGATTAGTTATGGTGTGTTAGAACTCGGTGTTGCGTACAACACACGCTATCACATTATTCAAAGAGAAGTGTACCATAGAAGCTTGGGGTGTTACAAAAACAAAGTAATTTTTGTCAGAAAATCATTTCATGTTAGACAAACAAGCAGGATAGGCCACGAAAGCATCCTAGGACTTGATAATGAAGTCCAGTCTCCATATAAAAGAAACCACGATATCTAAGTCCCACATAACAGGAAAAATATGATATGTCATTAATATAAGGGAAACCATGGAGTGTAATCCCCACTGAGTGACATAATATGATATGTCTCATATATCTAGGAAACCTCAGTGTGTAAGCATACTAGGGAAACCTCAGTATGTAATCCCCCCTCAGCAACATAATATGATATGACATATATATCAGGGAATCATAGAAGTGTAAGACCTTGTCAATAGAATAATATGTTTTTCCCACATATCTTGGTATCCTTGTGTTAGACCTACTCATCTATGTAATATTATATGTCCCACATATCATGGAATCATTATTGTGTAATACATGATCTAAAAACTATGATAACTCTGAATCATAAAATAAACCAGATATGTAGGATTCCATTCAATGATAAAAGATCAAATGAGCATCTAATTAATAGTATTTCCCCCTATGTATTTGACATTAAACCATAGGGACACAATAATTCACATGGTTTGATGATTCTTCTACATCCATCGGCTTATGAAGAAGTGAATTGCACAATGAGAACATTTATTCTGATAATAACCAATATATGCTGGATTAAACTATAAGGCCCATTAAAAATTGTGAATCTACATCATTGAATTCGCCTCCATTCCTCTAACATTTAAACCATTGAGGAATAATCATTCCCATTGGCTGATCATTCTCCTTTATCCATAAGTGGATTGATAAGTGAACTGAACTAAAATGAATTTGATTCCGACAATAACCAAGATATGTTTTATACCTACCTATGTCATGATATCCATATCAATCCTCCAAATGGTTTTCCAAGTATGTAAGTCCTAGATCCATATGAAATGCTATTGACTACCTTTTTTCTCTTGTTTCCCCCTATGAGAATGGATCATGTGGGCATAGGAAGTTTAAATGATCATATCATCCATATCACAGACCAACAACATCTAGGGATTCCTTAGTGAGTAAGACCTAATGAGTGGGATGAAATTAATTCCTATATATAAGGACATATACCTTGGGTCCAGTGTTAAGGGAGTGATCAAAATAAAATAACATTGAATCCGTCCATAACCATGATAAGTGCGATGTGTCCTAAACACTCAAGATAAAAACCCTAAGGCCTAAGTGGTCAAACATATATACAATCCCAATGAAGTAAAACTGGAAGGGTTTATAAAATTATGTGGGATTTGATTCATGCTATATACAGTAAATATTGGATGCGTCATAGTGTCTTGATCCCATCCTCAACAAATTAAATGCCTACCTCTATAGTAGAAAATTTTGAAGTCCTATATTATATGGATCATATTTATAATTAGAAACCCATTTGTGGAAATGGATGATGATCCTCTAAAACATATAAAGGTATTCCCAAAAATATCCCCCTTCATGTACGAATGAGATTAAACCTGTGGTCCTTTTGTGAGTGAAACCTATTCCATATCCTAAATGAAAATAGGTTTAACCTTTGTTCATTTTTTATGGTAACCTGTCCTATATCGAGATTAGGAAACTATTCACTAACATATCTTAAAACTATATGAACATCCTTGAGTAGGAATCAATTTCCTATAAAAGGGTGTTATGAGCCCGACCTCCCATCTTATCAACCAATGTGATTTCCTAAGTACCCTTATTTCCGAAACCCCAACTAAACACCATCCTTTCGAATATAGTGTTGGGAATGAAATGTTTGAACAATACTATAAAAATAATGATTATTTTTATGACAAAAAATTCTCTTATATGTTTTCTAATGATGTTTTCTTGAATGAGTTTCCATGAATTAATATTCTGGTAATGTAGAAAGAATATCTCTACAAACATGGTTTCAAACCCTACGTTCGGTAAATGAACATATTGTATCAACCCTACCTTACACTGGGAAGTGAAACACTTTCATATGGTATGAAACCTATATTAAATTGAGAAGTGAAATGCTTTCATATGGTATCTACCCTATATTATGTCGAGTGTTGAAATGCATGTGTATAGTATCTACCCTATGTTACATTAAAATAGTTTTCATTTGGATAAACATCCTTACATTTAAGGAATATTTAAATGTATGGATCAGAAACCTTACATTAGATTCTAGATTTAATTTTCATAACCTCTATGTGGAAAAGTTTAACATATAGTTAATCAATGATACATTTTGGATTTTTTTGATAATAAGTATAAATGTATAGATTATCATCCCTATGCTACTTTTATTCCCAAAATTATGCTAAGATGAAATTATGGTTAAGGAACCATACATTGGTAGGAACACTACACTATGAAAAGAAACCCAATGATATTCAAAGGAACCCCACGATATGGAATGGAACCGTACAAAAAAATTTTAACCATACGTTTTGTTCTCAATGGTGATGTTTTTTAATCTTCATTTTCAATCAGAAATTGCAGGAAAGAGAAATTTTGACTAAAGACTAATTCAATGATAATTTTTTTCTCAAAAAATTCCTTTCATCGGAGAAAATATTTCCTATTTTTGTAGGATTTTATGTCTCCCCTTGTTAATTAAAATACAAAATTACATGATCAAACATGTTATTCTCTTGGATCTTGAATACCGAAACAAGTTTTTTGTTCTATGTATTCTTTTAGAGTATTTGTCCAGACACACACACACACACACACACACACACACACATATATATATATATATATCTCGGAGTGTGTGTGTGTGATAAATGATTCACATATGCAATGGTATTATTCAAATTACCATTTATAGGGACACTTCAATGAATGATCGATTCTAAAAAACCTACAGTTTTGAGATATACATGATCAATATTTTACTATTATTTACATTTCTACCATATTGATGATTATTTTTTCAATAAGGATCAGTTCAAATTTTTTGATTATTAGTGATATTATTTTCTGAATAATAAGAACCATCAATTTATTGTTTCTTGATGCTACAACTGTGAAGAACAACCCGATCCTTTAAAATCAACTTCTTTTGATTTATTGGAGTATCAACTGTTCGTACTCAATTTTTGTGGAGTATTAGATTCTTGATCTAAGAGATGGAAAATAATTCAACTTCTATAGAATGGGAATGATTTTTTTTAATCTTATTTTAAACGTTTCAATAGACTACACTCAGTTGTAAATTTATGGTCTTGTGATAAGAGGACCATTCTAGTGAAATTTACCAAGCTCAGAGAGATTGTGATTTGTAGAGTGGACTAGGGGGTCTTTGTGCATTAAAAAACTATAAAATGTTGTGTTATTTATTTCTATTTATTTGTTTCATATTTTAATGTAGAAGAAAAATCAATGCATATATGCATAAATCAAAATCTGTGTTAAAATCCAGAATTGTTGAAGATTTTCCAAGAGACCCAATTCACCCATCTTAAGTTACATTGTATATTCTGACATAATAAGTTATTATATACATATTTAAGGATTTGGGAACCATTTTGTAATTTTTTTATGAAAAAACATCAAGAGTCAATTTCAATGATTGTGCAAGAAATTGAACACCCCCACAATCAACCACTATGTCAAACCAAACTCTCTTTCCATTGTGTATTTTCAACCAAAACATTAATTAATAATGAATTAATTATCTAAATGTGTAAAAAAAATTATTATATGTATAATATGTTGAAAAAAAATATTCACATAAAATATAATATCATAAAAAATATAACATACATTATAAAAAAAAATATTTTTAAAAAATCGTTATTTATGATCAATAGTACATCCGAAGTGGATTATATGCTATTTTCGATAGTTATATTTCATTTAAATATAATATATTTTTCCTTTTATTATAATTTATATAACCTATTCAAATAAATTTTGGATTGTGTGTAAAAAAGTTATCAAACACTTTAAATTTCTTTAAATAGAAATATATCATAAAATATTAAATTGGTAGATTCCACCCCTTATAAAATTTATCCCTCAAAAAACCATCACTGGGATATAAGAGGCTAAAGATACATCTGGCACATCAAATATTTTGGTTCCCACACTTATTTCCTAAATTTATGGTTTCTTCCCAAAACATTGAACTGGTGAGTAGTCTTTTTTCAAAGCACATTCTCTTTATGATAAAAAAAATATCTATTAGTTTGTTCAATATTAAAGACCATTATATTATTATACGACCTCCAATTTTAGTGCATGTTAAGGATCAGGTATTTACATCATCAAAACTGATACATGGAACACATCATGAAATTGAGATAGATTCAATGAAAGATCCAAGAAATAAGTTACTGCGCTGATCTAATATATAATATGAGAAGGGATAATATATCTTATTATCAAAATACCCTTATTCATAAATATTATAACCTTATTACATCGATATATCCATAAGAAAACATTTTCACCATAATTGAATTCCAAATCTCCCATATGATTGATATCATAACTTTTCTACCGAATATAAGCAACCCAAATGTTCTGTTGAATAGATCTAACCATATATATAATTTCACTACATAGATCAGGTTGAAAAGATTTAATTCTCCAAATTCATCTTAATATGTTAGAGAAATTGAATGATTTATATATATGGATTTGTATGTATCCACATAAATTAATGTGTTAATTCTATTATTGTATGAAAAGAGAAGAAAATGATGGTGTTGATTCAAAAAATCCTCTAAATCCAACGTACATTATCTCGATATATATTTTTGGGGTTTTAATAATCCACTTGAACTGAACATCCATACAAGGATGACATTAAGTTCTAATGTTCAACTCTAAATTCAAATGATGTCAATAGATTCACCAGAATATCAAGGTAATAATCAAATCCCGAAAAGATAAAGTACAATATAATACTATATGTTATATTACATATTTTATGATTTATATTCTACAAATCTAATCAATATATAAATATTCTCTGATATAAATAATATTATATGAATTCATAAGTTGATTGACTGCAATGAAAATAACATTTTTCCCTTTATATATGTTGGGAAGTTTGAATAAGAACACCAATTTAATGTTTTGGCATATCCATTTTAGTGTGGGTAATGGTTATATCATCTCCTTATACATATTTATAATATATTTAACCTTTTTACATACTAATCAATAAGATTAATAATCTATTAGATCCATTTTCTTGTCGTCATAACAAATATGCACTTTCATGTCTATATACATCTCCATAATTCAATTATGAATAGAAAATGATTAATTATGATATAATTCAAACAGAGCAATCTTAAAAAAATACTGATGGGAAAAACACATTTTACTTTAACCTTATAATTATATCTAAATCATGGTTTAACATAATAACATTCTTCATATTCTTCTTCAGTTCCACATCATCTGTATGAATGTTTTAAATCCGCACATGAATAGATTTTTGAACATTCATCTAGTAAAGAAAACATCATTCTCCCTTCATTATAATATAATGTTAAATGTTCCTCAAATCCATAAGTATTTGATCTCTTTAGAACCTTATAATGGAAAAACTAGTGTGATCCTTCCAACTGAGGGCATCAACAACCACTTTCTCTTTCCTAGGGTGGTCATGTATTATTGAATCATTATTTAAATTATTTTAAACCATTTATATTTGTGAAAATTGAATTTTTTTCTTCTTTAATGAACTATTTATTTGACACACTATTCACCATAAATATAATGTGTATATATTTTCAATCCAAAAAATACCACTGTCGGATCCAAAATCATGTGTTAAGTAACTTCATGTTTTAATTTTCAATTATCATGAGGAATAATATATCACTATATTATTATGGGTAATAACACATATGATTCCCTTATTCAACTAATCCATGTAGATCACAAACCCTACTCCACTATATAGTAGTGTGATCAAAGGTTCACTAACCAACCTTCTTTTCAACTCCATTAATATGAATTTCCAATGGAAATTACTTATAGTGAATGATTATTACTACCTTTTCATGACGGTTATTTAGTTCAAATGATTTTGGAGAAACTCAAAAATGGATATATCTTTAATTCATGGGAATATAATGATTTATTTTATAAATACATTCATAGTCTCCTTCAAAATCATGAATATTATTTTTTCAGTATAACACATACATGGTAATAATCCTATTTACAAAAAAACTTTTAGAATGGACCCAATATAGTTTCATGAATTCAAGATGTAACTCTAAAAGAATATGTAAAATTAATTCAAATTATTATGTTCTTCACCATGAGGTGAACCTATTATTTTTGTTAACATGAATGATGGTTAAATGTTTCAGTGTATTAATAAGAGGTATTTAAAAAGATCTCAATAACAACATAGGCATTACATACATATATATTACACATTTTTAATTGAATATTGAATTTGTTAAACAAAAACACACTCATGGAACGAAATAGTTTACTATATTTAGGGTCTACGTACAAAATCATATAATTTGGTGAAAGATCTTAAATATCTCCCCTAATGATCATCCCCATTCTAAATCTTCATAAAAATATATTATATAAAATCTTTCTTCATAACCTAGGGAAATTAAACATAAGAAAATGTGATCTTAGATTCCCAGTATGGGTAATAATAAGAGATATCAATCTATTATCATATGAACATTTAATATATGAATAAGGGTTTTTCATCATGAACATAACTTATAGTGTTCCACCCTTTCAAAGATCATAAACAAGATTTATGACATAAAAAAATTATCATTATAGAAAACATGGTCTAATTGAGTGAGAATAATCATAAATCAATCACAAAACATAATATAATGTCATAAAAGTGTGTCACTATCATAATAATGTAAAACCATATTATATTTAAAGGTTAACTACCATGATAATCAATATAGTGGATCAGGATAAACATGTTTCCCAGAGTGCATCCGGAAACACTTTTTTCCCATATACATCACATCACATATTAATTTTTACCCAATGAATTGGAGGGAGATATGGGTTCCACCCATATCATAATTAAAACCATACATATGTTTCAGGAAATATCTCTAAACATTCATCAAATAATCACATTATAATCTTTATAAATAAAACATTGTTCACAATCATTTCCCCAATTCACTATAGGATAAATCCTGAAAAATTAATGGATTTCATAAACATTTCATCAACCAAAATATTAAACATATAGGGAATGAATAAAAATTTTATCATTAAATTTTATCCCTATTATTGTATAAGTAACATCAAATGAAGTCATCATAGATGGAGAATGATTTTGAAATATTAAATGAAACATATTTTTAAGGAAATATAATATCATTGATTTTTTTTAAACTATAAATGCATAAATTATTCTATAAATCATTTTACTTAAATATATCCATGAAAACATATAAATGAATAATTAAAAATCATATCAAAAATTTCATGAGAAAATTATACTATACTGATTAAAAAACACTTTTTAAAACATTAATTATTTTGAAATTCCTCTATTTTGAAAACATAAAAATAAGCTTAAATAAAATAGTTGTTACGATGAAGGGATTTTTTTTCATTCTGTACAAGCTGAAATAAATATTCCATTATTTTTTTTGATAAATCGAAATGGGAATTGTTTTGTAAAATGAAGTAAGAATTATTTATAAAAAAATTAATAAAATAAACAATAACAAAAATTTATTCAATTAATAATTTTTAAAATTTAAAAAAAATTGAAATCATTTTTATAAAACACTATTTTGGAAGAAAAAGGGTTCTCGACCCATGTAGGAAATATATATAATTTTTCTTAAATAGATATTTTAAATTATTTTAAGTACCAAATAGTGTAAAAATTTAACAGGAATTTTAAAATTTCAGGAATAACTAGAGGATAATAAATTAAATGAGTTTCAATGGACAGGTAACATAATATTTTATCATCATATACAAAATCAGAATCACTCCAGATAAATGATGATATTGTGAACAAAAATATTTACTACTTTGGTAACATAAAAAAATAATTCAGATAAAAGATAGATCTTAAAATGGATATTTATATATAAATAATTATCAGGATTAATATCATAAAATACAATCATGGGCATCATATACACAACTTAAAATAAATAGGTGGGGATTATGGCATCTATCTCCCAGAAATAAAAGTGAGACTAGAAATCACTTATCATAAGTCCGGAATTCCATCACACACATTAAAACCTAATGTATATTAATACTTTCTCAACAATATAAATATATTAAACAACAATATTTATAAATATATTAAACAACAAGATTTATAAATATATTAAACAACAATATTTATATATATGATACCATATAATACTTTTTTATGAACATTTATTACCTGGTTTTTAGAAATTCCATGATAAAGTAATGTTTTGGGTAATAACCACATTATTTTTCATATATGATTTGAATTTTAATTATTTTTCCTATTACATTTATCATTATTTCATAATAAATATAATTTCAATCAATATTTAAATATTATATATATTCATTATATATTTATTTATCCTAATCCCTAATATTTAGTGATAGAAAATGAGATACATAATTCATGGAAACGGTAGGTCATACATTTGTATGAACATTTCTTCCATTTAATTGTAATATTGAATTTAAGAATGGAAAATGATAAATTATCATTAAATATTCATCTTTAGGTCATATATATCACATTTTTCATTCAAACTATCTTTATTACCATCCATGTAATGATTTCACGAATCCCATCGCTTCGTGGGGCGATAGTATGCAATACACACAAGTGACATTATCATATTCCCAAAAAATGAAGAGTATGATGGTATTTGTGATATAAGTATTCAAGAAGAATAATAATATAATAAATATTAACTATATAAATAATAAATACATCATTATTTCTATCCTTTATAGGTGGTGGTGCAAAAATTAATTAAATCAGTTCGTATGGTTGTTGTCTTCTCTAGAAACATACAATGATTTCATTGCAAATTTGATGGATGTGGAGATGGGTACATGTTATCAAAAAACATATTATCATATAAGTACATAAGATAAACTAGTTTTATTATATTTAATGTTTTATAACATAGTTTATTTTCGAAAAATTATAATTAAAAATAAATAGCGTTGTAAAGACCATTACCTTCTCAAAGAATCACCAACCATGGATATCTTATTAATGACCCTATGGTTTTCCTTTTGGGTGGAAAAATAGATCTATAACATGGATGGAGATATTTTGGAGGTAATTGAAAATAGGTTTCCAAAATATATTTATTTTTAGGTGTGAATATTTATAGGGTAGTTGTGGGATTTCCTATGTGGGGGAAATGAACCCACATAAAAACTACTTCGAAAATTACAACAAGAATAAAAAATAAAAAGTCATTACAAAGAATAAAACCTCTAAATAAACCTATAATATGTTTTTGTAAGAGTAATATTAAAATATGGTCATATAAAACTATTTTTAATTGTGTTTTAGTCCTTTAAAACCTTATCATCTTGGTTTAACCCCACCCTATCAGTAAATGTTTTGTGCCTTAACCGTGGTGAACAATTATACAATTTTTCACTATTCATTTTGGTCACAAATTCAGTTGATATTATTAAAAAATATATATTAGTATTATTAAAAAAAATTAATACATTTTACTAATTCAATTTTACTAATTAGAAAATTTTAATTTAAAATTAACCATGTAGATTCCTTGAGAATGTGAGTTTTTAATGATAAAATGTTCAAAGGATTACAATTTTTTTATATAAAAATTAAATAAAAAAGTTTATAGTTACATAAATTGGATTAGTGGATATATAATTGAATTAATATTACTTTTAAACAAATTTATTATATACTTTATCTTTATAAATTAATTAAATGAAAACGTTGTTATCATATTAAATTCAATATCTTTTCACTCTTCATCAAAAAATGAATCCTTTCTGAAAAAAAAAATCCCCTAAGATAATTATTAAATGATTATTTAAAAAATGATATTTATTTTAGAAAATTATTTTTCAAATAGCGTTAAAAATTAATTTTCTTAGTATTCACAAAATTAAATAATAAAATAACATTTTCTGGGAGAACTTTATTTTCAAAAAAATAATGATTATAACAATATTTATGTAAAAAAATTTCAATATTTTTATATTATATAAAAAACTGTAAACAATATTTAAAAAATAATTCACACTATTCATATATCTAACTTTAATATCTATGTTATATATATCACCTTGGAATAACAATATTAATATAATATCATAGTTTTCTTAATACTCAATGTCATGTGTAACACAAACTAAGTCAATGTTATGTATAGAAAAATCATAACAAGGTGTTGCATGTAATAAAAGATTAACATGGTGTTTTTTTTAATGCATGTTATGAAATAAATTTAATTTATTTCAAAAAAATCTTAAATACATGAGGTGATACATTCTACCCCCTACAATGAATTTAGGCCTCAAAATTTTTTCACATTGAATCCAATAATGGAGGATACTTCTTCCACATTGCATCTATAGGTTCCAATGTGGCTTCCAATAGATTTTGGGTTTTCCATAAACTAAATATTCTATTATAGTGGTTTTTTGTCTTAGGCCTTTTGTCTATTGGATCGAAAATATCCCCCATTTGATCCTCATACAGGTTCAATTAATACAACCTATGAGTTCCGTACAATTCATGGATTAGTCATATACATTCTCTAATGAGATAAATGGTAGACATCATGGACCAAATATAGGTTTGGTGTATATTTTATCCAATAATTCTTGGTCTCATTAGGATTAATAATTTCAAAGAGAACGATATACCTAAGTATTAGTTCATGCTTCCTTCTTCCACGTAGAAATTAATAGAATAACCATCTCACAAAAATCAAATTATATATCATTGCAACAATTATACATGTTGTATAATTCCTACTCAGATGCTACTTGATGTTTCTCTCAGATAGTCGCCACAAGAACTAAATCAAGCATCCGTAAACTCAGAAGCTACAGAATAGTAGTGAGGGCATATGGTGTGTCAAATGGGAGAATTTTTCCTCATAGAATAGAGTGAGTACTGAGGTAGTGTATATATATATATATGATGTGAAATAATATAATCTATATTACAAAATTGACTAGAGTGGAAGTAAAATACATAACAATTCAAATAGTTAACAATATTTGGAAGCTAAATAAAAAAAATGTATAACAAGGGGAATGGGATAAAATAATCTACCACATACTAACAAAATATTAAAAAATAAAGAGTCTACTATAGCTTGCATCTCGAGCATAGGCTCGGTCCTCTACCCCCAAAATCTGTAATCAATTATGTATCGGAAGCTAAACACTTCCCTTTATCAATAATTTCACCCATAAAGTCAACTCACGTTCCAAAGGAGGCCCAAGTAGGGCACCAGAAATTGTGTCTAGATTGATCCATTCATGATATATAAAACATAAAGTTTTCTATAATTAGTAAATTTAAAACAAAAATAACCAAATAAATATATTTGGACTATGTTCCACTTGGACACCCATCCAATTATCTGATTCAAGACACATCCATCAAGTATACAAAGAAGGATCCAGTAATGGAAATGTGAGAAGTATAATATGTGAGGAGGTGGATTTTCCTCAGGCATATGATTGGGCATGGAGGAAAAATACATATTTTTTTAAAAAGGACCATTTCATTTTATTTGAAAACATTTAAATGATTTTTAATTCAGTTAAAACCTATTTACAAAACATTTGTAGTAACCCTAAATGAATCCAAGGAAACTATAAAATAATCTAATGTACTTCTCTATAGGATCGGCATAAATCCAATGCATATGGATTCCATCCAAGGGGTCCCAATAAGAAGTCTTATGTGTCACTCAAGGCAGGCGTGATAATATAAAGAACTATCCTCTATGTTTGTCCCACATATCAAACATAGGGTGAGGAGTCTCACTCATGGACTTGTACAACCATCATACCACGGACCTCATCCATGTGGTCTCCTTTGGGGAACCAGTCTAACCCATATAGAGGGAAAAATATAAAACACACATATACAGCATATTAGGCATAGCTAGATTCTCCACCAGTGTGTTTTTAATGCATTAATCAATTCTAACTATAAGGCACACTGATCCCATTCAATAGATCCTTAATTAAATACACAATGCATCAATTATGGCATGATATGAGTATATCACTTTTTTTCATGGTCATTCCATTTAACTAGAAATAATTACTAATAAATGTCACATTGGTCAACGAAATCTCATTTGATTTTCCATTTATATCATGTGGTGTATAGAACCAACCACATGGACAGTTAAGTTAACTAATCCACTTCATTTAATTCATGTGGTATAGAGTCCTAAAAAATGGTTCATCTCCTACTCCAAATTAATTCATACACTCATGGAATCAATTATTAAGTAACACTACTCAATTGATGTTTAAAATAACTATGTAATGGGAGACATAAAACTGATACTAGTACACACCCATTTGGGTGGCATAAATTAAGTCGATCAAGACAAGGGGTCAATTCTGCACTAACTCCGGTCACCATTGGATTGGTAAGGAAATAAATTTAATTAAATTACATAAATGGAGGCGACACATATAGGGTTCGGCTCACGAAAGAATGACACACTTTATATAATGGAATGAAATGGTGGAAAATGAACTATACCATCTACCAAGACCCCATAGATATTCCCTCATCCAACATAGACCTTTTATTTGTGCTAGGTTAGAAGAAATAAAAGAATCCATTGAATTCCCTGAAAAAGGAAAAAATAAGCTTCAATAGAGATAGAAAAATAAATTGTATGAGGATATTTAAATTGAAGGGTGTGGATCAAATATCTTACATCTACATTATTATAAGATCTTTTGGAAACATATACATTGTTCATTGGGAGGAGTTATCAAAAACCCTATTGAAAGGGAAAGAGGTTCTTTGTGCATTGGGGCAGAACCTCAACAACTAGATAATCAAGGTGGAGGAAATGAAATAGATAAAATCACAAAATAGGGTAAAATGTCAAATACACCCTCAAATACATGGTTTCAGTTTTTGGATGTAGGGTTGGACAAAAAAATGAACCAACCATTTGCCACATTATGCTTCCAATGGGCACCCTACATCGTGAGGCACATTTTTTATCTAATTATTCACAAACTATGTGAAAAATAACTGCTAAAAATATGAATTTGGACACATGGGTGTGAACCAAGTGTCGCATTGTAGAAGAAACCCTATGTGGACCCCTAAACCACTATGTCTATAAATGCATAGTTTAGGAAATCATGTGGGATGGGTTCAATTAATTGTATTAACTATGTGGCTTAGAACACCTTTTAATGTTTTAGTAATATAGGCTTAAAAAGAGTCTCGAACAACTATGAGACTAATATTTATCCATACAATTCTCAATCAGATAGAATTTATCTAATGTCTCTTGAATGATATGAGTACCTAGTAGTGATACCTCACTTATATCTAACAAGAATAGAGGAGAGATGCATAAACTAATTTAACGAAACTCAAATGGAGCCATCTGAATTATTTTAGAAAATATTTTATAGTGGTAAAATGGATCGAGAGGTATATTCCTTCCTCACAGACCTCCAAAATCAAGCATACATGCCTGAAGCATATCCTCTAACTCCCCATCGTTTTTTCAGACTACATGTTGGTCTGAGAGTGATATGTTGAACTCAAGAGAAGATTTTAACCCAATTCTTATTGCAAACCTTTCCATAAATATGACATAAAATGGGGATCTTGGTCAGAAATGATTTAATGGGGAACTCCATGACGTTACAGTATCTCATGGATATAAATCCTTCCTCGCTCATCAATAGGGGAGGTCTCCTGGAAAAGGTATGAGATGTGTGACATTATTCATCCCTTCAATGACCACCCACAAAACATCACATCCTTGATGGGATTTTGGAAATACCAACACAAAATACTTGGTGACTTCATTCTATTTCCACTTATGAATGGTATGAGGCTATATATGTTCAAAAGGCTACTGCTACTCTACTTTCACCTACTGAAAGGTGGAGCATCGAGTGATAAAGACTAATGTATGTCTCTTCACACCTTCCCACCCATAATGATTTTAGATCTCTCTATAATTCTTGTAAATAATGGGATAATCTACACAATCTATGGCATGATATTCCCTCATCAACGTTTTCCTTATATCAGAAGTCACCTGAAGACACCCAAGAAATATTAGGATCGCATTCACTACAAAAACCCAACTAGGATGTGGGTTCTATCCTATGACACACTCTCTCAATATAATTCCCTCATAATCAAATAAATTAATCATCCATACATGCCCCAAGAGAGAGGATATCACTATAATAGATTCTAATAATTGTTGGAAATATTGTTCCAAGATCTCCAGGTACATCTCAGAAAAAATATCCTTCAAATTCCTCTAACTATCGGCCTCCTTGATGACTTGAGTATGGGTTTACAGATCATGGAATTAGAGAAAAAAATTCCCTTTATTGTTGTGGAAGCAATATAAATGTCAAAATATTGCATGTATTCCACTCATAAATAAAGCCTCAGATTCAAGTCTCATTCAGTAGTGATTTATATAAATATTTTATATTTTCATATACAATTAACCTTTTATCCAATAGTTAGTGCCTCCAATAGCATAACTCAAGAACTACAACTTCTAGTTTTAGGTCATGAAAAGGATATTTGCATTCATGAGGACTCATATGAAAGTACCGATTCACTACAACATGATCACACTACATCATAAATGCACCCATCTGGATTCCAGAGGCATCATAGTAGTATGAGGTAGAATTAGGATTGACGTTGAAGTCATTATTTCCATAAATTCCTTAAAAAGAATCTCACATTCCTTAGTCTAGCTGAATTTCACACCATTATTGGTCAAGCCCATATATGGAAATTCTTGTCATGAGAAGTCCTAAAAAATCATTTATAATAGATATTAATCCCTAAGAAGCAATGTATATCAAATAAATTCTTGGAATGCTCTTAAGAAACAATGAAACTCATCTTCTCTGGTTAAACTGATACACCAAATTCATAAATAATATAATGCAATAAGTCAATGTTTTTGGTCTCAAAGTTCTATATATAGAGATTCACATATACCTAGTTCCCTCTCAATGTACTCAACATGGTATCAAGAAGTGGTTCACTGTCTTTTCTAGTCTGTGAGTACACTAAAATTTCATCATCGATGAACATCACAAATGAATCAAGATATGGCTGGAAAATCGGATTCATCAAAGCTAGGAAGACTGATGGAATTTCTTTAGACTAAAAGGGATGATTATATACTCATTCAAGTCATACGTAGTCTTGAATAGTGTACATTGTATGTATGATGGTATCCCATGCACTTGATGGTAGCCCAACCCCAAATCAATCATGGTTAAAATAGTTTCTCCTCAGAGAAAGTTGAATAGGTCCTCTATAAAAGTAAGAGGATACCACTTCATCACCATAAGCAAGTTCGATCAGTAGTAATCTATACACAATATGAGTGTCTCATCCACCTTCTTGAAAAAATCATTGGTGAACCCTTTTTTTATGTGATTGATTTGATAAATTACCATTTCCTCTAAAACATTAAGTTGATTTTTTAATTTTTAGAGCTCTATATGTTCCATCATATATGGTGGAAGATACACTTATGTCACACCTAGAATAAACTTGATGGTGAACTCAAATTCATTCTCATGAGGTAATCAAGAGAAACTCTTAGGTAAAATGTCCCAAAAACGATACACAATAAGATCTAATTACTTGAGCGACGTCCAGTAATAACTAATAATGATACTAGACATATAGGATATCATTCCACGTTACCTAGTATTCTTTTGTTTTGATAGAATTCCATGTACATCTGATTCATCCTTATGGAGACATGTGATAACCTCATGTGATGTGGAAGGCACTAGACATGATTGCAATCCACCTAGGCTGGATAAGGCACAAACCATTCCAATCCATGAATGAAGTCATAGCCAGTCATCTCATGGAGGAAGAAACACTATAAAAAATGGTACCATAATATTTAAATATCTCACCCATTTGACTGGCATATAACCTATTATATAACTCTTAATGGTGTTTCTAGAGTCATAACACCATTGGATAACTCTATCACTAATATCATACTTCCCCTAATTGTAGCATAAAATAAAAGAGATTGATGAACATCTATCCAATAAGGAGGATACTAGAGTGGAGGCTCCCAGAATAGTAACTCAAACTATAGATATACATGGACTCTTATACATAGGTTTAGATTGTTCATCATAGGTATGGCATTAACTGTGGCCCTAATATTCTACCTGTGTAGCTGGATCATGTCCACTCTATTGACACTAAAAATCGGAGGCGTGATTGCCTTAGAGTTGACCACATGCTAGGCCCAAATGGTCTGTAGAAGACCAAATTATTTCCTTTCATAGTTTTTTTGATCATACACCTAATGGAAGTGATGGAACAGACCCCCACTCACTTGGAACTCATTGAATCAATTTTTAGAAACACTGGTTGTGACCCTTCCTATTTCAAAAATGACACTGCTTCGTGTTCCTTGAAATCTAGGGATTGTTATTGCACGACCTTCCACTCTCATGACACACCACATTGATGTATATTTGTTACAAATGGTGGGAAATATACTCACATGTACCCTCCAAATTCCACTTCTTATAGATGGATAAATGACTACTACTCTTGGAAGTTGAACTACCTAGTTTCACGTTGCATGGTTCACTCATGTGTCGCTAAGTGATGAGGTTCTATTTCACTATCTCTGAAATGGTGGTCAACCCAAATTTATTCAAATATGAGTGAATGAAATATGGAATCCCATCCTTGAATTGTCTCATAGTATTCTTCTCATCACCCGTAATTTTTTGAAGAAAACACTACAATTTGGTGAAGGGAGCTAAGTATTCTATCACAAAGATGTCAACTTGCTAAAGGTGCATGACTTCCAAAACATGATTTATTTTCAAAGTCTTCAATATGATGTAGTTGAAGAAGGACAATGATAATTCTTCCTAGAACATACCCTAATATTGATAAACCTTAATTTGAATGTCCCATCATATCTTGGTGAAGTCATGTATCATGTAGGTCGCGATTTTGACCATCAACTCTGATGGCATCTCGATATGCTTAAAGATAGAAGTAATAGAATCAGTCCATGACTCAGTAGCATATGGCCTAACATCCACCAAGATGGTGGGATAATTCTCTTTCTAGAACTCATGGGTCAGCTCTACCATGGTACGGATAGGTTGAGGTGCTCCCTAAAAAAATTTTATAATGTGAAGGTAACAATCCTAGAACTAAGCTTCATGATGAAATACTTCTACAATATCCAAATGTATGCCTATTTCCACATTTATAACAGATAGGTAAAATAATAATTAAAATATAGGTACAAAGCATTCCTATAAAAATTATATTACCCTTATGCTGCACTAGGAGCCTAGTCTGGGTGATTGTAATGTGTTACATAAGAAACATGGGAAACATGGCCAACTTCCCACTTTTATGGTTTGGTCAGGGTATCATATTTCACATATATGGTCTATTTAATTTCGATGTTTTCTTTAATTTTAAATCAATTATGTTCTTAAATTCCCTTTTATGTGGTAAAATTATATGAATCTCCACATCCAATTTATAAGGGAACATTCACCTTATAAGTTGTATGGTGGTGTCCATTTAATCCTAACCACATCATGTTTCAACCTATGTGTCTGATGGTTCGTGGATCAACATGCCAAAATTTGTTTCTTAAGGCATTTGTTTTAAAATATGAAAGAAACAAACTATTGTGCTATGAAATTTACATTAATATCCAATTGTATTTCTTGAGTTCTTCAAGAAATGTTAGCCTATTTATATATATTAAAAATGACTATAAGTCCTAAAAAACATGGAACATACACCAATCACATGATAAAATTTCAATACAGTTTGGAAATTAAATATCGCATGGCATAATGCATAACCATTTAGTCATAAAGTTCCCAGTACGGTGCATGAACTTTATATTCCCTGATATCATTAGTCGAAGGTAAATGTTATTCCATCAAAATTTTAATAGTGCAAATCAAGTGCATCAATAAATGGTGAAATCCATGAAATAGTAACAATACAAGATATAATAGCATTTATACATCCTAGGTAATTTTTTTTCGCCTATACAAGGGTTTGCCTCATCAAGGAACAATATTAGAAAAAATTTCCATGTTCTTATTCTCCTATCTAAAACCAAATAGTGATTTAAAATGAAAAAATCACTAATTCCACTTTATAGATTCCCGCTGAAAATTATGCTTAACAGTTCCCTAAGAGAGTGGTCAAAAGATATTAGGTGCGCCTCCATGAACGCTATAGGCTTCTGACTAATGATAAGTTCATAGGGTGTGTTTATGGGGAGACTATTCCATCATAGATCATAGTGAGAATAACATTAGTGTAATAAAAATATAATTATATATATGTGTGTGTGTGTGTGTGTGTGTGTCTATAAACATTAGAAGCAATAATACACAATAGAAAATAGCGGAAGTAAAATAAATTAACCTGAAAAAAATTATACAATAGATAGACGATCAATAAAAAAAATAAAACTAATGATAATTGTATACAAAAATAAATATGTAAGGGGAACTGGATACATGAATATAAGATATGATAACAAAATATTTAAAAATTCCAAAACATTATATAGCTAGAAGCATGAACATATTATTGGTAATCTCCTCCCATACTCTATCTTAGAACTATAAAAAATCATTAATCAAATGCCACACACATAACTTTATCTATACATGTAGTTAAAAAGTATGCTCAGGTAACAAAGGTAGCCCAAATAGGGTGTGATATACAATGTCAATAGGCCACCACCATAGTTTTCAATATGATGTCATTCATAAATATAAATTGTATAGTTTTCCATAATTAGTAAATGAAAAAATATAATTTAATAAATACATTGGACTAGCTTCCACTTTGAGATCCATCCAATTGCATTAATCAGACCTGATGTCGAGTCCAAATAAAGTGATGCTGCAAAGGCAAAGTGAGAAAATTAATATGTGTAGAGGGGAGTTATCCCCATGTTTTTAGTTTTCATAGAGGAAACATCCCTATGTTCCCAAAACAAAAGGACCATTTCATTTTATTTTAAAAAATTGAAATTATTTTTAATTTAATTAAAATCTCTTTATAAGACATTTAGAGTAACACTGAACCCATACAAGGAAATTCTAAATGAATCCCAAGAATCAAACTATGATCTAAAAATAAATCCAATGCCTAATGGGTATATTCTTGGTGACCCAATATGGAGTCCCAAGTGTCACTTCAGGACTGGGAGATAATTTCACGAACACACATCTGATTCTATCCCTTCTGTCACATGTAGGGGCCTGAGTCTCCCTCATGGCATGGTAAAACCATCATGCCATAGATCCCATTCAAGGGGTCTCCCATAGAGTACTAGCACCACTCATTTGGAGGAAAAATAGTAAATTCATGGATATCCTATCTTAGTAACATCTAATGTCACCACAACTTGTTTAGAAGTCATTATTCAATTCTAACTTTTGGACCCTCAATGCTATAATAGTTTTCATAATCACAAATAATGTAAATCTACAGATTCTACTCCTTCTTTACATTTAATATCTCTATGTAAATACATTATATCATACTGATCAATATAATTTAATAAGTAAATAACTTATATTTATAAATCCATATGTTTAATAGTGTATTTTTACATGTATTTTTTGATGTCACTTAGTCGTGTAATGTTATATGTAAGACAAACTCATCATAGGTGTTTATAGTTCCTCGCAATGAACCAATGTTTGATACACCAATGTTTGACACATCAATGATAGAAACACCGATGTTTTACAGACCGAAGATGAAAAACCGAAGATGACATACCTATGATGAAAGACCAAAGCTGAAAGACCAGAGATGACAGACCGATATTGAATGACAGAAGATGATAGACAGACGATGAGAGACCGAAGATGACCGACCGAAGATGACAGACCCGAGATGACAGACCGATATTGACAAACCAAAGTTGACAAACTGAACATGATAGACTGACGGTGACAAACTGATATTAACAAACTAAAGATGAACTACTGATGCAAATGACACACCGATAGTCATAAATAGCTGTTTCGAATTTATTAATTCGAATTTATTTCTAACAGTAATATTTAGAAACAATTAATGATTCTAACATTATTTAATGTTCTCGCTAGGAATATGGGTGGAAAATGCTACTTACATGCACGTGGGGAGATCATCATGCCTGGTGGACCTTGAATAATAAAAGGATTACAGGCTTAACCTAGAAAGAGAGACTTTTAACCCACTATAAAAAAAATTTGTCTATGCGAATATGCAAGATATTTCAAATAAAAGAACTCTAATCCTGAGTATTAAAGAAGTTTAATATAACCATATGCATCCTACTAAAGCTCACTGAACATCATGACATCAATGAGCTTATCCTTTTCTCACCTGGATGCTAGATTATAGAGACTACAATACTCTGTTTTGGAGACAACATCCAGAAGAGGACCTGAATATCATTTTCTATACATCTATTATGTCCAGAGCAATACTCCATGACACATAGATATTTCTAAACCCAATTATTATTTCATAGGTTTGTTGTGATCTAATAGTTACTATTTGAGGAGTGTGTATATCTTTTTATATCACAAACATTTTCTCCAAATCATAACTAGAGGATACGAAAATATCCTCATTCTCAATCACTTTCTACTCTTGTCTCCCACGAAGAACTGTAGAAGAGATTATATGTGATCTGTTTGATAGTTTTTCACACAAATAAATATGGTAGAGGTCAAGTGTGACCAGGACAACCTTATGTGCTATTATGAACCCCGATCTAGGGTGTATGTTAAAATTTATTAATATAAACTGCTTGGTGGTAGGTGATCACTAAGTGAAGAAGACTAAGTATCAACTTGATACTGAACCTTTTGATTTAACCATTGTGTGATTTGAATTATATATTTATCAGTTATGTATTTCTCACATTAAGATAAACTGAACATTGATAGTTAATTTAGAAAGTTTTTATATCTATTTTGAATCAGTATATTATCTTCAAATGTTTTTCTATTTATAGATTGGTAAAATTTTAGAACTAATAAATCTTATGAGAAACTAATTGAACTTACAAGACATTTATAAATTAACTAAAAATTGAATTTCGTTATTATTTTAATAGGGGGTTCTATTTGAAAGAACCAATTTTTAACAGAAATATTTATAGGTACTCAATTCACCCATTTGGAGTCATCTATTCTGACCAACAGTTGGTATCAGAGGAATGTTTGAATGTTATTGTTAGTCCATAAAATCATGTCAACAGTGATAATAGTTGTATTTCAATGATCTCAAAATATATGTTGTTTCTAAATTTTCAGCTCTTTGAAATTATGATTCAATCAGTATCATGGAAAATAGTTTTATGGGGCTACTACCAATATACCGCCTTTATTTAATGGAACTAATTATGCTCAGTGGACACTTAAAACAAAAATACATCTAAAATAATGGGATTTAAAATATAGACTACTATTGAAAGTAAATATGAAATTCATGAAACTGATATACACACTTGGGATGAATCTACCAAGAATACCTATAACAATAATTGTAAATAAATGAATTCTTTGTATTGTGCACTAGGAGTTGAAGAGTTTAATCGTATCTCTTCCTGTAAGACTGCACCAAAAATTTGGGACGCAATAGCTATTTTTCATGAAGGAACATCTAATGTTAATGAAATGTTATTTAATAATAATACTATTAAATATGAAAACATCAAAATGATGCCTGATGAGTCAATTTCTAATATGTATCTCAGGTTCAATGGAATTGTTAATACCATGATTTTTTTAGGAAGAGAAGTAACAGCCAAAGAGAATATCATGTGGAATATGTAATGTTTACCCAAACAATGGTGTGTAAAGACTGTGTCTATTATAGAATCATGTGATATTAGCAAGATACCAGTGAATGAATTTATTGGAAAATTAATGATTTATGAATAGGAATTAAAGGTAAATCATGAAGAGGATGAACCAAAAAGAATGTATGTAGCATTCATGACAACTTCATCTAAATTTAAAGATAAGGATAATGTTCAAGATGCTATTGAATAGTCTTGCAATGATAAATAATCTTCGGACGGTGATGAAGAAATTGACCATTTGGATAGACAATTAATGAAATTCTATAGGAAAAAGATGTTTTTAAAAAATCCCATTTACAAAGGAAAACATGATAACATGGGAAATTGGAAAAAGGATTGGTAGAAAAATGAGAAATCAGAAGAGATCATTTTCTATGAAAGTAAAAGGAAAGACATGTAAAGGTTGTCTGTCCAATAATGAAATACAATAAAAGTATGAAAATAAGGATAGATGGTATAATAAATAAATGAAGTCCACCTAGAGTTCCTCTGAGGATAGCTCAAGTAAATCTAGCTATTCTCAGAATAAGAAAGATGGTATGGCTAATATGTGCTTTATGACAAAAACAACTGAGGTAACCTTAGACTCTCCTATACATAATTCTTATTATTATGAATGTGAGTCAGAGAATATGATAAATGATGAATTATTCTAATACTTCAATGTGTTAGAAGAAACATATATTGAGTTTAATGATAAGTATAAATCATTGAATAAACAACCTTATTTTAGTGTGACTACTAATTCTAAATATATAAATTAAAAAGAGAAAAATGATCAACTGCTCAAGGAAAAAAATGAGTTAAAAATGTCTGAATATTAATTGAAGAAACACATGGAAAGGATTACTAAGGGAAAAATAATCTTACTCAAATGCTTGGAAAAAAATAGCATCAACCAAATCAACCAAGACAAAAGAATTTATCCAAATCGTGTTTTGTAACCATGTCTGGAAAAACGGCTAAATTTTTCAACAATTGGAATTGTATAGCAAGTTACAGTTCAACAAATTCGTTTACTATATCCAATTCTTCAGGACTGAACAAATATTAGTTTTTTAACACACTATATTCTATATATTGAAAACCCATAAGACAGTTATGAGTAACTAAAGATTATATTACTAATGTATGTGGACATAGACAAATATGGGTGCCAATGTCTTTTCTTGGTTAAACTATTTTATAGGTAAACTACCTAAAGAGATCATGTAAAAAGATATGGTACTTGGATAGTGGTTGTTCAAGACATATCACAGCGGAATTTTCAGGCTTTAAAAGTTATATCAAGATTAAAGGAGGACATTTCACATTTGGTGACAATGGTAATGGAAAAAATCATCATCCTAGGCCAGATTAGTAACCCTAAATATATTTCAATTTCTAAAGTACTTTATGTTGATGGATTAATGTATTACATGCTCAGCATATCTCAATTTTGTGATAATGGATTTAATGTTAAATTTAGAAATGATACATGTCATGTTTTTTATGGCAAGAATAATTTATTATTTACATCATTTAGAAATGATAATGTATATGCTATAAATATAGACACACTAGCCTCACAGAATGTCTCCTGTATAAATTCCTTTCTCAAAGAGTCTTGGATCTCATAATGAAGAATAAGACATTTCAACATACACTCTTTTAGAATGTTAACTTGAAAAGGCTTATTTATAGACATAATGAAATTAGAGTTTACAGACAATAAGGTCCATAATCCTTATCTAAATGTAATGAATCATAAAATATCTTTCAATCCAAATAAATAAGTAACTACTTCTAAACCTATCATGTTGGTTCACATAGACTCATTTGGACCATCTAGAGCTTCAAGTCTCAATGGGAAGCACTATGTTTATGTTCTTGTAGGTGATTTCTCTAGGTAATATGTGGCCTTTTTTCATGCTCCCAAAAGTGAAGCTTGTTCACACATTTCCATTTATGTTAGGGTTGTATAAAATCTTAGTAGACATAAGATTTAATTCATAAAAAGAGATCATGTCCATGAGTTTGAGAATCATGATTTTGAAGATTTTTACTCACAAAATGCCTATAATCATAACCTATCTTCTCCTAGGACACCTCAACAGAATGGTGTGGTAGAAAGAATAAATAAAACTATAGATGATATTTCTCTAACTATGCTTAATGAATATGATCTACCCATTTATTTCAGGGATGAAGCTATTAGTATATCTTGTTACATAATAAACAGAGTCTTAATAAAACCCATCCTTATGAAAATTCCTTTTGAGTTTTGGAATAAAAGGAAACCCAAAGTAGGTTATTTCAAATTGTTTGGATGTAAAGATTATATTATGAACACTAAAGATAACTTAGATAAATTTTCCTCCAAAAGTGTTTAAGTAATATTTCTAGGATATTCTATATCAAGAAAGGCCTATAGAGTCTTTAATATGAAAACCAAATGTGTGGAGGAATTTTACACATCATGTCTAATTAAGAAGATCAACATGACCCCAAGACCACACAAGAAAACATTGAAGAGGATATGTCCATCTGGACATTCATGATAAAACCTCAAATCGTCATAGGAAGGAATCAGTGAAAACATCTAGTTCTGGGAATTCTCATGATCCTAACCATAGTGAAACAAATCAACCTGACCTATCTAAAATGTCATGTCCTACCTTTTCTAGACCAACCGAGACCCTTAAGAATCATCTCTTAGATGATGTTGTTGGAGATTTTGATAGAGGAACCCAAACGAGAGCTTCATGAGAAACAAAGTTGAACATTAAGCATTATTTTAAAATCTTGAACCTAAAAATATCCATGATGCAAGGAATGACGAATTTTGGGTAATGGTCATGCAATAAAAACTTAATCGGTTTGAATGAAATAATGTTTGGAAACTTGTAAATAGACCAAAGAATACATTGACCATAAGAACCAAATGAGGGTTTAGAAATAATGTAGATGAAGCTGGAAATATAATTAGAAATAAATTTAGACTAGTTTCACAAGGATATAATCAAGAAGAGGGAATTGATTATGAAGAGACCTTTGCACCAGTAGCAAGTCTTGAGGAAATTAGGATCTTACTTGCTTATGAAGCACACTTGTATTTTAAACATTATCAAATGGATGTAAAAACTACATTCATAAATGGTTTTATAATTGAGTATGTTTTTGTTGAACAACCCCCAGGTTTTACAAATCCACTACTTCCAAATCATTTGTTCATGTTATTGAGAGATTTATATGGTTTGAAACAAGTTACATGTTCTTGGTATGATAGGTTGAGTAACTTTTTTATTTCTAAACTCTTTACAAAATGACTCGCAAATCCTACATTATTTAGAAAAAGAATTCTGAAAGATTTTTTAATAGACTAAATATACATAGATTATATTTTCCTTGGATCTTCTAAAAAATCTTTATTTAAATATTTTTCAAACATAATGCGAATTGAGTTGGAAATAAGTTTAATGGGAAAACTTAAAAATTTTCTTAGATTTCAAATATTTCAAAATAAAGAAGCTATTATTTTAAATCAATGTAAGTACACTAAATATCATTTGAAAAGATATGGATTTGATAGTATTAAGAGTAACGAAACCAATAAGAGTTCTACATGTAAGTTAGATCCTGATGAAAATGGAAAATAAGTTGATCCGAGTGCTTATAGAGGAATGATTGGGTGTTAGTTGTACTTAACTTCTAGTAGGATAGATATTATGTTCTCTGTGAATATGTGTGTGAGAGTTCAAGTAGATCCAGAAGGGTCACATTTAGATGCTGTTAAAATAATTTTTAAATACCTCAAATATACAACTAACTCTGGACTGTTCTATCATAAATGACAACCTGTTGATTTAGTTAGCAATTCAGATGTTGTTTTTGGTGGATGTAAGTTAGATAGAATGAGTACCTCTGGATCATGTCACTTTTTGGGAAAGTAACTAATAACATTGTGAAGTAAACAGTAAAATTTAGTTGCATTATAAACTGGTAAAGGATAATTCATTGCATCTGGTAGTTGTTGTGCACCAATTTTGTGGATGAAACACACCTTATTAGACTATGGATTTCAATTCAGACATATCCCCATAAACTGTGACTAAACATGTGCTATTAACATTTCTATGAATCCAATTTATTATTGTAGAACAATGAAAATTTATGTAAGTCATCACATTTAGAGAGATCATTGTCATAAAGGTGATATAACATGAGAATTTATTGGTTCTGAACATCAGCTTGCTAATATATTCACTAAACCAATAAATTCTGAGAAAATAAATTACATCATACATGAACTGAGAATGATAATTCTAAAACCAATCTCCGGAAATAGATCTTATGAATCCGATCATTGAAACTGATCTTAGGAAACCGATATTTGAAACCGATCATATTAAACTAATCATTGAAAATTATCTTATGAAACCGATCATTGAAATCGATCTTATGAAACTGATCTTTTAAGCCGATCATATGAAACTGATCTTATGAAACTGATCATTGTAACTGATCTTATGAAACCGATCTTTGAAACCGATCATCTGAAACCAATCTCTAAAACGAATCTTATGAATCTGACCTTTGAAACAGATCTTTGAAACCGATCTTTTGAATCTGATCCTTGAAACTAATCATTGAAACTGGTCTTATGAAACTGATCTTTGAAACCGATTATCTGGATCTGATCCCAGAAACTGATTCCTTTGACCAATCTTTGAAATCGATCTTGTGAAATGGATTCCTAAAACCGATCAGTTAAACTGATCTTATGAATGTGATCCCTAAAACTGATCATGTAAAATTGATTCAATAACACCGGTGTTTTAAGGACACTTTTGTAATTCTTCCAATTTTAAATAAAATAACATTGTTTTGTATTCTATTTTCTGAATTCAAATTTTCTGTTTTATTATTTGAAATCCTTAAATGATATATTTAGTTCAATCCATCCAAACCTTTCACCTTCCCACCACCATAAAGCCAGCTACCCTTTGTCACTCTACCTCTCGACCCTCATCCTCAACATTTTTGGAATCCAAAGCCTCGACATGGAAAGGACTAAGAGCGCTATAGAAGAGAAAATAAAATCATCTTCTACTAAGCATTATAATGGTTAGTATAGTCGGACTGCAAAAACAAGCATAGAATGTCGAGTGGTTACGACTGAAAAAGAAGTGTCAACTGAGTGGCTTCTGTCAAGCATGTCATTTTTATTAAAAGTATTGGAATATCAAGGGTGGCTGATCTGGTTTGATAACAATGAATGATCATATAATCCCCATCTAGTGTATGAATTATATCAACATTTGATGATATCTCTTAATGAAGTTGAGGCATAAATAATGAATTCAGTAATGAAGGGAAAGGAATGAGCTTTTTCATCTAAGGAATGGAATGAGTAATTGGAGATGCCTCATTAAGGTTTCTACTCTGATTATTCATGTAATATTCTACCTTCCTTTGATTTATTCTCTTATGAAGATGATTTAAAGGAGATTACAAGAAATGGATAATCTAGGAGGACTATTTAAAGTGTGTTTGAAGGAGATGTAATATTATTGTTTAAGTTTATTCAACATCAAAACTTCCCAAGAGAGGATTATTTCTCTGTTGTGAAGTACCAGGATGTATTCCTAATATATCTATTGAAAGATTATATAAAAGTGAACATGTGTAGGTATCAAATGGTTCATGTCAATAATTTGATAAATCCATCCATGAAGGCAACATTTTTATACTATCCGAGGATGATCTCTGCCATGTTAAAAATGTTAGGTTGTGTGGAAGATGGAGATGAAGTGATAAATACATGTAGTAGTTACTATCTTCAAAAATATATTTGTTAGAGGATGAATATATTCTGGAACCCAAGGATGAAATGATGGGTAGGTGATGAGGAAAGGTTGCATCAAGATTTCAATCCAGTTGACCATCCTACCAGACCAAAGGATCTAGTTGATCCAGGTCTCAAACCAAGAGAACCAATTTATTCTGACAAGGAAGCAGAACTTGAAGTACCAAGGGAAGAAGGATCTTCTTTTGATGATAGGATTGATCCTGATATTGCAAAATTTAAAAATGAAATGTCTAATGGACATGACAGTCCTCCTTTAGACTAACCCTCAAGAGAACCTTTATTATGAGATGAAGATGAGGAAAAGACCGAGCATACTAGAGTTGAAGGATATGTAAATAAATATGATGAGGATTCTGATGATGATGGTGATGATGATGATGAAGGTGAAAATGATGAGCATGTAAGTGATTCTTTAAATTCTGGACAACAAGTGGTGGACAGATCTAGTGAGGAATATGTACATGTAGATGGTGATGCTGTTGAGCATTTTGAAGAAGAGGATTTTGATCGTATAGATGCTGAACATGAGGACAGATCAAAAAATACTATTGATTAAAATTATGAAATCATTCAGGAATTGAATGAACTTATGGTCGGTGTTCTTGAAGAAGAAACTAAGGATCAAGTGCCTCAATTTGAAAAAGAACCTAGAGAAGTTGATGTGGGTGGAGATCATGGAGAACCTTAATTTCAGTTTGTCCATGTACACCGAAATGTTGTTACGGCTAGAGTGAAGGATGCCGAAGTTGATGAAGATGATGTTTTTCCTGAGCCTCAGGGAAGAAAGATCAGTATTGACACTATTGATCCAAGAGACGGGACCTGTACTAGAGAGTGAAATAATGATCCAGAATACATTATTTTTTTGTTTGGAGTATGACTCAGATGAAGAGAGGGGGCCTCCTCCTCCTACTCCACAAGTCCATGCTGAACCAGAACCTATTGCACCTGTTCCACCAGTTGCACCTGTAGTAGTAGAGACAGTAGCACATCCTGTGCTTAGTGACTATTTCACTAAGGATGAATTGGAACAATTTATAAATGATATATGTGAGTCACTGATAGCCTCAGTTGGATCGAGAAGTGAAGCCTCCACTAAAATAGGTATTTTAGATGCTGATGTGGCGAAGATTGCAAGAATAGTGATCCAAAAGATTCAACTGAATCTCATTACCATAGTAGAAAACATTACTATTCACGATACATATCTGAGAGCGGAAGTAAAAAATGATGAGTATTGAGTTAAATTCTATAACCTCTGACTTCAATACCACCTTATGTTCTGTTCTAGAATTTCATATGATTTGGTGACCCATAAACTATGTGTGGATATGAAGAAGTGGAAAGAGGATCTTTGAAAAATTTTACCGGCCCATCCCGTTCTAGAAGAGGGAAAGGAGTTGTATCTGATTTAGAGTCTCTCAAGGCTATGATGAGAGAGGAACTACTACATCTGTAGAGTGTTTCAGAAAATGAAACTCTTGAAAAGGTGCATCTAAATGTAGACCTTGTGTACAAAATGTTTAGTCACCGCACCAATGAAGCCTATGTTACTCAGAAAGAGATTAGAGGAAATGTGGATAAGTAATTTAATGACATTTATACCAATCATGACATCATAAATAGAATCAAGTTTCTTTCTAATAATCTAAGAATACCTGCTGTCACCGAAGCCTTCAAAAAGTAATTTACTCAATTGAAGGAGTTTACCCCTTTTGAGAATAAATTCATGAAAAATAATAATAAATTTGAGAAACCTATGAAACATGGTGGTGAAATCATTAATGATTTAATCAATCTCTTTAAGCCATATCTTCATGTCCAGGATAAAGTCATTGTGGTCCCTCTTCCAGCTTACGCTGGAACTACCTCTCGACGTCCTGCTATAATGACTATCTCTAAGGATCTTTCCCTAATTCGACCGGTCATTATAGAGAAAACTCTTAGTCATGTGTTGTCAGAATGAAGGCATATCCTAGAAAAAAATGTACCTACTGGTGTTGTCATGTCTGGTGTTATCTTCATACCACCTCTATCCTCTACCAATACCAGACCTTCTCTTCCTCCTTTGGATCCTTCAGATAATGGAAAATACCCTCATAAGTGAGACCCTCAGCGATGGATTTTATTTTTTATAGGGATTTGATCTTTTTTGTTTGCTTTGTAATTTTTTGCATCGTAATGGAAATATTTATGGTGTCTTTATTTTATGATATTTCTCCTCATATTTTATTGTTCTCTTTTTTTTCTTATCTCAAAATAAGGATAAAAGTTTTGGCATACATTATTAATCTAAGGGGGATAATTTCTGGTATAGGACACATGGAATATACTCATCATTGTCAGTTTATTGAGAGGGAACATTGTTTTAAAACATCAAAAAGTGAAGGATTTAGTTATATTTAATAATATATTTTAGTGTGGTATGTTATACCCACTTATTTTTGATTCCTTATATTTTTATGTATGCCATAATTTATGATTATCAAAAAAGTAGTATACTGTTCGACTCTCTATGCTATCATATTTTTCATAATGACAAATAATGTTAATCTAGAGATTCTACTATTTCATGGAATTTAACATCTTTACGTAATTCAATTATATAATACTGAACAATATAATATAATAAAGCAATAACTTATATTTATAAATCAATATGTTTACAAGTGTATTTTTACATGTATTTTTTTATGTCACTTAGTCATGTAATATTATGTGGAAGGAATAATCTTCATATGCTTTTTAGAGTTCCTGGAAACTAACCAATGTTCGAAATACCCATGTTCAACACACCGATGTTCGACAGAACAATATTCAACACACTGATGTTCGACAAACCATTGTTTGACACACCGATGTTTGACACACCAATGTTTGACACACCGATGTTCGACACACTAACGTTCGACAGACTGAAGATGAAAAACCGAAGATGTCAGACCAAATATGACATACCAATGATGACATACCAAAGATGACATGCTGATATTGACAAACTGAAGATGACAGACCGAAAATGACAGACCAAATTGACAAGCCGATATTGACCAACCAAAGATGACTAACGGATGATGAGATGCCAATATTAACAAACAAGATATGATATAATGATGCAATTGACTCACCAATAGTCCCAAATAACAGTTTCAAATTTATTTATTCGAATATATTTCTAATAGTCATATTTAGAAAAATTAATGTTTCTGACATTATTTAATGTTTTCTATAAGACTATCTGTAGACATTATAAGGTACATGCTTGTGGGGAGATCTTCACACCTACTAGAACATGATGAATAAAAGGATTACAAGATCAACCTAAAAAAGAGAGACTCTGAAACCACTAGAAAAAAAATGATGGATGTGTGATTATTCAAGATATTGAAAATAGAAGAACTCAAAGCTTGGGTTTAAAAGAAGATTAATATTACAAGATGCATCCTGCTGAAGCTCGCTGAACATCCTGAAATCAATGAGTTGAACCTTTTTACACCTAAAATTATTATTAAAGAGACTACGATACTCTGTTTTGGAGCCAACATCCAGAATGGGACTCGAATTTCATTTTCCCTACATCCATTATGTCCAGTGCTTTACTGGACGACACATAGTGATTTCTGAACCCTATTCTACATTCATAACTCCATTGTGATCTAGTAGTTACTATTTGAGCAGTGTGTATATCTATTTCTATCACACACTTTCTCCGGAGAATAACTAGAGGATACCAAAATATCCTCACTCTCTATCCCTTTTTAATCTTGTATCCCATGTAGAACTATAGAAGAGATCATGTGTGATCTGTTTGACAGTATTTCCCATGAATAACTATATTAGAGGTCAATTTTGACATGGAAAACCCTGTGTGGTATTGTAAACCCTGATCCTAGGTGTAGATCAAAATTTATTAAAATAAACTGCCTGGTGGTAGCTGATCACCATGTGAAGAGGAATAAGTCTCATCTTGAGAATGAACCTCTTGTTTTAACCGTTGTGTGGTTTGAATTATATTTTTTTATCATTTTTGCATTCCTGAGATTAAGATAAAATGAAAATTAATAGATAATTTTGTAACACCCCAGGTAAATAAAGAATATGACATTTTCATATTTGTCCATATTTGTGAATAAAATATTAATATGACTTTAAAGGGACTCTATGCTCGATGGCGTACCCAACACGCAACAACGAGTTTCTTGGGAATCTTACGTTGCACTCTAATAATAAAATAATATTATTTTAAATGGTAGTTAACATGTAGTCGTTGTATTGGCGAGAATGGATAGAAATAACTAAAATATGATTATATACGTTTTTAAATGTTTTACATTTATCCAATAAAAGATAAAGGATTAAAATACGGAAAGAATTCAATTTTAGGCGTATATGCCCTAGTTTTCACTAAAGGTTCACTTATCACCTTTTGATGGAGAACCGTCATTAAATATAGTTTTGTTCACTCTTATACATTCTATTGGACCAAATAAAACTCTTCTTAAGAATTGGGACATCAAAATTTAATTTGTGTAAATTTTTTGTATCTTTCCGATAAAGTTCATTTTTTAATGAATAGTGTAAAATGTTGTATTTTAATTCAAAACCACTTTTTAATATAATTTATTTATATGATTATATTATCTTTTGAATTGGTTTTAAAGTGAAATTAGAATATATTTTTACCATTAAATCCAATAGTGGTCGTTGGAATTAATTTCACTTTGAAATCAGACTTAAACTAGTGTCAATCTTTTGATACTTATTGTTTCATAAAAACACGCTATTTGCTCTGACAGCGGGAATTAATTATTAAATTAATTAATGTGACTTATATGTTTTGAATTTTGTAAAATAGAATTCATTTTTGAATTCGGAATATCAAATATAGCTTAGGGTGAATTTTTGGGATTTCTCTGAAAAACTTCAATTTTTGATGAATAGTGAAACCACTAAGTGGTACTTATAAAAACTGATTTTTCCGTTTAAATGAAATTTTTCCATCTTTGTGTTTTTAATTTCAAAAATCCGACATACATGGTTGTCATTAAGAAGTAAAATGTGGTTCAATGGGATAAAAATAATTTTTTGGTGAATAGTCACTTATTAAATTTTTAATCGCAATTAGAGGTAATTAGTGTAGTTTATGGGAAGAATAATGTTTTAATAAAATGAAATGACCTAGACACATGTACTACCCTCATTGTATGTGTCATGGCCGACCAAGAAAATCCATGGGTCAACTTGGGGACCCCATGGAGCCACTTTGGTTGGGAAATGACATAAATATCTTTTTATTTAATGTTAAAGTAAAAATGACACAAACATGAGATGTTTTACTAAAACGTTTTTTACATGGGGTTATACAAGTCATATTTTTTACTATAAATAGTCATTGGAAAGATAAAGAGATTTCCTACATCATATTATTTTTTTTATAATTTTTAGAAATTAAATAAATTAAATTATTTATGACATCATGATGACACAATGATGACCTCGTTATTTAACAATTTAAATAAAATGGAAAGATAATGTAATATATAAGACCTAAACATGCAAAAACCTATTGAATGAGTGTATGTAGAACCCTTATCACCTCATCCTAGACATACATAAATTTGGGGCCTTTAAAATCTGAAACTCTTTTGAAAATAAAGTAACATTTTGTAACTTTACAAGAGTGCCCCTCCTCTCCTATTATAAAAGGCTCCCACCTCTACCTCCTTACCCACACTCCCAAAGCTTTTGGCTCGGCCAAACCCTGCCCATTTTGTCTCTCCACTTCCCTCTATTACTCCTTGAAGCCTCACTTTGGGCAGAAGTCTTCCCAAGGAAGCCTTTGAGCTCAAACCAAAGGGAGTTACCCGATTTTAAGGTAATGTCTTCACTTGTGTCCTTTTGTTTTATTTTTCTTCTCCAACCACCTAAACTCTTTTTATTAATTTATTTTGTAAAAAATACAGTATCTTAAATTTACTAGGATGTTTTTATAAGAAGGATTCGAGCTACACTTACACACACATACATCTAATGGTTAAAGAACATACTATTTCTGTGGATGGTGAATTTCTGCCTCACGAAACGATGATTGTTCAACATTATTCTAACACCTTAAAAGGTGGCCATTAAGATGACACTATATTTATATATGATATGTAATATTTTTATGTTTTACTTAATCTTCTGTATTTTTCATTTATTTCATACCTTTATGGTTTCCATTATGGGTAAACGCGATATCTTCATTTAAGGAAGTCAGACTACCGCCCCCTCAAAGTGATTTGATTCGTTACTACCATATGTGGTACGTATAAAGGGTATATTTAATGATATTATATATGATACCATACTGGAATTAAAATTCTATTATGTATCATTATGTTTTAATTCTATTAAATATGAAATAGAAATGGAAGTAGCGTTCATGCATACGTACTGCTTACCGTCTCCATGAACGGAACATTTCATTTCTTATCTCAAAATGTTATGTACTATTATAAGTACATATATATAATGGATATATATGTAATATATTACATCTAAATTATGCATATAATTCAGTAATTATAACATATATATATATATCTCTCATTTTGTTTTAATTCCATTAATATGACAAAAAAATTAAAGTAGCGTTCATGCGTACGTACGGCCTACCGTCTCCATGAACGGTGCTTTTAATTTTTATCTCCAAATTCTAAGGAATAGTATAAAATGAATATATACTGGATATATATGATATTTAAAACATAAATACTATTCTTGATATGATTTACCTATAACTACATGGAAAATTATTTTCCAACAAGTTCAATTTTTGACTCATGTACCAAACATCGACAAAAACGTATGATATGAACTCATATTATTAACCAATTATTATAACATTAAAATATGTGATATGAACTGAATAATAATCTTTATAGGAGGTATTTAATCAATTATAAATTGACCAAAGTTTATTATCCAGGAATATAAAGAAACGAACAAGACAAGTTGGACTGGAGGTAAGGGATCCTACTCCTCTCTTTCTTTTTAAGTACACCCTTTTATGTCATTCGTTTTAAGCTCATATTTATTGTGATTGGTATGTTCTTTTATATTAATCTTACTATAATGTTTATTTTCATATGATTAGAGACCCTATTTCCTCTCATCAATCCATTTTGGAAGTTTTAAGTGGCGTTGTTAGGCTGCCGAGTTTTCGTAAGGGATTTTTCATCTCACTTTTATTCCCGTGATATTTATGCTACATTTGCCACAATTTCCTTTGAGTGGTGTATGTAATTCCCATTATTATAAACTTTGTGTAGTATAATTTAATTTATGGGTATTCACATCTTCATTTTATGACCCTTCTTCCATGAGGTGTACATTTTGAAAGTTACCCAACTCGGTAAGGGGACCTTTCACCCTCCTCTTTTTAAAAGACTTCTTTTGTTATGTCTTTTATTTCACATACTATTATGTTAGGATATGTTATTTTATATCCTTATTGATGTCAATTTTATGTCCAAGTGATGAGATGCCCTTATTATCTCTCATGAACTCATTTTCTGAATCTTGAAGTGATGTCGTTAGGCTGTCGAATTCTACCAAGGGAACTTTTTAACCCAATTTCGATTTCTTTGGGTTCAACATGAAGTTATTGAATATGTCATCCTTTGAATATGTGTGAATGACCTTTTATTTTTTTACACTTAATATCCACTTATATTGGGTGTATTTATATTATTCACACATAATTTTGAGATTTATTTATCCTTGATTTAAGGATACCTTCTTTATAAGGGATTTCATCACATTTGACATTTCTATTGAGACTTCATTATTTTTATGCACCAATTCACTCTTATATGGTGTATATACTGTCCTTTGGAATATTATATCATTAATCCATTTATTCTTATGATATTATAAAGTTCTGACTAAATTTTATTCCTCAATTATTGTATTCAAGTGTCTCTAATTTTGGTAAAACCCCTTTAACCAAAATATCTCTTTAAATGTTTTAAAAATTTGTTCTTATTAATATCCATGTTTTAAAAGTGGTTTTTAAGGATTTTTATGGATATTAATGGTTTAAAATTTTAAAATCTTCATGGTGGTATGGGACACTTTGATTCAAAAATCTATTTATTAAATGTTTTAAATGGTTTTGGAAATGGTTTCTTTTTGAATGGATTCATTATTTCAATATACTAAAATGATATATTGTGTTTGAAATGTGGAAATGTTATGTTTCCTTTATGAATGTTTTATGTGATATGTTTATGTTATGGTTCTTGGGCATTGTTATGAAAACAGGTGGTTCCATGATAAACTAAGGGCGGGTGATCCCGATATAGCTCTCCAATGCATTGGGTAACGCGAAGGAGTGAAACGTTAAGGTTTCTCTGAAGAGATTTAGGGAATATACTATGATGGGTATTCCAAACATAACCAAGAGGGTTACTCCCTACGTAAGAATGTTATGAATGCCTCAAGTTACCTTTATGTCTTATGATTTCTATGATTTATTCTTGATTTGATGAGGTATGTTAAAGTGCCTATGTTTTATGGGTAAAGTATAATTTCATTCTTATATATATATAAACTCATGTTTCCTTTCCATATTTTTATATCCCTTACTGATCTTTTTATGCTCATCCCAAGTTTTTTAAATGTTTTTCACAGGTCAAGGGAAAGGTACGTGATGTGATGATAGTGTCAAGGATGTGTCAAGAAAGAATCCAAGTTTTATTTTAAATATTTTTCCATTGATGGGAAGAATGAATCCTGTCTTTTATGTAACCATTTTGTTTAAATGTGGAATGTAATTCATGTTTCATGATCTAATTCTCTAAAACTCTAAACCTGAAAAGATCCTCAATGTGTAATCTTGTAATAACTAAAGATTAAGTAAGTTTTAAGGATAAGGCCTTATAATTTTAGCATGTGTTTATATCTATTTTAATCCATAGATTGGCTTCAAATGTTTTTATATTCATAGATTGGTAAAATAGAGAACAAATCAATCTTCTGAGAAACTAATTAAACTTTCAGGACATTTATAAATTCACTAAAAATTGACATTGGATGTTATTATTATAGTGGGATGTTGTTTTAAGGAACCCATTTTAACAGAAATTTTTATTGATAGTCAATTCACCCCCCCCCCTCCCCCCGCTTGAGTCATAGACTCCAACCAACACTGACAAAAATGCCTATTGATCTCATCCAATGGATACATAATTTGAGACCCAATGCATCACCCAGAAAATGAGTTGAGGATATGAATTAGTTAGAAAGGACCTACCATTGAACATATAATCATTTATCATTAAGGGCACATTGGACAACACATTTCAATTATGTTTATATTTAATAAATTAAGTGTAAATCATTAATCATTTAGCCAATACATTTCACTCGACCACATCATTTATTAAATGCGATATAGTGGCCTAACTCATGGATCATATCCCATTTCAATTAAATTCATGCACTCAAGGGGTAAATTATTATGGAACAACCCTCAAGGGGTTTTTAAAATACCTATGGAAAGGGAGAGGAAAGACAAAATGTAGAGAAAATCCATTTGTATGGCATACTTATAGGTGATCAATCGAGGGGGATGATTCACCACTAACTCAGGTCACCAATTTCACAATAAGTAATTACAATTAATTATATTAATAAAATATTGGTGACACTAGAAGGGTATAGATCATGACACAATAATACATTTTTTATAATAAAATTAAATGAGGGAAAATAACCTAAACCATCAACCTTATCCTCAGGGAGAATCCTCATCCAACATCAACCTTTGATTCAATCTAAGTTGGAAGAAATCTAAGAAACCATAAAATTAAATAAAAATGCGGAAAATTATCTTTTAATAATGTAGATAAATATATGGGATTAAGGGAAAGAAATAGAATATATAGGAACAAACATCATTCCCTATCTTCATACTGAAAATAATGGTGAGAGAAATAAAGTTCGTTTGGTGGAGTTCTCAAAACCCTATTGAATGGGAAGTAGGGGCTTCATGAGTAGTAGGATACGGATCAAACACAAGAGAAACAAGTGGGAGGTAAAAAGGTTAAATCATTAATGGGGGGATGGTAAATTCACCTTCATAATCACGGGCCCATGATTTGGCTGTACGGTTAGGAAAACTATGAACCAACTCTGTGTCATAATATCTAACAAATTGGAACCCTACATGGTAAGGCGCACAGTTTAACTAACTATGAGAAAATCCGGAAAAGAGCTCTATTAAGAATCTATAGATAGTCGCATGGGCATGCTTATGAGGTCACATGGTTGTAGAAAAATGGTGTGGCCCCCTAAACCCCTATGTCTGCAACTCCATAGTTTATGGTAACCATGTTGGATGGGTTTCATAGTTTCGACATACCATGTTCCATAGACTTTCATTTACTTTTTTAGGCCTCGGGTCTCTAAACGATCCCTGAACACCCTCCAGACATCCTTCATGTCCATTAGAAACATTATTAGAGTAAAAAAAGAAATTTAATTCAAAATCAAATGGTCCGAACTGTTGGATAAATTTTTTACTTTATAAACATATTTTTCTTCAATTTTGTGTTGTACATACATGTTGATAAATGGATATAACATTATATACAATTTCATTAGGTTTGACATCTCCCAAAAGATTTCTTTCTACAACATCCTTCTAGTATGTTGGAGTTCTAAAATATTTTCCATAAAGGGATTCTTAAGGATCCTTATGAATTCTTTAGTAAGATATATTTTTGAAAGGGAACTAAACTAGAGGAAGGTGTTAATCTCAACCACCATTGAAATACATTGTAAAATATATTATAATATCATCTAGAGTCTGAATGATTCTCTCAGACTATGAATCTATCTGAGGTTGATACATAGTAATGAAACATAACATTATATCATGATCTTCCTAAATAATTTTCCAAAAAATTAAGGTATACATCATATCTATATCATATACAATTTAATGTCATACCCCCTTTAACCTTTACACTTCCATAATGTATATTATGGAGAGAGGATACAAAGAGATATTTCATGAAATATAAATTAAGTGTGCTAAATTCATAATGTGATCTAATTAAACCCATATTTACCTCAACATAAAAGATATGATAATCCCTAAATGATACCAATACCTTTAATCATATTTTAAAATAGTATAAATTCATTCTTTCATAAATTTCAATGTCACTAAATCAAATACAAACCTAAATGGTGGTATTTTGGTAAATGTCTCTTAAAATATCCTTAATCATGATAAACACCCATAATGTAAAACCTCAAAAGGGGTGTCACTGAATTAGAACATATGAATAGCCTTTAACTCATAAACCCCTGATGGTGTCCATAAATCATAGGTTAATCATACCAAGAAACACATATTCTTCTAAAACATTATTCCTTAAATAATATTTTATCTTCTAAAAAAAATAATTGGAAGAATGGGTTTATACATGAACCAATTGAATATCTAATGTTATTTATTTATTGAATAATTTATTTATTGGGAGATATTTATAGGAAATTTCACTAAATAATGAACAATAAAAACTTCACAATGCATATTTATACAAAATAATAAATTATATTACTAACTAAGGGGGAGGATAAGTGTTCCCCAATTATAATGCTTCAATTAATCAATTATGATTTTATAAGAATTAAATTTTTCTTTTTTATCAACGGATATTTTGGATTATCATCAACATTATCCCTTGGAATATGTAAATGAGTCACATAATTCCCAAAACTTACACCATAATCACTAGAGTGCATGAAGTGAATTAGTTGGCTTCCTATTATACACCATTTCATTAAGAAGGAAAATAATAACATTCTGACATTCTATGGATTTATTAACTACCTTTCCATATTTAAATAACCCCCAACTCCATTCATTAAATTCCATTTATTATTTTTTGGACATTTATAGAATGCAAATGGATGGAATTTATTTCCACCATTTTAGTTTTCATGAGACCCGATCATCCTTTTCCTTCAAATACATAGGAGTGGTTTGAATATCATATTTCTATTTCTAAATTTAGTACAGATTGAACAAATTCATCATAGAAACTAAATTATATTATAGCCATTGACTTTTGAAGAGATGTATTAATGCCACCAAAGAATTAATTAGTTTTTCTTTCCGGGAAGATGATTAAACTAGAAATGTAACTTGAATGTCTTGTAAAATTATCTTCATAGGTACTTAATGATTTGTCATAATTTTTCTAAGGTTTAAGTAATTACTTCCACCTATTTTATGGTAGAATAATAGGGAAATACATACTAAGAAAAATCCATTTATACTCTTCACATTCCATATATTCAATTTCTTCTTATTCACTTTTATTCTTAGTATAAGTCCCCCACTATTCTACTACACCTTTAATTCAATAAAAATACAAAATTTATTTTTTCATCTTTGAACACTGATGTGTGGAAAATATATGTTTTCATCGGTTATGATCCAATTCCAAGAAACTATTAGATAATTAGAGCCACTAAAATAATGTGATCAATGCCCTATAATAGACTAAATGGAACGTTTTTTCCTCTCTTTTTCTTTTGATAGATCAATAAAATTCATATATTGATAAATGTTATTGATATTATCAATAATATTTTTCATTTAAAATCCCATATTTATTGGTTTCTCTTGAGAACAATCACTGTATTATTCATTACATTCATTATTATCATAGTTCCTTCTGGTCCTATCCATTATCTAAAAACATAATGTATAGTGAGAGAAACACAAATCATTATAGAAAACCACATAATCATGAAAAATTTCATAGAAAATTTCAAAATAATGAAACATAAATTTCAATATATGACACCTTATATTTCACATAGGTCATTCATAGTCACGATATATTTGAATAATTAAGGATATTCATAAGGAGTTGTTGAATTTGAAAAGAATATCCCTCAGGAGTGTCAAACCAAGTTAGTATCAAGGAATTTTGGATGCCCCTAGTGACAATTGAGTCAATCTCAATGTTTTCTTTTTGTATTAATTATCTCTAGAAACATCTCTCCCAGAAAAACAACCATATGTACTATTTATACAGGGATGAAATTTCATGGAAAACACTCTTTCTATCCTTTACCAAATTTTCTAGACATTTTCCAATACATTGACTCATCCATAGACATATCCCTAGTCATATTCTATAATATGTCTCTAGAAATTTCCATAATGATTACATATCATAGTTTCTAAATGTTAATAAAACCTCTCCTCCCATACCAAATATAGTGACCTAGTATTTATATACATAGATGTTACACCATTTAGATTAATATTCAATTCATTACACCAGAACATGCATGAGGATTGTAAGAATTTAGTGTCCATGGATACTAGGTACAAAATATTCTAATTTATTCAATGATCTAAAATTTATCCCCTAAATATCTTCCTCTTTAGTACTCTTAGTATGCATACCCTACTTAAAAATTTTCTTCATAACCTGGGGAAAATAAAAACAAGAAATGGTTAGACCATTTTTTTAGTAAAGTTAAAATTATGGTATAACAATCTATGAAGACATGAAAGCATAAAATAATAATAAGGGTTTTCAATCATGAAAAAAACATTGAATTTTGTATGCTTTAAAAGATCATAATGAACAGATATGGAATAAAAATTTATAATATTAAAAACCATGGGATAATAGAGTCAGAAACGTCATAAATCAATAATGAACCACAAGATCATGTCATAAAAGTATAACACAATCACAAATATATAAACCCATTTTATATTCAGTGGTTAACGACCAAGGCCAAAAAAATAGTGGATTTGGACATACCTATTTCCCATAGTGGATAATGACACAATTATTTCCCATAGTTATATCATGAGATATAAATCCTTACCCAATGTATTAGTGATATTATAAGTACCAGACATCAGATAAATACCATTTTGTGCCACAATATCATAAAACATTCATCATTTCATCTCATTATAACCCATATAATGAAATGGAGTTTCATAAAAATTTAATCAATTAAATATAGCATAACCAATGAAAAATAAATGGGTTTTATAATCATTTCATCAACATAAAAATTAACCATCCAGAGAATGAATAATGGTGGAGTCATTTATTATTATACGTAGTAAAGATTCTGTAACATCAAAGGATTTCATCTTAGATTGACCATTATTTTGAAATACCACATGGAGAATTTCTCAAGGAAGATATATTTTGATTGAAAATAAATTTTTAAAACTATAAATTCATAAATTATTTATGGAAATCCTTTTCTTAGAATGTATCCTTGAAAATTTATAAATGAATCTTTAAAAACCATTTAAATTTTTTTGGGAATATGTCATTTTCTAATTAACAAATTTAAAAGAATTTTTTAGAAAATAATTATATTTGAAAATAACCTCAAAACAATTTAAGGTGTGATTTAATGAAAATAATTTTCATTATGTAGGGAATTTCAGTTCATTCTATACATTTCCAAACAAATATTCCATTCCAATTTTTGGTATAATCCCAGAAAGAAATGTTTTGGGAGATGAAAAGAATATTCATAAAAAAATAAAAAAGTAAAAAAATTTAAAATTTTATTTAACAATTTTATTTAATAATCTTAAAAACATTTTAGAATTTTTTAGCAAAACACTATTTTGGAAGAATTGTTTTTTGACCGAATAGAGAAACTGGGGAATTTTCATAAAAATTACTTTTGAATTATTTTATGTACCAACGTGTGAAAAAAGGTACAATTGTATGAAAATAAGATGAATAAAAATGAAAATTAAAATTAATGAGTTTATTTAGATATTTATCATATGATTTTACCATCCGAAACCTAATCAGAATCAATCCTAGAAAACGATGTGATTGTAAAGTAAAATATTTTCCACTTTTCTAACATTAAAATGTAAGTCCCTTGAAAGAGAGATAATAAAAAGGATATATAAATAAAAATAATTATTATTATAATCGTCATAAAATACATTTATAGATATTATATGCATCAGATAAAAGAAATAGGTTGTGAATGTGTAATTTGTCTCCCATAAATAAAAGGGAGACTATAAATCCCTTACCATAAGTCTCACCTTCTTTCGTACAAATTCAAACCACATATATAATAAATTTAAGTTTAATAATCATATGTTATATAATATTATTATCATGTATCAAAAGATATAATATTTTCTTATATAATTTTGTAACCTGTTTATTATCAATTAAATGTTTATGATACGTTGTTGGTAATACCTGCTTTGTTTTTTCATATATGTTCTGATTTTTAATTTTTTTTCCTCATACATTGATGAGGATTTCATAATATATATAATCTTAACACTGATATAAATATTTCTTATATTAATTATATTTGTATTTATCTTATTCTATAAAATTTCATGATAGAAAATTAAAATCATTTATCATAGAAAATGTTGGTTGTAAGTACACATGAAAGATGATTCCATTATCATGATGGATTAAAATAAAAGAAGTTAAATGCTATATAATCATCATAGAATAATTTTTAGGCCACATATATCACATTTTTTCAAAAAAACCATCCTTATTACCATTCATTTAATGTATAAATGAAGCACATCGCTTTGTTAGGTGTTAGTCTGTCGTACACATGAGTGAAATTATCATATTCCCACAAAATGGAGAGTATGAATATATATATGAAATAAAAATTCCAAAAGTATAATAATATTCTTAATATAATATATAAATAATAAAAATATTACTATACACATCCTTGTGAGTATTAATGGAAAAATGAAGGATATTTTTTCGCGCGGTGGCAGTCTTCCGTACACATAAATGATGATTTCGTAACATATTTTATTGATGTGGAGATGGATATAGTTTATTATATTAAAATAATAACATATTATAATATAGGAGATTATTTTTATTACATTTTATGTTTAAATAAATAATTTAATGGAAGAAAAAAAAATAAGGTTCTTAGTGAATATAATTACCTTCTCTTAGAATCATCTCCCTTGGATCTCTGATTAGGGACCCTAATGTTGGACTTTTTGGAGGAAGATATGCTCTATAGAAATAATGGGGACGTTTTAGAAGTAATTTTTAATGGGGTTTCAAAAATATATGTCTTTATATTGGTGAATAATTGGAGGGTAGTGGTGGCACTTTATATTCTTGGGAATGGAACTCACTTGGAATATATATGGATATTTCTAAAATTAATCCATAATAAAATGGTCATTTCCTAACCAAAATATTAAAAATTATTATATATAGGCAATGGGATCGATATTATTGAACTATTTTCAGAAAAAAAAAATAATTTTAAAGGTGTTATAATCATATTTACACTTACCAACATTGTTTAACCACCCCTTCTAAACCCATTTTTACATTATCTAAGGTAATTATTTTTTACTATAATCACTATTAATTTTTTATAAAAAATAAACTGACCTTATAAGAAAACATATTTTATTATTATTCCAAATTTGGAATCAAATATTCCAAATTCAAGTCACAAAATTTTAAAAACTTATAATGAAATTAATATTGCAGATGTGATGAGAAAGAAGGGTTTTGATGAAAAATGATCAAAAGTTTATAATATTTTTATGTTAAAATTTTATATAAAATTGATTAAAATTCAATAAAATTGATTAATGAATATATATTTGAAATAATTTATCTTTTAAATAAACTTAAAATATAGTTTATCTTCATAAATTAAATAAATCAAAATGTAGTTTTAAAAATGATTATTTTTCATTATTCGTAAAAAAATGAAACATGTTAGAAAAATCACAAAAATACACCCAAAGATACTTTTGAAATTATTATTTTAAAAATGTTTTATATTTTAAATAATTTCTTATGTAAAAGTTCCAAAAATTAATTTTATTATTTATCAAAAAAGGTGTAACAAAAATAACATTTATTGAGAAAATATTAATCTTGAAACATATAAATATTTTAATGAAAATTAAGTTATTTTGATAAATATGTTTTCATTATATAAAAACATCATTAATTATTATAGAAAATTATTTATTACTACTCATATCATTATGTTTAATGGCTATGTTATAATGGTCATATTTTAATAATAATATTAATTGTATATCATATTTTCATTAAAACACACTGTCATGGGTAATTTATGAAAACTCAATTTTGCATATACTGAATGATTAACTTGGTTTTGGTGTAACAAAATATTAGATTTGTGTTCTGTGTAATCAAATATATAAACTAAATTTAATTCAATCTAAAAAATCATAAATACATAAGGTGTTATTGTCACTATCATGAACAAGTATTATTTACCCCGTATTAATGTCTTTATTGATCAACTATGTGGATTTCAATAATTTTAGAACATTTCATTTAATTATTGATATATTTATTAGAGTTTCAAGAACTATTAATTTGTAATTTTTCTATTTATACTTAGAAATTCCCCTACTCTATTCAAGGATCTAAAGAATATAGTCTTTAAAGATTATCGTGATCAGTTTTTGGGAGCCTTTATAGTTGATATTATTTTATATTGAAATAGAAATGTCAATTATTATAATCATTTAAGTCATATATTGAAACACATAATGATTTATAAGTTGGATTCAGAAATTATAGAGGTTATATTTTGGATACATAATTTTTATTATGGGGTCATATAATCATAAGAGAGATAATATCGGTTGATCCTTCTATGGAATAAGTTATTGGGAAATTGACAAAACCAAACTTGGTGACAAAGATCCACTATCATCATAGATTTGATAGATACTTCTAACACATTGAATTAAAATTTTTAAGGGATATATAATCTAATAACCATGTTGACACAAAATGGAGTGATGTTTCACTAGATAGGTGAATGTGAATAAAATTTTCAGGATCTGAAATGAAGGTCTGTTATTAGACATATACAAGCAAAAATATATATTGGAGAAGGGTTTGTGATTTATAATGATGAATCAAGGATTGTATCATGATGTGTTTTTATTTATAATGAAATTTTACTGAAATGATCTACTTTATAATTATAGGATTATGATAAAATTTACCCAACTAATGATTTAGAGCACACCATTTTAATTTTTTCAATGAATATATTGAAGAGTTATCTTAATTGTATTTTTTTTATATATATAATGTGTATAAAAAATTATTTATATATTCCAATATAAATATGTTTATATACTAAAAATTATATTGTTATATATAATTAAAAATTATTATTGTTCAATAAACTATAATCCTAGGAAAGTGAAAAACATGGTTGACGCTATAACATAGAATGAAAATTAAGGTTTGTCCATGATCAGGATTGAAATATATCCAAAAAATGGATTATAAGAATATAGATCTTGAAATACCAAGGAAATGGGATATATCCAATCATTCATACATGAGTTTTCAACCATCAATCTTTGAAATTAATTCAATGCTACAAATATGGGATGTGAAATTTTAGATTAAGCTGAGAAACATTACTAAGTTCATCATTGACTATAATGAAATGATAAGATTCATGAATTTTGTTTGTGCCTCATCAATAAAAAATATAAATAAGGAGTTATTATATAAATCTCAATGTTCATTATTACTATTCGTCCTGAAAGTATGTAGATATATAAGTATGTGAAAGAGTTTTTTTGGGGTCAACATGAAAATGGATATTTTTTAGTAGTTATCTCAATGCATGTTATATCAAAATGTTAAGGATTAACTACATAAGTCTATGGGTATGTTATTACCATTACTGATATAAATATGAAAATGGAAAAAATGACTATGTATTTAATCATTTGACTCCAAAAAATATTTAAAGGATTTTAGGTTATTTGGGTTTTATTCGATTTCCTTACGAAGTGGGCACATTTTATTATTATTAGAGAATAATTCTCAATTGATCATATTTCTATAATATACATTATGTGGAAAGGTTTCATTGAGTAACATAATTTTTTTAACTTATCCATACAAAATGATTAAAATGAAGTTATTTAGAATTATTTGGATGTCATTGAATATGATGTTTAGAAATAACACAACATATCGTCCTCAAACAGATATAATATCTATGTGGACTATTGATACAATAGAATATATGTTTAGAGTCCATTATTTGGATTTTAAAGTTGGATGTGATAACTACATTTCTCTTGTCATGTTTTCATTGAAAAAAAGTTTTGAATTGATAATTATGATGCTTATTAGGAATACCTTTGTGTAAGTAAGTATATTAATATAATGTGTTCAGATAATATTAGAGAAATAATGATACTGATACCAATGACAGCTAAGAAAATGATAGGGAATTATGGATCTATTCATATTTATAACAGGGAAGCTCAAAGTCCAATTATGATTTACGATGACAATAACAAGTGTTATGTAGAGTTACAAGATGAATTATATAATATTTGAAAATATGGGAATGTTATGCCATAGATATATCATACCCATTGAAATTCGTTATCATACTTTAAAGGATTCTTAACATATGGTGGTTCCCCCAAATATCACTCATGTTCATGATGTGTTCCATGTGTCACTTTTGAGGATGTGAAAACATTATCCTTCACAAGTAATGAACTATGAGGTTATATCAATGTATTAAGATATTTATTATGAGGAAAAACTATTGGAAATTATGTATCAAGGAGAGAATGTGTGGTGGAACAAGACCACTCTCAATGTAAATGTTTTATGGTCAAACCATGAAATTTTTTAAGATACGTGGGATCCCAATGATGTGATGAGGAAAAAATATCAACAATATTTTGGTGTTATATTATATTAATTATGAGGATGAAATTATTATAAGAGGTAAGAATATAATACATTAATATTTTGGAAGATATATTTATTTTTTAATGTGTTTGGAAGATTTCATTACATGTAACACTAAACATAAACAATACATGAAATAAATATTATATATATCCAAGTAATTGGTTTGGAAGGTATGAAAATGGATAATATAATTTTGAAATATATAAATAAAGTATTTTATTAATACATATTTATTGAATAATTCCATGGAAAATTAGTACTCAATTTCTATTTCTATGAATAAGAACATTTGAAATTAAATTATATTTTTTTCAAGATAATATATTTTTATATACATTATGTATCATAATCCCTAATTAAATGAGATTTTGATGAAATATATTGGTAATTAAAGAATAATAAGTCAAACATTTTATCATCTTACCATAAATAATGACAAAATCATTTTGGAATAAAAAAAATTAGAAAAAAAAATTTATGTTCACAATGCATTATTATTCTAATAAATAAAATAATATATTTGATGAATTATTTTAATTAATTTATTATAAATTAAATTAAATATATTTTCATTCATATAATTAATATTAACATTCCAATAATTATATTTAATTAATTATATTCTTGAAATATTTTTTTAATATCTTTAATTTGAATGGGTTTATATTGAAATTAGATATATTAGTTTATTCAGGTTGAATTTGATAAATCATTTTTATACATTAAATCATCTTGTAAATTTTTTTTAAGTAGATCAATTTCATTTTTAGTTATAAATAATAGTAGCTGATGTAAAAATTCACTAATACGGTAATGGTTTAAAGGGTTCATAACATGTTAAAAGAAATAAAAAAGGGTTACAATAAGATAAAATACTTCTTAACTTCTATTTTGGGAATTAATATTTAATCTATATCATTAGATATTAAATATGTATTCAATTTTTGGCCACCTGACTATGAACACGACATTATATTATTTTAATGTGTTGAATTATTAAAAGTGTGGCACTCCCTTCACAATGAAAATGGAACCTCATATCCTATCTTATTTTCACCTTCCTAAGAAACATATCATTAAAAAACATTAACTAAATATCTTCTCATAATCTCTATATATGTTATTGAGTTTATTTTACTCTCAAAATACCAACACTGGTATCCTCTAAAAGACATCCAAAGGAGGATTCTCAGAGAAGTGATTATTTTCATAACTCTGTTTTTTTGTTTATTTCTTCTTGTATCTATTTTAAATCATTCATAATCATACTGGTATAATAAAATTTCATTATTTTTATGATACATCCCTTTTTCACATCCTCTTCCAACCTATCTTAAAAAACATTTCTTATGTGTATGTGTTGACTAGAACATCCAAAAAGCGATGTGTTTCATTTTTCATCAATGTCTCTCAAGGATGGTTACATAGATGGATATAATTAATATATATATATATATATATTATAAAAATAAAATAAAAATTATTCGAAATAGGTGATTTATTATTTAACATTATTTTTTTCTAACCAGTGAAAAATGGAATCATTACTCGTGCATATGTACAGACTACCATATCTAAAAAGTGATGAAACTAATTATTCATAACCAATATATATGAATGGTTATAAAATTTAATATGAATAATATTTATGATATTTATTACATTATTGAGAATATAAATTTCATTAACCATGAACATGGAGTAAGGAAGATAATGGTCAAATTGAAACATTCTTGGAAAATAGACCAGATTTCTACCGAATATTTATAATAATGAATAAATATTAATAAAATGGTAGCTTAAAATTATAAGGGATGTAAATATAGTAATATATATATATATGAATAATATTATTAAATATATTTATAATAAATAAATATTTTTTAGATAATATTTTTGAATGTGTACAAAGAAAGACATGATATAAGGTAAATGTTTATATGATAATATCATTTCTTTTAGAGGTTGTATAGGTTAAATTTAAATTAATTCAATATAAATGATTCATATATTTTAAACCCCATATATTTTTTCACCTTTATTATTTTTTGGGTTCTCTTGTATTTTAACCATTATCCTCAATTTGGTATAAATATTATCAATAAAATGTTTTGAAGAAAATATGACCTTATTTGTATTATTTGATCGGTGAAAATTTACTTCCATGTCTATTTTCAAAAAAGTATTTTGAATAAATTTATATTCTATCATCAAATTATTTTTTAATATAATTTTGTGCACTATTTTTTTATTTTTGAAAATTTTATTTTTTAAGAAATTTATGAACATTATGTGTATAGATTTTTCTGAATCTCTTTAATAGAATATATGTGTTTATATTTACATAATCATTGGATTTTCCCATTTTCATGATTTTCCTTTTCATGAATATTTTATTATATGTATTCATAGTTATTTTCACTGAATGTTTTGGCATGTTTTTTGAAATGTTTATTTTGTAATGATACAGAAAAGAGGATATTTCCCCCTTTTAGAAAACATTATTAAAAATCCATTTTAAATGTATTCGTATCATTGTCAACTTCCATATATATTACTTATTATCTATGGGAGATACTTTTAATTTATATAATCCATTTTATTTCTCTTAATGTCTTATGATTATGTGATGGTGAAATATTTACAAAACAAATTTTTTTTCCTTGGTTATCCCCAAATGAAATGATGAATGTGTTTATTATTTTTTAGATTACATATTTATTATTTTAATTATGTTATGGTTGGTCACAAAATTATATATCCCTATAGATTATTTTTAAAAGAATGATATCTCATGAGATAATACCTATTGGAATGGAGAGTGAACCTAGTTTGGAATGAGACTATACCCACTATGATATTCTTCGATTTGATACTTCTCAAGATAAATAATAGAATAGGGAGTGAACCCAATCATCATTGAAAATTTATCATCTATCAAAATATATGTAGTGATCCTTGACTACGGAATCTATTTTATACACTTATATGTATGACACAAACCTATGTATTATACTTATGTTAGGTTCTCTATGTCCATTATTGATTATTGATGAAGGATAATTCTACACTCCTCTGGATAATGTCTTTAGTTATGTTGAACAATTATGATTTTCTATAATAGGTATGTGTATCCCACAACCAAATATCTTGTAGTATGTATCTAGTTCATGATTAATGATCTTTGACTAATTGTGTTTTCCCTTCATAAATAATGTTCATGTCATAAAACCCTTATTTTTTCATATATTCACCTACTATAATAAACTAATATATCCTTTGATTACCCTTAATGAGTGTTAAAGCTCACCTTTTCTTATATTTCCTTTTTACTAGGTTATGATGAAATTTTTTCTGAATGCTATGTCTAATATGGGTACAAGGTGATGATAATTTTGATCGAGATATTGAATCCATTTCATTAAATTACAAAAAAATTTATATATTCCCAAAATAAACTGAACTATTACGATTATTGGCTGTGAATAATTTTTTGATTTATTTAATATTCATCTAAAATGATGTAATATTTATATATAAAATTCTTTGGTCACATTAATGCACTACTTCATTGCAAAAGAATCATTATGGGATCTAATAAATAAGGTGGATAGGATTATAGTGCACATGGTTTTGTCTACATGATTCATTGTTTGAATTAGCTTATGTGTTATATACATAAATAATGTGTTTATGTCATGGAAGTATCTATCTTTGATTGAATTATAATGTTTATATATATAGACTTATGATTTAATCATCAGTATGGACTGAATGTATTTAGTGATTAATTTTATTGATTACTTTAGGAGAAGAGTAATATTATTTGATATTTATGATAATAATTATTTATTCATATTCCATTATGACTATTAAATTTGATAAATAATTTTTAAACATTATCTTTGAGGATGAGAAATACAATGTTGGGTTTTTTAGTGGTTCACCATTTGTGTTTTTTTACTATCCAGGATAACCCATGGTGTTTTTCTAAAAGATTCTATAACACATCCCCTGGATGATAAATCATATTTACAATGAAGTTTCTATCATTTGTATATTTGATTTAAATATCAGTGTATATGATTTAATATTGGGATTTTCTAGAGATATAGATTTGTATTGATGAAATTCTTCTAAGAGGTTTTATATGACTCAATTCATCTCATTTTGGATCTTCGATCATGCTCCCAAATGAGGTTGAAGGAATTATACATCACTAGATATAGAATTGTTTACTAAACAAAGTTAGAGTAATGAAATTTCAAACCCTTTCATTTTATAACGATCTACTTAATAGTTGAAAGAGACCTAGAAGGTCCTCAAATAATAATTTTTTCATCATATCATCCGATTCAAGTGAATGATGAATATATTCTGAAAAGTGACTTAATGTTTCATTATAGAAACAGAAAATTCATTATAATGACCATATGATTCATGAAAACACCAGTCGTGTTAATGATAATGATTAACTATATGTTATCTATGTTTCTACACTAGTTTTTTTGTGGTTCTTGCTAATGACTTCTCTAAGTAATTAGATACTATATAATATCATGTTGATCAACTATTGACTATTATTGATGTAATTTTGGATCGTAATCTATTTGGGAAGAATTATAAGTATATATTTGGGATGTATTATGTGGAGTTAATTAGGTATATTTTATATAAGTAAATAATAGTGTTAAATATTCTGAATATCAATGTAGTTTTTTCTAGGGTATCCATGAAAAATGATTCATAATTTTGGAGTTAACTTTCCCTTACACTATATTATAGAAAATTTCTTCATGTTTTTCCAAAAATTAATCATGATTGATGTACTTGACTTGGAAGAATTAGTATTCCATTTTGAATGACCTGAATTCTGAATCATTGAGTACGTAAATGATATGGTATAATGTTTCCTCTTCTCCATTTTTGATAGAAATGATTCTCATTTTCTATCTGTTTTCTGTGATGCGTCATGAAATTTCATGGGTAATGACAAAATAAAATTGATAGTATACATATCGTACGAGATTTGACAATTACAACCCTTGAAAGTAATTATCTATTCATGATCTAAAGATTTATATAGTTCAGCATTATTTGATATTGTGGAGAGATTACCTCATCGATTATAACATTGTTTTCATCATGGATCATAAGAGTTGGATTTATATCTTGTCCAAGTGTTATTACAGTTTTTGAGAAAAATAATATATTTAATTTATATAGTGTTAAGTATTCATGATTAATAAAGAAATAAAGAAAGGGATTGTAGTCACTAGTGTGGTAACTGAAAAGTTACCAAGTGATGTTTTTCATAATTTAGGTGATTCATAGAGAGTGATGGATGAATTTTATGGGACATACCTTGATATGGGAGAATTTAATTTGATAGGTTTTCTTTAGAAGTTAAACTTATTGTCATATTTGAAACAACAGGCAGAATAATCTTATTTGGGGGATTCAGTGGCTATTTTTTGGATGGATCAAATTTTTTTTGGGGGTTCCCCTATTGTATAGTATAATGATGACCATCATTTTCATTCATTTTATAATGTCTTCTCTTAGTTTCCTTTGAGATGAATAAGGGGGATTCATTATGAGTATGATAACTGACCCATGGAAATACATATTATTGTGCCAATGTTGTATCATTCCATAGAGAGCATGATTTTATTGTAAATAATTAAGAGGTTATTCTCAACATTTATATCATATATTTTGGTTTTGCAAAAGGTTAATGGTCAACATCATGTTCCTATGTGGTTTCATTAGTTTTTAAATGTTAATTAATGTACGAGGAAATCTCGAAGGATTTAATGACTAGTTTTCATTGGAAACTGGTTTGATATGTTGTTATCTTAGTGGAAAGGGATCATTTATTGAATTTTCATCACTTGGTAGAATATAAAAACTCAAGCATAGATAATATTCTATTGAGAAAATATATGGACAATATTTTGAGAAATTATAAGGTCTTTAGAATGATCAACATAAATTGTGATACTTTTTTACCTATTTATAATATAATGATCAGAAACATTCCTTTGGCTCTTATATTTTCCTTATTTAATCATTCCTACACATGTAGACTGTAAGAAAGAGATAAAAACACAATATCCAGAATAAATTATTCTCACCTAAATTTTGGTTTTTTGATATTATTGGGTGATGTACCTCCATGTAATTCAATTTTCATATAATAATGGATATAATTCAATCATTGGTAAGAACCCATTTAATTTTTTTATATCTGACCATTTGTATCTGTATTATGTTTTAAAACTGTTGGAGAGAAAATAATTGATAATTAGAAATTATTTTAGATGATGAAAAAGATGAATGTGATTCATTAATTGATAAAGGAAGTCATTTATTATCAAAAATAATTTAAATATAATAAGAGGAGGCCTCTGGTGATTGAAATTAGAGTACATATATTATTTAAGTTATCTATTCGTCATGGGTAGGGGAGGTTTATTCATGGTAGTATGTTTTATCAAAAATTTATTTGTCCTTTTGATGTGTTTGAGCGCAATACTGATGTAACGACCTATAATTTTATCAATTGAATTTCCCCTTATTATAGTAAGGTTTTATATCATAAATCACATAATGTCACTTATAGACCATAATAAAAACTTCCTCAGTGAATATTTAAGGAAATAATAAATATTCCTATAATTTAAGGAACCAATACCGATTAAATGGTAACTTGAACATTGGATTAGTAATAAGACCATTATGAATATTAAACCAGCCAAATAAATAGTAGCCCCACCCATGAAATTATAAAAAAAAATAGGCATATTATAAATGAAACTATGGTACAATTATATCATTGACTAAGTATATAAATTTTAAAAAAATTATTAATTAATTGTTGGCATATTTGTAATTCAAAAATATTTTATGATATTCTATGATTAATTTAATAATTTATAAAAATTTATATTTTCATATAAATTAATTTTTAAATCTGTATTTTACAACTAAATAATGATTTAAATTAAAAATTAAATAAATCATGTTGATAATTTTTTTTATAAAATGGGTTTAATTTTATAATTATACACATCGAATAATTATTAGTGTGAATTTTTTGTATTTTTTGAACTTCATGATTTTTTATGAATATTAAAATACGATAATTTTCGGTAAATGCTAAATATATGAATTTTTCTATCATTGTATATGTATGGATAATTTAAGCACATTAATCTATAACCATCCTTCATTAATTAAATATATTTGGAGATAATTCTCAAACTATTCATAATCTTTATCCAAAATAATAAACTAATGAGTATAATAATGAGAAAAAACCCTCTTCCTCCACTATATATATAACCACTCACACCCTCTTCTCCTCCCACATCTCAAACATAGAGACTTTTCGAAATCCTTCTCAATCCTCTAAAAATACTTTCTCCAATGTCCATTAAATCTTTGTCTTATCAAAATACCAAAATCCTTTCCATAAAGAGGTTATCTAGGATGATAAATTTAAAAATTAAAATCTTGTTCCATTTTATATTTATTTCTTTTTAAATTTAATTATATTTTTTCTATTCTAATAAACTTATATTATCCGAAATTATTTCTAACTCCATTATTTTTTATATAATGTAATAATATCATGTTAATGGATGATCCATCATAAATCTCCATTCTCTCTGTTCTATTCTAAAAATAAAATCATCACCTCTGATGTGTCAATTTACCAACATCATGGGCAATGTACATTCATTTCCCTTTAACGAATTTAAGGTTAATAATAAAAACATTGAATGGTTTAATAAAATTTAATATTTATTTTTTAAAACTTTTTATGTTATGGAAGTAAAATTTATAAATAATAACAGATGATAAAACAAAATGAATTCTTTGGGATCAAAAAATAGATAAAATTAAACTAAAACCATAACCATTAACATTTATCTAATGATTCATCCTCATACCATTTAACCAATTTCGTCATAATGTAATATAAAGTTATGTATGATAAATAATAACTTATTGTATAAATTTTTTTATTTATATTCATTTTATATTAACATTGATTCTTGTATACAAGAAAACCAATCCTGAAAACCATGAAAACTAATGCTTTTAAATGGAAAAATTAAACTCTACAACTCATTGAAAATCCCAAAAATGAAAAAAATAAAAACAAAAATAATAAAATTCATATATATAAGGTTCTATATTTGATAATTAATGATTATAATGTGATTATATAGGATATTAAACCGAATAAAGCATTCAGACATACGATAAGTGGAATTCCCGAACCCAACACTCGTTCTTTAGGATTTCCATATTTCACTCAATTTTCAGTATATGTATTCCATAAATATAATTTCTTCATCATTATCACACAATTCATATGATATACAGGTTTTATAATTGATTTTATGGAAAAAAATGTTTTCCAAAAGAACTCGTCTTTAAAAAAACACAGCATTTACATCTCGATATTGTTTCTTCTTCACTCCTGGTTAATGATTATTATATCATGTATTTTATTACCTCATTAAGATGGGAACCCAATATTTAAGAATATAATTTTTATGAAATAAAATTCATTCCTTTATATATATTATGTTATGTACAAGATTGATATATGTTTTATAGGGATGGAATGATAATGTAAAAGTTATGTTGTAACAGGTGTGACAAGAAATTTATAGCACAATGTAAATGTTATGATGTGACATGTGTAACTAAAATTATATGTATCTCGAATGAATTGGGTTATGATTTTTATGTCAGGAGAAAACATGAATATGTATGAACATGATGTAATCGTTTTTCAGAAATAGGTGTAGTAGTTGACCACTACGACTTGATGTTCCATTTTTACGAATTTCCATATTTCATTCATTTATCTAATGCCTCCTGTATGGATTATGATCCAATGAATATGTTATGATGATATTAATTATTCTCACCCCATTATTTGATTCATGATTGAATTTTTCCTCTTATTGGGCTTTTATTTCACCCTTTTCGTTTATGTATATCCTCAGGTGATTTCATGTACTAAGGAGAACACATGGGAAAATTTGAATCTAGAGAAGAATGAATTAAATAAATGTATATGTTTTATTTTTAAATGTAATGCAATGTCCTATTTTTCCATGAAACTAAACCAATAGATCCTAGTTGTGAAATTATTTTATGCTGTTTCCTTATAAATTGATGTAATGTGTGTAATAAAAAGTACGGTCTATATAGTTAGCATCAGAGAACAATTTAGTTTATTTGGGAATTAGGATTATAGGACCATAGTAAACCCTTATTGCATGATACTAATTATATGTAAACACCTAAGAATATTTGTTTTTCCAAGAATTCAAAAAATATGGATCCTATTAGATAATCCTTTCAGAGATAATTTTTAAATAAGGTATAAATTATTGATGAATTTTTTACTTTTGTTTTGTTCTATCATTTTTTATTTTAGAAAATGGTGGGAAACTAAGAGAAACCAGTCCAAAAATATTTTAATGTGACAATGCAGTGATTTCCCGAAGGAATCCCCAATTCAGTGGGATGTGGAGTTCAAAATTTCAAAGTGATACATTCCCAGTTATCTTAGTTTATGAACAATAAGCAAAATAATGTAGAACATCTGCCTTCACATAATAGGGAGGAACTTCATATCAATTATTTTATGAAAAAAACCACTGATGTGTAGTGGGTCAACAAATCCACTAGTTTCAGAAAATTGGGACAACTCAATGGAGAAGATATTTTCTTTTATTCATTGTCCTAAGATGGAGTAGTTTAATTTCATCGTTTATCAACTATATGTGGAGTCCGATCAATGGTGGGATTTGATTAAGATCACTATGTTGATGTACAAAATTTATGATATTGATTTGGAAGAATTTAAGATAATTCTTATTAACAAGTATTTCCCTTGAACTATTCATACAATAATGGAGATAAAATACATGGATATGAATATAAATTAAGGATAATATGTCACAGCCTGTGAAGAAAATTAAACATTATTTCAAGGAATGCTTCGGGTTTTGTAATCAACATGGATATAAAAATTTATTGATTCTTTGGTGGTTTAACATAACATATTCAAAATGCTCTAGGAATTTGAGACATGGGGAGTTATGAAGTAGTTATTTGATTTGGTATCAATGTTGATATGGAGTTTGGATAATGGTATCATTTCTTGGTGATAATAAATAAAAAATCAAGTCTCATGTTGGAGGATCTCATGAGAATGTTAACCACACACATGTTAAAAATTATGGATGAATCATCATGGGAACTACCTCAATGGGATAAGAAAATATCATATCATATTTTAAACCATTCCATGCTCCTCAAAAAATTCATGGAAAATAAAGTATCTCCTTAGAAAAATCTTTCAATGGTGTGGGTTTTGATTCCCAATGAAGAAGAAAACCTCTCTCAAATGGTTGAGTCCAAGGAAGTTATCAAAGTAGGGGAAATTTCAGTCATGAGGGTATGTAGTGATGTATTTCTTGAGTAGTTACTCTGACTCCCTTTGGATTATGAGGTAGAGTTATTAATATAACTCATACCTAGAGCTACTCATATCTCAAAGTTCCACAATGGGTAGATCTTATTGAATTAGAGAAGTTAAAGATGTAGATGAAATATAATTTGTATAAATGGTTCATACTCCCATGTGAATCACCTTGGGGAGCTCGAGCTCCCTTTTTCATGACGAATTATCGATCAATGTGGCAATTTATCAATTATCGGGAACTCAACAATATCACCATAAAGAAAAAGTATCATCTTACAAGTAATGATGAATTATTCGATCATTTGGGGGGATATTAGTACTTCTCAAAGGTGTAACTTCATCCTAGATATCATCAGCTAAAATTGATGAAAGGATGATATTCAGAAGACAGCCTTCCGTTCAATGTATGGCCACTACAAGTTTCTGGTAATTCTATTCTAACTTACTAATTCCCCTACAATCATCAAGGATTTGATGAATATAGTATATATACATTACCATGAAAATTTTTATTACTATTTTTCAATGATATTCTCATCTACTCCAAGAGAAATGAGGAACATGAAAGACATATATGGCTTGTGTTGGAGATATTAATGGAGGATAATTTGTATGACATTTTGATAAAGTGTAACTATTGGATTGAAAAGGTCACATTTTTGGGACATTTGATCACATGTGAGAGAATTTATGTGGACCATTCAAAAAATGGGGAATAACGAACGCACCTGACCCTCTACTACTACACAAATACACAGTTTTCATAGAATAGCAAAGTACTATTGTTTTTTTTATAAATTTATCATGATTGTGAATCATGCTAACTATATTAACAAGAAAAGGGGGTAATGTATATCTGGATGTAAGAATGTGAGGAGGCTTCATGAAGCTAAATAATAGGATGGTCAATGCATGTGTACTCACAATACCAAAAACTTGGTGAAATATTTGAGATATACACCAATTCTTGAATTAATGTATTGTGTTGTGTATTCATGAAAAACAATAATTTGATAGACTTTGTCACAAAATAGCTGAAAATTTATGAGCAGTACAACCAAGCCTCGGATCATAAATTAGTAGCTATGATTTTTACCTTCAAAATTTTACATCCCTACCTCTATGGTGAGAAGTGTGATATATATACATATCAGATGATGCAAACAATTATATTCACAAAAAATGATCTCAAAATATGTTAAAGGTGATTGTTAGAGATAATCAAATACTATGACAATCTATCCATGAAATGGTTATGGAGGCATAAAGGGGTGATATGGGGTTACAAAAGAAGGGTAATAAATTAAATGGAGGGTAAATAAAATAGATCTATCTTGATGATGATAGCATCATTGGTATAGGAATAAGGATTTTTATGCCTTCATCACCTGGGATAAATAAGGATTTGTTTTTCAATGAACATTGCTCAACGTTCTCTATCCATCACGGGAGTACCAAGATTTACTATGATCTCCTTAAACACTTCTAGTGAGACAAAATAAAGAAGGAAATTGTTGCGTATAACTCAAGTTTCTAAAAATTTCAATAAGCTAAACACAAGCAACATAATTCCAAATGGATGATGAAAACATTACAAATACCCATTTTTAAATGGGATAATGTTACCATGTACTTTTTCATTGGTCCCCCAATGTCATCTAGAGGAAATGCGATATGGTTTGTGGTGGACCAACTCACCAATACTACCCACTTTATCCCTATTTGTGAAGGTATCTCTCTTGAACAACATGAAAAGAAATATGTGAATGAAGTGGTGAGACCTAATAGGAATCTAATCTTGATTGTCTGTGACCATGATCGTAGGTTCACATAAAAATTCTAGAGGATTCCTCATCATTCATTAAGTAAATTATTAATTTTTAGTAAGACTAATTACCCCAAGATCATGACAATCTGAATAGACTATTCATGCACTCAATGATATGATAAGATCGTTCTCTTTATAAATCAAAATTGGATAGGAGAAACACCTCATATTGGTTTTTTTCAAATACAAAAATACCATCCAATCAAGTATTTAGATGGTTCTGTATGATGCTCTATATGAAAATTGATGTAGAACTCCAACATGTTGGGATGAAATTTGTGAATAAAATCTATTTGGACCTGATTTTGTGCAAGAGAAGGTAGAGAATCTAATGTACATGGAGTTCTACATTGGAGATAATGTCTTCCTTTGAATATCAGCATGAAAGAGAGTTAGGCAGTTTGGAATGAAAGGGAAGCTAATCCCAAGGTATGTTGGTCCCATTGATATCCTTGATCACATCCTATCCATGGACTACCAAATTTTAGTTCCACAAAATATTTCTCAATTTCATGTTTTGTTCAATGTATCACTCTTGCTAAAGTATATACCAAACCCCTCACATATACTAAACTAAGAGATGTAACTATTGGAAGATTATCTCCCTTATGAATAGAAACCAATAAATATTTATGACTAGAGAGATAAGGTTGTACCAATCAAGAAAACCCACCTTTTAAAAGATTTTTTGGATTAACCATATGTATGAAAAATAATCTTAAGAACTAGAGGAGGCGATTATAAAGATGTACCCTCACCTATTTATGTGAACCAAAATATACGGAGTGAAATTTGAAAAGGGGGGAAGAATGTAACCACCAAAAATTTTATCAATGGAATCTCTCTATTCTTAATGTAATTTAATTTAGTATACATCACATAAAACCACTTATAGACCATAATAAGAAATTTATATATGATGAATTATTGAAATAAGAAGCATTTCTAGAAGTTAAAGAACCAATAATAATGTAATAGTAACACGACTTTAAGAAGAGTAATATGACCTTAAGAATAGTAAACAGACCGAATTAATAGTATCCTCACACATGAAGGTACAAATAAAATTTATTCATATTATAAATGATAGTATTGTATTATTATTTCATATCCTTAGTAAATAAATGTTTCAAAAATTATTAATTAATTGATGGGATTTTTGTAAGTCATAAATATTTAATGACGTTTTAATGAATAATTAATTATTTTAAAAAATAATTTATTTTCATAAAATGTATTCATAAATTTATATTTTAATTTCTTATTATTTTAATATAATTTTATAACATCTTAAGTAATTTTCCAAAGTGCTAAAAATCAGGTATAATTTTAAAATATTTATCTTCCCAGTGAATGTTGATTTTAAATAAAAATTAAATTACATATATTAAGAAAATTATTTTCATAAAATTGTTTTATTTTTTAATTCTATAAGTTGATAAATATTTTTGGTGAATTTTTTTAATATTTCAGAATTACAGGAATATTTGATAAATAGTAAAATATGACAATTTTTGATAAATACTAAATACATCATCTTTTGAGTCAATGTTGATGTATGGGTGATGTAGGCACATTAATCTCAAAACATAGTCCTTATTATAATATATTTATTGATACTTCTATAATTATTCATATTCTTGTGCTATAATAATAAACTAATAAATATAATATTGAGAAAACACCACTCTCCTCCACTATAAATACCACCCATCACACCCTCTTATCCTCACACCTCTCAAACATTGATCCTTGCCCAAATTATACACAAAAATATTCAGAATACCCTATCAAAAATTTATTATCTCTTTGAATAATGAATGGAGAAAAACCTTTTCCCTATGGAGGTTCTCGAGGATGAGAGATTTAAGAGGTAAAATCCTCTTCCTTTTTCATTTAATTTCTTTTAAATTTCATTTTTCCTCCAATTATTCAAAAATTATCTTACACAGAAGCAATGATAACTTTATTATATTTTATATAACATAATACAATCATATTAAAGTAATATCCATCATAGATTTCCATTCTCTATCACTTTTATTCTAAAAATTAAATCGTTTCTTGGGATGCGTCTATTTACCAACATCATGGGTGATGCACATTAATTTTACATTAAAACCTTAATGGATATTAATAAAACAATTTAATAGTTGAAAATAGAGTTTCATTTTTATTTTATAACCCTTTTCATGTTTTTTATGTATCATTTATACATAGAAATAATTTATAAGACAATATGAATTCGTTGTGTTAAAAAACTGCCAAAATTACCCTAAAATGATCATCCTGAACTTTTAACTAATGATTCATCCTCATTTAATATAACAAATTTTTGTATAAGATAATTTAAACTTATATGAGATAATTAATAAAATATAATAACCATATTTTTTATTTATCCACATTTTACATGAACATTGATTCAAGGATAGAAGCAAACCAATCATGAAAACCATATAAATGAAAGCTTCCGACTGATGAACTTAAACACTATAACTCTTCTAAAATCCAAAAAATGAACTCAATAAAACAATAATTAATACAATTAACGAATAAAAGGGTATTTTTTAATTAATTAATAAAATTTGATTATATAGTATATTAGTGAGAAGAAATCATTTGGACAAATGGTAAGGGAAATTCTGGATCCCAACTCTCTTTTTGTGGGTTTTCCCTTTTTCACCCCATTTTTAGTAGGGATATTCTTTAAATATAATTTAATCATCATTATCAAACCATTTATGGTATCTAAATGTTTTATAATTTAGTTTATGATAAATAAATATTTTTCCAAAAGAACTATTATTTCCAAAAACACACCTTTTACTTATCGATATTTTTTCATCTTCACTCAAGGTTGATGATTATTATATCATGTATGGTATTCCTAGATTTTGTTTGTAACCCAATGTATCTTAATATATCTTTCTGAAATTAAAATCATTCCTTTCCATGGGTTATTTTATGTCGATGATTGATATACTTTTTATGTGACATGAATCATAATATAAATGTTATGATGTGACGGGTGCACCCCAAATTTTATATAGCACTCTAATGCAATTGATAATGTGATTTATCTATTGAGAAAAGTCAAATATGTGTGAAAATGATGATACATTTTTTCCCAACAATGTTTTATATTTTAATTCTAAGACATGATGTTTTTTTTATGTATTGCAACATATTAGGCATTTATCTAATTGTTCCTCTCATGATTATGATCATATGCCTATATTATGATGATATTACTTATACTCACCCAATGTTATATTGATCAGGTTTGTATCTATCCTATTACTGGTATTTTCTCTCAACTTTTCCTTTGATTTATGTATTCATGTTATTTAATTTACTATGTATAACATGAGGGATAATAAGAATCTAGGGTGGAAAGATTTAGATAAATGATTATTTTTTAATTTGTAAATGTTGTGTATAGTTATAAATTTCCCAAGATACTATACCATAAGATACTAGTTGTGTAATTCCTTTATGTAGTTTCTCTACTAATTGACATAATAAGTTTCTATAACTGAGGTGACATATCAAATGGAAAGTTTACTATAAATGGATTTGATAAATGAAATTTTCCACATGTTACATATTCCTTATTATCATTGTGATAAATCCCTAGAAATTAGTATGGGTTAGTGTGATATTGAGGATGATTCAAAATTATATGAACAAACTGTTGGGATTTAGGATCATCTAGAGAATTCAATTTCACATGTATTATATTCCCTTGGATCCTGTGCAGCATAGGCACATCGGATTAGAAGAGTTTACTTGAGAACATGAGAAGTATATTCATTCATAATATCATGATATTATTATCATTGATTATGGATGAAATTATACACATGACCATAGATTTATTTATGTGATGTCATTAATGCTATTTTATCTTGTTCCCTCCACTACGAGGATATTTTTGTGCTCTTATTATAATGAGATATATATTTAAGAGGAAACATGAAAGGTATTTTTTATGAACCCATTTATGTTTCATTATATGGATTGGTTTTGATTTATTATGATAATAATTCGATTGGAATATAATGTAATTTCCTAGATTTTAATTATAGTTACATTTTCATTTTTTAGGTATTGAAGGTGTCTGAGGATGATTGGTGATTGTCATGATCATTTGATAATGGGTCAAGGTACTTTTTAATGTTTCATTCCATGTAGATTAGGTTTGAATATGGGTGATATCTTGCAATGTAGAGAGTTATATCATATATTTGTGTATAGGAAATGATACATGGGTATTTAACTTTTTAATTGGGATTTATTATTTTTACCCAATGAGTATTTAGGTTATGGCATAAGGGGGGCTGGTTACTTTAGGTCCAATTCCATTAGACCTTGAGGAATTGTCCTAAAGTTGATAGATAGGTTTTCTGTCTATTTAAAGAATTAAACGTTTGTTTGAAACCATTAAATATCAACATAAACCTCACATATGATTCTATCATGATGTTACAGTAAGTAAAATGTTGTGATCTTCTAGAGGAAGAGCTCATAGGTTCTGCCTCACTTGAATCCCTTTCATCAGGGAGTGTAAACCATTCTATGATATTATTCGTGTTTTTCAATGTTAATGGAGAGGTTAAAAATATCATGTTATAATTTATGTGGAATATATCATTATGTTGTGACACCCCTTTTAATGTCAAGAAAATCTTTATTTCCAACAAGAAAATGAAATTATCTATCAGAAAAAAGGGACCCATATGGGGAGATCATTCCACTATCATCAAATACGGTGTTGATATTGTGTGATGATTCATTATAATGATATAATGATGTGAATTCATGTTTATTCTATCCATTAATCATTACTCTCAATTTTTTTATTTTTTTTATTCATCCATAAAATCCTTGAGTCCTATGGGATTATTTTGGATGGTCTCCGCCTCTTTGATTGACCTCCAGTCCTTTGACATTTTAGAAAATTACCTTCGATCAATGGTATTTCTCTTCATTATTTCCATCATTTCATTTATTCTCCTTCTTATTCATTTTGATCCATATTATTACCTATTATTATAATTCATGTAGACTCATCAATGATGGTTTATGGAATTTTCATAGAGTATGATTTTGTTATGTTTCTTGGGATTAGTGTGAAGTTCTACATTGCTGTTCATCATTTATCATTTCTCATTTCTTGGTAATCATTAAATCTCCAAGTCTAGGATACAAATTGAAAACTAAATTTTTTTTTTGTATTCAATGGAATATTAGGAATTTTATTTGGATTGGTAAATAGTTATTATTGACCTAATAAAGATTAAAATTCAGAATTAATGCAATTGGAAGGGAGTGATGTTTCATAGGAAATAATGGTGTATTTATATTACATGAACTAGGAATTTTTATTGAAATTGTGGTTTTTTGATGTAATGATTTTTACTCTTTCTTGTTTATTATCAATTATTAAACAAGTTTAAAAAGATAAACAATGTAAGATAACTATAATTAAATAATGAAATAAATGATTTTTTCATTATTAATTATAATTAAATAAAATATTAAATCCTTTCTTTGAGTTTATTTAATAGATGTTTATTTCTTTTAATTATTGTCATTATATTTGGATAACATGAATTATAAAAAAATTTCACAGTGGATTTAATTAGTTAGTATGATAAAGGAATATATTAAATGTTGGGATTAATGTTTCCGGATGTGTAATATTGGCCTTTATTTCACAAAGATAATTTTTCATGGTTTATTCCATGGGTGATATTTGGTAATGTTTATTACTACTATAATTATTATTTGGATACATATTTTCTATAATATTATTTCCCTTTATATGTTTTAAATAGAATTATTTTAGAGATTTTTGAAATTTGGCGGGGGGGTACCTACCCTTTATATTATTTTGGCAATAACTTGTTGTGGTTGATAATAAGATGGTATAGATGGTGTGGAATGGTTTTGGGGATATTTTCTTGAAAATTTTGTCATGTTGGATATATTCTAGGTCTAGTGAATTATTATATTTAGATTTAATTTACTAGTTTATTTCCTTGTCGTTGATTATTTATTTTTGGTGAATTATTAAATTTCTATATGGATATATCTATTTGAGTGCAAGAAATTATGAAATGGTAATTATTGTTTTATTGAATATGATGAATGGTTTTGTATGGTTCATAAAAAATATAATATAATAGTATAATTGTTAAGAATAAAAATTTTTGGGGGTTGATATGAAGAAATATTAATATATAAATTGTAATAACCATGGTATGGTGGAATTATGGGTTTAATGATTGTGATATTATCATTATAAGTAATGAGTTGAATTATTGTAATTGGGAATATGACGATGAAAAATATGCTCAAATTTGGGGACATGATATTATTTTATAATTTTCAATGGAATATTATGTAATGATCTAAATTAATATAGATTCTTATTGTGTGTCTTGGAGAATATTAACTTTATAGTTATTGGTTTTGGTTTCTTGGTTTTCTAGTGGGACAATTTTCATTATTAGAGTTTTTGATTCATAGTTTTTTTGATAATGATTGTATTCCATTATCTATTTATTAAGATATATTATTTATATTCCCCCCACACTGAATTGGATAATACAAAGGATTCCCATAATTATCCCTGGGTTTTTAGCACATTCTCATTATATTGGTTATCATGGCTACATATAACTGACAACTCCCACTACCCTGCCCTCTCATCTAGGTTTAATATATTATTTGTACATCTTCTAGATATAATGGATTATGGTTATTGGATGTTTACTCATATATGATATACTGGATCAATATTATTAAATAAATTTATATATATGTATCAGTAACAAAAGGCTATATGTTATACTTATATCTGTACTATAATAAGTTATGGTTGTTATATGTTTATTTATGCATAGGTTGTAAGGGGATAAGGCATAGTTTGTATTTTCAGGTGATTTAATTGATCACAATTCTAATATTTCATAGAGGTGCTTTGGTGGTGATTTGTTTGTGATTTTTTTAGTGATGTGACTATGTGGATATAGATGTGTTGAGTGTACATAAATGTTTCTATGAATTATAGAGCAGATACAAGTGATATGATGTGAAACATGAGGATAAAGGGTGGATGGTTTAGTGTAAAAGATACAGTGTGGTACCTATAATTATATATATTTTTTCAATTACATATTACGTTGTTAATTTTGATATTTTGTGGTTATAATATTTTGATGATGGGAATTTAGATGTGCTAACTTAGATAATGATTATATTTCATTGTTTATTTCCTAGATATTTAGAATTATTCTTCCTCATTTTCGAAAGTTTTTTTAGATGGATCCTAATAAATATACATATATTTTCACCACTATATATATATATATGTGTGTGTGTGTTTGTTTGTTTGTATTTTTGTGTGAGTGTGTGAGTGTTTTAGGTCAATGGGAAGGTGTTTGTGAGAAATAAGGACATTACTAGTTCAAAAAGGATGTTCATGGATACAAGTGTTTGTAATTTTATTCCATAGGATTTGGTTATGGTATACATCTATTAATATATGTTCTTTGTATAAAAATATATTTATTCGTAATATATTATTCTATTCATGAATTTTATTGGTTGTTTTTCATCTTTTTATTGGAATTTGAGTTTAATTACCCCCATCATTACAATTTCTATTCTCTCACTACTAGTTTCTAACTAGTGGCCTATTGGAGGTGGGATTTCATGGACACTCATATAATTCAATCAGGCCCTGAAAGGGTAAAATTGTTGGGATAGGTCCTAATTGTCAAAATATAAAAAGAAACATCACCTCATTGATGTTATTTATGATATATTAAAGTATTCCTAATTATAGTAAAATAATGTGAGGTGGATTTCATTAAATAGGCTATAGAGCTCCATATATTATCAATTCTAATAATATTAGTATTAAAATGAAATTTTTTTGGGAACAATATATTTCATTATAGTATAATTATGTTTATAATGTATTAATTTTCTATAAAACAATTTTTATATAGGTACCACAATATTTTTTTAATTATATAATAATAAATATCTCTTTATAAATTTTATGATAAATTTTTTTCATGTGTCATAGAATAAATAAAATATTTATAATAAACATAATTGTTCATATTATTTATATTTTTAAAAATTATTTTGGAATATATAATATATTGACCTATATTTTAAAATTAATTATTTATTATGTATTAAATAAAATATAAAAATTAATTTGATATATGTTGACAAGTATGTAATTATTTAATTCAAATAATTTTTCTTTCATTCTCAATAAGAAAAAAAAATATATTCTTTCTTATGGTTGATAATTTTTTAATGAATTTAAAAATAACTGATTTTATGTTATATATATAATGAATATTTGAGTTAAACAAAAAAATTAAAATAAATTACATATTTAATTTTTAGTTGAAATTTTATGAAATGAATAAAAAATGTCTTGATCATGGGAAATATTTTATATAAGATTTGATATATGTGAAAATAGATTTACTACATTAATATCAAGAAACTAATTCTCATTATATTGATATAAATATTAATTTATTATAAAATTGTGGACAATAGTGCATGAGTCTAAAATCTATTCTACTAAATTTGGGTTAACAAAATTTTTTTATAATATTTTATATAATTATTTATACAACATATATTATTCATTTCTCTATTATTGATGTGTAATGGTATAATATTTTATGAAAAATACCTAGGAATATTGTTTTATAAGTATCTTAAACGGATGGTTATTGTAGAAAACTAATGGTCATGATTTTTTAATTATTTTCATGAGTAAGTGGTCACATGAAGATTTCATTATTATCCCATTTAAAAAATATAGAAAACATGTAAACAATATTGTTTATTATATAGTAAACCATCATTTATTTTATAATTACAACATAAATATGTAATATTTTAATGTTGAAGGATTTATCTATCTAATTTTTCATTAATTTTTTGTTCTAAATAAAAAATAATATTTTATCTCTTTGTGTAAAAATTGATTTTAAAGTGTAATTGATGGATGTGAGGTAACCTTCGTAGAGTATATTTCCAAATTATTAAGACTACATTGAGAATAATATATCATATTTTCATTAAAATATGATAATTGAAAAGGTACTATGATTTAAAAAAATTATTTTATGTGTCAAAGAAGAAATATGTGCTTGGTAAAAAATATTTGATGCTTACTTGAGAAAATTAGTATTAAAAAATTTGTGAGTTACATGAATAATTTTATGTTAAAGTCAAGAATAAATATAATCGAATTATAATAGTTTATTTTAATAAAATTATATATTAAATGCATATAGAATTTATAAATACTAATTATTTATTGTATAATAGGATTATAGTGAAATTGTGTAAAATTATAGTTCATCATTATGATGTAAGAGAAATCATAGTTACTACACTATTGAATCAAATAAATTAATAAAAAATATCATTCATTTATTTATATATCATTTGATGATGAGTAAAAGCAATTTCATAGGTGGATAACCAAAGAATGGAAGTTTTAATATTTGTAAAGATCAATGCTTAAGGAATTTATGAAATTTAACATATAAATACTTAGTCCATTGATCACAAAATAACTTTATAATTGTTTTTAAATTTTTCATGTTATATTATCAATTCTTGAAATAATATAAAATATGTTCATATATTCAAATCCACTACACCCTTATTATTACATTTTTACCTTGATTGAATATATATATGCCTATCTTTATCCTCCCATTACATTTTGAGGTTTTATGAAACCATGAGTGAAGATAAATCCTTTTAATTGATCAATCTTGAAGTAAATATTTAAAATATCTAAGGGAGAATAAATTATTTGAGTGGTACTTACATTTAATAAAAAATTAATAGTTTGGAATAATTTAGTGTTATGTACATTTTAATTATCATCCTTTTTTAAAATTCTTCCTTTAGAAAAATGAAGCCTTTTTTGTTAATTTTATTATATTTAAACTATATTAGGTTACCATAGATCACAAAAATGTTATCAGATCCCCACTCTAATGATAGATATAATATGGAAATAAAATATTAATAATGTAACTCTATATGAAATAATGTGACTTCTATATTTCATAAAATATGAAATCGTAAGATGTTTGATATTTATCGTGTTATTGTTTAGTAATATATACCTAACCATTCTATATAACGTGATATGGTTAAAAATTATATTTTCAATGATAAAACATAAACTCATAATGGAGAGTAAGAATATCTTTTATGTAAAAAAATTAAAAAAAATTAGTTTTTCAATGTGTTATAGGATATAACATAAGAGATTTAAAATGTCTTCTATTCCTAAAAGAAAAATTGAGTGGTAGTGAGATGACTAATCCCTCATCATTATGAGTCATAGAGTATGAATCTCAAAAAAATTATTTAATAATATAAATTCAATGTGTTCAACTTATTCCACTATAAATGATTTTAATCTAGGGGCATTATAATATTCATATTATATGAATAAAATTAGATGCATAATATTATTTAATATAGAAAATTATCTATTATTTCGATCAATTTTATTTTATTTATTAAATATTATGTTTTTATATTATATATATATTGATCCCATCAATATTTATAAAAAAGTTGATGTAAAATATACAATATTATGAATTTACAAGTATTAATTAAATGTCATATTAATAAAATAGGATTGGAAATATATTTTCCCTATCATAAATGGATTCATTGTAATATGAAAGATGATCCAATTCTATGAAATTACATGATTTTAGATATTATAATTTTTAAATAAACAAATTATGTCATGTTTGATAACATATATTAAATAATTTGTAGAGTAATGGAACAAAAAGATTCTATTTCAATTTATTATGTGTTGTTATATATAATTTGAAAGCGATAACTATTATAATAAATCCCATAATAAAATTATTATACATTGATAAAAATATAATAACATGTATTTATATTGTTTCAAGATTAGAACATCATTTAATTCCACTTAATTCATTTAAAAATTTATATTTGAATTATACTAATATCCAAGTTATATTTTATCATATATTTTGAAGAATTAATTTCAAATAAGTAAATGTCACATTAATTACAATTTAAAAGATTTTAATTATAAATGGAATTTAACATTCCATTATACAAAAATATTCACTTAAAATCTTGATAAAAATGCGTAATAGAATATTTTACACACCGCACCTACATAATTCTATAAATATACAACCTTATATTTTTTATCTTGTCCATATAAATATTATTACTCCCATTTCTCACAATATGGGTCAAGCATATGTTTTAATAGAAAAATGAATTTTTTTATAAAATTATTATGAAAATACATTAATTTTATTTATGTTTTACATTAACGGGTTTTCAACATGTTAAGTTTTTTAAATATTCATAATATATTTCTATTAAATTATACTAGGTATTCAAACATATTGTTATTTCATGTGAAATATTATGATGGGAATGAGTTTAATTTAAAATTTAAACTATATGATAAGTACAATTTAATCATAAATACCCACATTTTTTAAATTTATACGATCTCCTTATAAAATCCTTGTTGACCATAATGTTTATCCCATTATAAAATTTTTAGTCTATTCTTTATCATGTGTATATAATGTGTGATAAAATTTTATACTATGTTAATAATTAGATAGAACATGTTTGGTTGATCCTGGTATGATTTGGTGACTAGATGAATTGATATTGAATGATTTATTATATACAATTTAGAATTAATTTTCAACCTAAATTTTCATTTTTAGCATTGATGATACCGAATGTGGCTATCTATGTAAAAAACAAGGAATTGAAATAAAACTAAAATGTGAATCAATAAATAGTGATTTATGAATATTTATGTGAAGGAGCATTATAAGTTTTGTGTTTATTATTTCCTTTAATTTATATTCAAGTATATATTACATAATTCTTATAATATAATACACACATGTGGTTTAATATGTTCTTATGTTTTATATTTGGTATAAAACTATACCATAAAATATTCCCCAAGAAATATTATTTTATATAAAAAATATTAAATGGAAATAATTTTTAATATTTATTTTAAAATATAAATATTTATCCAAAAAAGGATAAGATGTCTCATATTTATTTATTCAGGCCAAATAATATTTAGTGTCTAGATATAATTAAAAATTAGAATGATTCAAACAAAAAATCACATGAAGGAATCACTATCGATTTATACACGAAGGGATATTTCCATGATTTTGTGGAAAACATTAATTGAATCATTAGATATGTATGGTATGATTGATATGATAATGGTGAAATATATCGAGAAATCATAGACTAGTACATATAAAGATTAATGATTATACTTTTTTTTAATGATGGTTATATGAAATTATATCTCAAACTAATGAATATTATATAAATTATGGAATTTTTAGGTCTTTTATATCCATTATGTCTTGATGTAGATAAATTTATCTCATGAAATTATTTTCAAATATAAATATATTATTTATTTTTATTTATTAACATTATAGATTGTAAAATATTTTTTTAATCTCATCAATATATTAATGATAATTTTAAAAAAAACATAATTTATTATAATTGTATATACCCAATTATTTTGGAAAATTGTTAATCCAATATATATATATAGTGTAAATAAATAGGACCTTTTGATGCTTATCTGTAAATTATTCTTACTCAAATTAAATTCTGTTGATTTAAATGGAGGGAATGGAACTCACTACAACAAGTTAGTGAACTAGATTCTAAATTAAATTAAATTTAATAATTATATAAGGTAGAACCATTGGAGAGACATTATGTAAATTTATATATTAAAATAATTCATTAAAATTATAATTCAGGGGTATTATATAATATTTTTTTATCATACATAAACATAGATGTATAAAAATTAAAAAAACGATGATGTCAAAGGTTATAATAAATCATTTTATTGGAAATGAATAATATATTACTCCTATGGATGTTGGTTAATTTGATCTTTATTTAACAATAAGTTTTTTATATTTCTATAAAACTATTATTATTTATCTAAAATATTGAAAATTCAATTTTTATTCTCTTTATTTTAAATTTGTTGTTTCAAATATATATTCAAGAACATCTGTTATTTTGTTTTTCTAGATGATATGTTATATATATTGGAAAACATAATTAATTGGTAAATATTCTACATATTAATGAAAAAAGAATTAATATAAAATATTAAGTAATGTTGAATGATTCAAAAATTATATATCATTGAAATTTTCTTAATGGACATATAATTGAGATATAAAAACAAGACATCATAAATATCTAATGATAAAAGAATGGAATTATAATACATTTTATAGTAAGGACTATTATTGATTTAGGAATATAATGTAATGGTTGTTTTTTTTTAAATTCAAAAATATCATGAATAATATTTACCTTCATACTTATATACTTATGTTAACAAATGAGAACATGTGAATGTGATTGATATAACTACATAATATAATTTACTAATAAATTCATTAGATATTTTAATTTTCCCAAATAAATAAAAATGTTTCAAACCATTGAAATAGTAGAGTTTCTAGGAGAATAATTATATATCAAACAAGATAAAATAATTATGATTTTATTCATAGATCATTGTTGGTGATAATTTGTCACAAATTGTCAATGATCATCAATGTGAGTAGTGTATTGTATCACAACATTTTTTAATTGAACTTGAGAATGGAATGTGGTTTCAAAAAGTTAGAATAAAATATTTCTATTCTAGATAAATTAATTTTTGTTGTTTTGGAGGGAAATGTTGATTATCCCATTATCATATATCTTATTTTCCTTTATACTCATTTTATTAGTGTCGATACCAACTATAGGATCACAACATTGCATGGGATTTCTATTTTATCCCGTGAAGGTTTTTTCCACCCCCTTGATATCATGTTGAAATCAGAAATATAGAACTTTTTTTCCAATATTTTGATATTATGCTATTAGAGGGTATAATATGTTAATAATTATATGATAAAAGATAAAAGTGTGTAATATCTTCTTATTTGGATCCTAGTGTGAAATTTTCATTTACTCTCACTATACTAATCAATGTTATATTTAAACTTGATTTTATTGATCAAATAGAGTGAAAAAATTATTTTCAAGATGCATCCCATGGGGCCTAGATGGGAAAACCCCAAGCCTGCCTTCCATAGGCCAGGGGTTGGTGACTAGCACTATAAGGGTTTTCTCAAATAGGGAAGGCATTGCCTTAAAGATTTGGACACACTCAAAAAGGGAAACTAATGTAAAAAACCAACCAATTCAAGGTATAATCATGAGAGAAAATTACAACAATAAGTAGAATTATAAACATAAAATTATGGGCTGGAATACAAGCCCTAGAAACATAAAAGAAATTAAAAAGGTATCACATCTACCCTAAATCTCTACATGGAGGACAGTAGCTGTAAGTATGAAGTTGAAGAAGTGGATCTTGACTGCCCCCATGGCCCCAAGCCCCACCATGTCTTGAACCTCCAAAGTCTGCCTTGGAGAATTAGTAGTTTGCACAAGACACACACATGTTGGTAGAGCCCATGTAGGGGTGATTATAACAACTCGGTTGGGGATCCTGATATCCCTAATGGTCTCTCAATAATCCACAAAGTAAAACATAACACGAAATATCACAAAATATATTATCACAAGCATGGTCTATATCATTAAGCACAATTAAAAATAGATAGCTCACTCTAATGGTATATCTTCAACGTTACTGGGATAGGGATGAATAGTCTTTATGCTCGATCATCCTATCTATATTAACTTTTTTACTAACCCATATAGGTCACTGTATGGTGACCCGTATTAGTCACTAGATGTTGACCCATATTGGTCTCTAGTGCTGACCCGTATTGGTCATTGGTGTTGACCCGTATTTGTTAGTGGTGCTGCCCTGTGCTGGTCGCGGGTGGTGAACCGTATTGGTCACTGGTACAAAGGTAGGGATGTTATGTTGTACAACTATATCATCCCACTCTAGTGTTTATGATGTTGTCTCGTATTGTTCTCTCTTCTTCTTCTTGTCATAGCCGGCCACTGGATTCCCGCACATAGCACACCTGTTCTCCAAATTATTATACTTCTCAAGCCATCAGCCATATTTCCTCTAGAATGAAGTCATGAAAAAATCATACCCAAGGGACCACCCTTTCCTCGGGGTCCCAACATGAAAACGGAACGTTGATCGGATGCATGATCTGTGAGATGTCGAAAAATTTATAAAAAGGGCCTGGTGGGATTCATGTTTAATCCAACCCATGTAAAACATAAAACTCTGTCAAAATCCACTTAGAGTATCATCAAATAACCTCCTTGTCACAAGTGTCCTTATTCCACATACAGCACGTCGATCGGATGCCTAGTGTATTAGTTACACCCCTTTCTGTGAAACATGGGTTATTGCACCTCGGTTCGGATCGGCTTGGTCGGGCCCAAAAAAATATTCCAAAGGTATCACTTCCCCAAAGGGGTCCGAATTCCACTAACAGCATGTCATATAGACACTTGGTTCGTTATTTATGGGTGTTACTTTATTTAGGGGACGGTTGGGTGTGGGCCCGGTCCGACTCGGTCAGGTCGACACGACGCAATGGGTCCCAGGGTGTAACTGACCCCACTTGAGTCCAACCAGTTAAGGGTCAGCCATGATCACTCAGTCCGGCCAGTCGAGTTCGTCCATGCTGGTTCATGGGCCCGAGCCGCAGTTGGGTCGGCCAGCTAGGTAGAGTTAGGCTCATCCGCGCTAGCCCGCGGGTCCGACCCGACCCATTGAGTGGGTATAGCCCATTTGTTCAGCTTGCATTAGCCTTATGGTGGACCTCTTTCTCCCGCTAGACTCACGGACATGGGTCCATTTCACTGGGTTGGGGGGGGCCCACCGCGAGCAACGGTCGGCCATGGTGGATGACCGGTCTTTAGCCGACGTGGCACAACATGGGTCTGTGCCACCCATTCCCGGCGGTGCCTGTGGGTGCCGCCATTCCCCCATGTGGCCTTCTCAGGCCGTGTGCCTCTCGCTACCATGGCACATGATGGAGCACTGCACGTGGCCGGTTGCCACGGGCCTCCTCCGGCTGCTGCCGACATGGTGCGCCAGACGTTATTTCTACGGGCCACCGGACGTGCTCCGGTGGTTCGTTCCTAGTGTCGTCTATGCCTAGGATCCTTTCAGGTCACCATCACCCATAGTGACCCATATCACTGCCTTTCCATCATATTTCTTGGCCGCACATAGTAAACACAAGAACAACAAGATCGACGGAGGTTCTGGGCCTTTTTCAGAGTGACAAATGCCCTCCACGATATCATTTTATCAAGGGGTGTTAGAAACAATCATAGAAAATAGAAATAACTCTCGACTTGTAACCCTACATCAACCTCCCATGTTTAAAGAATGATCCACGGATCAACCCGTTGGTTAGTTGATTCGCGTTCTTTGTATAACTCAATAACTGGGATGGAAGAATTTGATGATATCAAACAAAACCCCCTACGTGGATGAGACATCCACTGATGACGATCGACAGAACCTTCTTCTTCGTTGTCTTCAGTTCGTGATTCTTTGTCATTCATCAACACTCACTGAATCCTTTCTCTTCCTCCGTATTGATGTTGTTGCAGGACTTCCTCAGAGTTTCCTATCTTGAAGAAGTCATTCCAAAACCCCACCCCATGATCCATTTAAATAGGAGGGGGAAAGGCATGTAAAGAATTGAAAAAATTATTTTGTTCATTAAATTTATTAATTTACTTCTTTTAATTCACAATGGTGGAGTTACACGGTTGATGTGTTATGATATTAAATGTCTTGAAGAGTCACCAGTCCTTCCACCTCCGCTCTTCTGTTGGTTAAAAATAAAATAAAATAATAACTACATGTTATTTTATTATTCATTATAAATTCCAAAAACTAACCTTTTCTCCCAACCTACTACGGTCAAAGAGAATCTTCCCTTATGTGAATCCAAGCCTTGCGGATTGAACGGTGCTCTCATATTTTAATTTGGAGCACCGATACAAAAAATTCCACTTGTTTGTTTACTAAAAATACCTAAAAAAGTTCATAAATTTATTCCAGGCACACTCGTCTTAGAATCATGAGCCATCAATTTTCACAGACTTGTAATAATCCCAAATATTAATAAATATTTACATGGAATTTTCATGGTCTTTACATTCTCTCCAACTTGGGTCATTACGTCATCAAAATCCAAACAAGGTTACACAAACAAAGTGGGGTACTGGCCATGCATATGGGCCTATCGCTCCCATGTGATCTCTTGGAGATTACCGTGATACCATATAACGTGCACCAGAGGTATTGAACACCCATGTAGTATCTGCTCTTGTCAATCATCTATCTCCATCGGGTACTTTTCAAAAGTTTCCCTATTGTTAATCTCCAGCTAGACATTGTCGATGACTTGAGATGGGTCAGTCATGCTTATCCTCAACTAGGATAAATGGAATACGTTGTGAACACTCTCCAAATGTGGCAGTAGTGCCATGTTGTACACCACCTTTCCATTCTTATGAAGTATCCGGAATGGTCTGATAACCCTCAGTGAGAGTTTTCCACCTCTGCCAAATCATCATAGTCCCCGCTGAGGGGAGACTCACAATTATACGAGGTCCCACTCCTGGAACTCTAGTTGTCTATGTCTCCTATCATCATAGTACTTATTTCGGCTCGGTGCAGTCTTCATCCACTCACAGATGACATGCACCTTCTCAGTGGTAGCATGTACCATCTCTGGGCCCTTGAGTTCTAGCTCCCTAGGATCCGTCCACCAGAAGGGCGATCAACACTGTCGTCTGTAAAATTCCTCGAATGAAGCCATACCTATGGTTAAGTGATATTTATTGTAGTATATGAACTCCGCCAAGGGTAGGTGGTCCTCCCAACTATGACCAAAATCTAGAACACATGAACGAATCTTATCCTCCACAACCTGGATGGTCTGCTTAGTCTTACCATCTGTCTGTGGGTGAAAAGCTGGGCTCAAGCGAAGTAGAGTCCTGAAAGCCTCCTGAAATACTTTCCACAACTGGGATGTTGAATGTGCTTTATGGTCTGATATTATCATCAAAGGCACCCTGTGAAGTTGCAAGACCTCATGAATGTAGAGACATCCCAGGATCTCTTCTGATACCTTCTCTCGAATAGAAAGGAAGTGGGCCGACTTGGTGAGTCAGTGAACGTTCACCCAGATGTTATTTTTCCCTCTAGATGTACGTGGTAACCCAATCATGAATTATATCAATATCCATTCCCATAGAAACTCTAGTATCTTGAGGGGTTAGATCAAGCCTACTGGTACCTGGTTCTCGGCATGCACATACTGGAAAGTGAGGCATCTAGAAACAAACTATGCTACATCATTCTTCATCCCTGGACACCCATACTAAAGTTAGAGGTCTGGATTCATATTTATCACACCTATATTTACTACCATGGGGGTTGTATGGAAATCCCTTAAAACCTCCTCTTCTAGCGCCACTAGTACCATTGTACATCCTCTGAAAAGGATAGTGTTCTCCCTAACGTCATAGTATCCATCAGGTGCACGGCCTGAGGATATATGAGCACCTGAAGTCTCACAGGTGTTGTCTCTGAGTTTCACCTACCCGACTCGCTGAAGGAATGGAGGGGAAACTAACATCTAATAGAAGTAGAGTATCTCAGATCTATCCACATAGGATATTTGAAGAGAGGAAAACTTCTCTGAATGCTTGTTCAGTAGTCGTTAATTCGATCTCCTGCTAAGTGCATCTGCCACTATGTTCCCCTTCCTAGGAGTAGAGACTATCACAATTTCATAGTCTTGGAGGAACATTATCCAACATCACTGTCTCATATTCAAATATTTCTTATGAGAAGATATATCTGATATTCTTGTGGTCTAAGTAAACATTGAACCACTCACCCATAATTTAGTGTCGCCACATCTTTAGTGTGAAGAAGACTATTTCCATCACTAAGTCACGTGTCACAAAATTATGCTCATGTGGCCTTAGTTGCTGTGAGACATAAGAAATCACTCCGTCATCCTGAATCAGGATGCAATAGATTCTGGTCCCTGATGCATCACATTAAACCAGGTAGTGTGTGCCCTCTGTCGGAATCCTCAGGATGGGAGTGCTGGTGAATCTCTTCCTCAGCTGTTGAAATCTCTGTTGGATTGTCTCTGACCTTATAAAGGGTTTCCCTTCTTCTTTAAGGTAGTCATATGTGTTGTTACTCTTGATAAATCAGGTAATAACCTCCGATATTATCCTACTAATCAAAGGAATCTCTACACTTTAGTAACAATCTTAGGTGGCTCCCAATCAAGTAATGCCTCGATCTTCACTGGATCCATTGCATCTCCAGCCTCTGAGATGTCGTTTACTATGAAGAGGGCCTTCCATATCTATAACTCACATTTCGTGAGATTCCCGCATAACTGGTTCTCCTAGAGTGTGTCCAGAACTATCCTCCAGTGTACAACGTTCTCTTCCTCGGACGCAGTGTACACCAAGATTTCATCGATGAAGCACACCCTAAAAAGATATCGAGTTATGGATGAAAGATAATATTCATGAGCCCCATGGAAACTGATACAACATCGTTCATGCTGAATGGAATCACCTAGAACTCTTAATATACATACTAACATCTGAATGTTGTCATTGGTACGTCCTCATCCCGTACCCTGAGATCATGATAACCTAATCTATGTTCTATCATTGAGAACCACTTCTTGCCTTTCAACTGATCATATAGATCATCAATCATTGGAAGAGGATACATGTTCATCATGGTCACCTGGATTAGGCACCGGATGTCCATGAACTGCCTAAATATTCGATCTTCCTTTATGAAATACAACATCACGGATGCCTATGGAGAAACACTAGGCCTTACGAATCCCTTCCAATGTAGGTCCTCCAACTATAACCGTCCCTATGGGGCTTTGTAGGGGAAATCCGATATACTGGTGTAGATATAAGTGATTTTCTTGGGTATAAGTCAATGTGGGATCCTACCTCTCTATGATGAGGTAGTCCTAGGAAATCTTATGGAAATACATCCTCGTACTTGTCCACCACTGCTCGATATAGTGGAATCGCCTCATCCACTCTGTCGAAGGTCATGCACGCCAGATGATATGTAATAGATTGCACCCCCTTGAGTGAAAGTCCATCCCATTCTGCTCTGTTTTCTGTCTCACCAACAATGTAAAACTGGCCTCTATATCATCACGTACATCTCACTTTACATCTCATGATTTCAATTTGTGCGTAAACTGCTGATAATCAAATTATGCCTAGAATGACGTCGTAGGGTTTCAACACCGCTACTAGAAGATCACATAAAAAACTCTCTCCTCTGAGAGTATGATCACACCATCGGCATCAATGCATGGCAATTTAATCTCCTCCCATAAGAGTATCCAAACACACAAGTCGAGCTAAATGCTCAGTTGGGATCTCAAAGTCCCAAACTAAGTCTGCAGAAAGGAAGGAATTTCTAGAACCTTTGTCGATAAGCACTGGTGCTAATGTAGAGATGATACAGATCATACCTTGTATCATCATAGGTATGTCAGGATTGTGAACCTGTACTTCCTGTAGCTAGGCCTTTCCTTGTCCACCCACTCCCTGAGCACATGGTAGACCACCTGGGGGTGGTGGTGGTAGTGTCTGGATACCCTAAAAACCTCCCACTGCACTTTCTTCTCCCTACCTCATCCACCCTCTGGCTGAACCTCATTCTCCTACCACTATTACCGGCATGGTGGCCCCTCCACCATCTGCTGATCATCCTCATGGGGAGTCAGATAGTCACGAGCTCTGTGGACCTATCCCCCATAGGAAAAATATTTCATTCCCCACAGGTGGCTCCCTCAGCCTCTCTAGCCTCACACTTATGACCCTGCATCCCATGGTCTTCCTCTGGACGGTCTATCCCACATGGGCTTCTGCGTTGTCTGTCTACTGCCGGTTGCAGATGACTCTTCTATCTTTCATCTAGTAGGGGCACTCACAATCTATTCCTACTTTCCACGTAATATCTCTATTAGCAAATATATCTCTAGCACCCCAACCTGCATTGGGATAATGAGAGAAACTACCAAAACTATGATCTCTCGTTATAGCCCCTTCACAAATGTTTTGGCTCCGAAAAAAGGGTCAATTACCATGTCGGTGGAGTATCGGGAGTGGTAAGTATATCTCACCGATTACTGAGCCACAGTCTGGATATACTGTAGTACATACAACAGATCCTAAATATGAACAGAGCATAGAGTCCCTAGAACAAACTCCACCCTGAAAAGGCCCTCAATGTCTGGCCATATGTGGGTCATCCACCCATGCACCTGGAGCATCATGCTCCACCATCGTCCTACTGAGCCCTGAAAAAGGCTAGAGGAAAATATCTTCATCTGCTCAGAGGGAATCTCAACTAAGAGAAATACCTGCAAAATCGACTCAAGATAGTCCTCTGCTTCTTGGGGTTCTACCTCGCTTCAAAACCACTGAGGCCTCTATCAATGGAACTCATGAAATATTATCATCCAACATGCATCATCCACTGGTAGAATCTACAACTCAAAGGGTGGTGGTGCTACTGGTACACCACCCAAAGGTTCCATCACAGTGAGTGATCCCTATAGTAATGCCTCATCGCTTGTTGGGCCACGGTCACGATCTCTAACTTGATTCTTGGCTTACTTTCTTTGTGGAGGAATCCTTTATGAAATAGATGTGCCCTGGTCAATAAGTTATACCGAGTGAGATGACTCAAGAATGATCCAGAAAACATTTCAAAACACTTGAAACCCCTGTTTTTATATACCATGTTGGAAAACAGAATTCAACGTCTTGGTGTATGGATACATCAGCCGCCACACTAATACTAGACTCCCTGTACTGAAAACTAAACGCAAGACAGATTACACCATTGCCTCATTAAAATTAGACTCTTAGTTATTTAGTAGAACTGGCCTCCTTCAGATACCACTTTGACACGACCCGTCCCACGGGGCCCCGATGGGACTACCCCAAGCCCACCTTCTAATGTCCAGGGGATGGTGACTAGCACCTAAAGGATTTTCCTTAGTAGTTAAGCCATTGACATAGAGTTCTTTAAACACTCAAAAATGGAAATTTATGTAAAAAATCCAAAAAAGTAAGTTATAACCACGTGAGAATGTACAACCACAAGTACAACTATAAACTGTAAACATTTGGTCAGAATACAAGACCATGAAATTAAAAAGATGGTAAATAGTTTTTCAAATATACCCTAGAGATATTCCTAAAGGGTAGTAAATGCAAGTCTAAGGTTGAATAATAGTATCATGAATTCTCCTGTCGAACCAAGCTCCACCATGTCCCAAACATTCAATGTATACCTAAGAGCATTAGTATTCTACACCAGACACACACGTGCGGGCGGAACCCATACGGGCTTGAGTATAACTACTCAGTAGGGGACCCCTAGACCCCCTAAGTACTCTCAGTAATCCACAAAAGAAAACATCACATGAAATACCATAAAGGTAATATCACAAGAATGATCTAAATCATGAAGCACAATGAAAAATAAACTGCTCACTCTAATGGTATAACATCAAGGTTTCTGGGATAAGGTTAAATAGTCATAAATACAGATCATCCTATCTGTTTTAACACCACTGATGACCCATACCAGTCACTGTATGCTGACCTATACTGGTCGCCTGATGTTGACCTGTATTGGTCAATGGTGTTGACATGTATTGGTCGCTTGTGCTGACCCATATTTGTCCCTGGTGTTGACCCATATTGGTTGCTGGAGCTGACCCATATTGGGAACTGGTACAGAGGTAGGGATGATTAGTTTTTCAACTAGATCATCCCACATTGGAGTTTCTGATGCTGCCCTGTATTGGTCGCTGTTCTTATTCATGTCATAACCAGCCACTGGATTCCTGCACATAACACACATGATCTCATGAATATTCTGCTCTTAAAGCCGTCGTTCATTTTTCAACCAGTACTACATCAAAAAAATTCATACCCAATGGTCTTTTCCATTATAGGGGTCCCTACGTGACAGACAATGGATCAATCAGATGCCCAGTTTGTGAGATATGGGCAATTTTATAAAAAGTGCCAGGTTGGATTCAAGTCTGATCTATCCTAGGTCTTATGTCAAACTCCGTAAAAACTCATATAGAGTATCTCCAAAGGACCTTCTTGTCACAAGTTTCCTTATTCCATAGAAGGCATGTCGATCGAATGAACAGTCAAATAGTTACACCCCTTTCCATGAATAGGGGTGATCACACCTCAGTCCGGCCCGGCCTGGTCAGGCTCCCATGAATATTCTGGAGGGAAGGCTTCCCAAAAGGCATCCCAACGCCATAGAATACATATCCAAAAGACATCCATTTCATCAGTTACGAGTGTTACCTTATTTGAGGGATGGTTTGGTCTGGGCCCAGTCTGACTCGGTCAGGTCGGCCCGATGCAACGGGTCCTAGGGTCTACCTGACCTTGCCCGGGTTTGGCCCGTTAAGGGGGGGCACGTTTTCCTGGGTTTAGCCCATCGTGATTGGCTGAGCTGGTTTGTGGTCTGAGGCCAGAGTTGGCCCGACCCACCCGTGCTGGCCCGCTGGGCTGTGGATCTAGCCCAGCCTTTTCGGCCAGCCCTCGACCAACCTGGTCATCTTGAAGGCGGACCGTTGTCTCTAGCTGGCCACATGGACACCGAGCTGTTTCACCTGGCTAGTGGGGAACTATCCCACCACGTGCAACGATCGTCCAGGGGGGCTAACAGTTTGTCCACTAACACGGTGCAGTGCAAGGTCGGACTGCCCCTTCCTATCGCAGCCCTCTGGCTATGGCTACTGCTACCGGAGGCACCTGCAGGTGTCACCCTTCTCCGGCACGGCCAGCTCGGGCTGGCCGCCTCTGGCCATAGAGATCTGCAATGGTGCGCCGCCGACCCACTACATGTCGCTAGTTGTCGCAGGACTCCTCTGGCGACCACTGGCATGGCGCACCGACGGTTCATTCCGTAGGCCACCATATGTGCTTTGGTGGTCTATTCTTGTTGTTTTCTGTGCCTACGAGACGTTTAGGTCTTCATGGCCACCATTTGACCTTTATTTATGCCTTTCCTCCACATTTCTAGGCTGTGGATGTGAAACAAAAGAACAATAAGATCGACGAAGTGGCCAGGCCATGTTCAGATTGGCCCACACCCTCCACGTTAGCATTTTACTAAGGGGTTTTAAAAACAATCAGATAAATTAGAAATTAATCTCGACTTGTAACCTCACTTCAACTTCCCGTTTTTAAATAATGATAGGCGGATCAACCCATTGGCTAGTTGGTCTACATTTTTTGTATAAATCATGAATGAGGAAGGAGGTATTTTAAAATATAAAACAAAAACCCCAACCTGGATGAGATGTCCGCTAATTACGATCGACCAAACCTCCTTTTTTGTTTTCATCGATTCGTGTTTCAGTGATGCTCATCATCGATTGTTGAATCAGGTCTCGTCCTCCTGGTGGATGTTTCCACCGGACTTCGCTAGAGTTTCCTCGCGTGATGAAGTCATGCCAAAACCCCACCACGATATGCATTTATATAGTAGGTGGAATGGTGAGTAACAAGTTGAATAATTAATGAGGTTAATTAAATTAATTAATGAACCTATTTTAATTAACAATGGTGGAGTTATGCAGTTTATGAGTCAAGCCATTAAATGACATGATAGGTCACCTGTCCCGCAACCGCCGCTCGTCCGTTGGAAAAAAATAAAATAAAATAACAATTACAAGTTATTTTATTATTATTTAAAAAGTCCAAAAACTATCATTTTCTCCCGACCTACTACTATCAAAGTGAAGCTTCCCTTAAGAGAATCCTGACGATGCAGATTCAACAGTTCTCTTGGATTTCAATTCCTAGCATTGATTCAAAAGATAGAAAATACCACCCACAATTTTACTAAACGTACCTAATTGTTTTTAGAAATTTAGTTAACAGGATTGATTTTCATAAATTTGAAATTAATTTTATACTCATTATACCTTTTATATTCTATAGGGGGGGTTTGAAACCATTAAATAAAATGTACCTTCTATTTCAAAATAATACAATTCATTCCAACTCTTATTTTTTCAAAGTATGATTTTTTGTCTCAAAAACATATGGATATTAATTAAAAAAATTAATTATATAAATTTCATCAACCCTTATAAATTTATTTATGGTTTATGCTATATATATATTTTTTATTTCATACTAAAAATAATCAATTTATGTATAACTCAGGTTCACATTTTGAGGTCAAATGTCCAAAACAATTATAATATTTGGATATGAAAAATATTAGAATAGAGTTTTTTATAATAATATACCAGTGTCTTAGTGGTACCTTATTTTTAGGTTCCATGAATAAAATTATTTTATATTATTTATATCCCACATTTGAACATAATTTGTATGGTTTCCTCTCATATAATTTTATGGAAAATAAATAATTTTATTGAGATTTTAATAATTGGTTTTGGTTATTGAAAATTTAAATGATATTAAAAAACAAAGTTGCTAGATATGATCCTTAATATGCACGATAAATCTTATTTTAATGGATTAAAATAATGAAATATTTTTTAGTTGATATAATTTCATATTTCCAAGAGGTCATCTAAGGATATAAATTTAAATAATTCATTGAGTCTATGAAATATGTTATTTATTACCAAAATTAAATCCATGATTGAAACAAGAAAAATCCACATGAATATTTATGAAAAATACAGAAAAAATTATTATTCATAAATAAAACCCATATATATGAATTTTTGAAAACCATTATTTATTATTTAATAATAAATGTAATAAAAAATTTAATTATATTGATTATGAAGAGAAATTTAATTATTATTTTAGATGAAACATTATAGTTTTCTCATTAGATTGTAATATACTATAACTAATATATTTGAAAATTGATTTCAAGAATATCTACATCAATATAATGATATTGAAGGACATAATATGATTTCATTAGAATGATTTATGAATCTAAATAGTGGTTAATAATTTTAAAAAAATTATTAATTAAATCAAAATAAAATTGGAATTTTAATTCTAATGATTTAATAAAATGTCTTCAGATTAATATATAATGTTGACGATTCTTATTGATATGAGTTTTCATTGTTCAATAGAAATTTTATTTTTTGTTTTGAGTATAAATATAATTATTAAATAAATAAAATAAAATCCTTTTATTGTAGTATATAATTTTAGGGATAGATATAAGGATCTTGAGGAAATATATATATCCATGTGTGTGGGGGGGAGAAATATACTATATATATCTTTTTAATGATATATAGAATCAAATATATGATGTAACTTTGATTTTTAAAGAAAATATATATTAATAAATGACAATATACTCTCACCATAATGTATTAAGAAAGGTATCATTTTTATTGTTACATTCATGGAGTATTAGAAAGGAATTATTCCAATATTCACTCCATTTAACAAGAATATGAAACCAATTTACAATTAAATTACAATTTATCAAGTCCATGTTATACCTATAATTACATACATTCTATTTAACGGTTCATATTCAATTTATTTTAAAGGAAGAATTAGGATAGTAATTTTTATGTCTAGATCCCTCTAATTGGTGTCTCTAGAAATCACAGTATAGGTCACTAAATGAATATCAAGGGATTCACCCTAATTGGGTGGATGATGTTGAGGTCTCAACCTACAACTATATGAGATGTTCTCGATAGGTTCTTGGTTCAAAATTTAGTAAATTGAATATAAGGCATTAGAATTCTAGTTGTGAAGCCTTGTGAAACTATGCTTTACACAATAAAATAATATATAAATGGAAAAATTTGATAGATAAGTCATAGAACACCTACCTTATGCATGTACTAGTAGCCTCCTTTATTATCATCCCTTGTTTGTCCAGTATATGAAAAAATGGAAGAACATATGAACATGCTAAAAATAGTTCATATTAATTCACACCAAATAACTCCATCAATAAAAAATATATAAGACAGATTTAGCTACCGAATTAGTGATATTACCGATGCTGATCCAATGTTGTATATGGATATTGATTGGGAGGTCGAGCGAAGGTATATGTTCAATCCTGAAGTTAGGCATGAGGAGGAGATCTTATAGTGGAAGTATTTTTATCCACTGGTGGAGAAATAAAAATATATGGTTATAAATAGAGAGGGGAAAATGGTAAACTCACTAAAATTTAATGGGGCACACGGTTTAATTGTATGGTTGGTCAAATCATACATAAATTGTGTGATAATTACTATCCGATGATAGTGGATTTAATATCTTGGGAGCATCGTGTATCTAACCATGATCTACCCATACACCCTGAATGGTTTGTAGTTCAGGTTTAGACAAACCATGTGAATCCTGTCCAATCCCCTATATAGATACATGCAGCACCTCACCCGGTCTATCTAACCATGTCGACTGGGCTATATGATTTTGACTAACCCTGTTGCCCAGTTTTTCCCTTGAAAATTTGGGGCATTAGGCTCCGAACAGGCCTCAAACATCCCCTTAACCAATATAATCTAATTAAACACTCATAAAATTGATTAGATCAACTAATTATATATAAATTAAAAGGTTACTTACAATGAATAAAAACTGTATTCCTATAGTATTCTCCCTAAACCAAACTCAGCCCTGAGTTTCCCTTCCAAGGCTGGTAAAACGAAATCTGAGAATAACTCTGGCCACTAAGAACATACATCACCCCCCTCCGATGTCTCGTCATGTACACAATAATTCTTCTATTACACCCATAATAAAAATACATACCAACCTCCTAGAGCCTTTATGTCGTGATAAATGATATGAATAGGATACTCATTAAAATAAGAATATACATATGATTATATATCATCGTGATCAATAGTGTGATATAGATTGATATGATATTGGTGAAGCTATGATATATAGTATTATTCTTGTTTGGAATGGTACCAGTGAGGTAATGTAAACAGAAAGGCTACTAGACCAACTCTCTCAAAGTCTCCGAAGGTACAAAAAAACCTAGGCGTTAGCTTCCCTTGCCTCCATATCCATATATTCCCAAGAAAATAGGGAACATGAAAGAAAACATGAACCTTGACCTTGAACAATAGAGGTAATTGAAGGTTATTAGATTAATATTTATATCTAGATTGGGTAGTAGTTATATTCTTCTCGATCAACTCCACCTACTATGAAGTCTCTTGAATGATATGAGGACCAAATAGCACTGAATCTCATACCGTTAAATAGAATCGGGGTGAATAGAATAATGTACCATTAAACTAAACATAAGGATCAACATGTATCTTCACCTAATAACAATTATTGTAGGAATATTAAACAATAGGAATATTTTTCTCGGATGAACCCCTGAAATCAGGTATGTATTCTTTAAAAAATTCCAGTAAAATATTTATCATCTCTTCTGACTGATCGTTTATATGAGGGTGGTAAGATGTACTTAGGGGTACCAGTATACCTAGTGAATTCTACAACCCATTAATGAAAATTTACTTGAAATGGCCATTCCTATCCAAAATAATAGTATGGGGGACCCAATGTGGTATATAATCTCACAGATATATAGTCTCCCCGGATCATCTATTAAGAAGGTATCCCATATATGATGGAAATTATATACCATTATCAGTCAATCCACATCTACTGAAACTACATTGTTGCCTCTATGTGACCATAGTAAACTAGTCACAAAATCCATTATTACGTCATCCCATTTCAATTTTAAGATTAACAACAGCTATAAAAATCCATCTATTGTTGGTTCTCCTTTTTCTATTTCTAAAAGGTGGAGATCCTACTGATAAAAGATAAAACCTCATGTTTTATCCCAGTATATATATTCTGGAATCACATGCCGCCATACATCTTGTCAATCCTTGGGTTCTTGTACCGTTGTGAAGAATGTTCTTCTCACATTAATTCGTGTATCATGTCAGTAGGAACTCAGATTATCCCATATATATGAACAATATTATCATTGGCTACCAACCAATATTTTATTGCTTCTATATCTAAAATAATCCACCATGAGAACAAGACCTTAGTATTTGAGAATTACCTCCTCTTCACTCTATCTAATTGTGATGAGTTTAGAGCTATGTTTATAAGAAAATTCCATTGATAAATCTCTTGATCATCTAGATGCATCTTATATAGAATGTCCATTATCCTCCATTCATTGTTGGTCTATAGAATAGCTTTCATACAAGTATTATAACATAGAGATTCTTAAACTAAATTTTCCTAACTAGAAATATATGAAATCTAAAAATAAAGGGACTGAAGTTATTCAACCCAACTTCATTGTCATATGTTAAAGTCAAACAATATAATGATATACTTGAGGATTTTTTGTTCTATTATCCCCAAAAACCACTCTCCCAGAAAGTAATGTCTCAATCAATGTTAGGCATGAAACAATGATGACAACATGAGATCATGCATCAGCTAGTTAATCTCATGGGGCCTAGACTTCCAAGATCCATATAAAATAAATTGATCATACTATATCAAAACTACTCATAGATTGATGAAAATGTTAATAAAAAATTGTATTTCCACTTTCAGGCTCATGTATATTTAATATAGGCACTTGATTAATCCTCCAATTAATCTCCTAAAAGGTTACTGGGTTATTCTAAAAGGATACACCCATCTTAGTCAAACCGATATTAGGTTATTCTATGAATGAATATTCCTATATAAAATTCCTATAATATCTAGTGAAGGCCAAGAAACTCTACATATCAATATGTTATTGGGATCATACTAGTATACATTGGCCTTTATCCCTTTTTTTCAACTGATACACTTGATTATGAGATTATATAAACTAATAAGTGAACCTTGTTGATACAGATGTGGTATTTTATGATATGGGTATACAATATATTCTCTCTAAGTGTACTCAAAATTATATCAAGGTTTTTTCATGATAATTTTGAATCTGTATGTATACCAAGATGTTTTATATGAACCCCAGAACATAGAAATATTTTTATTGGTGAAACCTCCAATTCAGGAGGGCCATAAAAATTGAAAGCACATTCATAAGACCAAATAACCTTACTAGATACCAATAAATACATTACCATATGTGACACATTATATGAGGATTTCCTGAAGGGTTAAAATGTAACTAATAATATCCTAACCTCACATCGATATTCAATAATAAAATCTCTCCTAAATTCTTGGGGAAAAGATCATATATGTGATAAAATGGATGTTTGTTCATTATTGTATGTTTGTTGAACTATCCGTAATCCATGCATAGCCTAAGGGTATCATCAACCATCTTGGGGAAAAGCATAGGAAAACACCTATGGGATGTAAGGGGTTGTATAAAATCCATATATATTAAATCCCATTGCATTCCATTATTGTTAAATAAATAGAGTGTGGGGAACATATATCTATCAATGTAGATATGATAGTATAGGATTCTAGAATAGTGCCTCGATCTATAGATGGTCCTGAAATATAGTCCTCAGGTATTAGTTGTACTACATGAAACTAATTGATATAATGCCCTAACCTACAGATGGACTACCCTAAGTTGGTCCACTATATTGATGTTAAACAATTGAAGTCTGTCTACTATGGCCATGACCTCCTACTCACCTTGATCAGCATGCTCTGCCCCGAATCCCTACTTGATGTAGAGTTATTGATCCTACTGTAAAATGTGGGGCTAGAATGTATACATTACCACTATGAACATGTGGGAAGTTTTATAATAACATCAAATAATGTCCTATTTGGGAACATGTTTCCTACTCAATGGGATTCCTGTCACATTAAGGCTTCATGTTCCCTTAACATGCAAACAGATGTCATGCTACTGATCTTCCAGTGCAGATACTCTAGTTACCACATCCCTATTGAGAACCATATTGATGATGTATCATACTACATGTGGAACCATTACCATTTCTTATTACTAATACATCATGCCTTATACCATCGACATCCATCAAATTTCATTCCTTGAAAGGGTTTTGATTAACCATCATTGAGACTGTAGCTATCATAATTACATTTACATTAGATCGGATGGTGTACCCATCCTCGAAGAACCATGTTATAGATAGCTCATATTCCTTTCACATATGGGAAAAATGATGAAGATTAGTATATAAATCTTTATATTCCGTGAAGAATAAGTCTTAACACTCTAGAAGCATGAAGTCTTTAGAGCTATTAGTTATTAGTATCTCTGGAAAGAAAAAATTATTGAAGATGGACTACAAATTCCTCCAAGTCATTTCTAGACGATGGTCATCCTAATTTAGAACATCACGCCATCATTTGGAATAATCAAAAAACATGTAAGTTGTGATTTTCACACTCCTATTAGGAGGTGTCTTTAGATGCTCATCCTAATCAATGAATATGATGCCTGAAGACCACCATCACTCGAAAAGTTGGCAGATTATGGAGATAAAAATTTAGCATCATCTCTTCCAATGAAGAGGAAGGTCATAAATCTCCCTATATTATCTAATAAAGATGAAATAATATTTCTCAAAGTTAGGAATAATTATCCATATTAGGTATAGTAGGAGGTGTCACAGGTAACTCTACAGGATGGAAAACTGGTGGATAAGGGCCCACCACCTTCAGAGCATGGTTTTCACCATCCTTCTAACGTGTGGCTTGAGTATTTCATGGATTTATAACTCAAAACCCTAAAATAACACGCCTCATATAGTATTTCATATTGATTATATCATCAATACGATAATATGATAGGTAAAAGCCTTCCTATATAAGAAATACACCCCTATACCCACTAATAAATCTAGGTATGGGCCTCACATGGGGCTGAGAAAAATTAGTTCAGACACTACCTACTTCCCCCTACTATATTAAATCTTGGTTCAAGATATTTATTTTATTCTTGGGTTCTGGTATACAGTATCTCAATAGCATGAAATTGGAAAAAACTCAAATTAAATTGAAACTAGAATCACTATTTTATGGAAATCACATCTAAATTAAATATTTAAAAATTAATAAATATTTATAATAGAAAAGTAAACTGAAATACCTTTCCCATTTTATAAAATTATGGTCATTATATATTGTATCTAATATTTCATTTATTTTCACTCATAACATTGATTTGATTGTGGAATCTAACAAGTAATATATGATTATCGGAATATATGAATCATCATTCCCAATTTAGAGAGGCCCATATAATATTTATAATATAGATGAAATTCATTTATTGTAAACCAACTGATTTTTCATTCAATCTAACCTCAATTAAATAACTAAAACAAATGATAATTTATTAATTAAGGTGTCACTATCAACATATATGGGTAAAAATCATTTAAGATGATACATACACTTTAATTTTCATTATCTAATTTTTTTTCCTTCAAAAACATATACTCATAAAATATATTTTCGTAAAGGAACATAAAAAACTTATCATGCACTCATGAAATGAATTCTAAATGGAATATCATTTTTCATTAAATATTAATAATATTTTGTGAAAAATTAATTCATGATATTTGATTCCTTTATTTGTGATGCCAAAGAAAAAATATAATTTAACATCATTATAATAACATCACAATCCATTTTTGTCATCCATTGCTGGAATCCTAATACATTAATAGGAATAAACCAAAATATCACATCCCATCCTAGAAAAGTTTTCCTTTCAACAATACATGGGTTAGCTACTCTCAAGAACAGTCTCATTACAAAATTTTGACAACTCCTAGTCTCACTTATACCTTCCCAAAATAGTAAGGTAAGAAAATAATGCTCTAATACATCTTTGTAATGTCCCAGACCATCTCACCCAATAATTGTAGTCAAACTAGTTGGCCACATGGCATCATGAACACATCCCCATATTCCAATGAATATCTACTAGCAACAAGGTTCCAAACTGGTAGGGTGGGGAGACTATACCATCATGATCAGAGTGGATCACAATGGTAAATAAAGTATGGATAAATAATATGTGCAATAATAATTTTAAATACAGTTGAACAAATTTAAGAATATAAACCATGAATAACAATGCTAAAAGATGAAATATTACCATAATCATTAATGATGTCATGTCTCTAAAAAAACTATCATACATTCCATAGCATAGATAAAAAGGAATCAAAAATACCAAATACTATTCAATATTCCAATGCACTATACCAATCATATGCTACCAATATATAATCCTACAACTAGATGTCACATATCCCAAATCACACTTATCACCTAATCAACACCTAAAATAATATAATCTATGTGGGTACCATTTATGGCATATGATGGGTGAGGGATAAAATCAATAGTCTACCACCAATTATTTCTGCACAAATCCATCCTCTATAAATAAATTATAATAGTGTGCCGATATATCATAGTAAATGAGGAAATAAAATAACCCTTGTCAATATCAGGTTCACCATAAGATACCTAGCCAACCATTCCTAATTCATCCAATCGTGGATGTCACTAATCAAATTTTTTCATTTCATTATTTAGGCATCTGATTAGGGAATATAATAAAAGAGAGCACGAGAATATTGATAATAATAAAAAGGATCAAAGAGGAAACATGGCATCCTTGAATATAGAAGGTCAGTTATCTCATGGTATATAACCATGCTGCCTAAATATATGGTGTAGGACTAATCTAAGGGGTTGAACTATGGAATTACAATGGAAATATCATTAACAGAGTCTATAAATAATGTCCATCATAAATTCTGATCAATGAATGACTGGAGGTCAAACAGAATAATCCAATACATCACATGTCCTAAGGCATCACCCTGAATCTATGTAGTAAAACAATGAAATTCTAAATTATTGAGGAGGATAGAGATTCTACATTGTCATTTCACACACCAACTAATATACAAGGAAGAAGATCCAAGGTTTGTTACTTTATTGGAATGCAGATTAATGAATTTTAATGAAATCCTTTAAGTTCTCAGGGCATTCTATCAGAAATCCAAGGTGGTCTCAATTATGACCATTTCTATAAAGTTAAAAATATTCCATATGAAATAGTAAATGCGTATTCATTCATATATAATCATAATATTTCATAATCCATTTTATACACATTATAATTTATAATTTATTTGGTTCAATCCATTAACTTTCATCATATGTGACAAGGCCAATAAGGATATGCAGCTAATTTCCAATTAAATTACATTATACTTTCCATTTAATGTTGTTTATTTTATTTAATTTAAATTTTTACTTACCATAGTAAAGGTAATGTCAAAAACCACATATTAGTTGTCTCAGGTAATCATAATATGGGTCACTAAAGTAATACCAAGGGACACATCCTAATTGTGTGGTTATCATTGAGGTCTCAACCACCAAAACTTTTAGAAGGTCTCACTAGGGCCTTAGATTTCAATTTATTCAATTGAATTTAAGATAAATGAATTTAAGTAATATGAATTTATTATGAAATGCTTTTTGAAACTAGAATGTGAAAAATAATACCATGTATAAAGATAAATGGTGAAAATTTAAATTTCTCCCAAATTTAGGGAGGTTCATGGTTTGGTTGTATGGTTGGCCAAACTATGTGTAAATCACATTCCTGCTACTATCTATGAATAGGGGACCAGACTATTTGGAATTATGGGTTTTCTAAAAATTCTTTACCCATGAATACCCCTTTACCAAGGTAAAAAACTCACATTGGATATATAAATTAGTAATAAAAACTATGTGCAGACCAAGTTCTCCCCTCTGTGGATCCCTATAGCTGTCACACGGTCTGCACACCATGTAGACTGCGTGACACAATATGTTATAAATGTGAATCCCAATTTTTTCCTCCAAAATATCAGGCTATAGGAACTAAAAAACCTCTATAAACCCATGTATCCTTCATATTCTCATTATGAATTCCATAAAGTATAAAAATAAGGAATTAAATCAAAATTAAATGGTTTCTTACCTCAAAGAAAAACGGTGTTCTTACACCATAGTTTATGTAGATGTTATTTTATTAATTAAAACCACACAAGAATTATGATGTTATATTAGGGGATCTATAACTCTTTCATGGTAAAAAATTAGTCTAAATATACTAATAGACCATATTAATATACCTCATCTTTGGGGAAGTTATTTATTGGGGATATAAAAATTTATAAAGTGTATAAAAATAATAATGTGACCTATCATTTATAATTACCACATATATAACAGGTCATATCAAAAAATTGAAATACTACGTTATTATATATTTAGGTTCCTAATGCTATAATATACTGGTTTTTCAATGTAATATTCCTAAATTTATTTAGAAGATGTGACACAATGTAATATGGGGTTAAATTAATAAAAAAATATTAATTATAATTCCATATTTTTTTATACTAGAATAATATTATAAATAATAACTTTTGTTAAAACCCAATGTTATCTATGTAGTGGAATATTTTTTTAATGTATTTTAAAATAAAATGAATATAGATTTTATTTTTTATTTTGTTATGGGGATGCACAACCTATGATCTTTAAACAACCTCTATAATGGTCAAATACTACCCTTTTATTAACATAATTAATACCTATTACCTTTTTATATATTATTATGTATATTCATTGGTTGAAATTGTTTCCAATAATGAACATGAGGATGAAATTATATAACAAGATTTTATTATATAATCTCATAACTACATCAATTTAGTGGATGTTTCTACTAGAAATAAAATTATATATCAAATTCAAGTATATGAAATTATCAATTCTATTGTAATTCTAATTCCAAAAAATATTATTCGACATAATATGATTATGTACTAATGTTGTTAAAATGATCAATTTACTTTATAATAATGTAATTTTCATTTTGATAATTTAATAATTGAATAATTTAATTTTCAAATGATCAATGGGTATATTTATATTAACTTATGTGGTGACCCAAAAATGATTGATTAAGAATTTATATAATATTTATAAGATATTTTATTCATTTTTAATATATGAAGATATATTCTTTTCCCATTGGAATATCTCATTTGATAAGTAGAGTATAAATCTACCTCTAAAATTATATAGGTTTAATGTGTGTTTTAATTAAGGATAATTGAGTTATTATTAATTGAAAAATAATAATATGGTCTAATTAGGATTAATTTGGTTTAATATATATATATATATATATTAAATTATTATTATTATTATGTAGAATAGGGGGAAGGTTAGATCACTTCACTAATCAAGGGAATATATATATATATAAATTGTATTTATATAGTTGAAAATTATGATATTTAATAGTTTTTTCATATAATAGGAAGTTTTATGGAATCACATCTTAAAAATTGTATGTTTTTACAATTTATTTTATAGACATAATTGAAAAAAATACCCTTAAAATTCCATGGATTTAGTTTTTTGAATTTTTAGTGGAAATACAAGGTCACTAAATGACCTCATGTACATATCATCTCACTAGATTATATAAACTATTTTCTAGGTATAAATAAATTATATTGATTGATTTTATGTGGAATCCACGAAATTTATTAAATACCTTACAATAGGAACCCAAATATGATTGTATAGAGTACTAAATATTAAAATAAACATGATCTATGTAGTTAGTTATCTAAGTAATCTGGTTACATAAAATACATCTAAACTTGAATTAGAACATGAAAATCATTTAATCACTATTATTAACCATTTCTCACCATTTTTTCACAGATAGTATATATTTTGGATTCCTTGATGAATATGTAAATAATATAAAGTGTGATCTCAAAAACCTAGTATTAGAAAATATACAAGTGAATCTAGTCAAGGAAAAATGAATTATATAACATGACATAAATAATTAATTATATATTTTCATATACATGATAACATTAGGATAATATATCTATGAATGAAAAAATAGAGGAAATAAATATTCACATGGGTAATAAAACCGAAATCATAAATATGAAATACATAATGTTGGACAAAATTTCCATACTCTTAATGACCCATTATAGAAAATAATATATAAATTTTTGTGGCAACACCAACTAATTGTGATAGATTATCTAGTGAGACCAATTTTTACATTGAGGGGATACATTAGTTTATGTACCAATGACAACAAAGTTAATCTAATGCATATGTCATATGTGTCAAAATTGATACATGTCATTATGTTCCTTACCGAAAAAATATATACACATGAATATGTTATCAATCTAGAAATATTGAATATACATAGTGTCGTGTTATCCCTTGGAAATTGAATGATATAGAAATTTGAGTGAATAAACATCTATAAACATAAAAACTATAAGTTATTTATATATAATCAAATATATCGTTATCAATGGTATGATGGTGTTTTAATATGGTAAGATAATTTATAATCATTTTAAAAATAATTTATCAATGATTAACATAATTTTATATTGTAGGAAATAACAAAAATGGTAGAAAATCCACCAAGAAATGGTTAGTATGTGACAACCATATTCGTAACATTTGAGATATAAAATTTCATTTAATATAGAGGGAAATAAAAACTTATTAAATCATAATGTATTGAATATAAATTGACTAAAAAGTGAAATAAAAAATAATACTTTTTTATCCATTATATAACAATATAGATTCACAAATAATATAAAATATTCCTTAGATTTATAAGACCTTCTCGGACGATAGATGAGACATTTTTTAGAATATATATATTCTCAATGATTTCGGAGTGATGATAAAATAAATAAGGGTTTTATATTTATATAATATTTAGGTCTTTTTTTTATTATGGTAGATATTATATAAAATAAACGGTGGCCTAGTATTAAATAACATTTACATAACCACAGTCTTCGACACAATAATATTACATTTAATACTAGGTTTCTGAAATTAACATGTTAAATAAAAATTAATACTTTAAAAATATTATTTTATCATTGGAAAAATATTTTTTATTTAAATTTATATATTTATAATATTTTATTACGTTTTTTGACTTTGGAATTTGGGAAATTTGTTTGGGATTGTTTTTTATATAATATATTAATTTAAATTAGAAACATTTCCATTATTTATTCAATTATTTTAATGATCAAATAATTTTTAAATGAAAATGAAGTAATAAGGTTATATCTATATATTTAAAATAGCTTACTATTCAAATGAATAATCCAATTTTTCATAATATTATTTGAAATTCATCGTTGACTAATTTTCAATTTGTTTTTAATAATTTGAGGTCATTTTTTTGAAAATAATTTTCAATATATATAATCTTTAATTATTAAAAAAAGTACTATAATATTTGAAAACATTATGTTCATTACCAAAAAAAATTCAAATATTTTTTAATAATTTATTAATTATTCACAAGCATATATATGTAATTTTATCTATTATGTATATATAGATTAAAATATTACTTAATTATGTTGTGTACATTGTTGGAAATAAGAATATTACAAATAATGATCACATTAAAATTACAATGATCATATTTCTAAGTCACTATTTCAATGGAAAACGTATAATGCTAATTGATTTATTAACCACTAAAAATAAAAACCAATTTATCCTCTAAAATCATTCGTTTATAATCTTAGTTTCCATATCATTTCCATTACAAAGCATATTTTTTCTTTATAATATTGATGTTGGTTTTTTATTTTTGATATTCATTGATGTATTTTATCATCTAATGTTAATGATCCTAGTATTTTCTTATATTTATTAATCATTATATAGAAATATTTATGTATATTTTTATAATTATAATTGTATTTTTTTAATAATTCAACAAGGAAAAATAATTTATCTTCTCTTTTGTGATATCTATTTTAATGAAAATTTAATTTATTTTAGTAAAACTGATTTCAAATTATCACCCACTATAATTATACCCCTTAAAATTTGGGAATACATCTATAAATAAATAAATAATATTAATTATTCATCATTCTCTCTTGTTCTGGGAATTTAATCACAATTTTATGACTGTTATTATCTTTATATATATAGGAAATTACATTGAAATAGAATGATATGTTCCCTTCTAAAATAGTTTCTATTTCCATACATAATAAATCAATGTTTATTGGATCCTTGACAACACTCTGACGGGATAACACACCATAATCCATCATATTCAATACACATAGTACTACATTTTCCAACATAGGGTTGTAGTGTGTAACAAAATCATAGTCCTTGAATATTTTTAGTTATCAGCTGTTTATATTTTTATTCCATTTTGGTTTGAATAATTACATAGGACAGTTATATTCTATATATATAAATGTCTCATTAAGAACAGTATATATTTTATTTCCATAAAATAAAATAAAATAATAATTTCACCAACTCTAGATCAGGTGTTGCTTTATCTCTTTTCATATAGACAATAATTATTATTTGTATGAAATAGCTCTATCATTTTTTAAAAGTAAAGAACATATTTTTTTCATTGATCCATCACTATATAAAAAAAATCAATCATTAACTATAGGTGATGTTAATAGTAATACCTTAATAATTATGATCTTCAGCTCCTTAAAAATATCTTCATATTCCATAGACATATGAATTTACCCCTTTCAATATCACATTTATCAATGTGTGATATAATTTAATGAAACAATATATCCAGATTGGATTTTATTTAAATATCCATAAATTGACCATAATAGAATTTTAAGGGTCAAAAGATATTCAATATTTAGAAGAAAATAACTAAAAATAATTCTTTTGGTGGAAAATGTCTCTTTGTTGGACTTTTACGTAGAAATAATTTTCTATAATCATATAAAGAATAATAAAAAAAATTCTTGTGTACTCTAAAATGCCTTGATTAAAAAAAATCCTAAAAAACATAATTTTTTTTCAAGACAAACATTATAGTCTACTCACTCATTCAAGGGTGGAATTATTAATCTAAAAGCCATTATAGTGAACACATAATAACCATAACATGTATGGAAATCCTCATTTCATATATCATTCTTCATATTTTTTAATTAGTGATATAAAAAATATTTATATTTTATTTTGATGTATTACTCCCCTAGAAAATATTTAGATTTAACATCAATAAACTGTATAGGGTACATGTTTTAAATAGTATCAATATTAAATTCCTTATAATCTATTCATAAACTCATATAACTATCCTTCATCATAACAATTAGGATGGGTTCTCCTCAAAGAGTGAAATTAAGTCGAGAAAATTCATTATCTCATGTGAATTACGCTTTCATTATTAAAAGAACCAATTTTATTAATTTTGTTCTATTATAATGGATAATTATTTTTTCATCACTGATAAGGTTAATATGGAATTCAAATTCAAGGTATAGTGGATATCCATGTAATCATTTAGGAAATAAATTAATGTAATCAAATTGAATAGATTCAAAATATTATCTACCACACTTTTATATTGTATTCTTTTTTATCTTGATAATAAATTCATTCATAATTGTTTAAGATTCAATTATTCGGAACAAAATATAAAATAAAACCCTTAGTAAAATAAAATAATTAAAAAAAAGACTTTATGAAAACTAAGATATGCCTAATATATTCTTTTTCCAATATAATTTTAACGAGATATTTTAACAATAATCCCATCAATTTATGTATCATATGAAAATTACATGTTCTAAGAAAAAAACAATATTAAAGAGTGTTTATATATTATCTAACATCATATTTAGGATCAAAAATCTTTTTATGACGTAATTTAGGGAATAAACATCCAATATAATAGTTTCATATGATAGATATTTCTCCTTTGTCACCTTTTTTGTCATATTATCTTAATAATTGGGATATTTATCAATGTACTCCCACATCTACCTTGATGTTAATCATTATAAACATGCATCTTCTCTCATTAAATTATACTCAAAGGCTACATACTGAATATCTCTATATATAAAAAAATTAAAAAATAAATTTAATAACATCATAGTGTAATTCATTACATAAGTATAACATGTTATGAATTTTAACATTCCTTTCATCTCATTTTCAAAATATCATTCTCCATACCACTTAGAAATCACATTTTCCTTTTATTTTTCATTGGGAATATAATATATGGGTAATAAATTCATATCCATGATAAAAATATTATCTCTATACTCATACAATGAATATTTTATAAATATTAGTTACCTAAGAATGCATAAATTTATCATATCAAATAATTGATCAACTATCCTTCCAAGATTTTGAAAGTAGACTGAAGCATGTCTTTAAATCGTTTTAATTTATTCCTTATCATATGTAACGTATTCCCCTTATATTAGATATAAATTTAGAAATTTCATTTACATTTAAGCTCTTTTTTATAAAGGAAAATACTTTTCAATCTATATCATAATAAAATGATTTCATTCAATTCTTTCTATTAAATCAACATTAATGTTTTGAACAGATGAACCAAATTGATTTATTTCTCCAATAAGATATCATGTATTTATGATAATATTATCCTCTTCAAAATGACACAATTTACTGAATATAATATCTTAATAAATTATATATTTCTATACCACCAATGTATTAGTTAATCCATTGAGTTTGAGATGTTTCTACCTCATTAAGTGACAAAATAAATTACATGTTCTTTATGGGTAGAATATTTTATATATTAAAACCCCTAATCATTATAAATTATCTCATTTATGATAACACAGTGATAATATTATCAGCTAAAAGACCATACATATTTTATTTTTCAAGAGTAAAATCCCCACCTAGATAATGGGTTTGCACAATGGTTAAATTATTTTAACTATGTCCCATTTCTAAATAATAATATTTACTAAATTTGATCATAGATAACTTATTGAATTTTTAATAATTGATCTATATTTATAATATATGTAAAAATAATTTTATCAATTATAAAAACCCGTTATTTACTTTCATAAATTTTAATCATAGGTTTCTATTAAACAACATTATTCTTTTAAAAATATTTTATAAGGGTTCCCATAAATATTCAATGAATAATTTTTTCGATCAAAACCACAAAAATAAAAGGCTAATGGTTATATATTACAAAGGAAAAGAATAGATATGAATGCAATAAACATGATAAAAATGTTTAATAGTATTAGGACTCTGTATTTATACATGGTCATTAAATTACATTAGAATGACAAAGTACATAAGAGAAATATTTGTATCATTATTATTCATCTTTGACTATACTTAGATCATAAGTAGTATTAATTTTGGATTCCTATGATAATAAATAAAAAATATAAATAGTGACATCAAAATTATAATAAGGGGTACAATAAAATGGAAGGTAACATGGAACTAACATGAAACTTATAATATGGTAGGAATAAATTATCAAATTATCCCATATAACCGATAAAATGAGAATCATATATACGATGATTTCATAAAATATTATTTTTATATTCCCATGGGTAATAATAATTGATCATTTTAGGATGGAATATATATTATTATACATCATAATAATTCCTTCAAATCTTTTTTATAATACAATATAAATAAATGGATATGATTACACTCACTATATAAATTAGTTTGTCTCATAATTCCTACCGATGCATTGATTGGTTCACTAATTATGGTACACTATACTCACATAATAAGTCAAAATCATTCATTGTATGAAAATAATGTATCTAAATATAAATCATAACATTCATTAGGGAACATTATACAAAAATGTGGTTATGTAATTAATATATTTCCTTATGAAAATAATATATATTTTAATTTTAATGGTTTTAGTGTTCAAGGAAATATTATAGAAATATAGTTGAATATCAACTAATAAAATTAAAATATTATGGATATTAATTATGAAATGAAAGAAACTTTTTTTATGAAAATATAAGGGGCTATGAGGGATACATTTTTCTTATTACCTTCTTATATTTTTTTGGTGTTGGAGGTGACTAGGGGGTGATGGAAGAGTAGAAGGGGTTTTAAGATGAATATTATACTAGAATAGGATGATTGGGTGTAATATCATAGGCTATTTCATATAGTTGTTTTATATATGATAATAATAGTATATCCTCCATGCTAGTGACATGGATGTAACACCCTAAATTTAATGAAACTAATTTCTTCATTATAATCTAGATATAAATATTTAGTTTGGACAAATTTTTGGTACATTTCTGATAACTTTCATATTTTGACGAATAGTGAAAAATATTAAATTTTAAATAAAAAAAACTTCTTTAATCAAAATAATTTATAATGATAAATAATTAATTTGAATGGTTTGTAAATATTATTATATTATATTATTATAATTTAATACAATTTAGCTCATTATAAGTAATTTCACATTTAAATTTGACATAAACACATATAAATCTTTGCATAATTTTTACTTTTAAAAAACTCACCTTTTGGTTTTGACAATGAGAATTAATATTAAATTAATTAATTAAAATTATATATTATTTATTCTAAAAAGTGGAAACCATTTTCTAATTTGGAATATGAAAACTAGATAAGGGTGAATTGTTTGGTATTTTTCTGAAAACATGCAAATGTTGATGAATAGTGAAAACAGTGCGTTACAGTTTAAAACCGAATTTTTATTTAAATAATTATTTATTTTATTTAAATTTATTTGAAGTAAAAATATATATATAATACCTATATATGTTCAATGTAATTAATGGGACTCATTTTATAATAACATTAGACATATCAATTATTGTTGAATTTTTTCCGTCTTTTACCCACCTTCTAAGAGAATTTGAAAATTTTCCTAAAACATAATTTTAAAAATTCTGTGATTTGAATCTCCTAAATAAGATAAAAAGAGTTTATATCAATACGTAAAATGTAGTTCAAGAAGATGAAAATAATTTTTGGTGAATAGTAACTTATGACTTATTTAACAGAGTTAAAAGTAATAGAGTAATTAAAGGTAAAAATTATATTATAATTATACAAACACTAGTCCTAAATAAATTTGATATTTGTATTTTGACATAAAATAACCTTTTTAATAAAATTTGGTCCTTCAGTTCCACTAGGATTAGATTAGGACATTTATTATTATTTTATTTAAAGAAGAGTTAAAAGTGGTAAATTAAAATATTATTAACGAAACCATTTTTAATTTAGGGTTATACAGAAGGTAAATTCGACTGTAAATAAGAATTAATAATCTAATTTTTTTTCCTACATCTGGATATTTCATTTTTAATTTTTATACACTATATAAATAAATTTATTTATGGCACCATGATGATGGAATAATTACATTTTAATGAAATATAAAAATAATTTTTATTATAAATATTAAAATAAATATAATTTAAAAGTTTTGATGTCATACACTAATTATATAGTTTAATATTAAATGTTATGGTTGATTAGATAAAATTTTTTCTAATTGATAATCTTTTTATGACTTTCACAAAAAAAATACCAAATAGTGTCGAAATTTACATAAATTATTTTTTAAAACAATTATTATATTATTGATTGATAAAATATTTCTAAAAATTTATTCTTAGGAAAAATGTTATAAATAATATTATATATGTCATTAAGTCACCACTTGAGTTTAACTTGGAATTATAGAGTATGTTTACTCACCATATAGTTTAAGAATATAAGAAGGCATGACAAAAGATAAACTAATTAACTAAGAGTTAAATCTAAAAGATAATGTTAAAATGGAATCATAAACCTTTCTAAAACCTATTGGATGAAGGTATATAGACCCATAACCACATATGGCTCGAAATAAATTCATTTTTATCCATTATAAACAGAATATTATTGGATAATAAATTAAAATTATATTCTTTTCCTAAAGTGACACTCACACCTCTAATAAAAGGGCACTTCCCCTTCTCTCAAAAATCACACATCCAAAGCCATTTGGCTCAGACAGACCCTGTAAAAATATCATCCCAACTTCACTGACATCAACCTAAAGTCCTTACTTTTAATAAAAATCCAACATAAGGATCCCTTTTGATCATCTCAAAAAGAAACACCCGAAGAAGAGGTAATAATTTCACCTCACTCTTTCATGTTCTTTTCTTCTGCCACCTCCTATTTCTTTGTTGTTTACATACCAAAATAATAACTCCAATACCTCCTACATATTGTGATATTACTATCAATATATCAGAACCATATTCATTATTCTATCCATCCTATAAATGAAAAAGTCACCATACGAGCGTACGTACAACATACCGTCTCTGTGTCGTGGTGTAGTTTGTTATTCAAACATTTCATTATTTGGATGGGTATAATAATGTGAATAACGGATTTAAATAATAAATATAACATGTTAATGATTCTTTATATATGATATACCATCCAATTACATAATATTTCACCATCAATATAATTATATTTTCTATCGTTCGTACGTACAGAATACCGTCTCCACGATGCGATGATATACATTTCCTTATTCACCATTCAACGATGATTAAAAAAATATATATTATTAACGAGTATGTATTATATGAAATAATAATTCAACTGAATATATATATTTATTGAAATTAACTTTGTTCCGTTCAATACGATATGAAAATGGAAACAACATTTATGCGTACGTACAACCTACCGTTTCCATAAACAGTGTCTTCCATTTCATATATCTGTTTATTATACATATTTGATTTCTAAATATATATGATATATAAATTATTTTTTTATATTCAGGATGTATTTAAATCATGATCTATGTTTTATGGTCTGGAATGAAATGTTAAAACCTGTATGATAAAGAGAATGATTATAACCAGAAATGATAATTTAACATGGAAATTATTATTAAATGGGTAGTATAAGGTCATAAATTAATCATGTATGTTATCATAAATATTAATTTTCATCTGGTATAATTTGATAACATATTATGGTCATCAAAAATTAATTTAAACAAACCCACGACTAAAGGAATGTACAAGGTAAGGGATAATTTCTTAATCTCATTATTATCTCAGATTGTTTCTATGTAAGTATTTTTAGGGAAATATTTATTATCCATGTCAATGATTCATAAAATAAATTTTTAAAGGATTATTTGAAGGTAATCATTAACTAAATAATAATTTTAGATGTTTTACATATTTATTTATCTAAATACATCTCATTAATGCCCATGTTTTCAAAATTGTTTTAAGGATTTATTTATATAGAAATGATTTTTTCAAAATGTTAATTCCTTTAAAAAAATTCAAATTTGAATGGGAAACCTTGATTCAAAAATATGTTTTAAATGTTTTCCATTATAAATGTGTGACTTTTAAATGATTTCAAAAAATGAGATATTTCTCTCAAAATGTTTTACTGATCATTTTCAACTATGCCAGAATCCTTTACAATATATTATTTTTAATTGAGGTTGATTTATTCTTCCATATCATATTGAATGAGTTATGATATGTGTGGCTGTGGATATTCTATTTTTATACCATTTTTGGATTAATATTAATTTATTGACATTTCGTAAGCTATTTTTAATATGAATGTCTATGTCATGTTTCAACTTTTCTATATGAGGAATGAAGTGGACTTAGTAAGTGACGGGTGGAGCCCGTTATATCTCCTCGATGCATCGAAAGGTCTCATGATACAATCTAGTTACATTGAATGAGGCCTTGAAAAAAAATTATTTTGAGTCTTGGGATGAGGGCTTGGCTCTGTGGTAATGATTTCTGACATTAAGCATTCCCAAATTATGAAATTTGTTATTAATGGGATTATTCGACAAGTAGAATATCCATGTGCATGTTTATATGGTGATGTTTGATTTATTTTGACCTTCCTAGAATATTGGTAATTTAATGATTTTTTGTGTTTTCCTTGAAATACATCCCTGTCTCTATAGGAGTAGGTAAAGGCAGCTCTGGCACAGATGTACCTAAGAGTGAAAACTCTTAAAAGGAGTTTCGGGCTTGACCCGGGTTATCCTGGTACATGAAAACGGGACTTTCTGCACTATTGGATACAACACTCCCATGGGATATTCTTATGATATTTTAAATTTTGATGACAAGCCATTATGAAGGATTTGGATGTAAATACTTTCTCGGAGAAGGCATTTTATGATTATAGATTATATGCATAATCATTTCAATTTATGTTAGTTATTTAACAAGTTTGGAATTATGCAATGAGATTTATAAATTAACCTAGTATATTCCATTGTTTATAAATGGTTCCTAGTATAAGAAATGTGAACTCTCGAAATTCGCCTTATCCAATGACTAAGAAGGTTCATATAATTCATGGTATTAAGCCAACATTTAAAAGGAAAATAGTCTCCCATGTTTTCTCATCCTATGAAGAAATATTATCATGTGTTAATAAGATATGTAAATAATTATCTGAGTCCTACGGTTTTGAAGCGAAGAAAGAGAAGATAAGGATGGAAGAGAGATAGATGGATAACGGGAAGTGGAGAAATAAGGATTTTCCCATATGTGATAGCTGGGTAAAGAATCACATTGGAATATGTTTGAAGGTAATGAGAGTTTTTTATAAGTGTGGAGAAAAAAGAAACCAAGTACATGATTGCAAGGGTAAGATAAAGGTTTCAAATGTTCAATGCTTCATCTACAAGGAGTTGGGACACTATGTGAATCAATGTCCGAATCATCAAAGTATACCGCCAGTTCTTCTATTGGATAATAATCAAGTTATGATACTACCAATGATGAATAGGAATTATTAGAGCTCTTATGTTGTTATTAATGTTTTGTGTCATTTAAGTATTGTATTTTTGATTTACATGTTATAAGAATTATAGAGTATATAAGGATTGTACCGCAGTACTATTTCATTGAGGACATGAGATTATGCGAAACAATGAAAAGTGACTCAATAATAGGTTAATTTTTATTGGAAAATATTAGATTGAGAGAAAGATAATCCATAATATAGATCTGATACTGAGGTAGTTATTTTTTATTAATATATTACTTATTTAGATAAATTATATTGGATATTCTGGATTACATTGAAACTGATTAATGATTTTTATATTCCATCATTGTTATAGTTTATGAAATTTTTGGATAGAAGGAGTATATCATGTATTCTATATGTAATAAGGGAGCATGAATGTAATAAATAAGGTTTTATGGTTATCCCGGGTGTTACAGAGTTTTAAAAAGAATACATGACGAAGGTATTCACATGTTATTAGATGGGAAAAAAATCCTCATTGAGTTTACCTTCCTTTAAAATTTAGGAATATAAATTTGGACATAAGTATTTTGGATAAGTCAAAAGGTTGGAATGGATTAAATTTGACATTGGATACTATTATTAAGGTAAAATAATTTCTTAAGATTATTTTTGTATTTTTATAAAAAGGAAATCTCGGAGGTCGGGTGACAACCCATCATATCTGGAAAGGTCGCGAGACTTGAACCCACAACCGAAGGCAGAAAAGGGTGCATCACCTACCACTGTCCTATGTTATGTCCTGATTTTTATACTATAGTGTTTAAATAGTCTGAAAAATTATTTATAAATTAATAATTTTTGGAAGCCTATATGATTATGATAAATAGAATATTTTTTAATTATATTATCTTTTTCAGTGAAAGATTAGTTTGTGATTGGAATTAGTTGAAGGATGAAATGCTAATTCTCAAGAATATATTTTTTCTTTTATTCTATGTAGAAATTAATTCATAAATTTTTTTGAAGATATCTTAAAACAAAAAATGTGTTATCCTAATACCTCATGTTTTGTTGAACTATTGATATTTTATATCATCATAGATCGATGGCATTGAGTCCCTCAATTGTACACCTATTTGTGATTGATGACCTCAATCACTCCATATAAATATTTACATTTTTCCTCCAATAATGTGTCTTTTACTTCCATCAATGTTCTCTTAATTAATGCAACATATATATTTTAAATTTGGTGAAATATAATTAATTTTTGAATTCATAATATCAAAATTATCATAGGGTGAATTTTTGGTATTTTTCTAAAAACATTCAAATTTTGATGAATAGTGAAAAACATTGTGTTATTATTTAAAACTGACTTTTTATTTAAATTATTAATTATTTTATTTATATTATTTATAAGTCAAAATAGATATATAATATTTATATAAGTTCAATGTAATTCTTTGGAGTCATTTCACAATAAAATTAGATGTCTAAATTTTTATTTAACGTTTTAACGCCTTTTACCCACCTTCTAGAAGAATTTGCTAACTAGTATAAAGCATAATTTTACCACTAATGGGATTTAAATTTCAATAATTTGAGATACACAGCTGATATCAATAAGATAAATGTGGTTCAATAGGATTAAAAAATAATTTGGTGAATAATAACTGTTGACTTTTATTTACAACGGTTAAAAGTAAATTGGGTAGTTAAAGTTAAAATAGATATTACAATTACCCTAACACATGTCCTAAATCTATTGTATAAGTGTATTTAGACCAAAAAAATCCTTAGGAAAAAAAATATGATCCCTTAGGTTCACATGTATTTTATTAATACATTTATTATTATTTAATTTAAAGAAGAGTTAAAAGTATTAAATTCAAAGTTTAATAACTAAACCATTTTTAATATAGGGTTATACATAAGATAAATTCGACTATAATTATTCATTATAAATCTAAAAATATTTCTTACATAATGGTATTTTATTTATAACTTTTAGAGATAAAATAATTAAATTTATTTATGACACAATGATGATGTAGAAATTATCTTCTTAATAAAAATATAAAATAGTTTATATTATAAATATTAAAATAAAAAGAATTTAATTTTTTTTGGTAACATACAAGAATTTTATTATCTAATATTACATGTTAGGTTATATTAGATAAATTATGTTCGAAGTTAATTGGTTGTTATGACTTTCAAAAAAACAAAATACCAAATAGTGTCAAAATTGACATAAATTAGTTTTTAAAACAAATACTATATAATTGGTTAATATAATATTCCTAAAAATATAAGCTTCAGAAAAAGGGATTAAATAATATTATATATGTCATTAATGAACCACTTTATGTTTTCTTGGAATTTTAGAGTATGTTTACTAACCATATAGTGTAATAATATAAAAAGACACGGAAAAAGATAAACTATTTACCTAAGAGTTACATCTAAATGATATGGTTAAAATGGTAACCTAAACATTCCTAAAACCTTTTGGTTGAGATTATATCAGCCCATAACCACCTAATTCACTAAATATATTAATTTGGAGACATTATAAATCCAATATGATTTTATAATATATTAATACTATAATCTTTTCCTAAAATCACCCTCACCACTCTTATAAAAGGGCACTTCCACTACTCTCAAAATCACACCTCCAAATCCATTTTTCTTATCTAAACCCGTACCAAATAACCTCCAAATATCCACACATAAACCTAGAGTCCACAAATTTATAATAAATCCATCATATGGATCCCATTTGATCAACTCTAATGGAATCACCCGAAAAAGAGGTAGTAATTTCACCACCCTTTTTCAAATTCTTTTCTTCTTAAAATTCCCCTTTCATTTTTGTTTCAATACCAAAATAATAACTCCAGAACCTCCTAAATACTGCGATATTATTATGACTGTGGTACAACCATATTATTTATTCTAGCAATCCTATAAATGACAAAGTCACCATATATGCGTATGTACGGTTTACCGTCTCTACTACGTGGTGTAGTTTGTTATTCAAACACATCATTACTTGGATGGGTATAATAATTACTATAACAGATGTAAATAATAAATATAACTTGTTAATTATTATTAATATAAGATATAATATCCAATTACATACTATTTCACCATCAATATAATGATATTGTCGCTCCTGCGTACGTACGGATTACCGTCTCCATGACATGATGAGATTTATTTCCTCATTCACCATTCAATGATGATTATAAAAATATATATTATTAATAAGTATTTATTATATGAAAAAATAAATCTACTGAATATATATAAAAATATATATGTATTTATGTATGTATGTATTTAAATTCACCTAGTTCCGATCAAGATGATATGAAAACAATTACAATGTTTATGCGTACGTACGACCTACCATCTCCATAAATGTGTTTTCCATTTCATATATATGTCTATTATAAATATTAATATTCTAAATATATAGGATAAATAAATCATTTTTAATGCTATTGAAGTATTTAAATCATGATCTAAGTGACACGATCCAGAATAACAAGTTAAAACACGTACGATAAAGAATGAGATTATTACCTTAAATGTTAATTTATCTTGGAAATTATTATTAAATGGGTTGTATAAAGTCATTAATGAATCATGTATGATATCATAAATATTAATATGGTTCTGGTATAATTTAATGACATAATATGGTCATCATACCAGATGTAAAACATACACACGACTAAAGGAAAGTACAAAGTAAGGGTTAATTTCTCTATCTCATTATTATCAGAGATTGATTATGTGTAACTATTTTTTGGGACATATTTATTATCAATGTCCATGTTTCATAAAAGAAATTTCAAAATGATTCTTTTAAGGAACTATTTAACTAGAAGATCATTTTTAATGTTTTAAATATTTAGTCTTCTAAATCATTCTCATTAATTTCCATGTTTTCAAAATGTATTTAAGGATCTATTTATATAGATATGATTGTATTAAAATGTTAATTCCATTAAATAGTTTCAAATTTGTATGGGATACATTGATTCAGAAATATATTTTAAATTTATTCCTTTATAAATGTGTGCCTTTAAATGATTTCACAAAAGGGATATTTATCTCAAAATGTTTTACTGATCATTTTCAACTATGCCAGAATCCTTTACAAGATATTATTCTTGATTGAGATTGATTTATTATTTCATATTCTATTGAATGAGTTGTGATATGTTTGACTGTGGATGTTATATTTTTATACCATTAATGGTTTATTGTTAATTTATTGACCTTTCATATGCTAGTTTTCAAACGAATGTTTATGTTATGTTTCAACTTTTTCATATGAGGAATTCAGTGGACTTAGTATGAGACGGGTGGAGCCTTCTATAGTTCCTCGATGCATCGGTAGATCTCATTAGACAAAATAGTGTCTTGCCACAAGGCCTTGAAAAAACATTTATTTGTAGTCTTGTCATGAGGCCTTGACTATGTGGTAATGATGTCCTACATTAGGCATTCCCATATTATGAAATTAGTTAATATATGTGATTTTTCTACTAGTAGAATATCCATGTGCATGTTTATATGGTGATTTTTGATTTATTTTTTCTATATTATGTTCAAGATTATGATTTAAAAGGCTTTTTTTTATTACACATATTTCCATAAAAGATTATAGCTTCCACTAAATAATTTACCATTACTGTGCATCTGAGCTCACCCCTTTCATATGTTTAATTTTTCTAAGATTTCAAGAAATGTATTATGATTGATATACAGGGTTATGCTAAAGGGAATAGTGGATTTCTCAAAGAACTATATCTGATTTATTTTATGTTTGAAATTGTTATGTAATGTTAATATATGTAATCTATTTTCCAAGACACCTAAACAGATCGATCCTTATGGGATTGATTCCTTTTAATCAAGCCAATGTATTAAAATAATGCAGTAGCTCTGGGTAACTAGGGTCAGGGTATTACAATGGAGCCACAGGATGAGGGGTTTTATTTTAACTACCTCCTAAGAGGTATCTATGATGTGGAGGATGAATGAATTGTTCTGATTATAGTGTTAGGATTACTTGTAAATTTATCTTGAATTATAACTATAATGTGAGATTAGGATGCACTATAGAGTCCTAGAGATTCTTTTTTATTGAATTGGATGTTTTTAAGATTTAATGTGTCCTTTTCCCTATATCATTCATTTGGGGTTATTTGATCTAACAGAGATAAGGTGTATTTTACTAGGTTGATTTTATTGTGTGGTTGGGCTAGGGTAATTTTGGTCATGGAAATACTTATTTTTTCATTTTTTTCTATATCACATAATTTTTGTGTTTTGGATAGTGTTATTTCGTCATTGTCTTCTAATTTTAGAGCTTGTATAAATTTGGGACCTCTATTTAATTTCATTATATTTCTCCTTTCCCAATGAATAATAGGTGAACCATTTGGTAATTTCAGAAAATTTAAACTATTTTTCTTGTATACGTTCTAGAAATTTGGTCTTATTGATATGAGTTAGGTTTATTTTTCTTAGATTTATTCAACAGTTGTAATTATATATCTCAATACTATTGTTTCTCATTCCTTTAATGTTTCATATAGTTTATCCTCAATGGGTGAAAAAATATTCTTTTTTTGGGATGACATTTTAGGGATTTTTAGTTTCCTATGTGATATGTGATAAATGTTTAGTTCCCTAAATTTTCCTCCCAGAAATTGAGCATATATTATGTGAGTTGTATTTTTTCAAGTAATGTCAATATATTAAATAAGTGGAATAGATATTATGTCAAGAGAACTCAAGAATGGAATGAAGTTAAACAATGAATATTTAATGATTATTAATTATATTTGATGATTAATGTTTAATGATATTGAGGAGATATTCCATACATATGTATTGGAAATATGTTTAATGAAAATGATATTTACTTATTTATATCACATGGACAATTGGTTATGACACTTTATATATCTCTATGATGGTGATGGTGCTAATATTTTACTAGTAATGAATAATAATGAAACATATAAGTTGGACTTTGGGATTTTATGTTTCATGTATGTTTTTAATTTTGTATAATGGTGGAAGAGGATATATGATAAAAAAATTATCAACTCAAGGCCATTCAGACACCTATTCATGCATGCTATACCAAATGAAATTCCCAACCCATATAAATATGATAAATCAAACCTAGAGTGGCATGTGATAGAAGTAATAACCTATATGGCTTAACAGGTGTCTCAGAGTGCATGGTGCTTATCTTACACCGTGAGGATTGTAATGACATTCCCATATAGAACATTGGATCTTGATGGATTTCTAGGGTCTAGTTATCAGGAATTATGGTTCATTAAAAAGAAGTATATCCCATTACATTTAGATATGGGATAGCTGAATCATGGAAAATATCATAATTAAAACACATTAGTTATCAGTCTACAAATTAATAAAAATATTTTATTCATCTTATTAACAAATCATTAATACATTATAAACATTATATTCTATGTTTTGTATAACCATTGATACAGATGTGAACATGATCTATACTTCCATTATTTATATATTAATTCATAGAAGAAAAAAGAAACTATGTGCACATTTATAGGTGGTTTCATGGATTATAATGAATGATATCATGAAGTTGATATGGTATTGTTGATCTATATGGTTAATTAACCAATACTAGCTAGTGTGGTTGATCCACTTGATATTGTTCCATGTAGTAGAATGATCATTAATAAGGCCAATAATTTATCATGATCTATTAATAGATAATATATTTTATGTTAATATTTATCTTAAGTAATGGTAACTTTCATTTCTATTAATTATATAAAAATATTATAGGAATCCAAAAGGCCACATAAAATCATATTAACCACTATAAAAAGGTTTCATAATGTTTGATATATTTTTTGAAAAGGTAACTAGATACATTCCATATATAATGGTAATTTAGGGTGTATTTTTGTTATGTAAAGGTAAAGATATGACTACATAAAGTTAGCCACAGTCTTATCATCTAAAGGGTATATGGTAGTTCTAGAAACTTTATAAGGGTACACATGAATCCAATAAAATGTCAATTGTGTTTCTAGAATTTTTATATTCTAGAAAATATAAACTCAAATGATTCCAAGTATGTATATTTTAAATGATAAATTTATAATAATACTCAACACGATTCATCCTATTTTTTCAAAATGGGTAGAGGGATCTATGAATAGTCATGTTCCATAAAGATAGGGGTTATGATCACAACATTTATTTTTTTTATCATCATCCAATATGGAGTTTTAATATGTAAATTTTATGAGAGAAATAAAATATGACAACATTATATTAAAATATATATTAAAGTAAAAAAATGAACATCTATTGGATATTTAACTAATTCAAAAGGAATATTTATATTAAAACTGATGTCTAAAAATGGGGTTTTAACAGATACAAACTTGATTGAAATAATTTTCATTGATAAAGAGTTTAATGTTTTTGAAGCTCATATAAATATATATTTTTTGTTAAGGAAAATTATTAAGGGATATAAATTTTAAACTGTTATTTTAATAAGAATACATGGTTATGACGAAGGGATGATATTGCAACATAATTCTATAACTGGGAGTATCATGGAAAATAGAGGATGAGTAACACTGCTACTATTAAGAATTGTAGAAGAGGGAATGAAAAAAGGATAATGCAGACTGATTTCATTGATATTTGTTTAAAATTATATGATACAGAGGGAACATACAATGTTTTAATGTGTAATATAGTCCACATAGAATGAGAATAATGAAGAATGAATAGTAGGTGTATTGCATCCATTAAAAATAAAATGATGTTATTGTATTTAAACTAATTTTCATGAAGAAGAAGTAATGGTACTTTATATTTTTATTTTAATAGTTAGTAGAGAAGTATTGTAGGATGGGAAATATATATAGATAATCAAAAAAGGCCCTTGAATGAAACTGTGTTAGTATATGAGAATAATAATAAGGAAAAATAAACAAAATATCTATCATTGTAAGCAACATGAGTCACCTGTGATCAGGAAGCATCATCAAAAGTCTTTAGTAAAAATACCAGTTGTATGGACATACCCTTCAATTTTTTCCAAAAATTATTATTACTAATGATCCATGTTATCATCAGTGTATCCATATCAGACCAACGATTACTCATTTTTATCAAATGGAAATAAATTTAAATCAATATCTGCATTCTCTATCTGTGTGTATGTATTTGAAAATGAAATAGGAGAGGAAAAGAAAATAATTCACCATAACCAGTGACATAATTAAAAGAGAAAAGGTATAAAAATTATAAGTTTTATTTAGTGAACAAAAATAATTTACCCCTTATTAGTGTTTAATACATCCCTAATCAATTTTTGAAATTATTATCATATCCATTTTCACCCCTTTCTAAATTCAAATATTTTAATATGTTATAATTCGATGATTTGAGAATGTTTCACTATTTATAAAGAACTATAGTGTTGGTATTGTACTACCTTTTTCATATCAAAATACTATTTTTACAAAAACCATGTTGAACATGAAAATAAAATGAAATTAGATGATGATAATCATTACCACCTTGGATAAAGAGGAAAAGATTTCAGTTCGTCTAATAAAATACAATAAAAAATTTAGATCAGGACATGATGCAGATGCATAGTTTTTTTTTCTATAAAGGTGTTTTCTAGTATTTAAATCCCAATGGGATCAATGATTTCATGTGATCTTGAGTTTTGTGAAAATTATTTTTCAAACTGTCCTAAAAAATTCATACCTTAGTGGGATTGATTATATATTTTCTAATTCTCAATATATATATTTTCTAATATGAAAATACATGTTTCATATTTTCTTCTAAAAATCATTTCTTTTCATTGTGGTATTTAGGAAATACAATGAAATGAGATCACTCGTATTGTAGGTGATTCTAAAAAATATGAGAAATAATTATGAAAACATATCTAAATTTAATAATACTCTCTAAAAATGTAAATGTACATGAATATGTGAATGTGGATATTAAATATAGATTCTCTTTGTTTGAATAGGAGTAGATTAATTAAATCAAAGATTTGAATGATAACACTATTTTTTGGTGAAGATCATTCCATTGCATGAATATTTAAAATTTTCAATTTATGTTAAAAATATACAATTGGAAGTCAAATCAAAGAGCATAAAGGAAATTGAACCATTATTATTTGAAATGGAAAAGATTCGTGAGGAGGTTGTTGAAATAGTTTAGAAGGTGTGTGAATATAGATTAAAGGAGGTTTGGAATTAAATAAAACTCACTAAAAATTGTATTGAATTTGAAATTAAGGTTTCAAATCTAGATACCACTCAAGAAATGTCATAAAAATAAATGGGGGAGTAGTTTTTATCATTGGATATTTGAAGGAGTATTTTTATATAAAATAACTTTATTATAAAGAATTGTGTTTTTTGTGATGGGTTAAAATATGAATTTTTCTGAAATTTTTTCTTTTACTGACAGGTCAGTTTTTAATCCATGCTTTGGGATGAATTTTCATGAGGTTGGAGTGTTAAATGTGTCAATATCGGGATTTTGTAAAGTCTTGAGGAGTTTCCCAGGTGTTTCGATGGGTTTTGGGAGTACCGAACCAGGAATATGTGTTTTCACAGGTTGCACATGGTTAGTGAAACCATTCGGGTAAGTTGTGCATGAGATGCCAAGTATCCAGTGGCATCCACACAGTATGCCTATAGTTTATCAGAATAAGAGAGTGAAACTGTGTGGATTACCATGTTTGGGGATTTGGGATAAAATATTTTAATTAAATTCAAGGGAAAAAATAGTTTCAAATTAAATGTGGTCAAATTCAGGTTTTATTAAATTAAATTATAGATTAATTTGATTTTAATATATTGATGTGAAAATGGGGATTTAATTTAATTTAAGTGACGGTTGATAGAATTTAATGAATTGATGTGAAACATGGGTTTTAATTAAATTAAATTTAAGGTTGAGATAATTTATTAAAATAATGTAAAATGGGGGTTAATATATCATTAGGTTGAATTTTGAGATAATTTAATAAATTGACAAGAAAAAGGGATTTTAATTTATTTATATTGATGGTTAATAGAAATTCAATGAATTTATGTCAAACTAGGGGTTTTAATTTAATTAAAGTGAATGTTAAGACGAATGTAATGAATTGGTGTGAAATTGAAGATTAATTTAATTATATTTAAGGATTTTGTTAAATGATTGTGTGTTGGATAATTAATTTTATTAAATTTAGTAAAAATGAATTTAATTTAATGATGTGTAATAGGGGTGTTGGAGTTTAATAAAAATGTGTAATAATTAAAGGATAATAATTATAACAGGGTGTTAATTATTATTATTTTCAATATAATATAAATCCCTTAATTTTATTATGGTTTTATTTTTTTCAATTAGTTAAAAGGAGAGAGAAGAGAGACACACAACCCCACTTCCCCTATTTGCAGGAGCAGTGTCCCCTTTCACCTCTATGGTGTGGTGCTCCATACATCCCCCCCCCCGGATTCCTCTTCTTTCACGTGTATCCTCTCAGGCTCTTCTTGGATGTCGTCTCTCTCAATGAGGTGAGTCCATCTCCATGTGTTTCATTTTTGGAATCATCCATTTCAGCTTCATCGTCACTTCTTCTGCACATCTGAAACCATAAGGTTCAGGATTGATGGTTTTTATTTATTCTTTTATTCTATGGTTGATCAACAGGCTTATCGGGACCCATTTACCAGTATTCTGACCACCACCACTAAAGGAGAATCTATTCATCTCAATTTGGTTCACCACATCAAATAGGGGTTAGGATTTAAACCGTAATGTGGTTTATCACCCCTTGAATTTGGTGCTTAAGGTTTATTTGATTTATAATTAATTAATTGGGTTTTTTTCTACTTACCAAAATTATTTTTGGTGAAAGTATTTTTTATATGTTGTGGAGAAAAATTGCAAGTGTACGTGCACGTTTGTTGAAGTGAGGGTACGTGAGAAGATAGATGTTTGAGTTAGAAAGCATTATTTCGGACAATTCTGTGAGGTAGGGTACTCAAATTTGATTAATTAATTGAACATAGTAGGGATTTAATTAATATTGGTGGGAAATTTGATATCAAATACTAAGATAATTATGTATTTGTATAAAATAATTTATTAGATTACATAATCACATTTTTGTAATAAAAAACCTCCAACAGAGATTCACTTCCTTCAAGATTAAAATATAACGATGAGAATAATTTGTTTATTTAGCTAGTGATAACTGTTAAACTATTGTTTCCCTTACATGTTTATTCACTCTAGATAAGTGGTAATTAAAACTATTGGGGGAGATAAGTTGAGATAATTAATTATGAATTAAATAGTGGGATATATTATGATAATTAATTTTGAGTTAATTATGTGCTTAGAGAATTGTTATTGAGATTTATAATCAGGGGATTAATTTTGAGATATTAAATTAGTTTAGTTCAGATAATTAATTTTCAACAAATGAGTGGGATATATTGAGATAATTTATTGTGAATTAATTAATTACATTTAGAATTTTAATTGACATTCTTAATCAGGGGATTAATAATATGATATTAAATTGGATAAGTTTAGATAAATAATCATGAATTAATTTTGTGTTTTGAGATTTTTAATAGAGATAATTAATCATGGGATTAATTATGAGATATAAAATTAGATAACATGAGATAATTAATTCTAAAATATTTATTTTCTTTTAGAATTCAAATTGACATAATTAATCGGGGAATTAATTATGAGATATTAAATAGGCTAAGTTCAGATAATTAATTTTCAATTAGTTATGTGTTTTGAGAATTTTAATAGAGATAATTAATATAGGGGTTAATTATGAGATATTAAAATTTCTATGTTGACTTAATTAATTGTGATTTGATTTTATGTTTAGAAATTTTTCATTAAGATAATTAATCATGAGAGTAATTATAAGTTAGAAAATTTTCTTAGTACAGATAATTACTTTTGAATTAATTATGTGTTTTTAGAATTTTAATGGAGATAATTAATATGGGTATTAATTTTGAGATATTAAATTATCTATGTTGAGAAATTAATTCTGAATTAATTAAGTTCTCTGAGAATGGTAACTGAGATAATTAATTGGGGAAATAATTATAAGATATAAAATTTGACTATGTTGAGATAATTAATTGTGAATTAATAATGTGCCTTTATTATTATGATCTAGATATTTAATTTTGGAATTTTATATGGAGAGTTGTGATTTATAGGGAGAGGATTAATTATGGAAAATTAATTATGAGATATGATTTGTGTTTTTGATTAATTAATTGATAAATTAATTAAGGAGATTTGTGTACCTAGTTAATTGCAGAGTTGACTAATGGATTTGACTATGATCATTGTGATGAATTAGAGGACCTTACCTCATGTATTTGAGTAGAATGTGAATCCCATGTTAATTTTTTAATTGAAATACTTATGATGATTTTTATTATGAATAAATGTGAATATTCTTGCATATATGTAATTGAAATAGTCTAATGAAATTCATGACAGGTTAAACGCTTCTGGCATTAAATGTTTTTAATTGTTATCCCTTTTATAGAAAGTAGATCCAAGGGACCATGAGATCCCTTAGGGAGGAAATAATAAGTCAGTTTATGTGCTGATCCTCCAAAGATTGTGGGAGCTCGTGGAGTTGAGCCAGGGGATATGTCATGTGCACTACTCATGGTGATGGATGTAAGTGTGTATCATCCTAATCTGTAAAACATTGTTTTTAAAAAGACTATCATAGAGTGGGGTAGGAAGACTATGTGATCTTACATGTTGATTTCCATGAGACTATGAGATCTCTTGGAGGTTGGATCAGGTGAAAGATCGTGAGTGCTTCACCTGGTAATGAATGTTTGTGCATTACCTCTTAGGCCCACCGGAAATAGTATCCAGGGTATATGTTTATTGGGAATTGGTACGCGCATGGCTTATATGGGATGATAATAATATATATATATATATATATATATTCGTGTGTGTTTGGGTGTGTGTATACACTCTTACTATATATATATATAGAAAATTGACATAATCAAACATACCAGCCGTGGGATGAAGCATGTATTGTCGTCATGTATCCCTTATGATCTTGGATGGGTTGTTGGTAATTTATTCAATTATTTTATTTCTTTGATATACTCTCACACTATTTAATTTTATTTCATTTTCTATATTGATCTAGACACCAGCTGTCTCAACCTACTGAGATTTATATCTCACACCCTATTCGTGTCACCATTGCACTAGGGTACCCGAGAAGACTCTACTTGTGTATAGGTCCTTGTACATTTCATTTTTTTGTATTCTAACACATTGAGTCTGTATCAAGGGACCGAGTCAGAGTTCATGATGCTCACAGAGATCACCCTTGGGGATTTGGACCATACATTTATTTCTGTACTTAGATGAAAATCAAGCTGATTTATTTACTACTATCAGATCTGTACCACTTTGACATGTATACAATGTATAAAGTAGAGTTGTCCATTTTATTTATTGAGCTGATATTAAAATTTAATTCTCCTACATTATTTAATTCTTTATAGTTATTCTACCGTTAACATACATTTATATACTATTATACTATTGTGGAAAATAAGATATGAGGGTATAGTCACCCCACCGACTATCTTTACACCCTTGATGCTAGTTTTCATCCTATGGTATACATGGATGTATGCTTAGTTTCATTTAAAGACTGGTCCGACTACCATTTTTATGGTAATCCAGTTTAGGACATTACAATGTGGTAAGAGAGGGTCAGTTTTTTTCCATTTTCCATGGTTTTTCTATTTTGGGATGGTAGACTGGAGACAATAAAAGTGTTGGCACTTGGTTAATAGTTGTTACTAGAACTGAACACCACACATTCAAGAAATAACCATGTTTCCAGGGTTGGGAATTAATTTTTATGTTGTTCAATAATACATTTTATATTAATTCACCTTGGGTGACTGGTGTATTTCCCACTTCCTATTGATTTTTAAATTTTGGAAAATTTTCCTTGGACTGATATGGAAAGGATGTTTCATTACATGATTCATATAGATATATAAAAATAACAATAAATTAACATGACATGTCATTAGTTGAATTAATAGGATGCCTACTAATTTTGATTGTGTTCCATGGGTGGAATGGAAATTTTTTATGTACTTATGAATGCCTTATTTGATAGCAGGCTTCGGTAATATATTTAACATGCTTTTGTGTTTATATGCCATTTGTTGTATAGTTTTTGAATTTTTTTCAATTATATCATGCATATGTGCTATAGAATTTATCTATGTTACTTCTTATGATAAAATTCGAGGGATTTTTAGATGTGTAAATATATTTATGGGTGAAAAAATGGCAACATGGGTATTTGAACAGTAGAAAAAGTGGCTACTAATGTTAAAATGTTAAATTGAAATTTTATTTGTTTTAATGGGATCTAAATTCCACCTTTAATGTGTATAGGTGATTTATGGATTGGTAGATTGCCACTCATATCACTTATGGGGTTGTACTTTTTAATGTAACCAGATTGAATAAATGGGACCCTCATAGGTGATATTTTTAGTTAAAAGGTATTTAGTAGATAAATTTCCTATTTGAAATGATTTGAATTTGAATGTTAAATGTTAAATACTGTTTTTTATATCTTTCCTACTTCTTCCATTTGATGTTCTTTTTAAAAAAATATTTTTTTGTAGAATAATAAGTGTGGGTTTTGTTAAAATTCTCTCAAATGTTTAAAAGTTGAAATTAATTAAATAAATGGCTGAAATAAAAATTAGATTTTGAGCCTAGTGTTTTCTATTTTTCATGACCAAGATATAGGGTTGACATGTATGCATCATAAGAGAGTAGCCCATGGTAGGTAGAACTATTATAGATGAGGTGTATTAATTCTGCTATGAGATTTTTGAAATTGGTATCATTTGGATTTTGTTGTCCCCAGTATGAATTTTTGGTTTCAAAGGAAGACACCCTTGTTCGGATGGGTGGTCATTGTATCGTGACTCTAGATGTGTGAATAAGAATTGATGAATGCTTGGTTTAGGATGTTAGACATTCCCCAGGCATGGTCTTGTTTTAATGATGTTCTCAAGTTAAATCTGGAGTGAAGTGTTTGGGGTGTTGATGTATGTTTACGCCACTACTCGGGAAGAATTTTTTTCGGACTCAGGTGTTTTTGTCATGCCAGTCGGTTTAACATATTGATTTCATATGAGATGTTGATATGGTGATTGTGTTTTGTGGAACATCACACAAGAGTTTAAAATGTTTTTAATATAGTGAGATTGTGAATTTTTTGTCTTTTCATTTGATGATATGGACACTCTTATGGTGGATATTGTTACATTAGTTCTATTATACATGTCAATGATTCTTTGGTAGCATGACTTCAATAATATTATCAGTGTGTGAAATTCTTAAGAAAATCCATATGTTTTTTAAGTCTTTTAGGGGTGGGGTTTGAAAGAATGTGGGGTGAATTTGGTGGTATATGCATCTGGTTTTTGTTGGTGACACATTGACAGGTGAATCTGAGCTTTTCTTAAAGAGTCAATCGGTGAATGTTCGATTGATCTTCTTGGTGACCTAGGGTTACTCAGAGTGTGATCTTACGAACAAGTAAATCATATAATCTATCTTGAACTCATCCTAGATACACTAATATAGTGTCGGTATTAAGTAATTCTACTGTCTTAAAAGTCATTGGTCTTCATAAGTGGATATTATTTTGGTTGTTCATGGGATGCGTGGTTATTAGGGTTATGCTTTATTCATACTGGGGAATGATTGTTTTGAAAAATCCATGTGATGGATTAGCTAGGGATGGCCACTAGAAGATGGGTAGGGACATTGGTATCTATAAGGTTGGTGATTTTATCATTTTAAAGGCACATACACTAGTTGATGGGGGAGTGTGGGTTTAATGGGTTGGTGATGTCTTTCAAAAAAAGAGTCGTGGTTTGGGAGTTTCGCGATAAATGATAATTCTATTGGTGGAAAGCACTAACTAGCGGGTGGTTTAGGAGATGATGACTATATCATGTCTCTTGTTGTGTGGGATCAAATATGTATTCTTTCAATGTTTTGGGTTAGATTCGGAGCTTTTCCACATGATTTAATGGTTTAAGCCATTGGGCTTGTATTGTTTGAATGGTGTATTGGGCATTTAATAGTGCAATGTGGTTGTTCAAATGAGAATTTCTGACCTTGGTTGGTTTTTTTTGTTGTAGTAGTTCCTGATGGCTTCTAAGGGATGAGAAGTGTTTAAGATGGGATGATTATAAAGTCATTTGTTTATTTGAACCGGGTTAAAATTTAATTGTTTTTAAATGATTTTTTTTTACTAACAGGTCAGTTTTAAAACCATGATTTGGGATGATATTCATTCAGTTGGGTTCATATAAAGTGTGAATATCGAGCTTGTGTAAATTCTTGAGGAGTTTCTCGGGTGGTTAGATGGGTTTTTGGAGCACCAGACCTAACAGAGGTGTTTATATGGTCTACTCATAGTTATTCAAACTATGTGGGTTATTTGTTCAAGAGAAACGAATTATCCAATGGTGTCTTCATCGTCTGTGCATGGCCTTCTATACCGTGCGAGTTATACCGTGTGGTTTACCAAATTTTGAGTTTTTTGTTAGAATAATTTATTTAAATCCAAGGGTAAAAAGGGTTCTCATTTAATGTTTTGAAATATTGGTATTATTTAATTAAATTTAAGGATAAGTTGAATTTAATGAATTGATTCCAAATAGGGGTTTTAATTTAATGAAACTGATGGCTGATAGAATTTAATGAATTGATGAGAAATAGGGGTAGTAATTAAATTAAATTAAAGGTTGACAGAATTTAATTAATTGAAGAGATAAAGGGTATATAATTTCATTAAAAAGAATATTGAGAGATTTTAATGAATTGATTTGAAACAGGGGTTTTAATTTAATTAAATTAATGGTTAATTGGAAATTAATTATTTGATTAAAAATGGGGGATTTAATTTAATTAAAGAGATGGTAAAGAGGAATTTAATGGATTGATGTGAAATGAGAGTATCATTTAATTAAATTGAAGGATTTAATTAAATGATAATGATTTGGAGATTTTATTTAATAATATTTGGTTGGAAGGATTTTAATTATATGATATGTAAATAGGGTGTTGGGGTTAATGAAAGATGTGTAATAATTAATGGATAATAATAATTACATGGGAGTTACAATTATTATTTTTAATATTATATAAATCCCTTTATTTTATAAGGGTTTTATTAATATTTTTTTAATTAGTTTAAGAGAGAGAAAAGAGGGAGGTGGACCCCCCTCTTCCCCTATGTGATTGAGAAGCACCCCCACCCACTCCTCCATTCTATGAGGTACCACCCATCCTCCTAGCTCCCTCTTTATGCACCTATCTTCTCTCTATCTCTTTATGGAAGTCATCCATCTAAGTGAGGTGACACTGTCTCTGTGTGTTTTGTTTTTTGCATCATCCATTTTAGCTTCCTCTTTGACTTATCCACATGGATGAACCATATGGTTTGGGATTGTTGGGTTTTCTTGATTCATTGGTTATAATGTTGTGCAATGAGCTTCTCAGGACCTATTGGCCCGTATTCCAATGATAGCCACTGAATGCTAGGTAGTTCAGCTCAATTTAGTTCATCCTCATCAAAATAATGTAAGCAGATACACTGTAATTTGGTTTCCCACCACATAAATTATCTACATATGTTTTATTTGAGTTTTAGATAATTAATTGGGTACTTGTTGGTCCTCATTGATCTTATATTGGAAGCCAATTATTGTTATAAGGTGTGGTGATAAATTCCTAGGGCATGTGTGATTTTGGTGGTGTGCATGTGATTTATTTGATGTGAAGGTATGTGAGAAGATTGTGGTTAGAGTTAGAAATCATTGGACCACCAAATTCCATGAGGTACAGTCCTAAAATTTGATTAATTAATAAATTGCAGTAGTTATTTTATTAATGTTGTTGGGAAATTTGAATGGAAATTCTGAAAGAATTGTGTATTATTATAAAATTATTTATTTGATTACAAAATAAGGTTTCTGTAATAAAACGCCTCTACAGGAGGTGCACATCCTTCAAGATAAAAACATAATGTGTAGGCCGATAATTAACTATGAATTAATTATATTGTATGAGAATTGTAATTTAGGTACTTAATTGGAGGATTAATTATGAAATATTAAATTGGATAAGTTGACATAATTAATTCTGAATTAATGAGTCAGATATATTGAGATAATTAATTATGTTATTATTATTTTACTTGAGAATTGTAATTGAGATACTTAATATGGGGATTAATTATTTGATATTAAATTGGGTAAATAGGGATAATTAATTGTGAATGAATTTTGTGTTTTGAGATTTATAATTGAGATAATTAATCGAAGGACTAATTATGAGATATAAAACTGGCTATGTTGAGATAATTAATTTTGAATTAATACTATTAATTGAGAATTTTTGTAACATCCCAGGTAAATAAAGAATAAAGAATTTTCATATTTATTAATATTTACGAATTAAATATTAATTTTATTTTAAAGGGGTTGCTATGTTCGATAGCGTACCCGATACGCAACGATGAGTTTCTTTGAAACTTACGTAGCACACTAGTAATAAAATAATATTATTTTAAATGTTAGTTAACAAGTAGCTGTTGTACTGGAGGGAATGGATAGAAATAACTAAAATATGATTAGATATGTTTTTAAATGTTTATACATTTACCCAATAAAAGATAAAGTCTTAAAATACGGAAAGAGTTCAATTTTAGGGCATATATACTCTAATTTTCACTAAAGGTTCACTTATCACCTTTTAATGGTGAACCGTAATTAACTATAGTTTTGGTCACTCTTATACTTTATTTTGGACCAAATATAACTCTTCTTTAGAATCGGGACATCAAAATTTACTTTGTGTAAATTTTTGATACCTTTCTGATAAAGTTCATTTTTTTATGAATAGTGTAAAATGTTGAATTTTAATTCAAAACCTCTTTTTAATCTAAATTATTTATATGATTAGATTATTATTTTAATTGTTTTTAAAGTGAAATTAGAAAATATTTTTACTAGTTAATCCAATGGTGGTCATTGGAATCAATTTCACTTTGAAATTGGACTTAAACTGGTGTCAATCTTTTGATACTTATTGTTTCACAAAAACACGCTATTTGTCATGACAGCGGGAATTAATTATTAAATTAATTAATTTGACTTATATGTTTTGAATTTTGTAAAATAGACTTCATTTTTGAATTTGGAATATCAAATATAGCTTAGGGTGAATTTTTTGTAATTTTCTGAAAAACTTCAATTTTTGATGAATAGTGAAACCACTAAGTGGTAATCAAGCAAACTGATTTTTCAGTTAAATGAAAGTTTACCACTAATGTGTATTGAATTTTGAAAATCCGACATACATGGTTGTCATTAAGAAGTAAAATGTGGTTCAATGAGATTAAAATAATTTTTTTGGTGAATAGTAATTTTTTTTCATTAATCGCGATTAGAGGTAATTAGTGTAGTTTAAGGTAAAAATGGTATTATAAGAATGTGAAAACACCATGACACTTGTCCTACACATATTGGGTGAGTCATGTCCGACCAAGACAAGCCATGGGCCAACTTGGGGACCCCATGGAGCCACTTTAGTTGGAAAATGACATTAATATATTTTTATTTAATGTTAAAGTGAAAATGACACTAACATAAATTGTTTTACTAAAATAATTTTTTAGTGGGGTTACACAAGTCCAAATTTTGATTATAAATAGTCATTGGAAATCTAAAGCTATTTCCTACATCATAGTAATTTTTTTATAATTTTTAGACATTAAATAAAATAAATTATTTATGACATAATAATGATGCAGCGATGACATCATTATTTGACGATTTAAATAAAATGGAAAGATAATGTAAAATCTATAAACTACACATGTCCAAAACTTATTGGATGAGTGGATTTCGAAGCCTTATCACCTTATCCACGAATTATATCAATGTGGGACCTTTTAAAACCGAAACACATTTTCAAATAAAGTAATATTTCTTTACTTTCCAAAAGTGCCCCTCCTCTCCTCTTATAAAAGGCCCCCACCTCTACCTCATTTCACACACACCTCAAGCCTTTGGCTCGGCCAACCCCTGCCCATTTACTCTCTCCACATCCCTCTCCTCATCCTAGAGGATTCCCTTTGGGCAGAATCCTTTCAAAGGAAGCCTTTAGGCTCAAATCAAAAGGAGTTACACTTTTAAAGGTAATTCATTCTCTCTTGTTCATTTGTTTTATTTTGCTTCTCCAACCCTCTAAACTCTTTTTATTTACTATTTTTGTAACAAAACCAGTATCTTCAATATACTAGTATGTTGTTATAATATTTATTTGAGCTACACTCTCACACAACTACATCAAATGGTTAATGAACATACGGTTTCCATGGATGGCGAAATTCTGCCTCCCGAAACGATGATTGTTCAATACTCATTTAACACCTTCAAAGGTGGCCATTATGATGTCACTGTTTTTATATATGATATATAATATGTTTATGTTTTCTTTAAGCTTCTGTATTTTTCATTTTTGACATACCTTTATGGTTTCCATTATGGGTAAACACGATATCTTCATTTAAGGAAGTGCGGACTACCGCCCCCTCAAAGTGATGTGATTCGTTAATGCCATATGTGGGACGTGTAAAGGATGGATTTAAAGTTATTATATATGATGTTATACTGGAATTATAATATACCTCTATATCATTATTATTTCTTTCCATTAAAGTATGAGATAGAAATGAAAGTAGCGTTCATGCGTACGTACGGCTTACCGTCTCCATGAACGGTGCATTTCATTTCTTATCCCCAAATGTAATGTACTATTAAAAGTACATGTATATAATGGATATATATAATGAATGATATATCTAAATGATGAATATAATTCTGGAATTAAAATATACATACCTCTCATTTAGTTTTAATTCCATTAATATGACAAAGAAATGAAAGTAGCGTTCATGCGTACGTACGGCTTACCGTCTCCATGAACGGTGCATTTCATTTCTTACCTCTAAATGATTATGTAATATTATAAATACATGTATATTCTGGATATATATGATAATATGATATCCAAATTAGTAATGTCATTCTGGATATAAATAACCTTTGACCACACGAACAACATGTAATTGTAAGAAGTCCACTTTCGACTTAAGAACCAAATATCGACAAAACAAACATTATTAACTTAAATGGTTACATAATGTTTATAACATGGAAATAAGTGATATAAAAGGAATAATGAACTTTAAAAAGGTTCTTAATCAGGTATAAATTAACTCAAGTTTATTATTCAGGACGTTAAAGAACGATCGAGTCAAGTCGGACCCGAGGTAAGGGACTTCGTCTCAATCTCCTTTCATTGAGGCATATTTAGTTTTATACACAACTTTCTTTTATACGGTGTATAAACCCCTTTGACTTTTACTTTTATACAAAAGTAATATTTTTCTACGAAGCGTTTTACAAAACGACAAAAATGAATGTTTCTTTTAACGTACGCGGTGACAACGACCTTTTCCGCCGCCGCGAGTATTATTTGGTCTTTGGCTTTCTCAACAAGCTGTAATGTTTTTAGAATAAAATAAATACCATATAATCTTTTATGTATTTTGGTATTGAAAATGGTTTTGAAAAAGGATTCTATTATTTCAATATATTTATGATATATTGTGATTGAAATGTGGGAATGTTATCATTCCTTTATATTGGTTTTATGTTTTATGATTTTATACTGGTACTTGGACATTTTAACGGGTGGTTACGTTATAAACCATATGACGGGTGCTGCCGTGAATACCAGGACGGGTGGTTACGTTATAACCTCCAATGCATTGGGTATGGAAGTCGGCCGTATGGCTATTCCATTAAGTATGTATGGAAATTGGCCGTATGGCTATTCCATTAAGTTATATGTGTGGAAGTCAACCGTATGGTTATTCCACTTAAGTATGTTTATGTCCCAAGTTACCTTTATATATGTTATGCGTTCTTTATATGGGTTTTATGGTAATTCTTCGGTTACAAAAAGGTAATTAATGATACTTTATTCAGTGAAGAGTTTTTATTACTTCATAAAGGTGAAAAGTATTACTTTGATAAAGTATACATGGTTTACTTGTTGTTTTGATAAACTAACAATTATCATTCTTTGTGTATCCCTTACTGAGCTTTTTATGCTCACCCCAAGTTTTTTTTGAAATGTTTTTCATAGGACTTAATGTGGAATAGGGACAAGGATGGGATCAAGGGAAAGTCATGCTTTATAAAACATGGAACTAGACATGTTTCTTTTTAAGAGTTTTTTTTATTATTCTATGGAAACTTAGTAGAAATGTCTACTTTGTAATCTTTTGAGATGTAATAGTTATGTTCTAATTCTCTAAAACTCTGAACCTGAAAAGATCCTCAACGTGAATTATTCATTTAATTCAATATTAAGTAAGGTTTAAGGCTGGGGCCTTATAGTTGGTATCAAAGGACGGTTTAGACAACTTTAGGAGTTAGAAAAGTGTTAAATTATAATATGATTGAAATGATATAGAATTTACGGATTACCATGTTGCTTCGCCTAATATATTTCCGTGTTCAGAATGGTTTTCCGCAGAGGAAACAAAGCAGCTATGTTGGGACGACATCAGGAGGAAGATAACCTTCCAAATCAGCAACCTGAGATGGTCGGAATCGGAACTGAACAGTTTGTTGCAGTGATGGCACAGTTGACTCAGGCTATAAATGGTGGTGGTATCCATGCACGAGATCAGCCAGATCAACCGCAGAAGAACATGTCAGTGGTGGAACATTTCATGAGGAAACATCCCCCATCATTTAGTGGATCATCTGACCCTATGCAAGCTGAAGGGTGGATTAAAGCACTGGAGAAGATTTTTGATGTCATGGGGTGTTCAGAACATCAAAAGGTTAGTCTTGCTGTTTACCATTTTGAAGGTGAAGCTGATCAGTGGTGGTCGATGGTGAACAATATAAGGGATAGTGATGAGATTGAGGATCTTCACTGGGACGAATTCAAAGGTATGTTTCTTGAGAAATATTTTCCTAAGGTGGTTCGTCTTAGGATGGAAAAACAGTTCCTAGAATTGAGGCAGGAGGATGATTCAGTGGCTGCTTATGAAGAAAATTTCACTCGATTGGCAAGGTATGCTCCAAACTTCATACGAGATCTTGATAGTAAAATAAACCGTTTTTACTCAGGGTTAAAGCCAAGGTATCGAAGGGCTTTAGCTTCACGTGAGTTCAAAAGTTATGAAAAACTTGTTTGATGTGCAGAGAAGGTGGAAATGGAGTTTTCCAATGATCAGGTGTTCTATGACAAACAACAGAATAAGAGGTCTAGTTGGCAGGAAAAGGGGAAGAATTCATCAAAGAAGCAAGGAGGTAAGAAAACCAAATATCCATCCTGTGAGAAGTGTGGTAAAATGCATCCTGGAGAATGTTTATCCAAGTCTGGTAAGTGATTTCGGTGTGGTAAGTCTGGTCATATTGCTCGTAACTGTAAGGAAGATGATCAAGCAGGAAATGAAAAGCCAACGGTAAGATGTTTTAAGTGTAATGAAATGGGTCATTATGAAAACGAGTGTCCAAAGAAGAACTCAACTGGGGGAATGCAGCCAGACTACAAGCAGAAAGGGGTGGTGAAATCCTTTCCAACAACTTCAGCAGATGTTGGGCCATCAAATGAAGTCGTATCAGCTCCAGGGAGCTCAGTATTTTTTGAAGATTGACTTCAGTTCGGGGTACCATTAGTTGAAAGTCAAAGAAGCAGACGTTCCGAAGACTGTGTTCCGTACTAGATATGGCCATTATGAATTTGTAGTTATGCCTTTTGGGTTAACCAATGCACCTGCTGTATTCATGGACCTTATGAATAAAATTTTCCATGAGTTCTTGGATAAGTTTGTGTTTGTGTTTTGAGGTTTGGGAAGAGATTATGTGTGCCTTGTGATTCAAAGTTGAAGAATGAGTTGTTATGTGAGGCTCATAGTTCCCCGTTTTCAGTTCATCCTGGCAGTACTAAGATGTACAGAGATCTGTGGGAGTATTACTGGTGGGATGGAATGAAAAGAGATATTGCTGATTTTACTGTGAAGTGTTTGACATGTCAACAGGTTAAAGCAGAGCGGCAGTTACCGAAAGGGATGCTTCAGCCTTTACCAGTGCCAGAGTGGAAATGGGAGAATACATCCATGGACTTTGTTGTGGGATTACCGAAAACATCTCAAGGTAATAATGCAATCTGGGTTATTGTTGATCGCTTGACTAAATATGCTCTTTTCTTTGCTATACGAGATACTTTCTCTCTGGATCAACTTTCCCATTTGTATCTTAAAGAGATAGTCAGGTTACATGGAGTTCATCTCTCCATTGTATCGGATCGTGATCCCAGGTTTACTTCTAACTTTTGGAAAGGCCTTCAGAAGTCGTTGGGTACTGAATTAAATTTTAGTACAGCTTTTCATCCTCAATCAGATGGGCAGTCATAACGAACAATTCAGACATTGGAGGATATGCTATGAGCTTGTTCAATGGATTATCAGGGAAGTTGGGACAAACATATTTCTTTGGTTGAGTTTTCTTATAATAACAGTTTTCATTCCAGTATATAGATGGAACCATTGGAGGCATTATATGGGAAGCATTGTTGAACTCCATCTTTCTGGGATGAAGGAAGCTGATGGGACCAGAATTGGTAGAAGAGATGGCAGAAAAAGTTCAATTGATTCAGAAAACACATGAGAACAGCTCAGAGCAGGAAGACGAGTTATGCGAATAACCGGAGGAAGGATCTATCTTTCGAGGTAGGTGATCATGTTTTTCTCAAGGTTTCTCCTTGGAAAAGCGTGATGAGATTTGGTAAGAAAGGAAAGTTGAGTCCCAGGTTCATTGGACCATACGAAATTCTGGAGAGAGTTGGATCAGTTGCATACCGAGTGGCTTTACCTCCGAGTTTATCTCAGGTACACAATGTTTTTCACGTTTCGATGTTGAGAAAGTATATGCCAGATCCATCTCATGTTTTGAGTCCAAAGGTAGTTCAGCTAGAAGAGAACCTATCTTATGAGGGAAAACCGGTCCAGATTCTTGACCACAGGGAGCAAGTGTTACGGAATAAGGTGATTCATCAGATAAAGGTTTTGTGGAAAAACCATGTGATTGAGAGGCAACATGGGAATCTGAAAATGCTATGAGGGATAAATATCCCCACTTATTTTGATAAGTGAATAAAATTGCGAGGATGCAATTCCCAAAAGGGGGGAAGGATGTAACATCCCAGTTAAATAAAGAATAAAGAATTCTCATATTTATTAATATTTACAAATTAAATATTAATTTTATTTTAAAGGGGTTGCTATATTCGATAGCGTACCCGATACGCAACGATGAGTTTCTTTGAAACTTACGTAGCACACTAGTAATAAAATAATATTATTTTAAATGTTAGTTAACAAGTAGCCGTTGTACTGGCGGGAATGGATAGAAATAACTAAAATATGATTAGATATGTTTTTAAATGTTTATACATTTACCCAATAAAAGATAAAGGCTTAAAATACGGAAAGGCTTCAATTTTAGGGCATATATAGTCTAATTTTTACTAAAGGTTCACTTATCACCTTTTAATGGTGAACCGTCATTAAATATAGTTTTGATCACTCTTATACTTTATTTTGTACCAAATATAACTCTTCTTTAGAATCGGGACATCAAAATTTACTTTGTGTAAATTTTTGGTACCTTTCTGATAAAGTTCATTTTTTTATGAATAGTGTAAAATGTTGTATTTTAATTCAAAACCTCTTTTTAATCTAAATTATTTATATGATTAGATTATTATTTTAATTGGTTTTAAAGTGAAATTAGAAAATATTTTTACCATTTAATCCAATGGCGGTCATTGGAATCAATTTCACTTTGAAATTGGACTTAAACTGGTGTCAATCTTTTGATACTTATTGTTTCACAAAAACACGCTATTTGTCATGACAGCGGGAATTAATTATTAAATTAATTAATTTGACTTATATGTTTTGAATTTTGTAAAATGGACTTCATTTTTGAATTCGGAATATCAAATATATCTTAGGGTGAATTTTTGGTAATTTTCTGAAAAACTTCAATTTTTGATGAATAGTGAAACCACTAAGTGGTAATCAAGCAAACTGATTTTTCAGTTAAATGAAAGTTTACCACTAATGTGTATTGAATTTTGAAAATCCGACATACACGGTTGTCATTAAGAAGTAAAATGTGGTTCAATGAGATTAAAATAATTTTTTTGGTGAATAGTAATTTTTTTTCATTAATCGCGATTAGAGGTAATTAGTGTAGTTTAAGGTACAAATGGTATTATAAGAATGTGAAAACACCATGACACTTATCCTACACCTATTTGGTGAGTCATGGACGACCAAGACAAGCCATGGGCCAACTTGGGGACCCCATGGAGCCACTTTAGTTGGAAAATGACATTAATATATTTTTATTTAATGTTAAAGTGAAAATGACACTAACATAAATTGTTTTACTAAAATAATTTTTTAGTTTGGTTAAAAAAGTCCAAATTTTGATTATAAATAGTCATTGGATATCTAAAAAGATTTCCAACATCATAGTAATTGTTTTATAATTTTTAGACATTAAATAAAATAAATTATTTATGACATAATAATGATGCAGCGATGACATCATTATTTGACGATTTAAATAAAATGGAAAGACAATGTAAAATATATGAACTACACATGTCCAAAACTTATTGGATGAGTGTATTTCGAAGCCTTATCACCTTATCCACGAATTCTATCAATGTGGGACCTTTTAAAACCGAAACACATTTTCAAATAAAGTAATATTTCTTTACTTTCCAAAAGTGCCCCTCCTCTCCTCTTATAAAAGGCCCCCACCTCTACCTCATTTCACACACTCCTCAAGCCTTTGGCTCGGCTAACCCCTGCCCATTTAATCTCTACAAATCCATCTCCTCATCCTAGAGGATTCCCTTTGGGAAGAATCCTTTAAAAGGAAGCATTTAGGCTCAAATCAAAAGGAGTTACACTTTTAAAGGTAATTCATTCTCTCTTGTTCATTTGTTTTATTTTGCTTCTCCAACCCTCTAAACTCTTTTTATTTACTTCTTTTGTAACAACACCAGTATCTTCAATATACTAGGATGTTGTTATAAGATTTATTCGAGCTACACTCTCACACAACTACATCAAATGGTTAAAGAACATACGGTTTCCGTGGATGGCGAAATTCTGCCTCCCGAAACGATGATTGTTCAATACTCATCTAACACCTTCAAAGGTGGACATTATGATGTCACTATTTTTATATATGATATATAATATGTTTATGTTTTCTTTAAGCTTCTGTATTTTTCATTTTTGACATACCTTTATGGTTTCCATTATGGGTAAACACGATATCTTCATTTAAGGAAGTGCGGACTACCGCCCCCTCAAAGTGATGTGATTCGTTAATGCCATATGTGGGACGTGTAAAGGATGGATTTAAAGTTATTATATATGATGTTATACTGGAATTATAATATACCTCTATATCATTATTATTTCTTTCCATTAAAGTATGAGATAGAAATGAAAGTAGCGTTCATGCGTACGTACGGCTTACCGTCTCCATGAACGGTGCATTTCATTTCTTATCCCCAAATGTAATGTACTATTAAAAGTACATGTATATAATGGATATATATAATGAATGATATATCTAAATGATGAATATAATTTTGGAATTAAAATATACATACCTCTCATTTAGTTTTAATTCCATTAATATGACAAAGAAATGAAAGTAGCGTTCATGCGTACGTACGGGTTACCGTCTCCATGAACGGTGCATTTCATTTCTTACCTCTAAATGATTATGTAATATTATAAATACATGTATATGCTGGATATATATGATATATATGATATCCAAATTAGTAATTTCATTCTGGATATAAATAACCTTTGACCACAGGAACAACATGTAATTGTAAGAAGTCCACTTTCGACTTAAGAACCAAATATCGACAAAACAAACATTATTAACTTAAATGGTTACATAATGTTTATAACATGGAAATAAGTGATATAAAAGGAATAATGAACTTTAAAAAGGTTCTTAATCAAGTATAAATTAACTCAAGTTTATTATTCAGGACGTTAAAGAATGATCGAGTCAAGTCGGACCCGAGGTAAGGGACTTCGTCTCAATCTCCTTTCATTGAGGCATATTTCGTTTTATACACAACTTTCTTTTATACAGTGTATAAACCCCTTTGACTTTTACTTTTATACAAAAGTAATATTTTTCTACGAAGCGTTTTACAAAATGAAAAAAAGGAATGTTTCTTTTAACGTACGCGGTCACAACGACCTTTTCCGCCGTCGCGAGTATTATTTGGTCTTTGGCTTTCTCAACAAGCCGTAATGTTTTTAGAATAAAATAAATACCATATACTCTTTTATGTATTTTGGTATTCAAAATGGTTTTGAAAAATGATTCTATTATGTCAATATATTTATGATATTTTGTGATTAAAATGTGGAAATGTTATCATTCCTTTATATTGGTTTTATGTTTTATGATTTTATACTGGTACTTGGACATTTTAACTGGTGGTTACGTTGTAAACCATATGACGGGTGGTGTCGTGAATACCAGGACGGGTGGTTACGTTATAACCTCCAATGCATTGGGTATGGAAGTCGGCTGTATGGCTATTCCATTAAGTATGTATGGAAATTGGCCGTATGGCTATTCCATTAAGTTATATGTGTGGAAGTCAACCGTATGGTTATTCCACTTAAGTATGTTTATGTCCCAAGTTACCTTCATATATGTTATGTGTTCTTTATATGGGTTTTATAGTAATTATTCGGTTACAAAAAGGTAAGTAATGATACTTTATTCAGTGAAGAGTTTTTATTACATCCTAAAGGTGAAAAGTATTACTTTTATAAAGTATACATGGTTTACTTGTTGTTTTGATAAACTAACAATTTTCATTCTTTGTGTATCCCTTACTGAGATTTTTATGCTCACCCCAAGTTTTTTTTGAAATGTTTTTCACAGGACTTAATGTGGAATAGGGTCAAGGATGGGATCAAGGGAAAATCATGCTTTATAAAACATGGAACTAGACATGTTTCTTTTTAAGAGTTTTTTTATTATTCTATGGAAACTTAGTAGAAATGTCTACTTTGTAATCTTTTGAGATGTAATAGTTATGTTCTAATTCTCTAAAACTCTAAACCTGAAAAGATCCTCATCGTGAATTATTCATTTAATTCAATATTAAGTAAGGTTTAAGGCCGGGGCCTTATAGTTGGTATCAAAGGACGGTTTAGACAACTTTAGGAGTTAGAAAAGTGTTAAATTATAATATGATTGAAATGATATAGCATTTACGGATTACCATGATGCTTCGCCTAATATATTTCTGTGTTCAGAATGGTTTTCCGCAGAGGAAACAAAGCAGCTATGTTGGGATGACATCCGGAGGAAGATAACCTTCCAAATCAGCAAACTGAGATGGTCGGAATCGGAACTGAACAGTTTGTTGCAGTGATGGAACAGTTGACTCAGGCTATAAATAGTGGTGGTATCCATGCATGAGATCAGCCAGATCAACCGCAGAAGAACATGTCAGTGGTGGAACATTTCATGAGGCAACATCCCCCATCATTTAGTGGATCATCTGACCCTGTGCAAGCTGAAGGGTGGATTAAAGCACTGGAGAAGATTTTTGATGTCATGGGGTGTTCAGAACATCAAAAGGTTAGTCTTGCTGTTTACCGTTTTGAAGGTGAAGCTGATCAGTGGTGGTCGATGGTGAAAAATATAAGGGATAGTGATGAGATTGAGGATCTTCACTGGGATGAATTCAAAGGTATGTTTCTTGAGAAATATTTTCCTAAGGTGGTTCGTCTTAGGATGGAAAAACATTTCCTAGAATTGAGGCAGGAGGATGATTCAGTGGCTGCTTATGAAGAAAAGTTCACTCGATTGTCAAGGTATGCTCCAAACTTCATATGAGATCTTGATAGTAAAATAAACCGTTTTTACTCAGGGTTAAAGCCAAGGTATCGAAGGGCTTTATCTTCACGTGAGTTAAAAAGTTATGAAAAACTTGTTCGATGTGCGGAGAAGGTGGAAAGGGAGTTTTCCGATGATCAGGTGTTCTATGAAAAACAACAGAATAAGAGGTCTAGTTGGCAGGAAAAGGGGAAGAATTCATCAAAGAAGCAAGGAGGTAAGAAAACCAAATATCCATCCTGTGAGAAGTGTGGTAAAATGCATCCTGGAGAATGTTTATCCAAGTCTGGTAAGTTATTTCGGTGTGGTAAGTCTGGTCATATTGCTCGTAACTGTAAGGAAGATGATCAAGCAGGAAATGAAAAGCCAACGGTAAGATGTTTTAAGTGTAATGAAATGGGTCATTATGCAAACGAGTGTCCAACGAAGAACTCAACTGGGGGAATGCAGCCAGACTACAAGCAGAAAGGGGTGGTGAAATCCTTTGCAACAACTTCAGCAGATGTTGGGCCATCGAATGAAGTGGTATGAGATCCAGGGAGCTCAGTATTTTCTGAAGATTTACTTCAGGTTGGGGTACCATTAGTTGAAAGTAAAAGAAGCAGATGTTCCGAAGACTGCGTTCCGTACTAGATATGGCCATTATGAATTTGTAGTTATGCCTTTTGGGTTAACCAATGCACCTGCTGTATTCATGGACCTTATGAATAAAATTTTCCATGAGTTCTTGGATAAGTTTGCGTTTGTGTTTTGAGGTTTGGGAAGAGATTATGTGTGCCTTGTGATTCAATGTTGAAGAATGAGTTGTTATGTGAGGCTCATAGTTCCCCGTTTTCAGTTCATCCTGGCAGTACTAAGATGTACAGAGATCTGTGGGAGTATTACTGGTGGGATGGAATGAAAAGAGATATTTCTGATTTTACTGTGAAGTGTTTGACATGTCAACAGGTTAAAGCAGAGCGGCAGTTACCGAAAGGGATGCTTCAGCCTTTACCAGTGCCAGAGTGGAAATGGGAGAATACATCCATGGACTTTGTTGTGGGATTACTGAAGACGTCTCAGGGTAATAATGCAATCTGGGTTATTGTTGATCGCTTGACTAAATCTGCTCTTTTCTTTTCTATACGAGATAATTTCTCTCTGGATCAACTTTCCTGTTTGTATCTTAAAGAGATAGTCAGGTTACATGGAGTTCCTCTCTCCATTGTATCGGATCGTGATCCCAGGTTTACTTCTAACTTTTGGAAAGGCCTTCAGAAGTCGTTGGGTACTGAATTAAATTTTAGTACAACTTTTCATCCTCAATCAGATGGGCAGTCAGAATGAACAATTCAGACATTGGAGGATATGCTATAAGCTTGTTCGATGGATTATCAGGGAAGTTGGGACAAACATCTTTCTTTGGTTGAGTTTTCTTATAATAACAGTTTTCATTCCAGTATATAGATGGAACCATTTGAGGCATTATATGGGAAGCGTTGTTGAACTCCATCTTTCTGGGATGAAGAAGGCTGATGGGACCAGAATTGGTAGAAGAGATGGCAGAAAAAGTTCAATTGATTCAGAAAACACATGAGAACAGCTCAGAGCAGGCAGAAGAGTTATGCGGATAACCGGAGGAAGGATCTATCTTTCGAGGTAGGTAATCATGTTTTTCTCAAGGTTTCTCCTTGGAAAAGCGTGATGAGATTTGGTAAGAAAGGAAAGTTGAGTCCAAGGTTCATTGGACCATACGAAATTCTGGGGAGAGTTGGATCAGTTGCATACCGAGTGGCTTTACCTCCGAGTTTATCTCAGGTACACAATGTTTTTCACGTTTTGATGTTGAGAAAGTATATGCCAGATCCATCTCATGTTTTGAGTCCAAAGGTAGTTCAGCTAGAAGAGAACCTATCTTATGAGGAACAACCGGTCCAGATTCTTGACCATAGGGAGAAAGTGTTACGGAATAAGGTGATTCATCAGGTAAAGGATTTGTGGAAAAACCATGTGATTGAGAGGCAACATGGGAATCTGAAAATGCTATGAGGGATAAATATCCCCACTTATTTTGATAAGTGTATAAAATTGCGAGGACGCAATTCCCAAAAGGGGGGAAGGATGTAACATCCCAGGTAAATAAAGAATAAAGAATTTTCATATTTATTAATATTTATGAATTAAATATTAATTTTATTTTAAAGGGGTTGCTATGTTCGATAGCGTACCCGATACGCAACGATGAGTTTCTTTGAAACTTACGTAGCACACTAGTAATAAAATAATATTATTTTAAATGTTAGTTAACAAGTAGCCGTTGTACTGGCGGGAATGGATAGAAATAACTCAAATATGATCAGATATGTTTTTAAATGTTTATACATTTACCCAATAAAAGATAAAGGCTTAAAATACGGAAAGAGTTCAATTTTATGGCATATATACTCTAATTTTCACTAAAGGTTCACTTATCACCTTTTAATGGTGAACCATCATTAAATATAGTTTTGATCACTCTTATACTTTATTTTGGACCAAATATAACTCTTCTTTAGAATCGGGACATCAAAATTTACTTTGTGTAAATTTTTGGTACCATTCTGATAAAGTTCATTTTTTTTATGAATAGTGTAAAATGTTGTATTTTAATTCAAAACCTCTTTTTAATCTAAATTATTTATATGATTAGATTATTATTTTAATTGGTTTTAAAGTGAAATTAGAAAATATTTTTACCATTTAATCCAATGGTGGTCATTGGAATCAATTTCACTTTGAATTTGGACTTAAACTGGTGTCAATCTTTTGATACTTATTGTTTCACAAAAACACGCTATTTGTCATGACAGCGGGAATTAATTATTAAATTAATTAATTTGACTTATATGTTTTGAATTTTGTAAAATGGACTTCATTTTTGAATTCGGAATATCAAATATAGCTTAGGGTGAATTTTTGGTAATTTTCTGAAAAACTTCAATTTTTTATGAATAGTGAAACCACTAAGTGGTAATCAAGCAAACTGATTTTTCAGTTAAATGAAAGTTTACCACTAATGTGTATTGAATTTTTAAAATCTGACATACATGGTTGTCATTAAGAAGTAAAATGTGGTTCAATGAGATTAAAATAATTTTTTTGGTGAATAGTAAATTTTTTTCATTAATCGCGATTAGAGGTAATTAGTGTAGTTTAAGGTAAAAATGGTATTATAAGAATGTGAAAACACCATGAAACTTGTCCTACACCTATTTGGTGAGTCATGGCCGACCAAGACAAGCCATGGGCCAACTTGGGTACCCCATGGAGCCACTTTAGTTGGAAAATGACATTAATATATTTTTATTTAATGTTAAAGTGAAAATGACACTAACATAAATTGTTTTACTAAAATAATTTTTTAGTGGGGTTACAAAAGTCCAAATTTTGATTATAAATAGTAATTGGAAATCTAAAAATATTTCCTACATCATAGTAATTGTTTTATAATTTTTATACATTAAATAAAATAAATTATTTATGACATAATAATGATGCAGTGATGACATCATTATTTGACGATTTAAATAAAATGGAAAGATAATGTAAAATATATGAACTACACATGTCCAAAACTTATTGTATGAGTGTATTTCGAAGCCTTATCACCTTATCCACGAATTATATCAATGTGGGACCTTTTAAAACCGAAACACATTTTCAAATAAAGTAATATTTCTTTACTTTCCAAAAGTGCCCCTCCTCTCCTCTTATAAAAGGCCCCCACCTCTACCTCATTTCACACACTCCTCAAGCCTTTGGCTCGGCCAACCCCTGCCCATTTACTCTCTCCACATCCCTCTCCTCATCCTAGAGGATTCCCTTTGGGCAGAATCCTTTCAAAGGAAGCCTTTAGGCTCAAATCAAAAGGAGTTACACTTTTAAAGGTAATTCATTCTCTCTTGTTCATTTGTTTTATTTTGCTTCTCCAACCCACTAAACTCTTTTTATTTACTTATTTTGTAACAACACCAGTATATTAAATATACTAGGATGTTGTTATAAGATTTATTCTAGCTACACTCTCACACAACTACATCAAATGGTTAAATAATATATGGTTTCCGTGGATGGCGAAATTCTGCCTCCCGAAACGATGATTGTTCAATACTCATTTAACACCTTCAAAGGTGGCCATTATGATGTCACTATTTTTATATATGATATATAATATGTTTATGTTTTCTTTAAGCTTCTTTATTTTTCATTTTTGACATACCTTTATGGTTTCCATTATGGGTAAACACGATATCTTCATTTAAGGAAGTGCGGACTACCGCCCCCTCAAAGTGATGTGATTCGTTAATGCCATATGTGGGACGTGTAAAGGATGGATTTAAAGTTATTATATATGATGTTATACTGGAATTATAATATACCTCTATATCATTATTATTTCTTTCCATTAAAGTATGAGATAGAAATGAAAGTAGCGTTCATGCGTACGTACGGCTTACTGTCTCCATGAACGGTGCATTTCATTTCTTATCCCCAAATGTAATGTACTATTAAAAGTACATGTATATAATGGATATATATAATGAATGATATATCTAAATGATGAATATAATTCTGGAATTAAAATATACATACCTCTCATTTAGTTTTAATTCCATTAATATGACAAAGAAATGAAAGTAGCGTTCATGCGTACGTACGGCTTACCGTCTCCATGAACGGTGCATTTCATTTCTTACCTCTAAATGATTATGTAATATTATAAATACATGTATATGCTGGATATATATTATATATATGATGTCCAAATTAGTAATGTCATTCTGGATATAAATAACCTTTGACCACACGAACAACATGTAATTGTAAGAAGTCCACTTTCGACTTAAGAACCAAATATCGAAAAAACAAACATTATTAACTTAAATGGTTACATAATGTTTATAACATGGAAATAAGTGATATAAAAGGAATAATGAACTTTAAAAAGGTTCTTAATCAAGTATAAATTAACTCAAGTTTATTATTCAGGACGTTAAAGAACGATCGAGTCAAGTCGGACCCGAGGTAAGGGACTTCGTCTCAATCTCCTTTCATTGAGGCATATTTCGTTTTATACACAACTTTCTTTTATACGGTGTATAAACCCCTTCGACTTTTACTTTTATACAAAAGTAATCTTTTTCTACGAAGCGTTTTACAAAACGACAAAAAGGAATGTTTCTTTTAACGTACGCGGTGACAACGACCTTTTCCGCCGCCTCGAGTATTATTTGGTCTTTGGCTTTCTCAACAAGCCGTAATGTTTTTAGAATAAAATAAATACCATATACTCTTTTATGTATTTTGGTATTGAAAATGGTTTTGAAAAAGGATTCTATTATGTCAATATATTTATGATATATTGTGATTGAAATGTGGAAATGTTATCATTCCTTTATATTGGTTTTATGTTTTATGATTTTATACTGGTACTTTGACATTTTAACTGGTGGTTACGTTATAAACCATATGACGGGTGGTGTCGTGAATACCAGGACGGGTGGTTACGTTATAACCTCCAATGCATTGGGTATGGAAGTTGGCCGTATGGCTATTCCATTAAGTATGTATGGAAATTGGCCGTATGGCTATTCCATTAAGTTATATGTGTGGAAGTCAACCGTATGGTTATTCCACTTAAGTATGTTTACGTCCCAAGTTACCTTTATATATGTTATGTGTTCTTTATATGGGTTTTATGGTAATTCTTCGGTTACAAAAAGGTAAGTAATGATACTTTATTCAGTGAAGATTTTTTATTACTTCATAAAGGTGAAAAGTATTACTTTGATAAAGTATACATGGTTTACTTGTTGTTTTGATTAACTAACAATTTTCATTCTTTGTGTATCCCTTACTGAGCTTTTTATGCTCACCCCAAGTTTTTTTTTGAAATGTTTTTCATAGGACTTAATGTGGAATAGGGTCAAGGATGGGATCAAGGGAAAGTCATGCTTTATAAAACATGGAACTAGACATGTTTCTTTTTAAGAGTTTTTTTTTATTATTCTATGGAAACTTAGTAGAAATGTCTACTTTGTAATCTTTTGAGATGTAATAGTTATGTTCTAATTCTCTAAATCTCTAAACCTGAAAAGATCCTCAACGTGAATTATTTATTTAATTCAATATTAAGTAAGGTTTAAGGTCGGGGCCTTATAATTTTAACACCCCAAGATTTCATAGTACGTTATTTCTTCAAAATAATAAATAACTTGCACTACACGCAACACCGGGTTCGAGCGCACCATAAGATTTCCAAACTAGCCATTCAAAAGTGTCTAAATATAGTATTAACGAAATGTTAAACTATATATAATCCTTATAATTTTAGAATCCATATTATGAGTTTCTTAGACACAGTGTATGAACAAATTCATTTTTTATATAAAAGAAGTATTTATTTAAAAAAATGCACTTTTACCGCCATTTAATGAAGAACCCATTTTAAATTGAATATTTGAAACATTTATTTATTCAAATTGAAAAAATAAACTTCTTCTTTAGAATCGGGACATAATAATTTTGTTTCAATAAATTTTTGGTGTTTTTCTGATAATTTTCATATTTGGCTTAATAGTGAAAAATACTATATTTTAATTGAATACAACTTTTTTAATCAAAATAATTTATAGTGGTAAATTATACATTTTAATGGTTTGGTAGTATAAATAGATCATATTTTTACCATTTAATCAAATTTTGGTCATTGTATGTAATTTTACTTTGATATTGGACATAAACAAGTGTTAATCTTTTGATAGTTATTATTTCGTAAAAATGCACCTTTTTGGTTTTGACAACAAGAATTAATTTTAATTTAATAAATAAAACTTCTATGTTTTGAATTTGGTAAAATAGACATCATTTTTGGATTCTGAATGAAGAAAATATCCTAGGGTAAATTTTTGGCATTTTTCTGAAAACGTTCATTTTTTGATGAATAATGAAAACATTGAGTTATAGTTTAAAACCAAATTTTTATTTAAATAAATATTGATTTTAAATAAATTTTTTTAAGGTTAAAATAGACACATAATACCTATATAATTTCAATTTAATTCATTGGAGTCAGTTTATAATAATTTTAGATATATAAAAATTTTATTGAACTTTTCACCGTCTTTTACACATCTCCTAGGAGAATTTGGAAATTTACATAAACCATAATTTTACCGCTTCTGTGAGTTGAATTTTGAAAATCTAAGAAACACGGTTAATATCAAGGGGTAAAACTAGGTTCAATAAGATAAAAATAATTTTTGGTGAATAGAAACTTTTTACTTTTATTTTCCACAGTTAAAAGTAAATATGGAAATTAAGGGTAAAAATGATATTATTATTACCCTAACACATGTTCAAAATCTATTGGCTAAGTATAATTCAACAAAAAAACCCTCAGTAATAAAATATGATCCTCTTTTCTATACTAGGATTAGATTAGGTCATTTATTGTTATTTAACTTAAAGAAGAGTTAAAAGAGTTAAAATCAAAGTTTAATACATAAAACATTTTTTATAGGGTTACATATAAGAGATATTATATAATAAATATTCATTATAAAGAAAAAAATATTTCCAACATAGTGGTATTTTATTTATAATTTTTAGACATTATATAATTTAATTCATTTATGACAAAATGGTGATGTAGTAATTACCTTATTAATTAAATATTAAAATAATTGATATTTTAAATACCCAAGTAAATGTAATTTGATACTTTTTATGAATTCAACTAATTTTATAGGTTAATATGACATATTAGGGTTGGTTAGAAGAATTTTTTTCGATGTAACAACGTAGTTATGAATTTAGAAAAACATAATAACAAATAGTGTCAAAATTGACATAAAAGTGTTCTTAAAACATATATTATATTATTGATTGATATTATATTCCTTAAAATCTAAGGATCATACAAAGGACTTATATAATGATAGGTGTATCATTAATGAACCATTTTGGGTCTTATTGGAAGTATATAGTATGCTTATTAACCATATAATATAAAAATACAAAGAGACATGGTAAATGTCAAACTATATAACTAAGAGTTAAATATAAAAGTTAAGGTAAATATAGTAACTAAAACCTCTCTAAAACCTATTTGTTGCAATTTTTTCGACCCATATCAACCGTAGTCTTTAAATAATACATTTTGGATCCATTTGATATGGAAAATGATTTTATTATAAAATAATATTTCTAGCTTTTCATAAGGTTCCTCTCACCCCTCTTATAAAAGGGCACTCCCCCTTCTCTCTAAATCACAAATTCAAATCATTTTTGTCTCGTTCAACCCCTTCCCAAATATCCTCTCAACTTCTCTAAATTCATCCTAGAGGACTTACATTGGTCATAAAGCCAACCTATCGAGCCATTTTGATCAAATAAAAAGGAAGAACCTGAAGAAGAGGTAATGATTTCACCACCCTATTTCAAGTTCACTTATTCCTCCATATACTCTTTCTGTAAAGACCCGTAAAATTCAAGGAAATATTTTTCTTAATTGTTTTTGGAATTTTACAAGAACGTAGTTTCTCACGGCACCTGATTCCGAGGCCCGGTGTGCCCAGAATCATTTTCTGAAGTTTGGCTCGGGTACGTGCAGTGAACGAGCGAGCGGGTTTTTATAACTTTTGAACCAGTGCTCGAAATCGAATTTTGAGGGCACCGATGGAATCACAGCGCCGGTATTTGCTCAGAAGCGCCTTTTCCGGAGTTGCGTTTTCTCAGGTGTGGTTTTTAATTTTTGGGGTTAAGTTAAGAAATAAAATAAATGTGGTGCGACACTTTATTTTATTTCACTTAAGGCCACTTATGCCAGGTTAATCGGATAAGGTGGGACCCACAATATCTTACCCTCTTGGTAGGATATTTGTGAGGTGGGGCCCGCACGAGCCCCACCGTTTCTTTCCCTCTATGTAACGCACCCACAACCCCTTCTTTAATGAATGTCAACCGTGTGTTTTTCTGGTTAAGAAATGCCCCATTAATTGGGCAGTTAAGTCATTACAATTAATTCATCGAGTTAATGGTCCGTTTCTTAACATTGAATTTAAAATTGTTGGCATGGGAATAAAATAATACCATCACTAGGTTTGTTGAGGGGTTTCTTGTTGAGAGGATTTGGAGAAACTCTAAAGATTGAAGTTCTTCATTCTCCTTCGCGAGGAACGTGAAGAACACGAAGAACGCGAAGAACGCATTGTCGACGAAGAAGAACGCCGACCTCCAATGAAGGGCGACGAAGAACGTTGAACCCTCAGAGATTGAGTACACGATGCCGTGTACCGCGACGCCGACGATCTTTCTTCTGTGACGTTTATTCTACGACGTTCCTTCCCCGCGACAATCCTCGATCAACAACCGATTTAGGTAGGGGATTTCGGTTCTTTTAATTCTTCGTGAATTATATCCTCAGCATGGGTTTTAATGGTGCAATTAAATCTCTGTGATTTAAAATCCTCGGAGTTGACCGCACAACGCCGTGTACCGCGACGACAGCGACACCCCTTCCGCGACGCGACAATCCTCTTCTTCCGCGATGGTTAATTCCACGACAAACCCACGTTCGAGGACAACGTTGAGGTATGGGTTTTTCTTCATTTTCATCTATGTGATTATATTTTCGGTTGCTTAAAAATTTGTTGTGAGACTTTTAAAACCACTAACACGGTGGGTGCGGGCCAACGAACAAGTCCGAACCAACCGAATCTTCGTTCTTGGTGAGCGGATTGGCGGGCGATAACAAAGCAGGCCGCATGGGCGATGTGAGGTCCTCACAGTGAAGGACGGACCCCGGGGGGGCCATTGGTGAAGACGTTATGCATTTCTGACCACCGGAACCCGTCCAGTGGTCCGAGGAGCAGCCCGCCGGCATGCCTCACTGGCACGGCGGCGCCGGCGGTAGGTGGCGGCAGCGCCTGGCGCGCCGGCGGAATAAGCCACCGCGGCTAAATCCGCGGCGGCAAGGCACGGTCCCACGACCGCACCGGACCGAAGGGGGACGGAACGCGGTAGCCGGCCGCGTCCGCTGGCATGGGTGGCCCCACACAGGGTCGCGGCTCCTTCACGCGGAGGCAGCGCGCCCCCAAGTTCGCTCGGCCGTAACGGCCGAGCCGACCCGCTGGCCACCCGGCCAGCGCCAGCAGGGTCGCGCCCAGGTCGGGCCGCGCCGCGCCAGCTGTGCTGGGTCACGCCATTCGGGTCGGACCCGAACCCGAGTGGGGGGGGGGGGGTGGGTTGGGTCGGTCCGGGCCCAGACCCCCCATTTTCAGACCTTTTTGATCATTTTCCCATAACATGTGATACGAGCCTCCGATTGACGCACCGTCAGTTGAAATGCGATCCTTGGATCGAGACGGTCGTTTTGGTATATTACACTCAAGGTTTTGTAATACTTTAGGTTCATCCGGGTTTGTTCGTACACGAAACCAACCGGTCCCTCAGAGCGGAAACGCTCATAACTTAAGTTTCGGATGTCTGATTGAAGTGTCGTCGACTTTGATAGATTCCTCTAAGTGAGACGGATCTTTTGGCTTACTACACCCGAGGTTTGTACGCAAGTGGAGTACGATCGGGTTGGTTTTGCCTTAAAAACCAACCGGGCCCCTGGGACGAAAAAGCCAATAACTCTCAAACCAGGCATCCGATTGACGTGCCGTCTGCGACGCTGAGTTCCTGTTGACGATACAGAACTTTTGGATGCATCAAATCTAGACTATGTGTCAGTTGATGTATCGGCCACTTGACTCGTGGAGCGAACCCTCCCGAACGAGCTTGCTGTGTGCGGGAACCCTAGAGCTGGCTGCGACTGCGACTACGATGACGATTGTACAGAGATCCTCAGTGGATTCGACGGCAACGACTACAGCACTCATCGATCCTACATAGATCAGTGCTACAGATCCTGTGTGGGTCCAATCCTATGTGGGTCAGCGCTCAACGGTCCTGTGTGGGCCAGTGCCTACAGATCCTGTGTGGGTCTGATCCTTTGTGGGTCTTTGCGGGGGTTAGTTACCTATCGATCCTGGGTGGGTCAGATCCTTTGTGTGTCATTGTGGGGGTTAGTTACCTATCGATCCTTTGTGGGTCAGATCCTTGTGGGTCATTGTGGGGGTTAGTACCTATTGATCCTTTTTGGGTCTGACGTCTTAGATGAATCAGTGGCAATATCTGATCATCTCTATCATCATACGAAGAAGTATACTTGTGTGAGCTGAAATCCTGTTTTGCTTTCCTATGTGGATTGTGTTGTGATATCCTGTGTGGATTTATGTTTTTCTTTCCTGTGTGGACTGGGTTGTACGTGGGCTCGGATGTTGGAGCCGAATGATAATTGATGACTTAGGTATATGTATGGACATATACCTAAGAAGTGTCAAATGCTACTTAGTGATTGTATATTTCCTTTTTGGTTTATCCTTTGTGGATTATGGGAGACCTTAGGGGGTATCGGGGTCCCTACTGAGTAGCTTATACTCACCCATGCATGGGCTATGCCCACACTATGTTGTGTTGGTTGCAGACGATGGACAGCGCTGATCATGGTTGAGCCTTGCGGAGTAGGACGGTACCTGGAGGTGGACCACTGGGCAGGGCGTTCTCGGAGCGGACGGCTGGACCTGAGGAGCTGTGGAGGCTATCTGTACTCACCCTTCAGGTGGGATTTCTAGTGGACAGCTCGACGTTGCGTCTTTACTTTTCAGTTGCTTTTTTCCCTTCCAGTTGTAATTTACTATCAGTTTGGGTTTGTATACTGGCCCACTTACTTTTCCGCACTTACTGTTGTACTCAGTTTTTATTTACTGTTTACTTCTACTGCTTGCTTTCTCTGTGGTGTTTGTTTACTTTACAAAGTCAATGCCATCCCTTTTTACTGGGATTTACGCCTTGGTGCTAGTCGCCAGCCCCTGGCCTATGGAAGGCGGGCTTGGGGTAGTCACGTCACGGGCCCCGAGGACGGGTCGTGACAAATTGGTATCAAAGGAGTTCGGTTCTACCGCAGAACTTGGGACTCTGATCTTTTTATATGTGAAGCAATAGTGTTAAGTGTATTGGGTGTTGTTATCAGTCCAGGGAGTCCAGTGTTGGTGTGGCGACTGACGTATCCGTAAACCAGGAACCTGACATCTGGTTTCCGACTTAATGCACAAAAACATTGATTGCATTTGTGTTTCAAGTTTTCTTTGTGATTAATTTATTTCAGCTCACCAGGTATGTTGTTTGACAGTGGCGCATCTGTTTCTTTTCAGGATGGTCCCACGATGGCATTCAGCTAGGGTTCTGAGAGTTGTGCGTGATGACAGCCCACCAAGCGACGAGGCCTCGGTACAGGGCCCTTTGACAGTTGTGGCACCAGCAATACCTTTACCCGCCGAGCCACTGATTCTTCCAGCCCCAGCCGCTGACGATGCACATCGCCTTAGTGCACTGTATGAGTTCTAGCGCCAGCAACCACCCAGGTTCTGTGGGGAGAAGGACCCCCAGGAATCCGAGGACTGGTTGGAGGCAGTTTTACGAGTATTCAGGTTAGTGAGGACACCAGCAAACCTCATGGTGATCCTCGCAGCGAGCCTACTGCACGCGGATGCGGGCCGATGGTGGAGCTTGATGCTCCAGGTGCACGATGAGGCATCTCTCCTCTGGACGGACATTGAGAGCCTGTTACGCTTAGAGTTCGTCCCATCCACCCTCTGTGCGGTGCGCATCCAGGAGCTTCTTCCGATGCGGAAGGGCAGCTTGATAGTCGCCAAGTACTCGGCGAGATTTACCGATCTCTCGCGCTACTCGACAAGTATGGTACATGACTCATTCTTCCGAGCCCGGACCATTGAGTAGGGATTGAGGCATGAGATCAGGGCATCACTGATCTCCCTCAGCATTCCGACTCAAGCAGTAGTACTGGAGAAAGCCCTTTTGATCGAGAGCTTCCTTGCTGAGCTTTCTTCAGCAGCGAGACCTACCGCGGGGCGGCATGTAGCAGAGTCTTCTGCAGTAGGAAGTGGACAGATGACTCATGGTTCTAGGCAGACTAGACTCTCATGCAGACGACCTCAAGACACTGGCTCAGCTGTGCGGGGCACATAGCGCGGAGCTAGTCTTTCGAGAGGCAGACATTGCTACACATGCGGCGGGCATGGCCACATGGCTCGTGACTGCCCGACCCACCGTGCCGATGAGCAGCAGACGGTTGAGGGGCCATCCAGGCAGAGGAAGAGGGTCGACCATGGCGGTCCTCAGGGAGTACGTGGACGAGGCAGAGGAGTAGTCCGAGCAGCAGGTGGTGGGCGACGCTTTGAGGCTCTACCACCACCACCACCAAGAGGTCCACCCTGACCACCGGGAGCTGGCGGGCAAAGACTAGCACATCTCCAGGCAGCAGAGGCCTACGACCACGGCGCGCCCGAGATGATTCGAGGTACTATCTGTGTCTATTCCACCTTTTCTGCAGTTCTTATAGACACATGAGCAAGTCACTCTTCCATAGCCGCTGCCCTTTTTTGGAGCTCGGAGATTCCAACAGAGCTGTTGGCTCAATCCTAACGGCTAGAGACTCCTACAGGAGCAGACTCGACGATTACGCACTGATGCTGGCTATGTGAGATTACTCTAGGAGGCAAGAGATTCGGCTGGGATCTTCTTGTAGCGGCGTCGAGGCCTTACGACGTCATCTTGGACATGGATTGGTTTTCTACATTATATGCACAGATTGACTGTATTAGGCACAAGGTGCGATGTGTATGCACCAACGGGATCTGGTTCACCTTTACCGGTGAGAAGGGAGCCTTCGCAGCACAGGATGGACTTCCGCAGAGGAGAGGACAGCCCATCACTCATCAGTTGGCTAGGCTCATCCTAGGAACAGTTGATGTGCAGAGTCCTAGTTTTCCTGCAGTGGTGGATCAGTATGCGGACGTCTTCCCTGACAACGTTCCAGGACAACCTCCTTGCAGAGAGGTAGACTTTTATATTGATCTGTACCCTGTGACATCCCTGATATCCACCCCAGCATATCGGATGGCTCCCTCCAAGCTTCAAGAGCTATGGGTACAGTTGGAGGACTTGCAGGGCAAGGGATTCATCCAACCTAGTGTTTCACCCTGGTCTTCCCCAATATTGTTCGCTAAGAAGGAGGACGGGAGCTTGCGACTTTCTGTCTACTATCATCGCCTAAACCAGGTGGTGGTGAGGAAAAATTATCCTCTACTGAGGATTTATGACCTCTTTGATCAGCTCAAAGGAGCACGGTGGTTCTCAAAGATAGACATCAGGTCAGGCTATCATCAGCTCAGAGTTCAGGACGAGGACGTGCAGAAGACGGCCTTTAAGTGTCGGTATGGCCACTATGAGTTCTTGGTTATGCCATTCAGCATAACCAATGCTCTGGAAGTGTTCATGGGCTTCATGAACAAGATCATTCATCCATACCTCGATCGATTTTTCGTGGTCTTCATCGACGACATTTTGATATACTCGATGACTGAGGAGGAGCACGCCTACCACTTGCGGGTTGTACTAGACCCGCTCTGAGAGCACCATCTTTATGGAAAGCTCTCTAAGTGTCAGTTCTGGATGTGTGAGGTCCACTTCTTGGGACACGTCATCTCTGATGCGGTAGTTGCAGTGGATCCTGTGAAGATCGAGGCAGTGCTAGCGTGGGAGCCACCCAGGACCGTGATGGAGGTGCGGAGTTTATTGGGACTAGCGGGATACTATCGGAGATTTGTGCCAGACTTCTCCAGAGTCGCGGCACCACTCTCAGCTCTTACGAAGAAGGGTAAACCCTTTGTGTGGTCAGACAGATGTCATCAGAGCTTCCAGGAGCTGATACAGAGATTGACCAGCGCCCCTATCTTGAGGCTTCCGGAGGAGGGAGTTGGGTACGTAGCCTACTTCGATGCACTAGGGACCGGACTCGGATGTGTCCTAATGTAGGAGCAGGCGGTGATCACCTATGGATCACATCAGTTGAGGCCGCATGAGCAGAACTACGCTACCCATGACCTGGAGTTAGCAGCAGTGGTCTTTTCTCTAAAGACTTGGAGACACTACCTGATGGGAAAGCACTTTACATTCTTTTCTGACCATCAGAGTCTCAGGTACATCTTCTCTCAGAAGGACCTAAACCTGAGACAGCGGTGATGGCTCGAGTTCCTCTAGGACTATGACATTGAGATAGTCGATACTCCTGAGAAGAGGAATGTGGTAGCTGATGCTCTCAGTAGGAGGATGGGCATTCAGCTACCTGAGGAGGCGACAGAGCAGCTAGCCGCTTTGCAGATATCCTTCGTGGATAGATATGGAGCCGCCTTCTTTCAGTCTCTCATAGTCACCCCTCCACTACTGCAGCGGGTCAGAGAGGCACAGCGTGGGGACGTTGACTGTGAGACGCGGCGTGCGCAGATATCCTCAGGACAGGCACCTGATGGTTTCTCCTTTGGAGCAGAGCACGACGTCCTTTTCAGAGGACGTACCTTGGTACCAGTTTCTTTACGGGAGGAGGTGTTGAGAGAGTTTCACACTTCTCCCTTGGCAGTACATCCTGGAGTGGATAAGATGTACCCGGACCTCAGATGATAGCACTGGTGGCCGGGCATGAAGAAGGTTGTGGCAGAGTTCGTTTCTCGATGCCTCACCTGCCAGCAGGTGAAGGCAGAGCATCAGGTACCAGCAGGCTTGGTACAACCCTTGGAGGTCCCAGAGTGGAAGTGGGACGGGATATCCATGGACTCCGTGATTGGACTTCCACACACTTCCAAAGGTCACGACTCCATTTGGGTGATTGTCGATCGACTCACCAAGTCGGCTCACTACTTACCCATTAGAGAGCAGGGCTCAGTGGAGAGCTTGGGACGTCTCTACGTTTAGGAGATTGTATGACTTCACGGTGTGCCATCATATATTGTCTCCGATCAAGATGATTGCTCTACTTCCTGGATTTTGAAGGGGTTGCAGGAGGCATTCGGGACGCAGCTACGTCTGAGCACCGCCTTTCACCCTCAGACAGATGGTCAGACAGAGAGTACCATACAGACTCTCGAGGACATGCTCCGCGCATGTGTCCACGACTTTGGTCGCAGCTGGGAGGACCGCCTACCCTTGGTGGAGTTTTCATATGACAACAGTTATCACTCCACCATAGGGATGGAACCATACGAGGCGTTGTACAGCTGACCTTGCAGATCTCTTTTGTGCTGGGCAGACCCTGGGGAGTCAGCACTTATGGGACCGGAGATGGTCCAGGCCACGATAGAGAAGGTCCGGGTCATCCAGGAGTGGATGAGGACAGCTCAGAGCTGGCATAAGTCTTATTCTAACAGGAGGCGGAGGCTACAAGAGTTCGAGGATGGCGACCACGTCTTTTTACGTGTCTCACCTCGACGTGGATTACGGAGATTTGGCCAAGGCGGCAAGTTGTCTCCACATTTCGTTAGACCATTCCAGGTCCTCAGCAGGATTGGCGAGGTGGCCTATCGCCTGGCTCTACCACCGCAGTTGCACCGGGTGCACGAAGTCTTCCACGTATCTCAGCTAAGAGATACGTGCATGACCCGATGCATATCATTGACCATGGGGATCTGAAATTTGATGATGGGGCGACTTTTGCGGAGGTCCCGGTGGAGATCGAGGATCGATAGGAGTGGGTCCTACGTGGACGGTCTATTCCTATAGTTTGCATCAGATGGCAGCACGTCAACCTCTAGGAGAGCACTTGGGAGCGGGAGGCTCAGATGCGTGCTCAGTACCCACATTTGTTTCCCTAGTTTATGATGTATCTTTACGGGGATGTAAAGCCCTGAGGTGGGAGTGATGTAAAGACCCGTAAAATTAAAGGAAATTTTTTTTTAATTTTCTTTGGAATTTTACAAGAACGCAGTTTCTGACGGCACCTGATTCCGAGGCCCGGTGTTCCCGGAATCATTTTCCGAAGTTTGGCTCGGGTACGTTCAGTGAATGAACGAGCGAGTTTTTCTAACTTTTGAACCGGTGCTCGGAATCAAATTCTGAGGGCACCGATGGAATATCAGCGCCGGTATTTCCTTAGAAATTCCTTTTCCAGAGTTGCATTTTCTTGGGTGTGGTTTTTAATTTTTGGGGTTAAGTTAAGAAATAAAATAAAAGTGGTGCGACACTTTATTTTATTTCACTTAAATCCACATTAAGCCACATAAGCCAGGTTAAGCAGATAAGGTGGGACCCATGATATCTTACCCACTTGGTATGATATTTTTGTGGTGGGGCCTGCACAAGCTCCACCGTTTCATTCCCTCTATGTAATGCACCTGCAACCCCCTCTTTAATGAAAGTCAACCGTGGGTTTTTCTGGTTAAGAAACGCCCCATTAATTGGGAAGTTAAGTCATTACAATTAATTCATCGAATTAATGGTACGTTTCTTAACATTTAATTTCAAATTGTTGGCATGGGAATAAAATAAGACCAACACTATGTTTGTTGAGGGGTGTCTTGTTGAGAGGATTTGGATTGAAGATCTTCATCCTCCTTTGCGAAGAACGTGAAGAACTCGAAGAACCCGAAGAACACATCGTCACCGACGAAGATCGCCGACCTCCGACGAAGGGCGACGAAGAACGCCGAACCCTCAGAGATCGATGATGTGACGTCGTGTACTACGATGCCGACGATCTTTCTTCCACAACGTTTCTTCCACTATGTTCCTTCCCCACGACAATCCTCGATCAACAACCGATTGAGGTAGGGGATTGCGTTTTTTTAATTCTTCGTGAATTATATCCTTGGCATGGGTTTTAATGGTGCAATTAAATATATGTGATTTTAAATCCTCCGAGTTTGACTACGCAATGCCGTGTACCGTGACGACAGCGACGCCCCTTCCGCGACGTGACAATCCTCTTCTTCCGCGACGGTTAATTCCACAACGAACTCACGTTCGAAGACAACGTTGAGGTAGGTGTTTTTGTTCAATTTAATATATGTGATTATATCCGTGTTTGTTTAAAAATTTGTTGTGAGACTTTTAAAACCACTAACACGGTGGGTGCGGACCAATGAAAAAGTCTGAACCCACCGACTCTTCGTTCTTGGTGAGGGGATTGGCGGGCGATGACAAAGCAGGCCACACGGGCGATGTGAGGTCCTCGCAGTGAAGGAAGGACCCCGAGGGGGCCTTTGGTGAAGACGGCACGCATTTCCGACCACCGGAACTCGTCCGGTGGTCCGCGGAGCAGCCCGGCGGCGCGTCCCGCCGGCACGGCAGCGCCGGCGGCAGGTGGCGGCGGTGCCCGGTGCGCCGCCGGAAGGAGCCGTCGTGGCTGAAGCCGTGGCGGCAGGGCACGGTCCCGCGACCGGATGGGACCGGAGGAGGACAGGACGCGGCAGCCGATCGCGTCCGCTGGCTTGGGAGGCCCCACGCGGGGCCGCGACTCCTTCACGCGGGAGCAGCGCGCCCCCCGGTTCCCTTGGCCGTAACGGCGGAGCCGACCCGCTGGCCACCCGGCCAGCACCAACCGGGTCACGCCCAGGACGGGCCGGGCCGCACCGGCCGGGCCAAGTCACGCCATCTGGGTCGAACCCGGACCCAGGTCGGGTCAACCCGGTGCGGGCGACCCAGGGGGGTTGGGCCGGGTCGGTCCGGGCCTAGACCCCCCGTTTTCGGACCCTTTCGGTCTTTTTCCCATAACATGAGCTACGAGCCTCTGATCGATGCACCGTCAGTTGCGATGCGATCGTTGGATCGAGATGGTCGTTTCGGTATATTACACTCAAGGTTTCGGAATACTTTGGGTTCGGTCGGGTTGGTTCGTACACGAAACCAACCGGGCCCTCAGAGCGGAAACGCTCATAACTTAAGTTCCGGACGTCCGATTGATGTGATGTCTACTTTGATGGATTCCTCTAAGTGAGACGGATATTTTGGCTTACTCCGCCTGAGGTTTGGATGCAGGTGGAGTACAGTTGGGTTGGTTTTTCCTTAAAAACCAACCGGGCCCCTGTGACGAAAAGGCCAATAACTCTCATACCGGGCGTCCGATTGACGCGCCGTCTGCGATGTTGAGTTCCTGTTGACGATACGGAACTTTTGGACAAATCAACTCTGGACTATGTGTCAGTTGATGTATCAGACTCTCGGCTCGTGGAGCGGACCCTCCCAAATGAGCTTGCTGTGTGCGGGAACCCTAGAGCTGGCTGCGACTGCGACTACGACGACGACTGTACAGAGATCCTCAGTGGATTCGACGGCGATGACTACAGCACTCAGCGATCCTACGTGGATCAGTCCTACAGATCCTGTGTGGGTCCGATACAATGTGGGTCTTTGCGGGGGTTAGTTACCTATCGATCCTGGGTGGGTCAGATCCTTTGTGGGTCATTGCGGTTGTTAGTTACCTATTGATCCTTTATGGGCCAGATCCTTTGTGGGTCATTGCGGGGGTTAGTACCTATCGATCATTTGTGGGTCTGACGGCTTAGATGAATCAGTGGAAATATCTGATCATCTCTATCATCATACTAAGAAGTATACCTGTGTGAGCTGAAATCCTTTTTTGCATTCCTATGTGGATTGTGTTGTGCTATCCTGTGTGGATTTACGTTTTTCTTTCCTGTGTGGACTGGGTTGTACGTGGTCTCGGATATTGGAGCCGAACAAGAATTGATAACTTAGGTATATGTATGGGAATATACCTAAGCAGTGTCAAATGTTACTTAGTGATTGTATCTTTCCTTTGTGGTTTATCCTCTGTGGATTCAGGGAGACCTTCGGGGGTCTCGGGGTCCCTACTGAGTAACTTATACTCACCCCTACATGGGCTATGCCCGCACTACGTTGTGTTGGTTGCAGACGATAGACAGTGCTAATCGTGGTTGAGGCTTGCGGAGTAGGACGGTACCTGGAGGTGGAACACTGGGCGGGATGTTATCGGAGCGGACGACTGGACCCGAGGAGCTATGGAGGCTATCTGTACTCACCCTTCAGGTGGGATTTCCATTGGACAGCTCGACGTTGCGGCTTTACTTTTCAGTTGTTGTTTTCCCTTCCAGTTGTACTTTACTTTCAGTTTGAGTTTGTATTCTGGCCCACATAATTTTCCGCACGTACTATTGTACTCAGTTTTTATTTAATGTTTACTTCTACTTCTTGCTTGCTCTGTGGTGTTTTTTTACATTACAAAGGCAATTCCTTCCCTTTTTACTAGGATTTATGCCTTGGTGCTAGTCGCCAGCCCCTGGCCTATGGAAGGCGGGCTTGGGGTAGTCACGGCACGGGCCCCGAGGATGGGTCATGACACTTTCATTGTTGTTTCCACTATAAAATAATAACTCCAATAAATTATATATTCTGTGATGTTAATATAAATATGGAACAACTATATTCATTATTCTATCCATCTTATGAATGATAATTTCACCATGCGGGCGTACATACGGCTTACCGTCTCCACACTATGGTGTAATTTGTTATTCAACACTATGATACTTAGATGTTTATAATGATGAATAATATGTATATAAATAATGAAAATTACATTCTAATTTCTCTGTAAAGTTAATATAACATCCAATTACACACCTTTATTGAAATTATTTTGTCACTCGTGCGTACGTACGGATTACCGTCTCTACGACGCGATGAGATTCATTGCCACGTTCAGCATTCATCGACGATTATAAAAATATATATTACTAAGTATGTAATAAATTACATAATAATGCTACTAGACGAAGATAAATATATATATACTTACATATATCTTATTTACATAGTTCCATTTAATACGATATGAAAACGGAAATGGCTTTTAGGCGTACATACGGACTACCGTCTCTATAAACGTTTTTTTTTCATTTCATTTATATTTATATTATACATATTTATATTGTAAATATATATGATATGTAAATCAAGTTTTATATTCTGGAAGTATTAAAATTTGGATCTAAGTTATACAATCAAGAGTGACATGTTAAAACACATACGATAAAGAAATCGATATTTACTCGAAATGTTAATTTGACATTGAAATTATTATTAAATGGGTAGTATAAAGTCATAAATGAATAATGTATGATGTCATAATTATTAATATGGTTCTGTTATAATATAATAACATACTACTATCTTCATACAGGTTGGTAAAAGTACCTACGACTAAAGGAAAGTGCAAAGTAAGGGTCAATTTCTCAATCTCATTATTATCCGAGATTGTTTATGTGTAAGTATTTATTGGGACATTTTTGTCATCCATGTCTATTTTTCAGAAAAATGATTTGAAAATGTATATTTTAATGATTTTTGAAAGGTACTCTTTATCAAGATCATTATTTTAAATGTTTTAAATATTTATCTTTCTAAATCATTTTAATTAATGTCATTTTTTTCAAAATGATTTTAAGGATTTATTTATATGAACATGAATGTTTTGAAAGGATAATTCTTTTTAGAAGTTTCATAGTGGTATGGGACACTTTTATTAAAAATTCTCTTTTAAATTACTTCCTTCCTAAATGTGTGACTTTTCAATGATTTCAAAAAAGAGATATATTTCTCTCAAATCGTTTTGATTTCATCTATGTCAACATCCTTTGATTAATTTTAAGCTTATTTGAAGTTTATTTATTATGATACAAAACATAAAAATTGGTTTGAAGGATTTAGGATATGTTTGACTATGGATGTGTTATTTTTATACAATTCATGGTTTATAGAGAAATTATTGACATTTTGTATGCTAGTTTTAATATGGATGTTTATGTCATGTTTAAACCCGTTCATATGTGGAATGTATTGGACTTAGTAAGTGACGGTTGGAGCCCGCTATAGCTTCTCGATGCATTGGTAGGTCTCATTAGACAAACTAGTGTCTTCTCACAAGGCCTTGAAAAAATATTACTTGTATTCTTGGCACAAGTCCTTGACTATGTGGTTATGATAGTCTGGGATTATGCTTTCCATAATTATGATAGTTTTTATTGTAATTGAATTTGATTATTTGACAAGTAGAATTTCCATGTGAATAAGTAAATGGCATTATTTCATTTAATTTTTGACTTATTATTCTGATGTTCATGTTCAAAAAGATTTATTTCTAATATACATTTCCTTAAATGTTTATGATTATTTATGAATGTTTCCGCTATATTGTTATCCTTACTGAGCATCTGAGCTCACCCCTCTCTATGTTTTATTTTTCCCATGATGTGAAGAAGTATTTTATGACTGACCAATTGGGATAGTCTGAGGGGATATGAGTGTGGACTATGGAAAATAGGTTGTTTTTTTTAACTTTATCATGTAATTTATGACTTATGAATGTATCTAGTGTTTCCAAGGCTACTTAAAAAATCAGTCTTTTGAGACATGATGTTTTGTTATCATGCCAATGATATGTAATAATGTACCGACTCTAGGCTTCTGGGGACGGGACGTTATAGTTGATATCAAAGGAATTTTAGCAATAACCTTGGAAACATGATATAGATAAAATCTTATTAGAGAACATTACCCTAAGATTTATGTTGAGTATTAGTATAGAAGAACTTCCTAGAATTTTGGTAATGTAGAGATTTTGTGAGTTTTCCAAGAAAATACATCCATGTTTGGATACGAGCAGGTAGAGGTGGCTCTGGCACAAATGTGCCTAGGGGTAAAACCTGAAAACAACGCTTTGAGCTACACTCAAACGGGAACTGGTGCATGATAATGGGCCTTGCTTCACTCGTGGTTACGACACTCTTGGAGGATATTCTTAGGATAATTCTAATTTTCATTACAAATAATTATCAACGATTTATGAGTATATAGTTTCTCAATGTAATTATTTTTATGATTATGGATTATATCCATAAACTGTTCAATTTATGTTAGGTATTTTACATGTTTGGAATTATTCATTGTGAATCATAAACTGACCTAGTGTATGACATTGTTTAGAAATGGCGCCCAATAGAAGGAATGTGAACTCCAGCAATAGGTGTGATCTAAAGAGTAAGAAGGATCATATATTTCATGGTATTAATCCATCATTTAGAAGGGAAATAGTCTCCAATGTATTCTCAACATATGAAGAAATAGTATCATGTGTTAATAAGATAATTAAAGAATTCTCTGGGTCCTATGGCTTTGAATGGAATCCAGATAAGAAAATGATGGAAGAGAGAAAGATGGATAATGGGAAGAGGGAATAGAAGGATTTTCCCATATGTGATAAATGTGGAAAGATTCACCATGGTATATTTTTTAAGGGAATGATATTTTGTTATAAATGTGGAGAAAAATGACACTATGTACATGATTTCAAGGGTAAGAAAAAGGGTCCAAATGTACAATGCTTCCTCTACAAGGCATTGGGACACTACGCGAATCAATGTCCCAGTCATCAGGGTATACCTTAAATGATTCTATTGGATATTAATCAAGTTATGATACTACCTCAGATGAAGAAGAATGACTAGGGTTCATCTGTTGTTATTATAGAATTTTTTTCATTTGAGTGTTGTATCAACAATATACTGGTTATATGAATTATGGAGATATATAAGGATTGAACTGTAGTACTATTTTACTAAGGATTTGAGATTATATGGTTCTAAGAAAATTGACTTAATAGTAAGCTACACATTATGGAAAATTCATGGTTGAAGGAAAGGTAATCCTTAATATGGTCCTGATAATGAGGTAGTGATTTTGGAATAAGAGATGGTTGATTTGGATAAATTATATTGGATATTCTTGACTTCCTTGAAACTGGTTAATAGTTTGTTTATTTCATCATTAATGTAATATTCAAAATATTTGGATATAATGAATATATCCTATATTCTATAAAGAATAAGTGAGCATGAATGTAATCAATAGATATTTATGGTAATTTAGGGAGTTACCAGGTTTTAAAAGAATACATGATGAAGGTGTTCACATGTTATTGGGTGGAAAAAATGACCTTCATTGTGTTTAGATTCCTTATAAATTTGGTATTGTGAGTTTGGATAGAATTATTTTGGATAAGTCTAAAGGTTGGAATGGATTATGTTAGAAATTTAATACAACTGTTAAGGTTATTTTTGGATTGTCATAAAAAGGACCACCCAGAGGATGGGCAACAACCAATCACGTCTGACAAGGCTGTGAGACTTGAACCCACATCTGAAGGGCAACAAGGGTACATCACCTACCATTAGCCTATGTGATGTCCTAGATTTTATAATGTAGTTTCTTTTTTAAAAGGTATGATAGGTTAATTATAAATTCATTATTTCTATAACCCTATATGATTAGGATAAATAAAATATATTTTTTGAAATCTTCTGGAGTGAAAGATGAGTTTGTGGTAGGAATTAGATAAAGGATGTAACTCTACATGTCAATTATATATATATATATATATATATATATTTCCCTCTAATTATATGATTAAATTAATTCTTAATCCTTAGTTCCAGGACTTCTTCACAATCTCCTTTCATTAAGGGATTCTTTGATTTTGAAATTACATTATTTTATACAATGTATAAAACCCTTTGACTTTTCATTTCTAGGGGAATCTCTTTCAATGAAGCATTTTACTAAACGATAAAAATAAGGAATGTTTTTTTTCATGTATGCAGTGACAACGACCTTTCTGCAGCTGCATGTTTTATTTTTTCTTTGGGTTCCTTAAAAAGCCAAAATGTTTTTTTTAAAGAAAATAAATACCATATACTCTTTTTACTTATTTTTGAATTGTAAATGGTTTTGATAATGGATTTTTTTTGTCAATATATTTAAATGATATATTCTGATTGATGATCTCAATCACTCTCTATAAATATTTATTTTTTAGCTCCAATTATGTGTCTCTAATTTCCACTAATGCTCTCTTAATCGATATCATAATTTGTTGGTAAATCTTTCATTTTCCTTTTCCTCTTATTAATACTACATTTTATTAACCCAATTTCTAATGTGGGTTTTCCACAAAGGAATTTCTCTTTTTTCAATTATTTTTATCAAATAACTATTTAAAATTTTGAGGACACAATTTATTGAAGGAGGGAATAATGTAACACCCCAAGATTTCATAGTATGTTATTTCTTCAAAGTAATTCAACAACTTGCATTACAAGCAACACTGGGTTCGAGCACACCACAAGATTACCAAACTAGTTGTTCAAAAGCGATTATGAATAGTATTAACTGAATATTGTACTATATATAATCCTTATAATTTTAGAATTCATATTATGTGTTTCTTAGAAATAATTTAAGAACAAATTCATTTTTTAGATAAAAGAAGTATTTATTTCAAAAAATGCACTTTTATCGCCTTTTAATGATAAACCATTTTTAAATACAATATTTGAAACTTTTATATCATCTATTTGACAATATAAACCACTTTATAATCGGGACATAAGAAATTAGTTTCAATTAATATTTGTTGTTTTTCTGATAACTTTCATATTTAGGTGAATAGTGAAAAATAGTATATTTTAACTGAAAACAACTTTTTTAATCAAAATAATTTATAGTGATAATTTATAAATTTTAATGGTTTGGTAGTATAAATAGATTACATTTTTACCATTTAATCCAATTCTGGTCCTTGTATATAATTTTACTTTGAAATTGGATATAAACAAGTGTCAATCTTTTGATAGTTATTATGTCGTAAAAATACACCTTTTTGGTTTTGACAATGGGAATTAATTTTAAATTTATAAATGAAACTTCTATGTTTTTAATTTGGTAAAATATACATCATTTTTGTATTATGAATCACGAAATTATCCTAGGGTGAATTTTCGTCATTTTTCTGAAAACGTTCAATTTTTTATGAATGGTGAAAAACACTGAGTTATAGTTTAAAACAGAATTTTTATTCAAATAATTATATTTTTTAAAATTTATTTTTAGGTCAAAATAGATAAATAATACCTATATATGTTCAATGTAATTCATTGGAGTCAGTTTATAATAATTTTATATATAAAAAAATTTATTTAACATTTCACTGTCTTTTACCCATCTTCTGGGAGAATTTGCAAATTCCCATAAAACATAATTTTACAGCTTCTGTGAGTTGAATTTATAAAATCCAAGAGACATAGTTAATATCAAGGAGTAAAATTTGGTTCAATAAGATAAAAATAATATTTGGTGAATAGTAACTTTTTTACATTTATTTACCACGGTTGAAAGTAAATAGTGTATTAATAGGTTAAAATGATATTATTATTACCCTAACACATGACCTAATTCTATTGGATAAGTATAATTCGACCAAAAACAGCCTTAGGAATGAAATATTAACCTCTTTGGTCCACTTGGATTAGATTAGGACAATTATTATTATTTAATTCAAAGAATAGTTAAAAGAGTTAAAATCAATGTTTAATAACTAAAACATTTTAATATAAGTTTACACATAAGATAAATTCAATTATTAAAATTAATTATAAAGATAAAACAATTTCCTACATAATGGTATTTTATTTATAATTTTTATACATTACATAATATAATTCATTTATGACACAATGGTGATGCAGTAATTACCTTATTACTAAAATATTAAAATAATTAATATTTTCAATACCCAAACAAATGTAATTTGAGACTTTTTATGAATTAAACCAATTATATAGGATAATATAACCTATTAGGGTAGGTTAGATGAATTATTTTTGAAGTAATAATAATGTTATGAAATTTTCAAAAACAAAATACCAAATAGTGTCAAAATTGACATAAAAGAGTTTTTAAAAAAAAATATTATATTATTAATTCATATTCTATTCCTAAATATCTTTGGTTTGGAAAAAAGAATTATATAATGATAGTTGTATCATTAATTAACCACTTTGGGTTCTCTTGGAAGTATAATGTATGTTTATTAACCATATAATATAAAAATACAAAGAGACATGGAAAATGTCAAACTATTTTACTAAAAGTTAAATCTAAAATTTGAGGTCAATATAGTGACCCAAACCTGTCTAAAAACTATTGGGTGAGTGGTTTTCGACCCATCCCCACCATATACTTTAAATAATCTATTTTGGAACCATTATAAACCTAGTTTTATTTTATTATAAAATAATATTTCTATCTTTTCCTATGGTGCCACTCACCCCTCTTATAATAGGTCACTCCCCCTTCTCTCTAATTCACACATTCAAAGATTTTTTTGAATGGCCAAAACCTGCCTAAATATCCTCTAAACTTCCCACACTTAATCTTAGAGGCCTTACTTTGGTCATAAATCCATCCTAGGGAGCCCTTTTTATCAAATCAAATGGAAGAACCCGAAGAAGAGGAAATGATTTTACCACCTGCTTTCAACTTCTCTTATTCCTCCACTTACTATTTCTTTTCCATTTACATTATAAAATAATAACTCCATTATATTCTATATAATTTTATGTTATTATAAATATGGAACAAATTTATTCATTATTCTATCCATCTTATGAATGATAATGTCACCATGCGTGGGTACATACGGCTTAACGTATCCACGCTGTGGTGTACTTTGTTATTCAACACTAAGTTATTTGGATGGATATAATGATGAGTAATATGTATATAAATAATTAAAAAAACATGATAATGTCTCTGTAAAATTAATATACCATCCAATTCCACACCTTTAATGAAATTATATTTTCGCTCGTGTGTACGTATGGATTACCGTCTCCACGACGCGATGAGATTCATTTCCACGTTCACCATTCATCGATGATTATAAAAATATATATTACTAATATGTATTTAATATATTACAAAATAATGATACAGGATATATATATATATATGTGTGTGTGTGTGTGTTTGTGTGTGTGTGTGTGTTTATACTTACATATATCTTATTCAATTAGTTCCGTTAAATGTGATATGAAAACAGAAATAGTGTTTATGTGTACGTACGGACAACCGTCACCATAAACGGTGTTTTTCATTTTATATATATGTATATTATATATATTTATATCATAAATATATATGATATATAAATCATTTTTTATATTCTCTATGTATTTAAATCTTGATCTAAGTTATACAATCAAGAGTGACAAGTTAAAACACGTACGATAAAGAAAGAAATTATTACCCGAAATGTTAATTTAACAAGGAAATTATTATTAAATGGTTATTATAAAGTCATTAATGGATCATGTATGATATCATAAATATTAATATGGTTATGTTATAATCTGATATCATTCTACGATCTTCATACAAGAGGTTAAATGTACCCACGACTAAAGGAATGTGCAATGTAAGACTTAATTCCTCAATCTCATTATTATCTGAGATTGTTTATGTGTAAGTATTTACTGGGAAATTTTTATCATCCATGTCCATTTTTCATAAAAATGATTTCAAAATGAATGTTTTAAGTATTTGTGAAAGTTACCCTTTATCAAGATCATAATTTTAAATGTTTTAAATATTTATCTTTCTAAATCATTTTAATTAATTTCCATGTTTTCGAAATGATTTTAAGGATTTATTTATATGGACACGAATGTTTTTTAGTGATTATTATTTTCAAAAGATTCAAATTTGTATGGGACACTTTGATTAAAAATTATATTTTATATTAATTCCTTTATAAATGTGTGACTTTTCAATGATTTAGAAAAGAGATATTTCTCTCAAATAGTTTTGATTTCACCTATGTCAACATCCTTTGATGGATTTTAATCTTATTTGAAGTTTAATTATTATTATACAAATCGTCCAGATTTTATTAAAGGTTTTGTGATATATTTGACTATGGAGGTGTTATTTTATACCATTCATGGTTTATGTAGAAATTATTGACATTTCGTATGCTAGTTATAATATGAATGTTTCTGTTATGTTTAGACCTATTCATATGATGAATGCATTGGACATAGTAAGTGACGGGTGGAGCCCGCTATAGCTCCTAGAGGCATAGGTAGGTATCATGAGAAAAACTAGTGTCTTTTCACAAGTCCTTGACAAAATTTTATTTGTAGTCTTGGCACAAGGCCTTGACTATGTGGTTATGATAGACTGGCATTATGCATTCCATCATTATGAAAGTGGTTATTAATATTGCATGTGATTATTCGACTAGTAGAATATCCATGTGAATATGTTAATGGAATTATTTAATATCATTTTTTCCATATATTCTTAAGTTCATGTTTTAATGGATTTTGTTTTAGTTATACATTTCCTTAAATGTTTATTCTTATTAATGAATGTTTCCGCTATATTTTTATCCTTACTGAGCATCTGAGGTCACCCCTTTCTATGTTTTATTTTTCCTAGGATGTGAATAATTATTTTATGACATGCTTTTAGGTATAGTATAAGGGCATATGAGTGTGGACTATGGAGACAATGTTGTTGTTGTTTTCAATTTATCATGTAATGTAAGACTAATTAATGTATCTAGTGTTTCTAAGGCTACAAAACTATTCGGTCTTTCGAGACATGATCTTTTTTGATCATGTCAATGATATGTAATAATGCACCAATTCATGGATTCTGGGGTTAGGGCGTTACAGTTGGTATCAAATGAATTTTATCAATATCCTTGGAAAGTAGATTTAGATAAACTCAGATTAGAGAACATTATACTAAGATTATATTTGAGTATTATTACAGAAGATCTTCATAAAATTTTGGTAATGTAGAGATTTTATGAGTATTCCAAGAAAATACATCCTTGTCTTGATAAGAGCAGGTAGAGGCATCTCAGGCATAGATGTACCTAAGGTAAAACCCGAAAACACCGCTTTGAGCTAGACTCAAATGAGAATTAGTATAAAACCATGGGTCTTGCTGCACTCTTGGTTACAACACTTTTATGGGATATGCTTATGATAATTCTCATTTTAATTACAAATAATTATGAAGAATATATTAGTATATATATCCTCAATGAAAATATTTTTATGATTATGGATTATATCCATAAACTGTTCAATTTTCTTTAGGTATTTTACATGTTTGGAATTTTTCATTGAAATTCCTAAACTGAGCTAGTATATACCATTGTTTGGAAATGGCGCCCAGTAGAAGGAATGTGAACTCCAGAAATACGCATGATCCAAAGAGTAAGAAGGATCATATCATTCACAGTATTAAGCCAACATTTAGAAAGGAAATAGTCTCCCATGTATTCCCAACATATGAAGAAATAGTTTCATGTTTTAATAATATATGTAAAGAATTCTTTTAGTCCTGTGGATGTGAAGGGAAGCAAGAGAAGAAAAGGATGGAAGAGAGAAATATGGATAAAGGGGAGAGGGAAAAGATGGATTTTCCCCTATGTGATAAATGTGGAAAGATTCATGTTGGTAAATGCTTGAAGGGAATGATAGTTTTTTATAAGTGTGGAGAAAAAGGACACTAAGTACGTGATTTTCTGGGTAATAAAAAGGTTCTGAACGTACAATGCTTTCTTTACAAGGCATTGGGACACTATGCGAATCAATGTCCCAGCCATCAGAGTATACCTGAAATGTTTCTATTGGATAATAATCAACTAATGATACAACCTCAGATGAATAGGAATGACTAGTGTTCTTATATTGTTATTATATAATTATTTCACTAGAGTGTTGTGTAAAAAATATACTGGTCATATGAATTATGGAGATAAATAAGGATTGTACGGCAGTACTATTTTACTGAGGATTTGAGATTATATGGTTCTAAGAAAAGTAATTTAATTTTAATCCACACTTTTTTGAAAATATATGGTTGAAGGAAATGTGATCCTTAATATGGTCGTGATAATGAGGTAGTGATTTTGGAATAAGAGATGGTTGATTTGGATAAATTTTATTGGATATTCTTGACTTCCTTGGAACTGTTTAATAATTTTTTTATTTCATCATTGCTCGAATATTCAAAAATTTTGGATATAAGGAATACATCAGTATTCTATAAAGAATATGGGAGCATGAATGTAATCAATAATGTATTATGGTAATTCAGGGTGTTACCATGTTTTAAAAGAATACATGATGAAGGTGTTCACATGTTATTACGTGGAGAAAAGTATCTTCATTGTGTTTAACTTCTTTATAAATTTTTTATTGTGAGTTTCGATAGAAGTATTTTGGATAAGTCTAAAGGTTGGAATAGATTAAGTTAGAAATTGGATACAATTGTTAAGGTTATTTTTGGATTGACATAAAAAGGACAACCCATAGGTTGGGAGACAACCAATCGCTTCCAGAAAGTCTGCGAGACATGAACCGGCATCTGAAGGGTGACAAGGGTACATCACCTACCACTGGCCTATATGATGTCCTAAATTGTATAATGTAGTTTCATTTTTAAAAGGTCTGATAGGTTAATAGTAAATTCATTATTTTTGGAACCATATATGATAAGGATAAATAAAATATTTTTTTTAAAATATTTTGGAGTGAAATATGAGTTTGTGGTACGAATTAGTTAAAGGATGTAACTCTACTTGTCAAGTATATATATATATATATATATATATATATATATATATATTTCACACTAATTCTATGATTAAATTAATTGTTAAATATTAGTTCAGGGATATCATCACAATCTCCTTTCATTAATGAATTCTTTTATTTCAAAATGACTTTCTTTTATACGGTGTATTAAACCCTTAGACTTTTCATTTCAAAGGGAATCCATTTCAATGAAGCATTTTACTAAACAAAACAACGGAATGTTTTTTTCAACGTAAGCGGTGAAAAAGACCTTTCCACCATGATGAGTTTTATTTGATCTTTGGCTTCCTTAATAAGACAATTTTTTTTAATAATACAAATACCATATACTCTATTTACGTATTTTGGTATTGAAAATGGTTTTGATAATGGATTTGTTATGTCAATATATTTAAATGATATATTGTGATTGATCACATCAATCACACTCTATAAATATTTACATTTTCCATCCATTTATGAGTCTCTAATTGACACCAATGTTCTTTTAATCGAGATCATAATTTTTTGGTAACTTGTTCATTTTCCTTTCCCTCTTATTAAGACTAAATTTTTTTAACCAAATTTATGTTGTGGGATTTCCACAAAGGTATTTCTATATTTTCAACCTTTTATTTTCAAAGAGAAATTTCTTATTGTGAGGAATCAATTTATTGAAGGAGGGAATAATGTAACATTCTATGATTTCATAGTATGTTATTTCTTCGATGTAATTCAATAACTTTCACTAAACACAACACTGGGTTCGAGCGCACCATAATATTACCAAACTAGTCATTCAAAAGCGGTTATGAATAGTATTAAATTAATATTGAACTATATATAAACATTATAATTTTATAATCCATAGTATGAGTTTCTTGGACATAATGTAAGAACAAATTCGTTTTTTTATTAAAGATGTATTTATTTCCAAAAATGCACTTTTAACGCCTTTTAATGATAAATCATTTTTAAATACAATATTTGAAACCATTATATATATTCTATTTGACAAAATAAACTTCTACATTAGAATAGGGACTTAATAATTTAGTTTCAATAAATTTTTGGGGTTTTTCTGATAACTTTCATATTTGGGTGAACAGTGAAAAATACAATATTTTAACTAAAAACAACATTTTAATAAAAAAATTATAGTGTCAAATTATAAATTTTAATGGTTTGGAAGTATAAATAGATTATATTTTTACCATTTAATCTAATACTGGTCATTTTATGTAATTTTACTTTGAAATTGGATAGAAACAAGTGTCAATCTTTTGATAGTTATTATTTCTTAAAAATACACCGTTTGGTATTGACAATAGTAATTAATTATATATTCATATATTCAACTTCTAAATTTTTAATTTGGTAAAATAGACATCATTTTTGGATTCGGAAAATCGAAATTATCCTAGGGTGAATTTTTTTCATTTTTCTGAAAACGTTCAATTTTTTATGAATGGTGAAGAACACTGAGTTATAGTTTAAAACCGAATTTTTATTTAAATACTTTTTTTATTTATTTAAATTTATTTTTAGGTCAAAATAGATACATAATATCTATATAAGTTCAATGTAATTCATTGGATTGAGTTTATAGTAATTTTAGATATATAAAAATTTTATTGAACTTTTAACCGTCATTTACCCATCTCCTAGGATAATTTGAAAATTCACATAAAACATATGTTTACCGCTTATGTGAGTTGAATTTCAAAAATCCAAGAGACATGGTTAATATCAAGGAGTAATATATGGTTCAATAAGATAAAAATAATTCTTGGTGAATTGTAACCTTTTACTTTTATATAACACAGTTAAATGTAAATAGGGTAATTAAGGGTAAAAATGATATTATTATTACCCTAACACATGTCTTAATTCTATTGGATAATTATAATTAGACCAAAAATAACATTATAAATAAAATATGAATCTCTTTGATCAACTTGGATTAAATTAGGACATTTATTATTATTTAATTCAAAGAATAGTTAAAGGAGTTAAAAATCAATGTTTAATAACTAAAACATATTAATATAGGGTTACACATAAGATAAATTCTATTATAAAAATTCATTATAAAGTTAAAATAATTTCCTACATAATTTTATTTTATTTGTAAATTTTAGACCTTAAAAAATTTAATTCATTTATGACACAATGGTGATGGAGTAGTTACCTTATTAATGAAATATTAAAATAATTGATATTTTAAATACCCAAATAAATGTAATTTAAGACTTTTTATGAATTACACTAATTTTATAGGTTAATATAACATATTAGGGTTGTTTAGATGAATATTTTTCTAAGTAATAGTTTTGTTATGAATTTTGAAAAAACAAAATACCAAATAGTGTCAAAATTGACATAAAAGAGTTTTTAAAACAAATATTATATTATTAATTGATATTCTTTTCCTAAAAATATACGGTTCAGAAAAAGGACTTATATAATTATAGGTGTATCATTAATGAACCACTTGGGGTTCTCTAGGAAGTATAAAGTAATATTATAAACCATATAATCTAAAAATACAAAGAGACATGGTAAATGTCAAACTATTAATCTAAGAGTTAAATCTAAATGTTATGGTTAATATTGTGACCCAAAACTGTCTAAAACCTATTGGTTGAATGATTTTAGACCTATACCCACCTTGTAACACCTCGAGATTTTATTAAAAAATATTATTTTAATTTCATTAATGTCTTGTGTTGTATGCTACACCAAGATTACCTTGCGCTATACACAACACCGTATTAGCTTGTAGTATACGCAACACTATTCTTAGATCGTGTTACACACAATTTTGATAATAGTTATTCTACGCAACATTGAGTATATATATATATTCAATGTATAAATGAAATATTTTTGGATTCTGTTGTACGAAACAATGAAGGATTCTTGCACAACACGCAACCCTGACTTGGCTTGCATTACACGCAATCACGACCTTCCTCGATAGCATGTGTTGTACGCAATACCAGGTTTTACTAAACAACAATATATTATTATAATATTTTTATGAACTAGCCTTTATGAATAGTATTAACTAAATTTTGACTTTTATAACATTATAATTCATCTTACACATTTTCTAGAACATCGTATAAGAACAAAATAAATTTTTCGGGTTAAATAAGTATTTTTCAAAAAATGCAGTTTTGCCACCTTTTGATGGCGCACCAACTTTAAATATAGTTTTTTACATGTTTATAAGTTAAATTTGACAAAATAATATTCTTCTTTGGAATCAAGAAATAAAAATTTACTTTGGATAAATTTTTCATATTATTCTGGTAACTTTCATATTTTGATGAATAGTAAAAACACGCTATATTTTAATTAAAAACAACTTTTTTCATCACAATAAATTCGATGGATAAATTATAATATTGAATTGTATTAAAGTATAAATAGAATATATTTTTACCATTTAATATAATGTATTTCATTAGCATTGATTTTTCATTAAATTTGTTGGTTAAATCAATTCAATCTTTTGCAATGTTTTAAAGAAAAACTCGTTTTCTTTGGACAACGGGATTAATTTTAATTTCATTTCTGAAACTTTTGTGTATTGAATTTGGAAAAATGGATTCCATATTTGGAATCAGTGGGTCCAAATTATGTTAATAAGCTACTTTTTAATTTTGGGAATTATGAAGAGTAACTACGGTAAATTTTATTTACCATAGTTAAAGGTAAATTGGGTAATTAAGGGTAAATATAATATTATAAAATTACCCTCAAACATGCCAAAATTCTATTGGATGGATAAAAGTAGACCCATATAACCTAAGGGTCGGATTAGATTCATTTTATGGACTTTTAACAATGAAAATAATTTAATTATTATTAAAACCAAAGAAAGTGACAACATGTCACTCTCTTAAATCTTATAAGTATAATAATTTTAATTTAGTGATAAACATCATAAAACATATAACATGAATAGTCTCCATAAATATAATAAAATTATCTACATCATGATAATTTATTTAGAATTTTTAGGGATTAAATAATTGTTATTAATGGTGATACATTAATGATACAGAAATTATTTATTAAGTGGAAAATAAGTAATATAGTTTTTATTGAAATAATAATACCCATTAAAAGGCCCAAAAACCTGACCAAAACTTATTGGTAGTGTATATAGACACCTTATGCATCCAATAACCTAATATATAACCGTTTTGAGACTTATAAAGGTGATTATGAAACTTATATTACTTTATTTTAAATGATTCCAAAGTTGTCACCTTCATAATTTAATAAATATAACAATTTAAATATTGTGATTTTAAGATGATAAATTCGAGTAAAAGTATTATTGTGAAAGGTAATATATTTATATTCATAATAGGATTTTATTTTTAATTTTTATGTAACAAATCAGTATATTAAATAATTATAAAAAAATGTTGTAGTAATTATTTTATTAAGAGATAAACCAAATAAATGGTTTTAAAAATAATAAAATTAATATTATATGAACTATTTAATGTGATCCACTAATTTTATAGATACATATGACCCTTTATTAATCTATTAAAGATTTTAGTTCGAACATATCTTTTGTATATATTTTATTTAAATTCAAATAAATGAATAGTGTCAAAATTGACACTATTGTTATTTTATAAAAATAACATATCATAAAATTGTTTAAAAAACACAAAAATATTTAAAAATTATAAATTTAAATTTATATGGTCTATAATTTTATAAAGGAATCAATTATGTAAAATTAACAACAAATAAGTAATTATTTGTTATAATTTAAAATTTAGAATTTTATTACCACAAATAAACTTAAATAGATTAAATAAGGATAAATCAAAATGATAAGGTTTAAAATAAGATCCAAACATGTATAAATTTGCTTTTTTGATGATATTACAACCCTATCTCATCTAATAATTGAATATGAGTCATTTTTGGAGGTTTTTAAGTGGGTTAGATTTATTATAAATTAATATTTTTAAGAATTCCCAAGGTGCCCCTCTCCTCCCTTATAAAAGGGCACCTCCTCCCTCTCTTCCACACACCACTTTGAGCCTTCAATCTCAGCCAACCCCTGCCCAATTCTCTTCTCCAGTTCCCTAGAAACATCCTAGAGGTCCTGGTCTTCTTCAATGACCAATTTTAGTGCCCTAAGAGGAGGTCTCAAAGAGGCGCTTCAAAGAAGAGGTAATTTCCATTACCGATTCTTTCACCTTTCTTTCTTCTTCCACTTCTTCTTCATAGATTTTTTCATTTTTATGTAATAAAATCAGTATCACTAATATACTGATATGTTATTATAAGTATGAAACAACCCTATTTCACCATCTATCCATCCTACGGAAAATGAAATCACCGCGCGTGCGTACGTACGGAATACCATCTCCACACCGTGGTGTAATCTATTTTCCACCACCACCTTAATTGGATGGGTATAATGGTGTAAATAATAACTATATATGATTATTGTAAAGTGATATTAATTCTGTAATAGTATACATACACTCCAATAAAATTCTACGATCATGGGAACGATATCATCGCTCGTGCGTACGTACGGAATACTGTCTCCACGATGCGGTGAGATTCATTCTCAATGATTAACCATTCATAAATGATTATAAAGTATATATAATAAGTAATAATGAAATATATGACATAATAATTCTACTGTATTTATTTAAATATATATATGTATGTCATATACTTAATTCCATTCAATTCAATAAGGAAACGAAAACAGCGTTCATGCGTACGTACGGCCTACCGTCTCCATGAACGGTGTATTTCTTTCCATTTATCGATCTATTATATATATGTATATTATGAATATATATTATATATAAATCATGTTTTAAATTCTAGATGTAATTAATCATGATCTAAGTAATCATATGAATAATTACAAGTTAAAACATGAACGACAAATGAAACCATTTTACCCAAAACGCTACTTTAACATGAATTTACAAAGGAACGGGTAATATAAAGTCATAAGTGAACCATATATGATATAATAACAATTAATATGATTCTTTAATAAGTCAATAACATTATTTAAATCATTATATATGAGTTTCGGATATGTACGAAGCATATCGGACCTAAGGTAAGGGATAATTTTGCAAATCTAATTTTTATCCGAGATTGCTTATTCGTAAGTATTTACTGGGGCTATTTATATCATGTCCATGTTTTATAAAGGTGTTTTATTGCATTTATAAATTACTTTTTACCCATTTTTTACTTTTACTACATGGTATGTATGGAATATTTCTCTTATTTACGTTATGAGGTACTATTTTGACTTTTCCGACAAAAGTACGAGGAGAATATTATTTTTAACTTATACGACATGAACGGATTTTTACGATTTTATAAAGCCTTGTTTTCATGAAGCTTCCTCCAAAATATTTCGTGACTATTTTCAAAAAAATCCTTTTCTTTTAAAATTGCATGACATTTTGTGAAAAGAAAATGATTTTGAAGAAAAAAGGATATTTTCCTCAAGAATTCATTTCAAGTGTTTTATCAAAACCATTTTTCATCTAAGATGACATTATTTCATATATGTATGTTTCAAGTATAATGTTTCAATGATTTAAATGGTTTCACTTCTCTTATTATGAAATGATATCCATTTCTTTTATATGGATTATGTGAGGATGATATGATGTTTATGAAACCCATTTTATTTATTGGGTTTTTATGAATAATGTATGTTTATTTTGTTGCACAAGTAAGAATGATTTAATTATGAGCTGGGTGGGACCTATATCTCCCTCCAATGCATTGGATAAAGATTTTATATCTCATGAGATATACATGGCTGGAATGGCAAGTTAAACTGGTTTAGTAATACAGGACTTGAACGAGGAGTGAACTCGATTCAGAAAGGGACTTTGTCCACTGAGATGGTCTTGGCACCAATGTCTTGGCTACCATGGAAATCATATCATGTTCTTAATGGTTTCCACAATTACATGTTTTATTCCCATGATATTTTATCATTATTAATGTTTCTTTATGATCTATGCCTTACGTAATTCCATGTTTTATGTCATTGCTCAAGCTTTTGATGTTTAAACATTGTCTTCATGTTTTTAAGTTCACATGTATATGGTATGTTTTATTTTATCCATGATTACCCTTAATGAGCATTTGTTCTCACCCTTTTTAGGTTTTATTTTCCCCAGGATATAAATAAAGGTTTTAGGTAAGAAAAAAAGGGGAAGATCTTTATGGGAGATGTTGAAGATCTTTCAACGCGAATGTAAGATTACGTTCCAAGTTTCCAAAGACACTAAACTATTATGGTCCTTGTGTGTCTGTTTTTGTTATGTATTAAGTATTCTTCTCAAGTAATGTAATGTCCATGTACTTCAAGCTTCGGGTCTCTACAGTTGGTATCAGAGGAAATGTTTTGTCATCCTTTGGAAACTAGGATGCGAAAACGTTAGTGAGATCCCTAGAGATATTTCTATGGTATGTCTAGGGATGTCCCTAAGGATAAGTATACGTATAGGATATAGTCCTAGAACTACGATAACGATCATAGAATATAACCTAAGATTTTAGATATTGAGGATAATCCCCCTTTACTATGTTGTTTTCCCTATCATGATTTTTTCCTCTCACACTATTCTTTTTGGGTTTTAGAAAATGGCTGGAAAGAGAAAGATTCACGATAATGAAGGATATGATAGACAATGGAATGATTTTCTTCATAAGAAACCAAATGAAACGAGATCTGGAAGTCCAAAAATCGTTATTATGCCTAATCAGAAATCTCATAATATGATCAATAATCTCAACTTTGGTAAGTTTCCCGACTCAGATAATAAGAGGAAGATGGAGTTTCATGATGATCATAGAGGAAATAAAGTTCAATTTCCCTCATGTAAATCATGTGCGAAGAGGCATCAGGGAGATTGTTTCAAAGGAACTGGAAGATGATTTGGGTGTGGAAAAGAAGGACACAAATCCAGTAAGTGCAAAGGAAAAGGTTCAGTTAACATCATGGACAAGGATAATGGTATATCTACGACATAAACAATGATTAGATGTTTTAAATGTGGAATGTACGAGCATTATGCAAACCAATTCCCTAGTTGAAAATCTCATGAAGAGAATCAGCATGGTCATATGGGTAGTATTTATGTGGATGATGATGAGGAGACTACAAATGATATATGAGCTGAATGAAGTGTTGAAGCTCAGTCAGTTGTTTTAGAAGGTACTGGAATGATTGTATGTTTATCGAGAGTTATGTTGTATAGTTAATGGTACTATGGAATAAAGAATCATCTAAGGATTGTTACACTATTGTTTTTCCTAAAAGTATTTGAATGTATATGTTGAATTGTACCAGTAACCATGGAAGGTTATTCAGATATTTTTGTAAAGTAGATGATATGTGCATAATGAAGGAATAAGAAGATAATGAGATGTTTGATTGAATTCATGAGCTCATGATTGATATAAGGACTAAATGATATGATTGTTTGAGTATATATAATTTTGAGGATTTTGGTATGTGGAAAGTGTTAACTTTTAACTGCATTCATGTTTTCACTAAGGTTCAATGGGTATTCATTTTTCAAGAGAATACATGATTAAGGTTGTCGAATGTTTGGAATGTGACCAACAAGACATATCTTATGATATATGGGGATCAATGATGGTATTAAATCTCTGGTAATCGTTTTCACTATATTATGAGAGTGGACTGCAGTATTATGGATAAGCCTAAAGATTGGAATGGATTATGTTGGACATAAATTAGTATTGTTTAAGGATAGAAGTTTTTTCGATATTATTGATGGGATGTTATAGTAATATAGTTTTAGAAAAAGGACAAATTGTAGGACGGGTGACAGGCCAGCGCGTCGGACAAGGCTGTGGGAATCGAACCCACAACCGAAGTGCGACTGGCCTTTATCGCCTACCACTGGCCTACAGGAAGTCCCTGGTTAGTAGAAACTAGTTTTAAGTATAAGTTCGTTTTTGGAATCATATACGATTAATCTAACCATAAGATGGACTTATAACTTTTTCTAACCTTTTGTTTGAAAGAGATGGAATGACCCATCATTCTATCACATGATCTGATAACACATCACGAATAACAAATTCAACCTCATTTTTTTAAGGGATGAAGTGGAAATTTTTTAATTCACGAACAACAGTGAGATTGTACCAAAATCATGCAAGTATTTCTTTTAATTCATCAACTTTAGGGAAATTATCTTGAAAACCAAAATTGTTTTCCTAGTTCCCTTATATCCGATGAATCAGATGGTACCTTAGATCATCACAAATCAATAGCATTGTGATTGTTTGCTTTTTCATATCCATGTTCTCTACCACTCTCCATCAGAACTTGATGGTTAGATTTTTCTTCCATATCCCTATTTTCACATATGTTCTCCTACGTGGAAACCCAGTGATGAGTTAATTTGGGTAACCATTAAATTTCATACTTTAGTTTTTAAATCCATGTTTTGGTATTCCTTTTTACGATATGGGTTTCTATTAAACAAATTTTAGAGTATTAAACCATTTATAACCCTGACGAATTTCGAGGGAGAAATTCATTTTAAGGGGGGTAGAATGTAACACCCCCAGATTTTATGAAAAATATTCTTTTAATTTCATTAATGTCTTATGTTGTATGCTACACCAAGATTACCTTGCGCTATACACAACACCGTATTAGCTTGCAGTATACGCAACACTATTCTTGGATCATGTTACACACAATTTTGATAATAGTTATTCTATGAATCATTGAGTATATATATATGTATATATATATATATATATATTCAATGTATAAATGAAATATGGTTGGATTCTGTTATATGAAACAATGAAGTATTCTTTCACAACACGCAACCCTGACTTGGCTTGCATTACACGCAATCACGACCTTCCTCGATAGCATGTGTTGTACGCAATACCGGGTTTTACTAAACAACGATATATTATTATAATATTATTATGAACTAGATGTTATGAATAGTATTAACTAAATTTAAAATTTTATAACATTATTATTCATCTTACACAATTTCTAGAACATGGTATAAGAACAAAATAAATTTTTTGGGTAAAATAAGTATTTTTCAAAAAATGTAGTTGTGCCACCTTTTTATGGTACACCCACATTAAATCTAGTTTTTTACATGTTTATAAGTTAAATTTGACAAAATAAAATTCTTCTTTGGAATCAAGAAATAAAAATTTAATTTGGATAAATTTTCCATATTATTCTGGTAACTTTCATATTTTGATGAATAGTAAAAACATACTATATTTTAATTAAAAACAAATTTTTTCATCACAATAATTTGTATGGTTAAATTATAATATTGAATGGTTTTAAAGTATAAATAGAATATATTTTTACCATTTAATATAATTTATGTCATTATCATTGATTTTTCATTAAATTTGTTGGCTAAATCAATTCAATATTTTGCATTGTTTTAAAGAAAAACCCGTTTTGTTTCGACAACGGGATTAATTTTAATTTAATTTATGCAACTTTTGTGTATTGAATTTGGAAAAATGGATTCTATATTTGGAATCTGTGGGTCCAAATTATGTTAATAAGCTACTTTTTATTTTTGGGAATTATGAATAGTAACTACGGTAAATTTTATTTACCATAGTTAAAGGTAAATCGGGTAATTAAGGGTAAATATAATATTATAAAATTACCCTAACACATGCCAAAATTATATTGGATGGCTAAAAGTATACCCATATAACCTAAGTGTCTGATTAGATTCATTTTATGGACTTTTGACCATGAAAATAATTTAATTATTATTAACACCAATGAAAGTGACAACATGTCACTCTCTTAAATATTATAAGTATAATAATTTTAATTTAGTGATAAACATCATAAAACTTAGAACATGAATAGTATCCAGAAAGATAATAAAATTTTCTACATCATGATAATTTATTTATAATTTTTAGGGATTAAATAATTGTTATTAATGGTGATACATTAATGATACAGAAATTATTTATTAAGTGGAAAATAAGTTATGTAGTTTTTATTGAAATAATAATACCCATTAAAAGGCCCGAAAACCTGACCAAACTTATTGGTAGTGTATATATATACCTTAAGCATCCAATGTCCTAATATATAACCGTTTTGAGCCTTATAAAAGTGATTATGACACTTATATTATTTTATTTTAAATGATGCCAAAGTTGTCACCTTCATAATTTAATAAATATATCAATTTAAATATTATGATTTTAAGATGATAAATTCTAGTAAAAGTATTATTGTGAAATTTAATATATTTATATTCATCATAGGAATTTTTTTTTAATTTTTAGGAAACAAATAAGTATATTAAATAATTATACAAAATTGTTGTAGTAATTATTTTATTAAGAGATAAACCAAATAAATGGTTTTAAAAATAATAAAATAAATATTATATGAACTATTTAATGTTATCCACTAATTTTATATATACATATGACCCTTTATTAAGCTATTAATGCTTTTATTTTGAACATATCTTCTGTATATATGTTATTTAAATTCAAATAAATGAATAGTGTCAAAATTGACACTTGTTATTTTATAAAAATAACATATTATAAAATTGTTTTAAAATCTAAAAAATATTTAAAAATTATAAATTTAAATTTATATGGTCTATAATGTTATAAAGTAAACAATTATGGAAAATTAACAACAAATAAGTAATTATTTTTTATAATTTAAAATTTAGAATTTTATTACCACAAATAAACTTAAATAGATAAAATAAGGATAAATCAAACTGATAAGGTTTAAAATAAGATCCAAACATGCCTAAATTTGATTGTATGATGATATTACATCCCTATATCATCTAATATTCTAATATGAGTCATTTTCGGTGGTTTTTAAGTGGGGTTAGATTTATTATAAATTAATATTTTTAAGAATTCCAAAGGTGCCCATCTCCTCCCTTATAAAAGGGAACCTCCTCCCTCTCTTCCACACACCACTTTCAGCCTTCAAGATCGTCCAAACCCTGCCCAATTATCTTCTCCACTTTCCTAGAAACATCCTAGAGGTCCCGGTCTTCTTCAAAGGCCAATTTTAGTTCCCTAAGAGTAGGTCTCAAAGAGGCGCTTCAAAGAAGAGGTAATTTCCGTTACCGATTCATTCACCTTTCTTTCTACTTACACTTATTCTTCTTAGGTTGTTTCATTATGAAGTAATAACATCAGTATCACTCAAATACTGATATGTTATTATAAGTATTAAACAACCCTATTTCACCATCTATCCATCCTACGGAAAACGAAATCATCGCGCGTGTGTACGTACGGAATACTGTCTCCACGCCGTGGTGTAATCTATTTTCCACCACCACCTTACATGGATGGGTATAATGGTTTAAATAATAACTATATATGATTATTGTAATGTGATATTGATTATTTAATAGTTTACATACACTCCAATAAAATTCCACGATCATGGGAACGATATCATCGCTCGTGCGTACGTACGGAATGTCGTCTCCACAACACGATTAGATTCATTCTCAATGATTAACCATTCATAAATTATTATAAAGTATATATAATAAGTAATCATGAAATATATGATATAATAATGATACTGGATTTATGTACATATATATGTATGTCATATACTTAATTCCATTCAATTCAATAAGGAAACGAAAACAGCGTTCATTCATACGTACGGCCTACCGTCTCCATGAACGGTGTACTTCTTTCTATTTATCGATCTATTATATATATGTATATTATGAATATATATTATATATAAATCATGTTTTACATTCTGGATGTAAGTAATCATGATCTAAGTAATCATATGAATAATTACAAGTTAAAACACGAACAACAAATGAAACGATTTTACCCAAAACGCTACTTTAACATGAATTTACAAAGGAGCGGGTAATATAAGTCATAATTGAACCATATATGATATAATAACAATTAATATGATTCTTAAATAATTCAATAACGTTATTTAAATCATTTTATAGGAGTTTCGGATACGTACGAAGCATATCGGACCTAAGGTAAGGGATAATTTTGCAAACCTCATTTTTATCCGAGATTGCTTATTCGTAAGTATTTACTGGGGCTATTTATATAATGACCATGTTTTATAAAGGTGTTTTCATGTATGTATAAAGTCCTTTTTACCCATTTTTGACTTTCACTACATGGTATGTATGGAATCTTTCTCTTATTTACGTTATGAGGTGCTTTTTTGACTTTTCTGAAAAAAGTACGAGGAGAATGTTATTTTTAACTTATACGAAGTGAACGGATTTTTATGATTTTATAAATCCTTGTTTTCATGAAGCTTCATCCAAAATATTTCATGACTATTTTCAACAAAATCCTTTTCTTTTAAAATTTCATGATATTTTGTGAAAAGAAAATGATTTTGAAGAAAAAAGGATATTTTCCTCAAGAATTCATTTCAAGTGTTTTATCAAAACCATTTTTCATCTAAGATGACATTATTTCATATGTGTATGTTTCAAGTATAATGTCTCTATGATTTAAATGGTTTCACTTATCTTATTATCAAATGATATCTATTTATTTTATATGGATTATGTGATGATGGTATGATGTTTATGAAACCTATTTTTTTATTGGGTTTTGATGAATGATGTGTGTTTATTTTGTGGAAAAAGTAAGAATTATTTAATTATGAGATTGGTGGTACCTATATCTCCCTAAAATGCATTGGGTAAAGATTTTATATCTCATGATATAGACATGGCTGGAACGGAAAGTTAAACTGGTTCAGTAATACAGGACTGGAACGAGGAGTGAACTCGATTCAGAAAGGGACTTTGTCCACTAAGATGGTCTTGACAGCAATACCTTGGCAACTATGGAAATCATATCATGTGCTTAATAGTTTCCACAATTACATGTTTTATTCCCATGATATTTTAACATTCTTAATGTTTCTTTGTGATCTATGCCTTACTTACTTCCATGTTTTATGTTATTTCTCAAGCTTTTGATGTTTAAACATTATGTTCATGTTTTTAAGTTCAAAAGTATATGGTATGTTTTATTTTATCCATGCTTACCCTTACTGAGAATTTGAGCTCACCATTTTTATGTTTTCTTTTTCCCAGGATATAAAGAAAGGTTTTATGTAAGAAAAAAAGGGGAAGATCTTTATGGGAGATGTTGAAGATCTTTCACCACGATTAGAAGATTACGTTCCAAGTTTCCAAAGACACTAAACTATTACGGTCCTTGTGTGTCTTTTTTTGTTATGTATTAAGTATTCCGTTAAAGTAATGTAATGTCCATGTACGTCAATCTTCGGGTCTCTACACACCTTATACTATAAATAATCCATTTTGGACCCATTAGAAACCGAAAATGAGTTTATTATAAAATAATATTGCTTGCTTTTCCTAAGGTTCCCCTCACCCCTCTTATAAAAGGGAACTCCCGCTTCTCTCTAATTCACAATATAAAAGCCTTTTTGGATCAGCCAAACCCAACCCAAATATCCTCTCAACTTCCCTCAATTCATACTAGAGGCCTTAATTTGGTCCAAAATCCAACCTAACGAACCCTTTGATCTAATAAAAAGGAAGAACCTGATGAAGAGATAATGATTTCACCACCCTCTTTCAGGTTCTCTTATTCCTCCACTTACTCATTCTTTGTTCTTTCCATTATAAAATAATTACTCTAGTATATTCTATATAATGTGATGTTGTTATAAATATGGCACAACTTTATTCATTATTTTGTCCATCTTATGAATGATAATGTCACCATGCGTGCATACGTACGGATTACCGTCTCCATGTTGTGGTGTAATTTGTTATTCAACACTATGTTAATTAGTCATATATAAGGATGAGTAATATGTATATAAATAATGAAAATAACATGATAATGTATCTGTAAAATTAATATACCATCCAATTCTACACTTTTAATGAAATTATATTGCCGCTTGTGCGTACGTACGTATTACTGTCTCCACGACTCGATGAGATTCATTTCCACATTCACCATTCGTCAACAATTATAAAAATATATATTACTAATAAGTATGTAATATATGAATTAATAATGCTACAGGAGAGAGAAATATATGTATATATATACTTACATATAACTTATTCACTTAGTTCCATTCAATAAGATATGAAAATGGAAACAACATTTATGCGTACGTACGGACTATCGTCTCCATAAATGGTGTTTTTCATTTAATATATATGTCAATTATACATATTTATATTCTAAATATATATGATATATAAATCACGTTTTATAGTATGGATGTATTTAAATCTTTATCTATGTGATACAATCAAGAGTGATAGGTTAAAACATGTACGATAAAGAAAGTTATTATTACGTGAAAAGTTAATTTATCAAGGAAATTATTATTAAATGGGTAGTATAAAGTCATAAATGAATCATGTATGATATCATATATATTAATATGGTTCTGGAATAATTTAATAACATACAATTATCTTCATACAGGAGGTTAAACTTACCCATGACTAAATGAATGTGCAAGGTAAGGGTTAATTCCTCAATCTCATTATTATCCGAAATTATTTATGTGTAAGTATTTACTAGGACAATTTTATCATCCATGTCCATTTTTCATAATAATGATTTCAAAATTAATACTTTAAGGATTTTTGAAGGGTACTCTTAATCAAGATCATAATTATAATTGTTTTAAAGATTTAAAATTCTAAATATTTTTAATTAATGCCCATGTTTTCAAAAAGATTTAAGGATTTATTTACATGGACATTAATGTTTTGAATTGATAAATCTTTTCAAAAGTTTCAAAGTGGTATGGGACACTTAGAATCAAAAATCTCTTTTAAATTATATCCTTTATAAATTTTTGAATTTACAATGATTTCAAAAAAAAAGATATTTATCTCAAATAGTTTTGATTTCATCTATGTCAACATCCATTGATGGATTTTAAGCTTATTTAAAGTTGATTTATTATAATAAAAAACATCAATATTTTATTGAAGGTTTTGAGATATGTTTGACTGTGGATGTATTATTTTTATATCATTCATAGTTTATAGAGAAATTACTGACATTTTTTATGCTAGTTTTAATACAGATGTTTATATTATGTTTAAACGTGTTCACAAGAGGAATTCATTGGACATATTAAGTTATTGGTGGAGCCTGTTATAGCTCCTCGATGCATCGGTAGGTTTCATGAGACAAACTAGTGTCTTGGAACAAGGCCTTGACAAAATCTTATTTGTAGTCATGGCACAAGGCCTTGACTATGTGGTTATGATAGTCTGGCATTATGCATTCCATCATTATGAACGTGTTTATTCATATTGCATGTGATTATTCGACTAGTAGAATATCCATTTGAATAAGTAAATGGCATTATTTCATTTCATTTTCCCATATTATTCTTAAGTTCGAGTTTAAAAGTCTTTTGTTTTAGTTATACATTGCCTTAAATGTTTATGATTATTTTTGAAAGTTTCCTCTATATTGTTATCCTAAATGAGAATCTAACCTCACCCCTTTCTATGTTTTATTTTTCCCAGGATGTGAAGAAATATTTTATGACTGACCTACTGGGATAGTCTGAGGGGATATGAGTGTGGACTATGGAGACAATGTAGTTGTAGTTTTTTACATTATCATGTAAAGTAAGACTTATGTATGTATCTAGTGTTTCCAAGTCTACTAAACTAATTGGTATTTTGAGATTTGATCTTTTCGGATCATGCCAATGATATGTAATAATGCACCGACACTGCGCTTCTGGGGTCGGGGCATTACAAGAATTGTAATAGAGATAATTAATCAAGGGAATAATTATGAGATATTAAATTGGATAAGTTGAGATAATTAATTGTGAATTAATTATGTGATTTTTGAATTGTAATTGAGATAATTAATCCTGGTATTAATTATAATATATTAAATTGACCATGTTGAGATAATTAATTATGAATTAGTATTGTCTTTTGAGATTTCTAATTGAGATAATTAATAAGGGGATTAATTATGAGATATAAAATTGGATAAGATGAGATAATTAATTGTTAATTAATTATATGATTTGAGAATGGTTATTTATATAACTAATCAGGGGATTAATTATGAGAAACTAAATTGTTTAATTTTATATAATTTATTGTGAATTAATTCTGTTCTTTGAGAATTTTAATTGAGATAAAACAATTGGCAGATTAACTATGAGATATAAAATTTGGCTACATTGATATAACTAATTGTGAATTAATTATGTGCCTTTGATATTATTTTCTAGTTATTTAATTGTGGAATTGAATATGGAGAGTTGAGATTTATATTGAGATAATTATTATTGGAAAATCAATTATAAAATTGTAATTGTGTTGTTGATTATCTAATTTATGGATTAATTAATGTGCTTTGTGTACATAGTAAATTTTTTAGTTAACAAATGTATTTGAATGTGGACAATGAGATGAATTATAGGCCCTTGAATCATGTAATTGATTTGAATGTGAAGCCCATGCTAATTTTTTAACTGAAATACATAAGATTGTTTTCCTTAAGTATAAATGTGAATATTATTTCTTATATGGAATTGAAATGGGATAATGAATTTCATGAGAGGGTAAACGCTTCATTCATTATATGTTGTGAATGATTATTCCTTGTATTTTAAAGGGATCCAGGGAACTATGAGTGCCCTTTGGGAGAAAACATATGTTAGTTTATTGTGATGATCCACCTACGACAATGAGATCTCATGGATTTGATCCATGGGATAGACCATGTTTGCTACTCTTGGTGATGGATGTATGTGTGTTACATCCTGATCCTTTCAGCATCATTCTACATTGGACCGTGAGAGCATGTGGTTGGGAGACTGTGTGAGCTTCAATAATGATTTCTATAAGACCATGAGAGTTCATGGAGTTTGGACCAGAGGCATGGTCATGTGAGATTACCCTAGTAATTAATGTATGTTCATTATGTCTTGGTCAAGCCAAAAAATATTATCTAGGGTATATGTCCATCTGGAATTGGTACGCGCATGGTTCATATAGGTGGATGCTAAGCATATATATCTTTATATATATATATAGGAATTTTATATATAAATATATATATATATAACTAATATAATCAGACATATCATCCATTGGTGAAGTAGGTATCACGGTTAGGTGCCCCTTAGGAACTTGTATGGGTTTTTGGGTCTTTATTCAATTCTGTTATGGCTTCGATATATTGTCACAATATTTAATTTTATTGCATTGTCTAGATTTATCTAGACACCAGTTGTCCTAGCCTACTGGGATTTATATCTAACACCTTATTCATACTGTCATTACACTTGTGTACCTATGTAGACTCTACTTATATACAAGACCATGGACATTGAGTGTTGTTGTTTTCTTGTACCTGGGATTTAGGAGAAAAGGATCGAGCAGGATCTCAGGATGCTCATGGAGATCTCCATTGGGTCTTGGGGCTTTTTCTGTTTTTTTCTATACTGCGATATAAAGCATGCTGATTTGTTTACTTCTTTCAGATATGTACCACCATGACATGCATACATTTTATAAACTGGTGTTGTCCATTTTCATTATTGAGTTTATATTATAATTGAATTATACTACATTAGTTATTGCTTTATAGTTCTTCTGATGTTGTCATCTATTTATATATAGTTATATTGATGTGAAAACTCTGATATGATGGTATAGTCTCCCCACTAACTATCCATAGACACTCACTATTACTCGGCAGCCTCTGGAAAATGGGGAGGTGCCCTAGATGACATGTGGCAACCAATCCAGCTACCGGTTTGATGGTAAGATGGTTCAACACATTAAATTTACTATGTATAATTAAGAAATAAATATTATCAGATTTCATTTCTCTATAATACTTGAATAATGTGGCAACATTGATATATATTTCTAATTATTTCCTTACTTTTTATATATATCGTATTGGTTATAGAATAATTTCTATTCAAAAATGGATATGAATTAATTAATAAATTCCCAACACCATATTTATAGTGGAAAAAAGATTAATTATGGGTACTGGTTCCCAAATAATATCCCAACCAGTGGTTGATGTTTTCCAAAAATAGTATATAATAAAATCATCATAGTAAAATTTTTTGAAAATAAGTTTTTATTTGTTGGGATTTGTTGGTGTTGTAATTGTTTTGGGAACAATTCAATATATTTTTTCTAATATGTTATATAATGAATATCTTATGAATATTATTTCAATAGGAATAATGTATAATATGTTTCACCATCTATAGACACACAAAAATATTCAATATTTAACCAAACTTGCTTTACATGAAGATCATTATACTAATTATGGTGGTTATATTTATAGTTTTTAAGGAACCAAACCATGTCAACCCTAAACCAGTCACCTAATATAATCTATGATAATGACAAATAGTCATTCCTAATCATTCTATTATATAGAATATTGTTAGGAATAAAATAATCCTCAATTGGGTACATTTTATCCCATAAGATAGTAGATAAATAAACTAGAACAAAATCAAATAAAACAATTGTATTAGAATGAAATGAAAACTACTACACAGACCTCAATGTGATCCCATGTGTCCCCAACACCCACAATACCAAACTCACTCAATGAGATACGCAATCCAAGTTCAACATGAGACTAGAAAATGATAAAGAATGTAGGTGGGAGAACCAAGATGTGCATTAAACATTCAAAATGAAGAACCATTCACTTTCAATTAACATTAAATTGAAAACCAATTTAATCTTGTTTTAAAATCAAAATATATGGAAATATATTTTTCTATTTATTTTTTAAACATATATTAATTTTACCTTTCTTAAAAATTCATTTCCCTTTTTTATTTTTCAAAAAAAATTCCAGTGAATGATGTACTATCCAAAACCTATTTACACGAATGAGAGTACGTTAAAAGAAGTGTTTCATAAAAAATTCCATAAAATGTAAAAAATTACAGATTTTATAAGAAAACAATAAATTAAAGTACATGTAAAATAGGTGTCATTAAACATAGCATTTTGGTCAAGATTTCATAAGAAGGATTTATAACACATATCAAATAATCAATCTATACTAGTACCAAATACCAAAAAAACTTCCCTTTCACTCAAGGACCCCCTCACTCGCTCAACTAAGGGGCACACTGCATGGGATGTTGGGAAACATACATAGGTCCATGAGTTATGTTGTAATCTAAACTAGTGCATCATGTGTACCTAATTCACCTATCTATCTATGCAAGCTATCCCATGAAAATTAAAATAGAGGTGAGATTTTTTCAAGAAATTACATACATACATATCACATATTTTTAACCAAAATAACATTAACTTCTAACATAAAAAGTATATTATAAGATAGTCCACTTTTCTATTTTCCTGATACAAAAGAAGCACAAAATCCACTTTATTAGTCATACACCACATATCACACATTTATCACACACCTCATGTTTACAATTACGTGCTTTTATTAATTTGATTTTTACATTTTCCATAAAAAATATTAAAATATTCCAACATGGACACATCACTTACATTCATCACACAAAAAACATCTCCAATTAATGGAAATAACTTAAGAGGGGTTTTCCATTTTCCAAAAAAAAATTATAATAGAAAATTAGCCTCATCACATTAAATTATCAATTTTAATTTAGAAAATTCCTTTTTTAATGATTTTATTTTCAATAAACCCTTCACATTTAGAATATATATTCCTAGATTTATATATTGATAACTCCTAGCCCAATTCCCATATTCCACTCTATGTTAGTTAGTATACTCAAAGGTGGTACTTATACATGTATCTATACATATAAATGTATATGTGTCAGGTCCTCCAATAACAAATATTTTAAATCCTATCATGGGTTCCAAGAAAACCCAAAACCACACAATTATTCCATTTAAAAACTAATTGAAAAACATTAACACCTTTGGGAATCTCCACGTTTATGAATAAAATCATTAACAAAACAAAATAACCATTTTGGGTAATTTATACTTAAAGACAAGGTTGGATTTATTTCTTAACAATAGGAACAAATGTTGTATCATTGGGAAAGAAATTTGGAAAATATATGAAAATCAATTTCCATGAACTTCAAAAATTACATATCATATACATTTCATAAAATAAGCAAAACAATTTTTTAAAAACCATTTAATAATGAATTAAAATTAATGTCTTGGACATATAGAAGTGACCTTAAAAGCATTCTCCATTATTGAAATCCACATAAAACATACACATGTATACACCATTATATAAATATAATCCCACTTATACTCAGTGTTTATATTAAATCCACAATGAGTGAATATAAACTGGATATACTTATATATAGAACAATATTTTAATATATATATATATATAAGTCAAATTCATCAATGGTGGATCAAATAAACCTCTACCATGTCTAAGGACAACTATAAAAAAAGTAAGAATCCCAAAAATTATAAAATTCATAATTATAAATTTGTAAAAGTAAAAAATAAAATATAATCATCACCCTAAACTGATGGAAATCTTACTTACTTCAATGGACATGGGTGAAACCATCCTTTAGATGGGATTAAGAACCCTAAAAATCAAGGATAAAAAAATATACACCCAATAATGGGTTAGGGTACATCCATATCTTGTGCACCATAAGTGGAAGGAGAGATAGTGTAATTTATATATAAGAATAATAAAATGGGGGAGGATATATTCTTACTAGGGATGATTACACACTGATTCAGGAGGGAAGACATTACAATAGTGGGATGATATGAGGTGGTGGAATCTAGATGGAACATAGGGGAGGGAGATGGGTTACTTAAGAGGTGGATGGGAATGGGGTGTAGGTAGATTGTAGTAGGCGGAAAGGGTAGATTATGTTTTTATTGTTTGTTTTTGTTATATTATATTATATTATTTATTATTATATTATTATTTATTTTTTTATACCTGTAAGGTCACACTATTTGTTTTTATAGTCTTCTAAATTGTGTTCCAACCATGTGGTGGATTCTATCCAATCAGGTGGAGACCAAAAATGTTGTATCGGAATGGGGCATGACCTGGAGCCTGACACTATTGCATGGACATAGCTATTTCCAAGGTGACTGGGTTATCTCTCTACTAGTGTATGGTTTCCCCTAATCATGTGATAATCATGAACCACTATCAATTACCATAAAAATGTTCAATCTAGAAGGAAAACCCCTAAAACTCAACCATAAATACAATAAAAATAATAAAGTACCCACAAATAACTAAAATAAAAAAGAAAACCCAAAAAATGATTTGACAATTCCCCCCAAACAAGAAAACATTCTACCCTTAGAAAGTCACCCCCCCCCCCCATAAATGAGGAGCATAAATCATCATATGGGACCAAAATAGATGAATTACTAGAAATAATCCTATATGAAAAACATAAACCAATGAAATACAACAACTATAGTGTCACATATATTTCCACAAGTCACACCTGACAAGATCTAAATGTAATGAGAATGAGACTCATAGTAGGACTCCCCACCATTGAAGGAACTAACTATACTGGTTTTGGAACTAAGAGAAAATCTAAATGGTATTACCTTCTAATATAAAAAAGTAACCAACCAAGTAAACAAAAACATAGAACCTAACCTGATCATGATTCATAATTCCCCAATATAGTGTATCTATAAATAGGAACCAACAGAACCAAAAATCTCTGAAAAAGAAATATAATAATTAAAGAGTTCACATTGTTAAGGAATAACCATAGAAATCCAAATAGATTGAGTCCACTAAGAAATACCAATAAGATGTTTCAAAAAATAAAAAACCATTGAATTGATAAACAGTAATAGTTTCCACTCCAACATCAGAGAAAAAATGTTGGATGGAAATCCCCCTAATTTAGAAACTTCTGTATGATGCAAAATTATTCATCCAACGACATATGGTCGAAGCCCTTATGTCTTGAATCATCTTTTACCAAATATTCAAGAGGTGATAATAATTGATTGATACTTCAGAATTTGGTAGAATCACCTATTGAAAATCTTCAGGTGCCCGAAGTGGTGATACAAATGACAATCCAACATAATATTATGGAAAGATGGATTATATTTCCCGAACCTACCATACTAGAAGAGAATAAGTGAGTGTCCTTTATGATGTAAAATATTAACATACAAAATGTTCTTATTGAAAATTTGTTCATCTAGTTCACACTCCTCACAAGATAGAGAACCTTCATGATCACTAATAGAAACTGGACTACCACCTATTGTGGGTTTTCCTTTAATAATTAGCTCATCCAGAAACACCTAATCCACCGGCTTATCAAATGGAACTTTTTGGATAAAATAGAATGATCCTTGATCTATATATGGATATCCCACATGAATAATGATATTTAAACTCATCACTCATCACTATATTCTACGAAAATGAATCAAACTCTTTGAAATGGTCCTTATACCCCCTTATCCTCTATTTACCTTACCAAACATCCATATGTTCTTAAAATTTCATTACCTTCACATCCATGGGGAATAATATTTCATGATAGTGGAATTAAAAATAACTCAATACATCATAATTTGAAATCAGGATGGATTGATAACTTTTCAGTAGTCCAAACCTTGGCATTTAAATAAACCTAATATGACTCACTCCCTCATAACTAATAACTATATGAGACTCCATAGGAACTATAAAGATATTTATATGGGGAGTATTCTAAATTATATAAATCATAAAATCACAGAGAAATAGAATGAAAACATAAAAATTGACATTTTTTACCAAATCGAAAATCTCAAAAACAAAAAAGTCACAAACCAAATAAAAATCTTTATCTTAAGACCAAAATTTTCCATTTCAAATTTAGAAAATGCCTCCCTCTTCTAAAAACATATTCAACTACTAAAACCATCCCAAATATTTCAGTTGTTTTCAAAAATAACTTCCAAACCAATTTCCCATTTCATGTCTTCATGGACTAAAATAACATCATCCATAACCAATTTATAACCAAATCACCAATTCGAAATCTCATTTGAAAACAAGAATCCCATTAGAAAATAATCCATTTTACCTTTCAAATTATATTTTTTCGTATCAAAACAATTCTCAATTCAATAAACAATCATTACAAATAAATCAAGGAAAAACATCAATCACACAAAATACACTAAAATATGGAAATAGTGTCCATTCAAAAAATGGACTCATAATATAGCATTTCATGCGTTAAGAATGTACAACCACTGAGAGAATAGGAAACCATGAACAAAATCTTCACATGGGTCATTATTCCATGTAAACTCACTGTGTCAAACCATACCTCTTCAATTTTTATTCCCCCATCACTCACAAGATCAAAAATCAAATCAATCATTAATGTATAATCACAAAAGAAAAATGAATGTTTTAAAGCCAGTCTAACCCTATTAATTTGAGGATTTGAATGTTTATGTGTTCTTAACCCTATTCCACCCAACATATTATGTGTTGATAGTCCTATATCCAATTTACTAGACATAAAATATAATTAAGGGTTACTATGATATGATTATTTCATTGACCAACCCAAGACAACCCTATACCAGTCACCTAAACTGGTAACCCTGAACTAATATTGAATACTAACAAAACATCCCAGTCACTCGGGGACAACCTCACTATCTCAACCGAGGGGAATATTCCATGGGTATTCAGGTTACCTACCAAGGGCCAATAGATAGTGTGTAAACTCAACTTGTTTATTGATATTACCTGAGGCCCCTAGATAACTACCCAAGGCTTCCCATGACAACTAAAATGTAACTGAATTTTAATCAAGCTACGATAAAGATAGATATCACATATTTTGGAAAATCAAACCACTCACATTAAACCTCCAAAATCCCTTTTAATTGAAACCCCCTTTTTCCTTTTCTAAATATATATACAGTACAAAATACCTTTCACTAGTAATAAATAACATATCATACATTTAACGCACACATCAGTTTTCTCATTAAGGGGTATACCTTAATATGAGTTATCCATTTTCCATTCAAACATTTCATTGTTCTAACCAGGCCTCATCACTTACATTTATCACACACGTCAAATATAATGTTAATTATATTTCCTTTTGATGGATTTTACATTTTACATAAAAAAATTTCAAAGATCCAAATAGGTCTCATCACTTCAAAATAAACTCCTTTCATGTATAAACCACATTTTCCCACCTATATTTGGTTTTAATCAACACTTAATGCTTATAAATAATACAAATGGATTTATATTTGAGTATATTTAATCGCATTTCCCATATTCCACTATCTATTAGAGAATATTCTAAAGGGGGTACCAATATATATATATATATATATGTGTGTGAATATGTATACATGTCATCTCATCTACAATGAAAAATTATGAATCCACTCATGGATTCCTAGAAAACCCCAAACCACGCCATTATGAAAAATGAAAACCATATGAAATATTAAATAACATTTTAAAATCAATTCAAGTTTTGTTAGAAAACATTTAAATGACTAATTAACGTTTAAGGATTATTTAGATTTCAAAATTAGGTTGAATATATGATTTGACAAGTGAAAAACAAGTCGGAATCTAGGTGGAAAATTTAGAAAACAATAAAATTTTAAAATATAAAGAGAGGAGGAAGAATAAATTATAACTCGAGATAGTATCACACAAATTTGGGAGATAAAATAATGCAATGGGGGTATGACATGAGGAATTGAAACAAGGTTTAAAGATAGGGTAGGAATTGTGTCTCAAATGATGGATAGAGGAAGGGGGATTCAGTTTATTTAGGTAATGGTATAACATGATTGAATTTTTATTACTATTAATTTAATTTAATTTATTTTATTTTTATATTTTTAAAACTGGAATGTCATAAAATATGTAAGGGTTTGTTAAGTGATTGTGATCCTGATCGGGAATCCTTGATAGAGACATTTTCTAAGGCGTATGGTTTTCCCAAGGTTAGTGAACTGTTTCCGCTGACTATGCACCAACTATGTGCCTCCCTCTTACAAATTTTTTTTGAACATTTTGTGGGAAAAAACACAAAAATAAATAAAAAATCTATGTAAAAGATTATGGACACAAATTAAGTTAAATAAAAAGATAAACATATGGTGGGGTATTAGAGATCAATAATGGATACTCATCCCAATATGTCTCTAATGAAAATAAGAAAATAAGTTCGCAATAAAAAAATTATTTTCTAGACATGAAATAAAGATGAAGGGTTTTTAAAATACAGACACATTCAAGTGTATTATGAATACAAATGATTATTCATCCTTTGGTAATGAATAAAATATGATTAAGAATATTTATTCATCTAAAATTAATGAAGATAAGATATGTACTCCACATATTGCATTTTAAGACACTAAAAAGGTATTAAGTTTACCAAATTATATTTTAGTTATTTTTATATAATATTTGGAAATAAAAATTACGATATATAGATAAAAATAAAAATATAGTTCGTAAAGAGAAGAATAAATTCCACAAAAATATGTCAAATATAATGGGATGTTGTGAAAAAATTATGACTCTTATTTCAACGAATAATTGTGTGTGAGATTCATAGATGAATGAAATTATGATTGAAATTATAATGAAAATTTTATAACATAATAAAAATGATTTAAAGGGATTATAATTGCATTATAAATGATGATTTTTAAAACAATACATACAATAATAAATGGAGGATTACAAGATTATCATTCATCATAAATCTAAAAAAATTTGAAATAATGATGTGGCGGCCTCAAGAATAGATCCACATATTTTAGAAAACACTCTCAATAATTTTTTTTGTGTTGAGGAGGAAAATAAAATGTATTACACTAATATTTTTTTTGTAATTAGTCTTACAATTCTATGAATATAATCTGAATCATTTTCTAGGGGGGCTTTTTAATAAGTCATGGAAATCAAATATGGATAGATATATTATATAATTCAACATATATGATTTATTTCTCAATTTATTTTAAAAATAATATCTGATGGAGAATCGTCTTGGAATACGTTGACATATACAATGTCAATAACGGATAACAATTGGATAATATACCATTATTATATTATATCACATTTTGGAATTTTGAAAAATATTTCTTAAAAGAAAACATCCTTGGTGAATATAATGAAGTTATAAAATTCCAACATCCATAAGATGGAGATCCATATTATATAATTCTCAACATGAGACATCAATTAATTATTTATTATATGATATCATCCATTTTAAAGTCTTTAAATAGTGTTTACTTGAGGTGGAAATTGGTGATGAATGATGAAGAATCGTCTGATTTTACCATTTCATTCAAATTTCATTATTTTTGAATGTTCATGTAGAAAGTATCATTGATGAGATATTTTTTATATTTCTATCAATATTGATTACTAAAATAATATTCCTATATTAATTGATAGAAATTTAATTAATAAATTAAATAATATGATATGTTTTATGAAGTACCATGGTTTTTGTAACAACTAATTTTCTTGAAAATTCTAATATATATATTCAATAAGGTGTAGGAAAATTACAGTTTCTATATTTCATAAGAATTTTTTTCTCAATTAATATAACATGTAATAGCCTTATATTGTTTTAACCATAATTAATAATATTTTATGAGTTGTCCCATTTAATTAATAATTATTATTTTAATCTGGTATATCCTTTTTTCCAGATAAATACCTTTTTTTATATCGAGAATGACTCATGTTGAGTTAGAGTGGAATGGTTTCTAAGACTTATCTTAATTATGAATTGAATCTCAATTCCAAATAATATTTATTAATTTGGGGGATAGAATGGAAATTGTTTATATATTATAAAGTAATAGAGAATAAATATAGAACCTATTTAATAATTAATTTGAAGGTATTTCAAACAAATAGAAATGGTGATATTACTGATCCCACATTGAATGTGGATTACTTTTTTCTAGGAATACGAATATATTGAGGATTTGGATTGGAATTTTCGTTTAGAGAACCCAATAATTTTATTAATTTATCCATATAAAATGGGTTAGTTTTCATTCATATTACATGCCCCATGATGGGATAAAGAAACAAAACAATAGAAATAAAAAAAATAGAGAGGAGGAGAATAAATTATTACCCGGGATGATCGCACTCTAATTTGGGAGACTGAATGGTGCAATGGGGGTATGATAGGAGGATTTGGGAACATGGTTGGAATATAGTGTATGAGTTGGGTCTCACATGAATGAGATAGGTAGGGCTATTCAGATAATTTAAGTAAGGGTATACTAAGATTTAATTTTTTTTGTTACATTTATTTTATTTTTATATTTTTAAACCTATAATGTCGTACGAGATGAAAGGAGTTGGACCATGATTGTAATCCTAATAGTGTATCCTAGATAAAGCCATTACCTAGGTCATATGGTTTTTCCCTGCCTACTGAATGGTTTCCCCTAACTATGCACAAACTATGTGCCACTCTCTTACCACAATTTTTTTTATTTTTGTGGGAAAACCTTCGAAAATCAATCCAAAATCCAAGGAAATGATTAAGGACATATAGATACATTAAATAAAAATAAATAACAGGGTGGGGTGTGACACATCATTAATAGATACTCATCCCAATATGTCTCTAATATTAAAAATAAAATAATTCCATAATATAAGAATGATTTTTTTGACATGGAAATGAAGATGATGGTAATTTTTAATATGGGACATTTCATGAATATTAATAATACCAAAGAATATTCATCTTTTTGTAATGAATCCAATATTTTTAATAAGTGTGATTTATTAAAAATATATGATGATAAGAAAAGAAATTCGAATATTTCATTTTTAGTCAATCAGAATGATTCGAGTCTGCCAAAATATGTTTTAGTTATTATTTTATAATATTTGGAAATAAAATGTAAGATACCTAGATAAATATAAAAATTTAGTACCAAAATATAAGAATAAATTCCATATAAAAATTAAAATTTAATGAGTTGTTATGAACAAAATTACAACTCTAATTTCGATGAAGACTTGTGTGGGAGATTTATAGATGATTAAAATTAAGTTAAAAATTATAATGAAAATTTTATAGAATAATAATAATAATTTAATGGGATTATAATTCATTATACATAATGGTTTTTGAAAATAAAAATCAAAATAATATTAAGAGGAGGATTACAGGATTATCATTCTGCATAATGCAAAAAAAATATGAAATAATGATATGGTGGAATGATGAATAGAGCCAATTATTTTAGAAAACACTCTCCATATTTTTTGATTGAATCGAAAAGGATGAAAATAAAATGTATTCCATTAACATTCTTGTGTTTTATTTTTCTTAAAATTATAGGAAATGAAGGTGATGAATTTTCTAAGGTGGGAAAATTAGAATAAGTGATGTCAAAAAAATGGATATATATATTAAATAACTCAGATCTCTGATTGATTTCTCAATTGGGTTTTAAAATAAAATCTAATAGAGAATCATCACTGATGATGTTGACACATGTGATGTTAATAATGGATAACAGTTATAGAAGATATCATCATTATTTTATATCATATTTTCGAATTCTAATAAATATGTGTAAAATGAAAACATCCATGGTAAAGGCATGAAAGTTGTAAAATTATAACATCCATAAGAGGAATATCCATTTTAGATAATTCTCATCATTGGACATCAATTAATTCTTAATGAGAAGATATCATCCATTATGAAGTCTTTTGGGAGTGCTTACGTGAGGAGGAAATAAGTGATGAATGATGCAGAAGCTTCTAATGTTTCTATTTCTATCACATTTTATTTTTCTAGAATTTTTATGTAAAATGTTTCATTGACGATGTATTTTTCTTGTTTCTCTCAATAATAATTTATAAAATCAGATTCTATTATGAAGTGGGATAAATTTAATTAATAAATTAAAAAATATTATATGTTTGAAAATGTACCAAGGTCATTGTAATAATTAAAATACTTGAATTTTTTAAAATATATACTCAACTAGGTGGTATAAAATTATGGTTGATATATTTAATGAGAAATTTTTTAATCAATTTATATCACCTGTAAAATCCTTATATAGTTTAAATAACTCTTGAAAATATATTTCGAGTTGTCACATTTATTTAGTTTTTTTAATATCATATATATTTTTCTTGATAAAGACCTTATTTTTTAATACGAATAATGACACCTGTAGAGTTATAATGGAATGGTTTTTAGTTTATCTCTTATATAAAAAATTGAATCCCATTTCCAAATACCTTTTTTTGTAAATATGAGGGATATAAAGGAAATTTATTATTGTTGGGAAAGTAGGAAGGATGAAATATAGAACATATTGAAAAATTAATTTGATGGTATTTCAAACTAAAACAAATGGTGATATTATTGGGCCCACGTTAAAGGTGGTTTATTTTATTTCTATGAATTTCAATATATTGAGGATTTGGATTGGAATTTTAGTCAAGAGAACCATATAATATTACGAAGTTATCCTAATAATATGTGATGATTATTAGTTAACATAGATGAATAATTTTTAATTTTTTTAGGTTATTTTTCCATTATATTTTTTTCAAATATATGTTAGTGAAAAAATTTGGAAGATGATTTTATATAGGGAATCATCATGAAATAGTATATATTTATATAATGGTTATGTGTTGATGAAAAAATAATGAGAATAAGGATGATCTTTTTAATATTTATATGAATTTTATTTCTAGAACTGTATCTAAAGATGAAATAAGTATCTGGAAAAAAGGTACCTCATGGACAGCTAGACAACCAAGTTACAAGGATATCCTAGAGGCACTTCCTAAAAAATATCAATGATTATTCATCTAAAAAAGAGTATCATGTGATGGAATAAGGCTCCTATATGAGTAAAAAAAGTGTGTATGAGTTCTTGGTTCATAGTCTACCCCATGTGGGATAGCATAACACAAACCTAGAGAGAACAATTGCTAATTATATTTCAATGATCTGGAAATGAGACATAATTTATTATTATGAAGATGCATACATATTGGAGTTATGATGCGAGATAATGAATTAATAGGAATATTTATAATTAAAATTCATGAGTTACCATGCCTTAATATAAGAAATTTATGGTAGTAATATTCTATACTCATCAACAATACATACTGAGCTTGCAATTCTCAGAAATGATCCACTATCAAATCCAGAGTGAACATCGGTAAACAATTTATAATATTTATGTAGAATATTTAATGAATAAAAAATCCACATACCTAAGTACATAAGGTTTCAATGAATATAATGAATGATATAATGAATTCAATATAGTAAAATTTATCCATAAATTCTATTACAAAATTGAAGCTTGTGTAGTCAACCCACTGACCACAATGTTCACAATTAGTAGTGTATTGATGTGGTGAATAATTGATCCTAATCCATTCATAGAAAATTTATTTTTTTCAATGTAATAATTGACCTATGGAAAAGATAAACATGGTTTCTATTATCCATACTATGATAATCTAGGAATCCATTAGGCCACATAGATTTAATCACGGACTCTATCAAAAGTTTACATGAAGTTCGATCCATTTTGTGTCATTATAATTGGATAAATTTTATACATACATAATGGTAGTCAGTTTAGATATATGATATAAAAATTTAATTCGATACCTATCTAAATATAGTCATAATCATTTTACATAAATGTAATATGGGTGTTCTGGAAACAATATAAGGGTACTCATATAGGTATGGAAACAGAATTGGTTTATCCAGAATTTTTCAATTCTAATAAATATAAATTTAAATTATGTCATATAGGAATATATTAAATTAATGTATCATGATAACACTCATCATGATTAAATATATTATTTCACAATATAAAGGAGGGTCCAAAAAGATTCCTTAATAGAAAAGATAAGACTTGTGAGTGAAACTATTATATGAACGAATCTTCATGCATATGCTAAGTTTTAATATGAATATTTTCTGGTGATAACTAAAATATCACCAAAAGATATTTCAATATATATATTTAAGAGAAAAATTAATGATGATCGAGTGACCCTTCAACTGATTCTTCAAAAATATTTCATATAATATTGAATACTGAATAAAGGGGTTTTGAAAGATAGATATTTTTGTGATGAAACTGCAAAGATCTTGTATATATTGAATTAAAACACATTGGTAATTAAAAATATTTTATTTAAATTATGGCGTAAATATTAGAATGAAAATAGGGATTGTGATTTTTGGAAGAGTTTTATGAATCACAACTCATTTAATGACATAGTATAGGTTAATGAAAAATGGTTAGAGGGATATGTTCGAAACCTATTTTGTAATAAAAAAACCTATATGATAAATAAAATATTAGATTTCATTGTAATTCTGAAATTGTGAGTATCAAATAAAATTGAGGAGTTAGTTCTAGTGAAAATCCTATGAACTTATTAATAAAGAAGGAAAAAAGAACATGTGCAGTCAAATTTAACAGAAGAAAAGAGATGAAAGAGATTAGGATAGAGTGGGAAGAGGATATGAGTTTTTATTCACTCTAGTTCGCATGGATGGATTAGATGGGGAAAAAGAAAGATGTGGTCAAAAAATTATAAGATAGTGGTGAAGAAGAATTAGTGGTACTCTAAAAAATTACATTTATGAATACCTGGGAAGGTGTTGCAAATTTAAAATTTTCTTTGATAAAGGAAAATTCATGTAACAAGTACTAAATTAAATGGATAGAATAAAAAATATCTGCTTACATGATTGTGAAAATGTAGGGGATAAGAAGAATAAGACAAGGTTAGCACACCATTTATCATTTTATGTTATAGTATGCACCTATATGTCATATGTACCAAGAACTGTCAAGAGACTAGTGTGAAAAGTGGTTTTCAGTGACATAACCTAACTATTTATATCTCATATGTTTTGTACAAGTGAGTTGTGTGTTTTTTTTCACATTTACACAATAGAATCTGATTTCTTATTTAATGGTGAACCTTATAAATCTCTATATCCATTGTGTGTGATTCTAATTGTGAAAATAAAAGATGGAAGTTGGAAAAATTAAGCCACTAACATTATCATGTGATAGAGGTAAAAATAAAGGGATGAAAATGATAAATTATTTTAAAATTAAAAAACTGATTCAACCCCTCTCAATGTTTATTAAATTCATAAATGCACTTTTCACTTCTTTGTAGAAGAATAAATACACTATTAAAGGGATTTGATTTTTTAATTATTTAGTTTATTTTGGGTCAATATGAAAGTACCATGATTTATCTTGATTGGGTAATAGGTGAAATAAATCTAAATATACTATAATAATTTGATTAAGAATTAATTTTAATGGAATATTTGATCACATGTTTTCTAGTTTAATAATCATTCAACTTTTTTTACAAGATAGTGTGATGTATTTGTTTTTTTGATTGTTTTTGTGGTTTATAATGGTTTAGGAGATTAATATCTGATAAAAAATCATTCTTTTAATGAAACACATAGGATGATGTAGTAATAATGCTATACAGTACCCTTGGCCTAGGTTCATGGGCCAGAAGGCCTTGGTAAATCATTCTATGTAATGGGTCTCCATCTACTGCGATTGAAAATAGGTCTTTGATCTCATAATCAAAATGGTTTTTAGCCCCAAATTTTTAAAAAAATATGTATTTATTAGTATGTTTATTATTTTTAAAACTTATTTTAAATGAGTAATAAATTTTAATTTTGTAATTATTTTTTTCTAGAGATAATTACATCAAGTTGAGTAAGGTAATTATTTTTAATGGATTAAATTTCTTTGAGTTTTTTCAATAGTTTCCCCATGAGTATATCATCTAGAAAACACTTCTACTTCCATGTATGTGTGCTATAGGAAGATAGATGTGACAACCAAAGTATTCCAAGAAATAAATAAATCGTATGATTTAAAAGTTTTCATTTTGTGGATTCATATTGAATTTTATTTCTCAAATGACATTATATAATTTTCAATCAATAAATGAATATTTTTATTTAATTTAATTATTTTTATGATATTTCTTGGTTTTATGTAAAAGATAAATTTTATATTTTTTTATATTTAAATTGATAAAATTGAATTAATTATTTAATTGATGACATAAAATATATATTATGATGAATTTTTTTTATTTTCTAAAATGATTTATTTTTTTGTGAATAGCTAAAAATAATGATTTTTAATAAAATTGCCATTTCTTGTCAAGTATTTAAAAGTAACATTATATATTAGTTTGGTTTTAAAATTTATTTAATCCAATTTTATCAAAAATAATTCAAATAATTCTACATTATTCATTATTACACTTTGTTTTAGAAAACAAATTACGATTAAAATTGAATTTCCCCAAAAATTGTTTTTATTACGGGTTTTTTATTTATATTAAATTTAATTTATGAAACATAAAAAAATGAACAATTAAAAAAATAATATTTTTTATGATTTTCTATTTTGATAAAAAATACTTAACTTTATTTTTTATCATTATGAGAAGTTACTATAGTAAGAAAATTACCACGGTAAAGAGTACAACAAGTTAATTAATGTAAAAATGTGATGAAGCCCCAAAATATTATCTTAATTGTTATTATATGATTAATCTATACCCTTATCATCTAATATTTTAAATTTTGTAGGTTGATATCAACATTAAAATTTTTTGACTTTATATTACTTTAAAACATCAAAAATATACAAGTGTTCCACTCCCCTCACTTATAAAAAGCACACTCCTCTCATAACTTATGAACACACATTTAGCCTTTTAAAAACCCAATAAATACCAAAATATCTATCAAATATCCCTATACACATCATTTTTATCCTTGTCTAACAAAAAATCCTATAAGGATTAAGGTGAAATCAATGGGAGGGTTTCTATAAAAGAGGAATAATTCTTAATTTATTTTTTCCTTTTTAATTATTCTTATAAATCATGAGAATATTCTTTTATAGTCTGGAAGAAACATAAGTATCCTTAATATACATTAATATATTTAGTATTATCATAAAACCATTTTTATATACTTTCTCATCCAATGGGAAATGAAAACATCTCTCGGGCGTATATATGAACTACCACCTTTATAAATCATTGTGTTTGGTTTTCAATCTCTGGATTATGTGGAAATTTCAAATGATGGATAAAATTAAAATATATTATAATAATAAATTATTATTATTAGTTTATATATTATATAAATCACTGTTTAACATTTCCGTCCTTTGGATATTGATAATTTTTCTTCAGCGTCTGCATGGAATACCACCTCCACTAAGAGATGAGATTTATTTTTCATTTATCAAAAAGATAATTTAAAATTTATTTAGAATTTATTTTTATTAATTTAAAAAAAATAATATTTCCATTTTTAATTTTCTTCAAAGTGTAAACAAATTTTTATAACATATATAAGTTGACTTCCTTTTACAACCATCATAACTATTATTCCGTAACAATATTCATATACAAGTGAACATATTTTTTCAAAGGATATAATATTCCCAATTTTATGATAATTTTCCATTTTTATGTTTTTCCAATGAAAATGTATATTTCTCAACATTATTTTGAAAACAATTTGAGTTTTTTTACTTATGGGTTCAATTTATTTCTTGAAAGGGATTTATTATGAGATAGTCAAATAATAAAAAAAATTGTCATGAAATATCACACTATCATTTTATATTATTGAGGGTAAGAATGATATAGATATTTATTGTGGGAGATCTAGATAAAACTCTCTAATTCATTTGATAATTTTGTTGTATTCCATGAAAAAATGAGGGAGATAATAAGGTTGGTTACTCATAAAAAATAGGATTTAGAAATTATGACATGGGGTAAAAAAAGTGAGAACAAGTTATGAATATTATTATCCATAATACATGCATCATTCATACAAACAAGGATTTCTATGGATTTTTTAATGAGTTAAGTAATGTTTAGAAGTGAATGGTATCTTCTTTAATGGAATGGTTTCAGGACTTCAATCATGCCTCAAAATGCCTTCATATTTTTTACTATTTTTTCTAATGGTTTTCAAAATATTTCACTAAGAATAGATTATTTTTCACTTGTTTTAATGATTAAATTATTTGGCCATCATTTTTTTGTGAAAAAGGTAGACATCATCATGGGTTTTCTTGTTTTTCATTGGACCAATGATATTCATTTATTTTTTTATCCCTTATCGACCTTTTTTTTTGAATAATTTTTTTAAATGTCTTTTAACATGATATATAAATGAGAAGAAATTTTATCAAGGTCAAGATTTATTATATATCTAGTCATATTAAGAAAAGAAAAATTACCTTAATGAAATGATGTTGTAAAATTAATGCTCTATTTTTTGGAAAAAATATACATTCTGTGAATGTATCAATGATTTTATTTAATTTCTATTCATAATTCGATAAAACTATAAATCAAAAATAGCATAGAATTATAATAAAATGAAACTAATATAAAAAATAATGTAACTATGGGTCGATTATGTTATGGATAATTATATTTGTTTTCAAAGGAATGTTTTAGATACATTTATGAGTTAAGAGAATTTTAAAATAAACATTAATGATACATTAATTTATTATTATATTACCATGATACATATTTTAAATATTTCCATGTTTATCTTTCTAAAGAGTATTAGTTGAGAATGTTTTTTCATATATGAAAAAGGGAAACATAAGCAGGAAGAAATCAAGAATATAATAACCTTGCAAATCAAAAACCCTTAATTATTCTATATAGTACTTTGTGGTGGTTTCAACTTAGTTGATATGGGATTTTAATGACGAGTTCCAGAAAATAGAGTGACCAAATTTTCCATAGAGGAGCGTATATAGAGTGGACCATTTCTTGAAACAAAACCCCCATATTTCAATGGATCTTCGGAAATTTTAAAATATTAAGGATGGATAATTTCATCAAAGAATATATTTTTTGTTTTAGATATATATAAAAATAAGAGGTATCTCTTTCAATTTATCATTATGAAGGTTAATCTGGTCAATGGTGGTATATTATCTAGATGTTATTTTACTTATAATGGAAAATAAAAATTTCAGAATTGAAACAAAATAAAGTAGGCAAAGTGGCCATATAAAACTAAAATTTTACTAGATTTTCCTGGTATACACCAAAAATAATTTTGGATCATGAAAGTAAAATTGATTGATTATACATAGTTTATAAACAATATTTGTGATGATTGTTGGTGTCTTGTGAATTTCAAATTTTTGATGAGGTTGGTATTTGTGCTATGAAATTTTATATGGTGCTTTCAAACACTTATGAACTTTGTTATAATAATAGTAAGAACCGACCAAGGTGGAATGTAATGGAAAATAGTTCAATTTATAAATCAAGAGGTAAGAACTCAAAATGTTCGAAATATGGTAAATGGAATTTAATTAATGTTCAATTGGATTAGGTAACTGTAAATATGGGGAAACATTGATCATGAATCTTGTGACTATAAGGAAAATATTTATGATTATAAAATTAGTGAGAAAATATATAATCATCTATAATTAAGATTTTATAATTGCATTTAGTTGGGATATCATGATAACACATGTCCAAAGTCAGTTACTCAAGCTTATAATAATAAAAATCAGAAATATAATGGTGTATTAATGTCATTTTCTACTAATATGATTGATATGTGACACTCAAATGAATTGGTGACATGTAAATTATATACTTATTCTGGTTATAACATTGAATTATTTGAATTGGGATCTATGAATTGTTTTATATCATTTAGATTTTCATGTAAAATTGGAATACCATCTCATGAAATGAAATTATAACTCCTGTAAGAAAATCTTAAGGGTTGTATAAAAACATTATATAAATCTTCACACTATCATCTGTAGAATGTTTTTTCCTAACATATTTGTTATATATCCTATTGTATAGTTTAATGTCACTATATATATGGATTGTATTTCTGTTTATTAGGAAAAGATACATTTTATATAAAATAAGTTTTTTTCACAATGAATTTCAATTTTTATATAAGAATGAATTAATACATTTGATTATATATCAAGAATATGAGAAAGTGGTAAAATATGGATGCGAATTCTATCATTCATATATTGTTAAAAGTAATGTAACACTAAAAAATATTGATTTTATAGTGTTAAATGAATAGCTAGATTTATTTCATGAATATTTTATTAGTGTAATTCCAATTTGGGAGGTTGAATTTAGCATTGATTTATTTTATTATTCAATTACAATTCAAAACCCCCATATCAATGAAATCTAGATTAAATTTTGTAATATAAAATGTTGTCACAATATTTCCTTGATAAGGCTTTCCTCCACCATAAGAATATAATCATAGGGTGATCCTGTTCAATTTTTTAATATAATGATGGTTACATGAGACTTTTAATTTATTGTAGATAACTCAATAAAATCATTTTTAATAAAAATAATTTTTACCACTTATTGGTTACTTTTTTCATTATCACCATGATTCTTAATATTATTAAAATATTGATCTCAGGATTGGGTATTTCCAATTGAAAGAGAAATAGGAACACATTTTTTGTACAGTGGTATATATTAGTTATGAGAAATAAGAGTTTGTAGTTATTCCATTCAGGTTAATTAATTAACCATCTATAATCATGGATCTTATGAATATTTTTTTCAATGATTATTTTTAAAAATAAAATGGTTTTCATTGACTACATTTTGGTTTATTATATATGTTATGAGGATCATGAGAAACAATTTTGGATTTTCTTACTAAAATTAAATGAAAATAATCTGTGTGGAAAATTTACTAAATTTTAATTTTGGTTAATTAAAATTTAATTCCTTAAAGATATTTTTTTAATGATTTCATAACCACTGATACTACTAAAACTAAAGTAGTGTATGATAATTAAAGGCTAAAAAATGTCACCAAAATTAAAATGTTTCTAGTATTTCAATGTTTCTACCAATAGTTTGTTGATAACATTGCTCATTTATAAATCCAACTAACTATGTTAACAAGAATAGAGTTAAATTAAACTGGATAAATTCATTTGAGGAATATTCCATTAATTTAAACTAATATTGAAAATTTCCTTGGTTTTACATTTGAAATAATAAATGATGAATTTTTTATTTAAAGTTATGCTTCGTTGAGGAAATGTGGATGTGTCTAGATACAAGATGATCTAGTAAATGAATAATTCTCATTTAATTCTATACTCCCTAGGAAAAAATATCCAAAACCTAATTTTGATCTTATAGTAGTAGTGTTTTCATAAAAAATTGATTAATATTTTATATGTCTTATGATATAAAATGTATAAAAACAGTAAATGTTTAATGTATATATTCAAACAAACTGTGTCAAACATGATACAAATAAGATGGTTGAAACTGATAGAATATTTTGATTTCAATATTACTTATCATCAAATTAAATAAAACAAGTTATTCACTACCTTGATTCAAAAATATAATGTATCAATAACTATATTTTTTGTATAATTATTCTTTAGTTAATGATTTGATGAATATTGGACTTGAAATTATGCATACAATAACTCCCTCTCTTCTAGATGAGGTGATAGTGTAGTTTTATTTATTATAAAAAACAATCATTCTCTGATGAAATATATTTGAATAAAGTGGTGTAATTTTTAAATAATGGTATGTTTCATTAATTTCACATTGAATAAGAAGGTGTTACCAAATTTGGAAAGTTGTTGTGCATGCAACATGATTTCCAGTTTAATAAGGAATTGTTGAATGAATCTCATAAAACTCAATTTTCCATTAATTCCAATATTATTATGATATATATATTCTTTTGAGAATATTATTTGTGATAATTAATTAAGAAAGATTTTGTTGATTTTACTATGAAATGGTTTTCTTTTCAAATAGTAAAATCTAAGAGACAACTACTGAAGGGGAAGAATCAACCATTTCTAGTGACTGAATAGAAGTGGGAGATCAAATCGATGGAATTCATGGTGGGATTAGAGAATAAATCATTAGTTAATAATGTAATTTTTTTATCATTGATCAAGTTACTAAATGTATATATATTATTCCTATTTATGATATTATTTATCTCGATAAACATTCATGAATATATTTTAAAGAGATATTCAGATTAAATGGAGTCTTTTTCTCTATTTTTTATTTTGATCGTAGATTTACCTAAAACATATTAAAATAACTATAGATGTTTTTAAATACTTAACTAAATTTTAGTTTGAAATTTAATCATCATTGGATGATATCATTTGTTCCAACTCTATAGATTATTAGGGGAGTTGGGATCGTCATATATAATAGGTGTAACGTTAATGTAATGAAAAAAATTTAATCTAATGTACATATTTTAAAATTTATGTAATAATATGGAAATAAATGTCGAACCCCATCATGTTGGGAAGTATTAAGTGAAAAGAAGTTACTAGGAGTAGAATTGGAAGATGCTATGGTTGAAAAGCTAGATATGATTCAGCACCATATGATAGAATATCAGTGTACACAAAAGATTTATATAGGTAAAATGAGTAAATACCGTCCATTTGATATATGAAATCCTATTTTTCTTTAAATAATTCCCCAAATAAGTATTATGTATTTTAGTCAAAAGGGAAAGTCATGTCAACTGTTTATTGGACCATATAAAATTTTATACAATGTGGGGTGGGTTACTTACTAAGAAGACATATAACATTTTTAATCTCAAATACATGATATTTTTTAATATTGTATTCTATGTATGTACATACATGATGCATCTCACATTTTGATTCAAGAGGTGGTATAATTTGAAGATCATATTTCCTATGAATAAAATACACTTTTAACGCACTGGTAACATTGGAATCATAACGTCCCATGAATGATGTGAATGAGATGTAAATTAAAATCATATGATGATGGAAGTATTCATTAAATATTATGTAAGCATGATATATATACGCCATTCAGAATAAATTGGGTTGATAAAATAACATGTGTCATAAAAAAGTAAGTCTAAGACAATACGCTTATGAATTTCATATCATTGAGGTCAGTGTTAATCAATTTGGTGATTATGTGTAAAAAAATTAAATCCAAAAAATTAAAATTTTAAATAAAACAAAAATAAATCAAAATTCATTTCACACATATTTTTTTAATCATAAAATCAATAAAGTAGACATATAACTTAATTAATTGATGTCAACCTAAGAAACCCCTTACCTCTCCCTTCCATTTAGTTTTTCACCAATTAAACTCATATATAGTGGTATTAGACAAGTTTTTGACATATAATAGAATCATATTCTTATTTATAATATAATATATTATCATTTAGTAACATCTTATTACTCCTCGGTTATTAATAATTCATTATCATTATTATTTCATGTGATAATTTCCTTGATTTCTCATGCTTTTTTTGTCATAAATGTTCATAATCATGAACATATAATTTAGTTAAATTATCTCTAGAATTATATTAATGTTATAAATATCATTATTCATTTTTTGATACATCTTTATAGTCATTATTTAATTTCTTTCCTAGAAAATGAATCACATTACTTCATGGAGATGATAGGAAATATGTATGCCCGAGTGATGTAATCATTTACTTAATGGGTGAAAGGGTAAGGAAGTGGATTGTATATTAATTTTCCAGAATTAAAATAATTCAATATATATAACTTATATTCATTAAATTTATCCTTAATTTCCATCCATTCGATGTGTATGCGAAAAATGAGTCACATGTATTCGTGCGGCTGTAGTCCGCTATAGAAACAGGTCGAATTATCCAAAGAAAAGAATGTAATAAGGTATATTCAATATTATAATTTCAAATGAATAATTTTATCCTAAATATAATATATTAATTTTAAATACATCAATATATCTATCTATGAAAAGTGGTGGTGGAAAATTAATTACATCAGTTCGAATGGTGGTAGTCCTCTCTACACAAGATTAATGGTTTTGTTACCCATTTTGATGACGATGATATGATTGTAGATAACAAATTTACATAAAAAATATCATTATATTTCAGATACATATTTTATTATATCATCAGGGTTTAATAATAATTTATGGATGTGGAGGAAGAAACAAAATAAAATGCTCGGTTATGGATGTTACATCTTCTTCATAAATCATCTTTTGGTTTACAACAAAATCCTTCCTAAGATTGATTAATGAAAAATAAAATTATTATATGAATAGGTTTCATAAATAGGGAATTTATTTGGTAAGGTGTTTTCTGAACCAATTGGTTTTGAATTTTTTTAATGGAGGAGAGAAGGGTGACCTTTTATAAGTGGGGGAGATGTCACACTTGGAATTATTGAAAAGAATGAACTCCACACATTTTTTCACATTTCAAAAGGATATGAAATGGACCATTATCAAACCATATATGATATATAATGTATATATTACCATAAAAATGGAATTAGATAATTTTTTGAACATTTTTTACTCTTATGTGTTTAGTTTAATCCCCTGATAACCCAGTTTTTACCATAACCACAATTAATAATTTTTACCATTTCTCTATCCATTATAGTCATAACTTATGTTGAAAATATTAGATAATATAAATTATTATGATTCCAAATTAGGAATCAATTTTACCTAATTCAACTCATTTAAGTTTAATAATTCAATTTATAATTAAACCCGCATATATATCGAAAAAATAGTTTATTAGAAAAGATTTTTGTAGTAAAAGATTATTTCATAGTAACTATATGACATGTAATAGAAATTAGATGAATTTACATTAATATATATAGATATCTAATATATAGTGTTCATTTAAATAATTCATCAATAGGATTATTTTATTTATTTAAAATGGAGAAACATTTTGATCTTTAGAATTCTTTTCATGTAATTTTTTTTAATATTTAAATATAATCTTTAACAAAAATATAAAATAAAGATTATTTAAATGAAACTAATTGTATTTAATATAACTAGATAATTTTTATCTTAATTTTAATTAAATTTAAAATAATATAGTGACATTATTAATTAAAATGAAATGAAAATTTTATAAAATTGATATTCTCACTGTTCGCCGAAAAATGAATCATTTTAGAAAATTCCAAAACCATTACCTTAAGATATTTTTAATTTAATAAAGTTACTAATTATTCTAATTATGTAACATCCATTATATTTTGGGTTTTTAAAAATGTGAATAAATTTGGGTTTTTTCATTTGAATGCTAATATGGGGTAAAAGGCCATTTCCACTAGAAGGTAACCTTATATAATTTATCAAAACACTTTATTTGTCCTAGAATAATATTTTTACCCTATAAAATGAGTTTGATGGAATTTTAATCCATTTCAATATTTGTGGAATAATTAATATTCAATAAATATTTAATTAAATATTAATTTATTGTAACACATTTGTTCAACTGTATGTTTTGAACATGTTTTGGAATTGGGATTTATTCTCTGTAATTGAGTGTGGAATGGCAGGGGGTCCTAGGTTTTTCCTAACCTTTATTTGGGTTCTGGGGTCAGGTCTAAGCCCTTGTTCCTTTTACTTTTTCTTATTTTCTTTTTAATTTCCAATTTTCCCCTAATTTCTCTTGTGCACCCATTATGTGATTCTTTTACCCGGACCAAGATATGAGAGGTATTGGGATAGTGGAAATGTTGTAGAGAATATTCTTGGTACCATCGTGGAGCTTAGATGTAGTTGGATGGCCTTGCGTTAGTTGTGGATCACAAAAATGAGTAAATATTCAGAATATTATGACCAAAGGTAGGTTGTATATTAAATTATTCTATTGATCCATATAGATTTACTGAATTATAGTTTTAAGGCCCTATTATCAATTGTAAGGACCCATTCATTTTCCATTTATTATATTTGAGGAGAAAAACAGGGTTTCTGGCTAATTTTAGTTATTTACCATTAAGAGATCCCAATCAAACAACATGTAGATTGGGTACATATGTCGTGTGTTCATCCCATTTAGGGAAAATATCCTTTTATATGTATGTTTTATGTATTTGGTATACATGTAGTGTGCTGGTACTCAGCTGTGTAGCAGCATGCATGGAAAGAGAGCCTTTGTGATGACACATGGTCGTGAAGAGTACACAACCAGACCACATATGGGTCACGCACCATGTAGAAGAACATGTCTAGGAAAAATTCATAGCAATGACATGTGAGGTACATGGTCAAATACCCCATGTAGGGTACAAACCATTTACATGTTATAATCACCATGTACATAGGTTCTACCTACCATGTCTGACTGAACTAAACTTGTAGGAGAGGCATCGATGGTACACAATTTGTACCAAGGTGTACATTATTTATCCTCCACCCATGCAAACCTTTGGAGGTTTTTTACTATCTTTAATCCTAGATGATATAATTGGACTCCTCAATATTCCATATTAAGTATATTTTGTTGTAGATCATGATTGTAAAACCCTTGAGGTGGTTTGAGGTCTCTGATGAGGTGTTTCTTGATTTCTACTAAACCGATAGTTTCTTCCTTCGGTAATCAAATCTTATGATGTCATGAGAGAGAAAGTACCTTGATTTGAGGAAGTCCATTAGTCATTTCACTATACTGGTGTTCAATGACTCTTCCTCATGTTTAATAGTATATATTGACCTTTGATAGAGAACATCTGGGGTAGGATGACTCGAGCATTTATGGTTAATGAGGGTCCTCTAGGGGAATCCTTCACTTAAATGATAACCTAGGGAATCCCTAATAGGGTCTCTATACCTATTTACACTTCATGTAGATCCCATATATAATATTTTCCAATGCATTACATTTTCAGGATCCTATGTAGGAATGTAATTTTTAGGTTCAACCTAGAGGATATTGGGTATAATTACTCTATTTACATAATTTTTCTGAGTATCCCATATAGGATGAATCTAGTAGCTTTATATTTCTTAGGTTCCTTAGAATAATTCCTTATCTTATGTATAGAATTTGAGGATACCAAGTTGTCTACTGCTCTAGTTTTCTGACCTGAGAGACCTAGTGGGTGCACCAATTTTGGAATGACCCTAATCTAGAATATTTGGTTTGTGTAGAGATGGTAGTGGGTGTCACTTTAGAACCTTTACCAAACATGTACGCCCCTGAAGATCTGATAGTGGTGGTGGGCATAGGTGTTCGGCCACCCGCACTATTTAATTTATGAATTCTCTTATTTACTATTGATGAAACGGTGATAGTGATAAGTTCATCCTGGTTCTCCACTGAAGAGCCAATTGTGATCCAATATTTGATTTTGGATTCCCAAACGTACTTCATAGGATCCTTATTATATGACAATTATTTTTCTAGAATTCTTAGACATACATCATGGGGTCTAGATTCTGAGCCTTTTGAACAGTTATTATTATTGGGTTGCACATACATACTTCATGTGTCATGAACCAAACATGTATGAATGGAATTTATACCTTCTAATATTAATATAATTTAATCAACTAAAATCACATATAGACCATAATAAAAACATTATAAATGATTAATTAATGAAATAAAAATTATTTCTAGAAGTTATGAAAGGAATACTAATGAAATATAAACCTGACAATAGGAATAGTAATATGACCATTATAAATTGTAAATCGGCCAAATGAATAGAAAACACACCATGAAAGGATAAATTAAATTTATGCATATTTTAAATGTATGTAAGATATAATTATATCATAGTCTATGTAAATAAATCTTTAAAAAATTATTAATTAGGTGTTGGAAATTATGTAAGCTAGGAATTTTTAATTAAAATTTTATGATTAATTTTAATTTAATGAAAAAATATATTTTAATGAAATTTACCTAAAAATTAATATTTTGGTTTATTATGTATTTAACATATTTTTGTGTGACCTTATGTAATCTTTCAATTTGTTATAAGATCAGTTATAATTTTAAAATCTATATTTTCGGTGTAAATGATGATTTTAAATGAAAATTTCATTAATAAAATTTATAAAAATATTTTCAAAAAATTGAGTTCATTTTGGAATTATAAACATCAAAAAATGGTTGGGGTTAGTATTTTGGGTTTTTCTAAAATACTTTATTTTTATGAATATTGAAATTTGATAATTTACAATAAAAGCAAAATACATTAATTATGCATTCCTAAAAGATGTATGGATGATGTAAGCCAAAAATAATGAACATTAATTCATTATTTTTATTTTTTTAGATATAATTATCAAACTATTCTATGACTTGAGAAAAAATAATACACTAAAGAATATTTTAATGGGAAAACACCCCTCTCCCCCACTATGACTACCATCCATCACCCCCTCTTCTCCTTACACATCTCAATATTTGATCCATACAAAAATTATTCTTAATATTTTTCCATATCCCCATACACATATCTAATAGCTCTTGGAATCATCAAAATTCAAAAAACAATGCACTAATGGGGTTCTCAAGGCGGAAAAAACCAAAAGGTAAAATCCACTTCATTTATCTTTTAATTTGTTTCCATTTTTTATTATGTTATCCTTACCTTATATTTTCAAAATGGAATGATATATCTATTATGTATAATATATTGGAATTAAATAATATTAATGTAACATCCATCATTAAACTCGTCCCTTTCCCAAATATTTTAAAATCGCTCGTGATGTATCAATTTAGCGATATCATTGGTGATCCACCTTTATTTTCCATTAATGACTTATATAATGATAATAATTCAATTATAATGGTAGAAATAGATTGATAATTTTTTTATATAACCCTCTTCTTGTTTTGGAACTAATATATGAAAAATAATAAATGATAAAACAAAACGAGTTTGTTGTGATTGAAAACATGCCAAGATTAACCTAAAATGATCATCATTAAATTTTATCTAATGTCTCATCCTATTACCATATAACAATATTATTTATAAGATAAATTAAAAAAATTAGATAATTAATATCATATAATTAAAATTATGTATATTTATCCGCATTTCACATGAACTTCTATTCATGTATACAAGTGAACCGATCATGTAATTCATGAAAATAAAAGCTCTAGAACGATGAAATTAAATTATATAACACACAGAAAATACCATTAATAAATATAATAAAAACATTATGAATAAAATTCATGTATAAAAGTTTAATTATTTTATAATTAATAGATATAATGTGATTTTATAGGATATTAAATTGGTGGATTCATTCCAACATAAGGTAAAAGGAAATTCTCAGACACACCACTCTTTCTTTGGGTTTTCCTTTTTTTCTGACCAATTTAATTATGGATATTACCTAAATATAATTTATTTATAATTATAATACCTTTTAAAGGATATAAATATTATCTATTTGATTTTAGGACAAACATAATGTTTTCCAAAAGAGCTCTTCTTTAAAAAAAACTCACCTTTTACTACTTGACATTGTTTCTCCTTCACTCAAGGTTGATGATTCTTATATAAAGTATGTTATTCCACATTTTATATGGGATCCCAATGTTTATGAATTTATAATTTATTAAATTAAACCCATTACATTCCATGTGTTATTTTTTGTCTAATATTGATTTTTGTTTTATATTGGATGCATGATAATGTAGATGTTATGATGTTATAGGGGTGCCCAAAATTATATTGTGAAACTTAAATGGTATGATATGATGGGTGCACCTGAAATTATATATAACTCTAATTAATTGGTTAATGTGATTTATATCATGTGAAAAATTGAAATATTCATGATCATGGTGCTCTCTTGGTTCACAATAAGGTGTTGTAGTTAACCAATAATACATGATGTTTAATTTTTATGCATTACCACATTTTAAGCGTTTTCTTAATTCTTCCTCTCATGATTATGATCCTATGACTATGTTATTATTATAATTATAATTCTCAACCCATATTATATTGTTTCATGTTATTATCTATTCTCTTAATTGTATTTTAGCTCACCTGTTTTGATGTGTATTCTCATGTCAGTACTTTTATTAAGAGGTAGTTATGGGAGAATAAGAATCTAGAGAAGAAGTAATTAAATAAATGGTTATGTTTAATTTTATAAATGTTATGTATGTTACTGAAATGGAAACGATACTAATCATTTGGATCCTAGTAATGTAATTTTTTATGTTGTTTATGCATAAAAATATGAAATTGTAAATTAAACAAAATTTAGGGTTGATATAGTTTGTATTAGAGAACAATTTTGTTAATTTGAGAATTATGATTAGAGGACCTTTATAAAAACCCTTACTATGAGACTAAGTATTAGTAAGCACCCAATAATATTTTTTTTTTTTGAAAATGATAATCCCATAGATCCCATAAGATATTCATTTAGACTTAATTTCACAAATGAATAAAACATTTATTTATGTCTTATTGACTTATGTTTTTTCTAACCTTTTATATTTTATAAAATGGTGGGAACCAAGAGGAACCAGGACAAAAACCCATGATATGGACAATGTAGTGATTTCCAGAATGACATACCCAATTCCTTGGAGGTGGAGTTCAATATTTCGTGGTGATTCTTACCCAACTGTCTCAGGTTATGATCAATAACCAGGATAATGGGGAACAACCACCTTCACCTTAGAGGGAAAAACTGACTATCGATTATTTAATGCGGAAATGACTACCAAATAATAGTGGGTCATCTCATACACTACCCATGGAATAGTGTTTCAACATGATGGGTAATATCTATTATGTTCTTCAATATTCAGAGATGGGGAAGGTGACTTTTGTTGTTTATCATCTTGATAGAGAAGTTAACCAGTGGGGGATTGGATTAAGAAAAAAAATATGAAGGAAAAAAATTGAAGTTATGGAGTGCGAAAAATTTAATATAATGATTATTAAAATGCATTTCCCTTGAACTGTTCATAAAAATATTGAGAGAGAATTCATAGTGTTTATGCCAATGGAAGCATAATTTTTCATGACCTGCAATGAAATTTCCAAAAGTCATTAAAGGTACGATTCAGGTTTTTTTATCGACAAAGATAGAATAATTAATAGATTCATTAGATGTTATAAATCATGTCATTGAAAGGATGTAGTAATTCCAAAAATGGGAGTTATAAATATTTTTTACTTTTATTCACTTAATGTGAATATGGTTCTTGGAGAATTATCACATGGCTATGGTGGTTAAAACTAAATGGTGGAGTTTTAAGCTGGAGGATATAATGAGAAAGGTGGAAAGAAAACTAAACCACACACATGTAAAAAATTTGGGAAGAAGCATCATGGGAACTTCCTCAAAGGTACATGGAAATGCTTTAGGCATCAAAGGTAGGTCCATCAATCTCATGAATGTGGATAAGACAACTAGCTTCAAGAAAATGTGGTAGAGGAAAGGAGAGCACCACCCATGGTCCAATGATATAAATATTGGGTGAAAGTGCATTGTTCAATCCAGTGAACACAACCATGAGTCATTGAGGATAATAAACAATAGCATCCACTAAATCCCATGGATAAAGGAAAGTCTTAGTCCATCACTATTGCTGAAGTGGAGGAAGAAAACGAATTCGTGCAGGATACACTTCCAAATCACTGAAGAATGGAAAACCCTTTTTTGATTTTGGATTTATTCATTCCATTATTATATTAATATTTTCTAGAACTATTAAATTAACGCCCCAAAACATTGAAATAGGTATATTTATAAAAACACCATGTGGTCCAATAATTGCAACCTGATTATTGAATTCCTCTCTTATTGGAATATGTGGGACAATTCTTCCAATGAATCTCATGATATTTCCCTTGGAGGAATTTTATGTTATAATGTGAATTGATTGGCTCCCATTATATAATGATCATATAATATACCTAGAAAAGGAAATATTTTTTCATTTTCATAACCATCCCATGCTCCTCTACAAATGTAACGAAGATCTTGAATCTCATTTGGAAAATCCATCAATAGTATGGGTGTTGATTCCTTATGAAGAAGCATACCTCTCTCAAATGAGTGAGTAAAATGAAGGTATCAACCTAGGGGAAATTACCATAGTGGTGGAATAAAATTATGTATTCCATGACGAGTTACCCAGACATCCCCAGCTCATGAAGTAATGTTCTAAATATAACTCATTCTGGAATATACTCATATATAAAAGTGTCTATATACGATTTCTCCGATCGAAATTGAGATGTTATAGAAATTGCTACAATAGCATTTGAAAAAATTGTTCACACACCCTAGTGTGTCACCTTGGGGTGTTATAGTTCACCTTTTCAATAAGAAGGATGGATTAATGACATTTTGAGTCAATTATCAGGAAACTAAACAAGATCACTATCAAGAACATGTATACTCTTCCATGGATTGATGACTTGCTCGATCAGGTAATAGGTGATCAGTACTTATCAAAAGTGGATCATCATTATATATTTCTTCTTATAATGGTGAAGAATGAATATATTCATAAGATAGTCTTCTGTACATGGTATGGGCACTATGAGTTTCTGGTTATTCCCTCTGGACTTACTAATTCAACTAAAATCTTCATTAATTTTAGGAATAGAGTCTTTAGACACAACACTGAAAAAATTTTACAGTGTTTATCGATGATATTATCATCTACTCAAAGTGTAAGGAGGAACATAAAGAACATCTAATGCCAATTTTTTAAGTATTAAGGAAGGATAACTTGTACACCAAGATGGTAAATTATGACTTTTGGATGCATAAAGTCTCATTATTGGGTTATGTGATTAGAAGTGATTGAAATTTTTATGGACCCTCAAAAAATAATGGCAATTGAGGAATAGATCAAACCCATTAGTGTAACAAAAATGAAATTTTTTCTTTGATTAGCTCTGTACTACCAATGTTTTATGGGAAATTTTTCATGATTATAAATATTTGAAACTATGTTAATAAAGAAATAGATAAAGTATGTATGGATGGATGAATGTGAGAAATGGATCAAGGATCTAAAGAAGAGGTTGATCACTACCCCTGTACTCACATTACAAAAAAATGGAGAATGTTTTGTGGCATAATATGATTATTCAATGAATGGATCGGGTTGTACACTCCTAAAAATTGATTATATGATATCCCACGCATCTTGGATGTTGAATATCCTTGAGAAAAACTGCCTGATGCATGATTTGGTGTTAGTGGATTTGATTTTGTCCTTGAAAATAGGATTGCACTACCTCTATGGTGAGAAGTCTGACATATATACCAATAAGATGAGCCTAATGTATATATTCACACTAAAGGAACTCAAAATATGTCAGAAGATATGGTTATACCTAATCAAATACTACGTTTCTCTATTCACTACCATCCTGGTAAGGTGAACAACAGAGAAGATTCTTTTAGTATAAATAATAGTACTCTATCCATGTATCAGATTAAGAAAGAACATATATTCTTGGATATAAAAAGTATTGATTTGGAAATCAAAATGGTAGGGAATTTATCCTACCATTCCCAACATATTAGACAACCATCTATCCAATAGAATATTATGGAGGCACAAAGGGATGATATCGAGTTACAAAAGAATGTGAATGCAGTTGAAAATTTTAATTTCCAAGGTTTATATATCGATGATGATTCTGTGATTCAGTTTGGAATAAGGATTTTGGTTTCGTCATCACCTAGTATAAATAAGTATCTATTGGATAATTAATATAGCTCAAATATATCCATCAATATTTTGAGTACAATGATGTATTGTTATCTTCGAGAAAAATTATGGAGGGACAAGATGAAGAAGAATAATTTGGAGTATATCTCATGTATTGTTATTTGTATTCAAGATAATGTATATTGACTGAAGTCCATAGGAATGATAAAACCAATTCCAATACCCATGTGTAAATAGGATAATGTCACTATGGTATTTTTTATGGGTATCCCAAAGACATCGAAAGGAAATAATAAGATATAGTTTTTGGTGCACAGACTCACTAATACAATGCAATTTATAACTATTCGAGATGATATCTCTCTTGAAAAAGTAAGTAATGATATATGTGAAGGAATTGGTGAGACTTCATGGGGTTCCACTCTCAATTAACTTTGTTCATCATCAAAGGTTCAGATCTATAATCTGGAAGAGTCTTCAACATGCTTTGAGTATTGAATTAAATATCATCACAACCGATCACCATAAATTTTATTTCCAATAATAAAGTAATATTCAGAAACTCAATGATTATTTGAGATCCTTTTCAATAAAATTAAAATGTTAATGGGATAATAATCTCACCATGGTTGATCTCTCCTACAAAAATATCTTCCACTGAATTATTTAGAGGGCTTCATATGGAGCTCTATATGGGAATCAATGGAGAAATCCAGCCAATTGGGATGATGTTTTTGAATGAAATCTACAAGGACATGATCTTTCGAAAGGGATTATAGAGAATGTTCAAGCCATCCAGAAACCTATCAAAGCTGGTTAGAGTCTGTATAAGTTCTAGGCTAACAAACTACGAATGGACTTGATGATTGTTGTTAGAGAGAAGGCCTTCCTTCAAATATCACCATGGAAGAGAGTCATGTGGTTTTGAGAGATAGGTATGTTAAGGGAAGGGTACATTGTCCCATTTGTGATCCTTGATCACATAGTATCTGTGGCCTATAATCTTGAACTTCTATGAAATATTAATCCAATTCTAGATGTGTTCCAAATATCACCCCTGAGAAAGTACAAACCATATCCCTCACATGTACTAAACACAAAGGTGGTACAACTGGAAGATGATATTTTTTATGAGTAGAAGCCAATAAAGATTGTATATTAGTGATATAATGCTATAAAAAATAAGAAAACCCACCTTGTAAATGTGTTATAGAGGAACCATATATACGAATAAGTCACACAGGACCTAGAGGATGTGATGAAGGAGAAATACCCTCACCTATTTATGTAAAATGAAATTTCGACGATGAAATTTCTAAAGGGGGGAAGAGTGTAACGACCCAAAATTTTATCTATGGATGTTCATCCTTCTTATAGTAATGACATTTCATAACATAAAATAACTTATATATGATAATAAAAACTTTATAAATTAATAATTAACAAAAAATAAGTATTTCAAAAAGTTATAGAAGCAAAAATGATGAAATAGTAACATGACATTAAAAATACTAATATGACACTTATGAATAGTAAATCATCTAAATGAACAGTAACCTCACCCATGGAAGAATAAATAAAAAATTGGAATCTTATAAATTAGTATATGGTATAATTATTCCATAGTCTAAGTAAATAAATGTTCCATTTATTTTAAATTAAGTGTTGGAATTTTTGTAAGTTATAAATATTTAATTAAAATTTTATGACTAATTTAACAGTTTAAACAAAAAATTATTTTCATAAATTATTCCCATAAATTAATATTTTTATGTATTATTACTTTAAGATAATTTTATGTGACCATAATTAATTTTTCAAAGTGTTATAAAATCAGTTATAATATTAAAATATTTATTTTATAGGTAAATGATGAATTTAATTAAAAATTAAATTACTCATATTTAGAATATTATAAACATAAAGTGGAAATAATTTTTTAAATCAATTCTTTGAAAAAAATTATATTAGGGTGAATTTTTAGGATTTCCAAAAATACTTTAATTTTTTATGAATATTAAAATACGATAATTTATAATAAAATCTAAATGCATCGATTATAGAGTCATAGATGATGTAAGGATGATGTAAAAAAAATATTTTAACAGATATAATTATTTTAATATATTTTTACATAATTGTAAAACTATTCATAGTCATGTTGAAAAAATAATAAACTAAATAATAAACAATTGAGAAAACACCCCTCTCCTGCACTATAAATACTACCCCTCTCCCCCACTTCTCCGCACACCTCTTAAACATTGAGCCATTGCCAAATTATTTCCAATACTCCTCCTTATACCCTTACCCCATATCTAAGAGGTTTTCATATTATCAAAAGACCAAAACCTTTTCTCCAAGGAGTTTTCAAGGAAGATAAATCAATGAGGTAAAATCGTATTCATTTTTCTTTTAATTTGTTTTCAATTCTTTTAATCTATTTTATTCACCATATATTATCCAAATAGAATGTTAAATCAAGTATGTTTTATTTAATTTTATTCTATCACGTTAATGGAATTTTCATTATTAAACTACCTCTCTCTCTCTCCCTCTTTTATATTCAAAAATTGAAATCCTCACTTGTGATGTGTCAATTTAGCGACCTCGTGGGTGATTCACATTCATCGTCCTTTAATTAAATCAAGAATTTTAATAAAATAATTATAATGGTTTAAATATATTGATAATTTTTTATATAACCCACTTTAGTTTCTATACAAAAATATACATTACACTAAATGATAAAACAAAATGAGTTCATTGTGATCGAAAAACATCCAAAATTAACCTATAACAATCATCAATAAATATTATTTAATGAATCATCCTCATACCATATAACCAAATTATTTATTAGATCATTTAAAATTATTGAATATAATTAATACAAAATAATTATATTTCTATATATTTATCCCCATTTTACATAAACATCTATTCATGAATATAGGTGAACCGATCTTGAAAACCATGAAAACAAATTCTCTCAAATGATGAAATTAAACACTATAACTCCTAAAGAAATCCCTTATATGATATTAATAAAACCATAACAAATCAAATTAACTTATAAAATATTATATATTTTTAAATAAATTAATATAATTTATTTATATAGTATATTAATGTGAAGGAATCATTCAAACATAATGTAAGTGGAATTATCAAACCCAACTCTCATTTTTTGGGTTTTACCTATTTCACCCCATTTTCTGTTTAAATATTACATAAATATAATTTCATCATCATTATCATACCTTTTCATGAATTTAAATTTTTTTCATACCTGTGTTTATGACAACTACAATGTTTTCCAAGAGAACTCTTCTTTAAAAAAACACACCTTTTACTTATTGATATTATTTCTTCATCACTCAAGGTTGATGTTTCTTAGATAAAGTATATTATTCCCCCATTTATTTTGGAAACTAGATTTTATGAATTTTTACTTTATGCAATTAAATCCATTGATTCAATGGATTCTTTTATGTCCAATATGGATATATTCTCTTTGTGGAATGCATGATAATGTAAATTTTATAATGTGACAGATGCACCTAGAATAATGTAGTGCTCAAATGCCTTGGGTAATGTGATTTATCACATAATAAAAAGTTACATATGTGTGAACATGATTCTATATTTGTTCATAACTATGTGTGATAGTCAACCACTATGAAATGATGGTTCATTTTTTTAATTTTCGCATTTCAAGATTTTTTAAATGTTTCCTATCTTGATTAGGATCCAATGAAAATGATATTATTATAATGATTATTCTCACACCATGTTTTATTGTTTAATGTTCTTTGAAATCCTATTTCAAGTATTTTAGATCAATACTTTTGATATATATCCTCAAGTGATTACTTTTACTAATAATAAATCAAGGTCTAATAATAAGATAGTGAAATGTAATGAAATAAATTATTATGTTTTATTTTTTAAATATTATGTATGCTCATAATTTTTACAGGACACAAAACCTTTGGATCCTGGTCATGTAATGATGTTATGTTTTTTATCATTGAAATTATGTAATAATAATGTAAGAAAAATTTGGGTCAGTATATCTTGGGGACTGTCTTTTGATCCTTTTTTATCATTTATTATTATTTGGACAACCAAATATACATCCAAGGAGCTGGCTTATGGGAATTATTGATTGAATGGTACTTCTACAAGTATTTCCATGCCCATTGTCATTGGGTTCCTCCTTGTATGGTAAGTACAATGGTAGGTCTCAAGGATTGTCTTGGACCCTGCTTATAATATGTCGCTCATGTGATGGATAGGTCGCTATAATTCTAGGGGATTCCATCTTTTTCATATGGGATCATTTCCCCCAAGTAGTGGGAGGATGATGATCTCCCATAGGATGGACTAGATCTCCTCATATGTTGACTATGATACACCCCTGCATCAGTGGAAGCACCATTATAGAATTGTTCATACATGTTTAGGTATGAGGCTGTTGATCAAGTTATTGAATGGTTTTTTTGTCACGACCCATCCCCAGGGCCCGTATCGTGACTACCCCTAGCCCGCCTTCCATAGGCCAGGGGCTGGCGAATAGCACCAAAGGTGTAAATTCCTAAATTGGGAAGGAATTTCCTTTATAATAGTAAAAAAACACAATAGAGTACACAACTGGAAGCAAAACACTATGTATAATTGTACACAAAAGAAGTGCTTGAATGTAAAAGGGGCCAGAAATAAAAGCTCCACAGGAATGTACATGTACAACTGATGTAAAGCAGCTACTGGGTCATCCTTCAGGGTTCTTACCTGAAGGGTAGGTACAGATGGAATCCTCAACACTCCTATATGTCTGTCTCCTCCGTGTACCGGCACACCGAGTGGTCCACCTCCGGGTACCTTCCAGTCCTGCTACTCTCTTCCCGAATAAGAACTATCTGTCGTCTTCATCCAACACAATGAAATGCTGGCATAGCCCATGCAGGGTTGAGTATAATGATACTCAGTTGGGACCCTAAGACCCTCATGATCTCACTAATCCCAACAAGGATAAACCCCAAACTATGAAATCAACAGATAACTGTTACTTAGGTATATGCCCATGCATATACCTAAGTTATCTAGTAACAATCTCAATCATGAGGAAAAAACAGGAGTCATTGACTCGGCTCAAATAATTGATTTTATTCTAGGGGTGGTAACATGTAACAGTCCCAGTCAAACTGTCGAAACCTTGGCTATTGGTGTACACTTCCTCTATAGAGTATCGTGGGCCTACCGCGTCACACATAGGTGCTTCCAACTATCCTGGACAGCTGTGGTACTCCTCCTATCGAGTAATGTGGGTCTGCTGAGTCACATAGAGGCTCTTCTCACTGTAGGTCTACCATGTCACACAGAGGTTCTCCCTCTTATCCTACTGACATACTCCTTCTATCGAGTATTGTGGGTCTACCGTGTCACACAGAGGTGCTCCTCACTGTGGGTTTGTCGTGTCACACAGAGGGGCTCCCCACTAGGCTAGTTTAAACACTCCTAGTCAAAAGGTCAACATTCGTTAGGTATCATCTAGCTACTAGGTCTCCCTACTCTGATCGCTCATCTCTGGGAGGATCTGTTTCACGAGCTACTGGTTGATACTCCAACTTTCAGGAAGTCCTATGTAGAAGTATCACAAAGGTTGGCCTCTTAATAGGGGTCTCAACGCAATAGATTTCACGTCAATCAAATTACCGGTCTGTGAGTTATTGGCCATTCTGTTCTAGGGGCCCTGTTGGATTTTAGTTTCAAACCAACCCGACCATACCCCAACTATTTCCAAACCTCACGTGGGGTATGCCAAAAGAACCGTCTCTCTCCAAGAATTATGTTTCCATAGACGGTTCATCGATAAGACACATGTAGCCTAAGTTATGGGAGAAAAGGAGAAAACATGCCATAGTGGGCCCAGGTCTGGTCCAACCCAGTCAGACTGACCCGGCCTGACCTGAGACCGGACCGGGGTCCGACCCGGTTCATGGGTCCGTACCGGGGTCCAACCGGGTCCGCGGTTCCAACTCGGGCCGAAGGGGCGACCCGGCCCAAGGGTGGCCCAGCTAGATGGAAGCCTGGTAGCACGTGCTGGGTCTGGCCAAGCGGCCTGCGTGGCCTGGCCGGCAAGCGGCTGGCGGTGCCTAAGGGGCCCGTCCTAGCCGCGTCCAGGGGGAGGCGCGTGCTCCCTGGATACACGAATAGATGAACTGTTCAGGTGGGGACCTCACCGGCGCCAGGTGGCACCAGTCAAGCTCACATGAGACCCATCAAGGTCCCGCTTCTCTTAGCTAACTGAGCGGCCAACCGCTCTGCACTGCCAGCGGCCAGCCCGATGCCAACAGCCTCTGCCCCGCCACCACATCCCGCACTTGTCGCTGTTTTGCTTCTCTGTGCGGCGTGACGGTGTCGCGCCCCTCCGCTGCATCACGTCCTAGCTGCGGATCTCCTCCTCCGCGGGGTGCGACGGCGCTACGCCCTACTACCATGGCCCGGCCTAGCCGCAGCCCCCTTCTCCTCAGTGCGGCACCCCGGTGGCGTGCCCTTTCGCTGACCCGGCAGCCTTGCACCACTGGTTTCATCACGGTCAGCCTGTCGCCAGTGGTTGTTGCTCTGTCGTGGTCCACTTCTCCGGCAGATCCGTTGTGAAACCTTCTTCAACAACAAACAAAGAGAAACGAAGGGAGAGGGTCAGTCCATGTTCATGGAGCCCAGGTCTACCACGTTATGGTGATATCAATTGGAAAATTCATCACCCAAGATCGAACGACGTGGAACAGAAATAAAAACAATCTCAAATTACATACATCTTATTGTTGTTATTACAGAAAGTCGGACATCATTCCATTGACATCTGAAAGAATATGAAGAAGTCAAGGATGACGTCGTCGACATTCTTCAATAACGGTTCTTCCCTCTCTTGCCTCGGTTGAAGATCGTTCTTCGTTGGCAGAAGTGGTGTTCTTCATTGGGATAATTGTTTCCTCAAATCTCTTCCAACCCCTCTCCCAATGCTCTACCAATTGAATATGCCAACCAAAAATAGTGGGTTAAGATAACCCATTATTTAATTTTTGGCCACAATATTCAATAGATTTCAAAATAATTAATTATTGTTCCATTAATTAATTTGCATGGTTTGGAACATTTAGGAGGGAAGTTCAAGGGTTTCTCTCACTTATGGAGAGTCCAAAGAGGTGTAATGCTTGTGTGGTCCCCAACTCTTTAATTGCAAAGATATGTTTAGTCCTTGGGTGGGCCCACCACCATAACCTCTCATGAGAGGTTATGGTGTGGTGGCCCATACCTCTAACCTCCTCTTGGATGTTTTAACCACCAAATTAATAATAATAATCTAATCACATTATTTTTAAATAATTTTATTAAAAACCCAAAATATAAATTCCATTGTCGAACAACTGTCATTGAGGTGAAAGTCTTCTTAAGCGAATACTGGCGCAGCGAGTTCAACGGTGCCTTGGATTTCAATTTGAAGCACTGTTTCAAAAGTTATAAAATCCCTCTCACACATTTACTGGAGGTAGCCGAACAAAACTTCAGAATTTGATTCCGGACACAACGGGCCTGGGAATCAAGCCCTGTAAATTTTCACAGACTCGTAAAAATACCATGTCATTAAAAACTAATTCCACATAATTTTTGGGTGTTTTAATTCACCCCATATCAGAGCTTTATGTCCCTGTGACCTACAACATGAACTAAGGGAACAAATGGGGGTACTAAGCACGCATCTGAGCCTCCCGCTCCGTTGTTCTCTCCTAAAGGTTCATGTGATTCCAGTGAACGCACACCAGAGGTATTTACCATCCATGAAGGACCCGCTCCGGTCGATCCTCAATATCTTTTGGAACCTCCATGAAAGTCACCCTGTCATCGATGTCCAGCTCTCCATGGTCGATGATGTGGGAAGGGTCGTACAAGTATCTCCTCAACTGAGATACATAAAAGATGTAGTGCGCCCGGTGAAACTGAGGTGGAAGAGGTAATCTATAAGCCACCTCGCCTACTCTGATGAGGACTTAGAAAGGTCCGATGAGTCACGGAGACGACTTGCCGCCTCGACCAAATCTCCGTAGACCTCGTCGAGGTGAGAACCGTAGAAAGACACGGTCACCATACATGAACTCCAGAGGTCTCCATCTCCTATCAGCATTCGACTTCTGCTTGCTCTGTGCAGCCTTCAACCGCTCCTAGATGATCTGCACCTTCTCCGTGGTGTCTTGTACCATCTCTGGTCCCAGCAGTGTAGACTCCCCAGGGTTTGTCCAGTACAAAGGTGATCTACAAGGTCACCCATACAATGACTTGAAAGGTGTCATCCTTATAGTGGAGTGATTTAATTTGTTGTAGGAAAACTCCACCAAAGGTAAGTGATCCTCCCAGCTGGGACCAAAGTCGAGGACACATGCACGGAGCATGTCCTCGAGGGTCTGGATGTTCTGATTGATCTGGCCATCTATCTAAGGATGGAAAGTGTTGCTTAGACATATCTACGTCTTGAAAGCCTCTTGCAACCCCTTCTGTAGCCGGGAAGTAAACCGTGCATCACGGTAGGAGACAATAGAAGAAGGTATTCCATGAAAATGCATAATCACCTGTATATAGAAGCATCCCAAGCTCTCTACTGATCCCTTCTCTCTGATCAGTAGGAAGTGGGATGACTTGGTGAGTCGGTCAACGATCAACCATATCGAATCATGACTCCTAGATGTACGAGGAAGAACTGTCACTAAGTCCATGGATATCCCATCCCACATCCACTCTGGGACCTCTAAAGGCTGAACCAAGCCTACTGGTACCTGGTGCTCTACCTTCTCTTGCTGATAAGTGAGGTCCCATGAGAAAATCTCTGCTACTGTCTTCTTTATACTTGGCCGCCAGTGTTGTCGTCGACGGTCCCGGTACATATTCGCCACTCCTGGATCTATCGCAAGAGGGGAAGTGTGGAACACCCTCAACACATCCTCCTAAAGTGAAACAGGTACCAAGGAATGTCCTCTGAAGAGGATGACATGCTCCCCACATTAAGAAAATTCATCAGGTGCCTGACCTATGGATACATGAGCACGTCGTGTCTCACAGTCAGTGTCCCAATGTTGCGCCTCCCTGACTCGCTGAAGAAGTGGAGAAGTGAATGTAAGAGACTGTAGGAATGCTTCTCCATCTCTATCCACAAAGGAAATCTCTAAAGTATCCAACTTCTCTGTCGCCCCTCCTAGCAGCTGTATACTAGTTCTACAGCTGAGCACATCTGCAACAACCTTCCCCTTCCCAGGAGTATAGAAAATATCGAAGTCATCATCCTGGAGGAACTCAATCCATCGACGTCTCAGGTTCAGGTCCTTCTAGGAGAAGATATACCTGAGACTCTTATGATCATAGTAGACTGTGAAATGCTCACCAATCAGATAGTGCCTACACATCTTCAAGGCGAAGACCACTTCTACTAACTCCATGTCATGGGTAGTGTAGTTCATCTCATGTTGTCTCAGCTGCCGAGAACCATATGTGATCACTACTCACTCCTGCATCAGGACACACCCATGTCTGGTCCATGAAGCATCGTATTAAACTATGTACCCTACTCCCTCCTCTAGAAGCCTCAAGATGGGGGAACTAGTCCGCCTCTACCTCAGCTCTTGAAAACTCTGTTGGCATCTCTCTGACTACACAAAGGGTTGCACATTTTTCCTCAAGACTGATAGTGGTACTTCAACTCTAGAGAGGTCTGTAATGAATCTCTGGTAGTATCCAACCAAGACCAGTAATCTTTGTACATTCTTCACTCTCATGGGTGGCTCCCATGAAAGTACCGCCTCAATCATCATTGGATCTGCTGCAAATCCAGCCTCCGAGATAACATGTCCCAAGAAATGAACCTCTCAAATAAAAAATTATCACTTTGAGAGCATACCATAATGCTGGTTCTCTCAGAGTGTGTCCAGTACCACCAGAAAATGGTAAGCAAGCTCCTCCTCAGTAGTTTATTAGATCATAATGTCTTCGATGAAGAACATGACAAAGAAATCTAGGTAAGGCTGGAAAATCCTATTCATGAGACACATGAACACTGCTAAAGCGTTGGTTATGCCGAAGGGAATCACCAAGAACTCGTAGTGGCCATACCGACACCTGAAGGTTGTATTCTGAACATCCACTTCTAGAACTCTGAGTTGGGGATATCCTGATCTGAGTTCTATATTCGAGAACAACCATTCTCCCTTGATCTGATCAAAGTGGTCATCAATCCTCGGATATGGGTACTTGTTCTTCACGGTCACCCGGTTCAGGTGACGGTAGTCGACACAAATCCTCAAGCTCCCGTCTGCCTTCTTGGAGAACAAAATCGAGGCTGGCTAGGGAGAAACACTGGGCCAGATGAATCCCACCCCTATAAGTCTTCCAGTTTTACCCGCAGCTCACGAAGCTCGGTGGGAGACATCTAATATGATGGTGTAGATATTGGTGTCATCCCGGGAAATAGTTAAATATAGAAATCCACCTCTCTGCGAGGAGGTAGTCCTGGAACATCATTAGGGAAAATATCCGCATATTGGTCCACCAATACAGGATATGTCGGACTCACCTAATCAACTGATCCTAGGATAAGGCATGCCAACTAGTGAGTGATCGGCTAAACCCTCATCCATGTAATTCCATCCCGTGCTGTAGAGGTTCCCTTCTTTCCGGTGAAGGTAAAACTGGTTCCATCCCTACGGACACACCGCACTTTGCACCTAATACAGTCAATCTGATCATGGACAGTAGATAACCAGTCCATACCCAAGATGATGCCGTAAGGCCTCGAAGCCACTATGAGGAGATCCAACCCAAATCTCTCACCTCCTAGAGTAATCTCACACTACCGTTACCAATGCGTAATCATCATGTTTTCTCCCGTATGTGTATCTAGAAGTAAGGATCGATCCAACAGCTCCATCGGAATCTTCGAGCTCCGAATGATGGTAGTGGTAATAATAGAATGACTAGAACCTGTGTCTATAAGAACTACATCTAAGGTGGAGTAGAAAAAAACCATACATCAAATCATCTCCATATGGCCATGGTCATATTCTTTATATTCCTGAAGATGAGATATCCCATGTCCACCTGCTCCATACGATCGGGGTGGTCCACCTCGTGGTGGTGGCGGTAACACCTCGAATCACCACCCACAACCTACGGCTCGACCAGCTCCTATGCCACGTCTACTTACTCCCTACGGACTGCCTCAATTGAATCTCTGCCTATGCCTGGGAGGTCCCTCCACTATCATATGATCATCAGCAAGGTGGGTCAGACAATCATGAGCCATGTTACCCAGCCCGTCGCATGAGTTTCACTTTCTACTCAATTCATTTATATAACTACCCCAGGTGCCCCTAACAACTGATCTTGAGTCATGCAGTCATCTACCCATGGGTCTGGTCCTCTTGGACCTCTGCGTCATCTGTCTAATTCCAGGTGCAGAAGACTCCAGTACGTGTCGAGTAGTGGTGGGTCTCACTGCCAGAGACTGCTCAGCAAAGAAACTCTCCCCTAAGAGGGCTCACTCTAACACTCCTACCTACATTGGAATACTTAAGGAGATAATTGTGGCTCTGATATCTCATCTGAGCCCCTACATGAAGGATCAGGGCCCGAAAAATGGGTCCCGCACCATATCTGTGGAGTTGCATGATAGGTCGGTGAACCTCGTTGAGTACTGTGCTACTTTCATGATGTCGTACTGTAGATGAAGTAACTCATGTATCAACACCGCACATAGGGTGGCTAGTACAAACTATTCCCGGAATAGGCTCTCGATGTTTTCCCATTGAAGTGTTTCCTCTTCATGAACCTGTAGCATTAGGCTTTACCATTTTCCTACTACTGACTAAATGAGACTCGCAACAAGGATCACGATGAGGTCTGCTAGTGTCCCTACCAGCCTGAAGACTCTCACCATATCCTTCAACCAATCCTCAGCCTCCTATGGGTCCATCTCTCCCAAGAAACTGGGTGGCCTCTGGTGCTGGAACTCATGCAATGCACTCAAGCGGCATGAATCGTGCCCTCATGGGGCTGGTGGCATCAGTGTCCCAACAAGAAGTGGTACCCCTGGTGCCTCCGATGGTAAAGGGCCCTACACGGAGTCCTCATCGCTCTGTGGGTTGTCAGAGTGTACGACTCTTGGGGCTCTGTGAGGAGGCATCCTAAAATAAACAGACGCAACATGGTCAAATGATTATACCTGGTGAGCTTACCTAGTTGAGGTGACTTAAGAAAACTTTTAAATACACGCACACAATCATTGTTTTTGTGCACTAAGTTGAAAATTAGTAGTCAGGGTCCTGGTGTATAGATATGTCGACCACCCGAACCAACACTTGACTCCCTAAACAGAAAACCACACTTAGTACCCTTAACACTATTACTTCACAGAGAAGAATGATCATATTCCTATGTTTTGTGCGAGAACCGACTCCTCTGATACCAATTTTTCACGACCCTTCCCCCGGGGCCCGTATCATTACTACCCCAAACCCTCCTTCTATAGGCCAGGGGCTGGAGACTTGCACCAAAGGCGTAAATTCCTAAATTGGGAAGGAATTGCATTTATAACAGTAAAAAAACAACCAAGTACACAACTAGAAGGAAAACACTAAGCATAACTGTATACAAAAGAAGTGCTGGAAAGTAAAAGGTGCCAGAAATACAAGCCCAACAAGAAATTACATGTAAAAATACAAGAAAGTACAACTGACGTAAAGCCTCTATTGGGTCGTCCTCCATGGTTCCTACCTGATGTCTTGGTATAGATGGACTCCTCAGCACTCCCGTCCATCCGTCTCCGCCGTGTACCGTCACACCGAGTGGTCCACCTCTAGGTACCGTCCAGTCCTGCTACTCTCTGCCTCAGTCATCATTTTCTACCGTCTGGATCCAACAAAAGGAGGTGTGGGCATAGCCCATGCAGGGGTGAGTATAATGATACTTACTAGAGACCCCAAGAACCTCAAGATCTCACTATGTTCAACAAGGATAAACCAAAATGTATTAAATCAATGGATAACCATTACTTAGGTATATGCCCATACATATACCTAAGTTTTCTAGTAACCCATCTCAATCAGGAAGAAAACACAAAATTCCTTGACTCAGCTAAAAACTGGGATTTTATTCTAGGGGTTATAACATGTAATGATACTAGTCAAACTGTTGAATCCTCAGCTGCTGGTGTACTTTTCCTCTATAGAGTATTTTGGGCCTGCCACGTCACACAGAGGTGCTTCCCACTATTTTGGACTGTTTTCATACACCACTTGTCGAGTATTGTGGGTCTGTTGTGTCACACATAGGTGCTCCCCAATGTGGTTTTATCACGTCACATAGAGGCTCTCCCTCGTAGCCTACTAAGATACTACTCCTGTTGAGTACTGTGGGTCTTCCACGTCACATAGAGGCACTCCCCACTGGGGGTCTACCAAGTCAAACAAAGGCGCTCCCCACTAGGCTAGTTGAAACACTCTGAGTCGAAAGGCCAGTCGTGATCAGGTATCAACCAGCTACTAGGTCTCCCTACTCCACTCGCTCGTCTCTGGGAGGATCCGCACCCCGCGATACTAGTCGATACTCAATATATCACGAAGTCCTGAGCAGAAGTATCTCAAAGGTCCACCTCATCATAGGGGTCTCATAGCAATAGATGGCTCGTCAATCAGATCCTCGGTCTGTGAGTTATTGGCATTTTTGTTCCAGAGTCCCGGTTGTATTTTAGGTTCAAACCTACCCAATCGTACCCAAATATGTCCAAAACTCAAGTGGGGTATGCCAAAAAACCATCTCACTCCAAGATTTCCATCTCCATAGACGGTTCGTCGATCAGTCACCTGTAGCCCATGTTATAGGCAAAAATGTGAAAATATGCCATAGCGGGTCCGGGTCAGGACCAAGGTCCGACCTGGTCTGTGGGTCTGACCAGGTTCGTGGGTCCGACCCGGCCTGAGGGGGAGGCCCAGCCCGAGTGGGTGGCCCGACCCGAGGGGGCGGCCCGGCCTGTGGGGGTGGCCCAACCCAAGGGCAGCCCGGTGGCCCGCGTTGGGTCCGGACTAGCAGCCCGCATGGCCTGGCTGGCCAGCGGCTGGCACTGCCATGCAGGGCCCACCCTAGCCGCGTCGAGGGGGGAGGTGTGTGTCTCCTGGATACCCGAATGGATGAACCATTTGGGCGGGGACCAAACTGGCACCAGGTGGCTCTCGTCCCACTCACGTGGGACCCAGCGGGATCCCTCTTCTCCCAGCTTCCATGCGGCCAGCTGCTCCGCACCTCCAGTGGGCGGCCCGACGCTGGCCACCTCTACCCCTCTGTCATGGACCACCCTGGCTGTTGTTTTTCTTCTCCACGCGGCGTGACAGTGTCTCACCCCGCTGTCGCGGCCTGCCCAAGTCGCGGCTCTCCTCCTCCGAGTGGTGTGACAGAATTGCGCCCTTCAACCGTGGGCCAGCCTGGCTGCGACCCCATTCTCCTTTGCACGACACTACAGGGCCACACCCTTTCGGCGACCCGGTGGCCTTGTGCCACCGGTTTCTTCACAGTCGGCCCATCGCCGGCCGTCGTTACTCTGCCATGGTCCACTTCTCCAGCGGTGCCGTTGCGTCGCCATAAATTTCAACAAATGAGGAGAAATTAAGGGAGAGGGTTGGGCCATGTTTTTGAGGCCCGAGCCTTCCACATTATGGTGATATCAATTGGAAAAATAGTCACCCAATATTTAACGACGTTGAACTTAAATAAAAACTATCTCAAATTCCCTTCCTAGTATTGTTGTTGTTCTTGAAACACGGACATCGTTCCGTTGAAGTCAGAAAGAAGACAAATATGTTGAGGTCGACGTCGTTGACGTTATTCAATAATGGAAATTAACTTTCTTGCCTCATTTGAATATTGTTCTTCATTAGTGGAAGATGCGTTTTTCGTTGGGAGAATTTATTCCTCAAATCTCCTCAACCCCCTCTCCCAATGCTCCACCAATTGAATATGCCAACAAAAAATAATGGGTTAAGCTATCACATTATTTAATTGTTGGAAAAAATATTCAAAATATTTAAAAGTTATTAAATACTATTGAATTAATTAATTTGTGTGGTTTGTAACATTTATGAAAGAAGTTCATGGGTTTCCCTCACTTATGTAGAGTTCAATGAAGTTTAAATCCCATGTGGTCCCCACCTCTTTAATTGCTAAGAGATATTTAGACCTCGGGTGGGAATCCCCACCATAACCTCTCATTGGAGGTTAGGGTGTGGTGTCACCCACCCCTAACCTCTTCTTGGAGGTTTTAACCACCAAATAAATAAAAATAATCTAATCAAATTTTTTTTATTTAATTTTATTAAAAACCGAAAATCTAACTTCAATTCTTGAACAACTGCCGTTGAGGTGAAAGTCTTCTTAAGGGAATATCGGCGCTGCATGTTCAACGGTGCCCTCAGATTTCCATTCTGAGAACCGATTCAAAATTTATAAAATCATGCTCGCACGTTTACTGAACGTACATGATAAAACATCAGAATTTTATTTCGGGCACACCGGGCCTCAGAATCAAGCACCGAAAATTTTCACGGACTTGTAAAAATCCCATGTATTTAAAAAAATCCATGGAATTTTTGGGTCTTTTTATTTTTGTTGTTATACCAAATCAGGAGAGTATTTATTACATATCTCCAAATGATCAACACTCACAGGGATTATCTATGTTGCAATGTCGTGATTTCCTACAGACCAGGACCTATGAATCAGACCTCAGACTAGATTACATATTGATATAGTCATATGACAAGAGGATCTTTGCCATATTTTTAGTATATCCTATTCAAACCTAAATCCCTTCGTCTTATTTATTGGAGGTGAGTATCGGTTATCTCATTTCTAGGACATGTATCCCCCTATGGTGAAGTATATTTCTTAGAGACATTCCCAATGTTGGATGAAGTAGGTAATTTCAATCAATATTATAGTCCTAAGGATCTACTTAATGATACATAACATGATTGGTACAACATCCAACTCAATTCCCTCTTTACAGGATGCCCAAATGATCAATATTACAGACTCGAGGATTTACTGTTGTTAATTATGTTATTTTTTCACCATACACATAAATATATATATATATATATATATACTTAATGGAATATATTTATAGATATATATATATGAAGGAACAATTCCCAATTGACTAGGATTAGAGACCATGGGATCAACAATGGTTTCACTTTTATTGTGTTATTTATCATTTTAGTTCTATCTCGAAGAGGTTGAGAAAATTGCATGAGCAAGAAATTATGCCATAATATTTAAAATCTAATCATTAGGGTAGACGACATTGATTATTTCAATCCCCTCTATGTGCACAACTATATTTTTTGCACAACATATGTATTATTTTTTAAATTGATCATAGATATCATGATTGATAGGGTTAAGGCCTGGGGTAGCTTGATCGAGAAAATCCTATCATGTGGATTCTTATAGTCGACATGGATAAGCATGGTTGTGTCTTGGAGACAAGTTATTTTTGTCCTATAGATATTATTGGCCACTATCTCTGAATTTAATGGTTTTAATTATAACAAATCATATCATATATTAATATATATCTTACCTCATGTCAGATCCTAAATTATGTCAAATCATTATCTTTTATATCAGATCATTTCAATCATATAATGTTTTTTGTGAGATTAAGTCTAAACAAGCTTATAACAAATTATATATGTGTAATAATGGGTAATAACACTCTATGACATTGTTTAACTATAAGATAGATAGAACATCTATGATTATCTATGTATGAGTCACTAACACCGATAGAGATATGACTCACTAACATACTATTCAAACATGCATATGTTCTTTGTATGTAAAGTTGAATCCATTGAAAGGACATGTCGTTCGATTGAGTCAACAATAAATCAACTGTCTCACTGACATAGACCACTCACCATTTCATATGAATCACCATTGTAGACGACCTATCGTTAGTCCAAGTGACATACCATTGCATGGTGCTACCAACACAAAGACTCACTATCAGTTGAGATGAGCCACTGATAGATCAAATGTCTTACCGACAGAAGGAATGACTCACATATGAAACATGTAACCAATGTAATGAATCACCGATGTATGGAAAGACTGATATATTAACATACCGACATATTGAGACACTAACAGAATGAGACACCAACAAAAGAAGACACCCACAAAAGGGGACACCGATAGAAGGAGACACCGACAGACGAGTTACACATAGACAATTTAAATTCTCATTTATTAAAATTATCTGTAACAGTAATATTTGTGTCATTTTGTGATTCTAAAACATTTTATAATTATTCATATGACGTTTAGCAGATAATACAAGGTAATATAAACCTCTTCAAGTGGAACGATCATGCTCTTTTTCAGCAATAATAGATAAGAATTATTTTTTAAAGAGAGAGGATATACAGAAGTGTTTTGGTGTGGGATGGTGCATGAATATGTGAAAGATATATACTAAATAGCATCTGTGGCCATTGTGAACACAAGAACAAAAGGAAGAACACATGAGGCAATATTAATTGAGCTGAACACTGAATTTAAAATTCAATTCAGCATATCAAGGAGAAAGAAGAATAAACCTGTATAATCATACATGAACTTGGAAGCCATATTAAGACACTCAGTTTTGTAAAAACATCTAGAATAGGACATGTTATTTGAATCTTCATCATATTAAAATTTCAAATATGTGTAGAGTAACTTAAAAGCCTCTAAATCCTTTATCATGTTTGTTTTCTCTAATGTGAGAATTTTTTTATACTTTTGAGCAGTGTGAGTATCTTTCTATTAAGCACAAACTTTCTGCTATATCAAAATGAAAGATATAATATATCCTTCCAATCAAACCTTTTTCAATCTATTAACTCCCATGGATATGTGTGGAATAGTTCCTTCTGTGTACTTGTAGTTTGTACCCATGAAGAATTGTGGTAGAGGTCATGTTGCCTAGTAAACCTATGAGCTTTTGTGAAACCAGATCTAGGGTATAGGTCAAACTGTTTATTAATTTTAAATACATGGTGGTAGGTGTACACTAAGTGGAGTGGATTATGTCTCTTCTTGAGACTAAACCTCTAGCTTTATATATGCTTTTTTTACGTTTTAGTTTTACTCTATTTTATCACATATTTCATAGAACTAAATTGAACTCTGATAGCTTGTCATATAAAGTGATTAAAATAGTATTGAATTATTTTATTAGTTTCAAAAGCTATATTAATTATTATAATGATACAACTGAGAACTAATCAACATTTAGAGAAATTAATCGAATTGTCAAACACTTATAGATTCACTACTGGTTAACTGGGGAATTGAATTTTTAATATTGGGGAAACATCAAAGTATACTTTTTAACATAAATTGTTATAGATACTCTATTAATCCCCTCTTGAGTACTCTAATATGAATAACATTTGGTATCCTAGTTTTTAGGAATGTTTAGTTTTCAATGATTTCCCAAACTTTTTCAACTCCGATTTTAGTTGATTGGTCTTAAAATTTCTGTTAATACCTAATTTGTATCTCTATAAAATCATATTCTAAAATTTTTATTATAGATAATTGGATAAAATCTACTAATATCGGCAGAACTCCATTATTAATGCAACCAATTATGCAAAATGGAAAATTAAAATTAAAATGAACATAGTAAGTATAGGTTTTGATATTTGGTCATCAATTTTAGATGAATATAAGATTCCTAATACTTATAGAACTACATAGGATGAATCAACTAAGACTGCTTAAAACAATTATTGAAAAGCCAGGAATGCCTTATATTGTTCTTTTGGGGATGAAGAATTTCACAAAATTTCTGCATCTAAAACAGCCTATGAAATTTGGGATACTTTGTCTGTTTCACATGAAGTATCATATAGTGTTAGGTAATGAGACTTAACACATATACCATTAAATATGTCAATTTTTAGATGATTCTTGATGATCCTATTTCTGACATGTATCTCAGGATTAACGAGATAGTGAACACTATGATCTCTCTCGGAAGATATGTTACTACCAAAGAAAAAATAATGAGTATTCTCTTATACTTACGTAATATATTGAGAGGAAAATCTATCTCAGTTAGAGAATAATGTGACATAAGAAAATTACCTATCAACGTACTCATTGTAAAACTGATGAAGTATGAGGAAGATCTGAATGTCTTCAATGAAGATGAGGATGAACCTAGTATAAAATATGAAGCCTTTAAGTCTACTACCTCTATGTATAAGGAAAAAAAGATGGTTTTAGACTCTGTTGAAAGCTCCAATAAAGAAAAAGGTACATCATAATGTGATGTAGAGATGGCTCAACTGTCTATGAGATTGAATAAATTACATAGGAAGAAGAATTTCCCTAGGAATTCCAATTATAATGGAAGATATTATAACGAGCGAAATTGAAAAATGGACTACAACATAAATGAAAAATCCAAGGAGATTCTCTCCTATTAGTTTAAGAGGAGTGGACATGTCAAAGATAACTATCCAAATTTAAAATAAAAAAAGACGTATGAAAAAAAGGAAAATATGTATAGAAATATATGAAAGAAAACTAGAGTGCCTGTGAGGATAGTTCCAGTGAATCCACATAATTACATGAAGAGAAAGATGACATATAAAATATGTATTTTATAAAAAAATAACTAAGGTAACCTTAGATTCTACCACACCCAATCTTTATTATTCTTTAAATGAAAGTGATTATGAAAACATGACAAGTGATAAACTATTGAAATATTGTAACATGCTAGAAGAAACATTTAATGAAATAAAAGATAAATTTGAATCTCTTAAGAAACAACATTCTCTTACTATAACTATTATGTCTGGAATTATTACTGGAAATGAAAATAATTCTCAACTTCTCAAGCAAAACAACGAAGTAAAAAAGTCAAATGATCAATTGAATACTGTCCAATAAAAATTTACCAATTGGAAAAATAATCATACTCAAATACATGGTAAACATATAGCTTCGACATATAATGTTGTTATTGGATATAGGCCTTGATAGAGAAACCAGTCTAAAACAAAATTTGTAACTAAATATGGAAAATATGTTCTTCTATCTAAATATCAAAATTATGATTCTAGTTTATGTTCTGAAAAATAAATTACTACCACTAGTTTTTCTAGAATAAATCACGATTATAATTTTAAAATGATACATAATGATTTTTGGAAACCCATAAGGAAAATTTGGGTACCTAAATCAATGATTACTACTATCACTAGATCGATTCATGTTTGGGAACAAAAATGTGTTTTTGTTTTATTATTCTATAGGAAATCTGTTTGAAGGTCTCCTGAAAGATTTAGTGGTACTTGGACAGTAGATTTTCATGACACGTGACACGAGATTATTCAAGATTCAAGAACCTAATCAAGATTGACGGTGGATATTTCACCTTTGGTGATAATTAAACAAAATAACAATTATCCTAGTCCATATTGGAATCTCTAAATTTTTTTAATTTATAAAATACATTTTTTTGATGGATTGAAATGTAATTTTATTAAAATTTCACAATTATGTGATGATGTAATTAATTTAAAATTTGAAAATGATGCTTGAAATGTTTTTAACTCTATAAATGAATTAGTATTTTGAAACTTTAAAATTTAAAATGTATATTCTGTTAACATAGATTATTTAGTTTCTCAAAAAACTTCTTGTTTAAATTCATTTTATAATGTTTATTGGAATTGGAATAAAAGATTAGGACACTGTAATGTACACTCTCTTAGAAAGCTTACTAGAAAAGGAAAAATCAAGGATATGGAAAAACATCAGTTTCCAAATGAAAGAATATGTAATCCCTGTCAAAAGTTTAAACAACACAAGATATATTTCAAATTAATGAAAGCAGTTTCAACTTCTCATGTGTTAGAGTTTGTTCACATGGACTTGTTTGGACCCTCTTGAGTATCTAGTTTAAATGGGAAGCACTGTGTCTCTGTTCATAAAGATGACTATTCTAGGTATAAATTGAATTTTTTATTACCTCACAAAAGTGAAGCATGTATTTACTTAACCATGTATGATAAAATAGTGGAAAAACAAAGTTGACATATAATGAGACCCATAAGAAGTGATCATGGCCATTAGTTTGAAATCAGGACATTGAATATATTTTTTCACACAATGGATATAGTCATAAATTTTCTGCCCCTCAGACTCCTCAGGAAAATGTATTTGTAAAAAGAAGAAATTGAAGAATAAAAAAGTTGTCCCAAACCATCCTTAGTTCATGTGACCTTCCTTTTTTACTTTTTATTCGAAGTTATGAATACAACATACTACACAATTGAAAGAGTCTTAATTATACCTATCCTTAAAATGAATCTTTAAGAGATGTGGAACAATAGAAACCCCAAATATTGTTACTTCAATGTTTTTGGATGCAATGTTTATATCCTTAATACAATGAAAAATCTTGACAAATTGACATCCAAGAGTGGTGAATGAATCTTCCTCAGTTACTGAACCTCAATTAAAGCCTTTATAGTCTTTAATAAAATAACCAAGTGTGTGGAAGAATCAGTGTATATGAAATTTGATGAAATAGATCCACATGATCATTTTATCTCCCTAGAAAATCATGAGGATTAAATGTCAAACCTAGACATAAAATCAAAATCATCTAATCCTCTTGTCAAGAAATCTATTAAATCAAAACGTGCTATAAATTCTTCCAAATCTAGACATGATGAACGAGAATTTATAGATTAACCTGATGTTATTAGACCCTCTTTCTCTAGTCCAACTAAAGCTCTCAAGAACCATACTTTTCATGATGTTGTTTGAGACATAGATAAAGGTACAAAATCAAGTGATTCTCTTAGAAATCAGGTTGGTCATCTAGCCTTCTTGTCATATCTTGAACCTAAAAACATCATTGATGAAATTAACGATTAATTATTGGTGATGGCTATGCAAGAGTAACATATCCAATTTGAAATAAATAATGTTTGGAAACACGGGAATTGGACCAATGACACCATGACCGTAGGCACTATGTGGGTGTTTGGGAAAAAAGTAGATGAATATGGTAATATGGTTAGAAATAAAGCTAGATTGGATGCACATGGTTATAGTCAAGAATAAGTCCTTGACTATGAAGAAACTATTCCACCTATTGTAAGACATGAGGCCATCAGAATCCTTTTTTATTACGCTTTCCAACATGATTTCAAACTTTATCAAATGGATGTTAAATGTGCATCATAAATGGGTATATAGTTGAAGATGTTTTTGTTGAACAGCTGCCTAGTTTTACAAACCCTCATTTTCAAAATCATGTTTCCATATTAAAAAAAAATCCTTATATGGTTTAGAACAAGCACCGGGATCTTTGTATGAGAGATTAAATAATTTATTATTTCAAAATGTTTTACAACAGTAATTTATGGTCCTACTATTTTTATAAAACGAATTTCTAAAGATGTTTTAGTTGTTAAAATCTATGTAGATGATATTATTTTTGGATATTCAAGAAATTCTTTATTTGTTTACTTTTATGAAACTATGAAAAATGAATTTGAAATGTGTTTAATTGGTTAAATAAAATTTTTTCTTGGATTTCAGATTTTTTCCAAATAATGAAGGAATCATCTTAAATCAAAATAAAAAACAAAAAAGATCATTTAAAATGATTTTAATTTGATAGCATTAAAAGCAGTGACACTCCAATGAGTACAACTTGTTTGTTGGATCTTGATAAAGATGGTAAATTTGTTGATCAAACCACTTATAGAGGAATGATTTGAATTTTTCTCTACTAGAGTACTACTAGGCCAGATATAGTGTTTAGTGCCTGTATATGTGCCCATTTTGAAGCTAATACCAAATAATCTCACAAAATTCTCTGAAAATAATTTTCAAATACCTCAAACATACGTTCAATTTATGTTTGTTTTACCCTATAGGTTAATAATTTGATATAGTGAGTTATTCTGAGGCTGATTTTGGTGGATGGAAGATATATAGAAAGAGAACCTATGGGACATGTAACTTTTTGAGAAATTCATTGGTTACATTGTGTACTATAAAATGAAATTATGTTGAATTATCCACTTCCAAATCATAATATAAAGTTCCTGGTAGCTATTGTGCACAAATATTGTGGATGAAACATAATCTTCTAGACTATTTATATCAATTTAGACATGTACCTATAAAATGTGATAATATAGAGGCAATGAAAATTATAAGAACCCAATTTCTCATTCATGAGAAAAACATATAGATGTAAGACATCACATTTTGAGAGAACATTATCAAAAGGGAGATATCACCTTAGAATTTACTAGCACTGAATATCAACATGATGATATATTCAAAAAGCCATTAAACTATGAAAGAATGAATTACATCAGATATGTTTTATTAATGATCAATTAGTAAGACCCGGTCTTTCTATTCCATTGATCTTTGTCTATGATGTTTTCATGTAGACACCATGTCACGACCCCCTCCCACTAAAGATGCCCCTCTTGAGCTGGCAATGGTGAAAGGGAGATAATGTCCCCTGAGTCCTGCCTCCAGTAGGCCCTGGGTTGGCGACTAGCACCAAGGGTATGAGTTTTCAAAAATATGGGAGGCATTACCCTTTTTATTATTTAGGATCGGGAAATAGGATGAGTCAACCACCAAAAAGGAAAAGATAAAGTGTATAGAAATAAACCCAAACCAAGCCCACATGCATGTTTAAACAATTTTATAACAAAGTACAAGTACAAGAAGGCTCAAGAGTACAATACCAAAAGAAAACAACAGAACAACAACTGCAAAAACTCCAACTGCCTGACTTGTAGGGTCCCGCATGGCCCTGGTAGTCCTCCTGGAAACCTGAAAGTCAACGTAGGGTGAGCATACAAGTATACTCAGTAGGGAAACCTAAAGCTCTCGTGCAAAATTGGGGAGACATCCTAATATCCCGTGAGAACAACAGAAGAAACCTAGAAAGGAAATCTATCCACCCAACCTCACCAGCCACACTCACCAAAACACAATCACAACAGGTAGTAGTATAAGAACGAGAGTATTGGGTACCCCGCACCATTTCCCATTAGTTAGCTGAACGTCCTGACGCTGTCACACTCTCCCCGCCCACACATACTTGGGCCTCAAAACCACGTATCCCGCCCGCACACACCTGGGCCTCACAACCACACATCACGCCTGCACACACTTGGGCCTCACCACCACATATCCTGCCTGCACACACCTGGGCCTCACAACCACACATCCCCACCCAAAGACACCTGGGCCTCATCCCAAAGATTCTTGGGAACATTAATAGTAACATAACTCTCGCCCAAAGACACCTGGGCCTGAAATTGAAACCTACCTGAGGAGTCTTAGGTGTAAGGTCGCCTCAAGCCATTATAGCCTATAAGCCTGCCCGAAGAGTCTTGGGCCTAATCACCCCAATCGAAACCTACCCGAAGAGTCTTGGGTGTAAGGTCGCCTCAAGCCATCATATCCTAGGAGAGAAGGAGCAGGAAGGAGCAAGTAACTATGGGAAAACACCCTCTCCCATGAAATGGGAGTGTTCGGCACTAAGTGCTCAACATGGGTGCGGTGTGATAAAACAAAAAAGATACAGATATATATATGTATACCAAACACACAGCCCAACCTATGGCTTCTAAAAAGAGAAACTGAGCACGTGCCTCGGCACTGCTACCACGAAGCATGCATACAACAAACAACCCCAACCCCATTAATGTTTTCACGTTTCTGCAGAAATTAGCTTATTTAGTTCCTTAACTACTGGGCAACTATCCATAACCAACCACTTCAACCATTCGTAAAACATATCCCTACCATCCACAAAACATGTTAGGGAAACACAAGCAGCACAACAAAACCCTTCTTAACAACTAACCAACCCATTGATTATTATTTCTGTTTCATTACCAAGCCCCATCATTCATTAACTCTTCCACATTTATTATTTATTAAACACAACCCATAACTCGTTCACATTAAAACCCATCCCTGCAGCCCCGCTGCCAACCTCTATAATCACACCATATATCATTATCCCTTTAATACCATTTATCGCATCCCTGCTGCCCATCACCATTAAACATTCACACCTTCCCACAACCAAGTCAACCGCAGCCCCACTGCTCACCCAAACCACAACAGCCCACAAAACACCCCCATCACATGCCACGTAACCGAGCCAACAACCACTTGTTCATTATTCCATTTTTGTTTAACTAGGGTGATCACACAAGGGTTCCAGATTTTATCAGCCAACTTTATGAGATTAACCAATTTCCACATTCAACAAATTTCCACTCACAAAAACGGTCTAGAAAGATATGGAAACATTTAATTGTGCAAGAAAAGACCCCCAACGACCGTGATTTTCAGTAGACATAAGCCTATTCATTTCACAACATAATATCACAGGATATAAAAAGGTAAATTAATAGCAATCACAAACTTCCCATCCCCATTCTTTAACCAGTTATTGTCTTTATTTAAAGGTTCAACCATTTCTCATGAAAACAAAAAAGGATACCCACCCTTCATGATTTACAAATTAGAGAGACGAAGGTAAAACCCCTACCTCAGCAGGTTCTTGATCGCAACGCTCCCTCGGATCAACCTTATAAGACGTTCGTCAGCATTCGTCACTTCTGTCAGGTCTTGACAAAACCTCCTCGGGTGGAAGTCAAAAAGTAAAAGTTGAAGTAAAGACAACGGATCCAAACTCGGAAGTTCCGCCTCATCATTACGATCTCGTGGCCGCTGACGGATCGTAAATCGGAGCTCGGACGAAGAAGTTATGGAAGAAAGAGCCTTCGGGTCTCTTGAGAGAGCTCTACTCAGAGGAGAGGGGAGGAGAGGTGTGAGTTGAAAGGAGGAGGGGACCCCTCCTTTTATAGGCATGAAAATCAAAAGTACACAACGTGTACTTATGGTACATGGCATGTACTGGGCCATTTTCACACGGTCTCCAAGCAGCCTCCAACACGGTTTCGCTACCGTTGACTGGTCAACACACAGTTTGAGGGTAAGGCATATGCGGGGAAGGACAACACATCGTGTAGTTTAGACACACAGCGTGTACTCATTTATTACACACGGCAAGGACACATCTCCAACAGGGTACACGGCTGTTGACTGGTAACGCGTACGCGGGGAAGGACTACATGGTGTGTAGAACTGGACACACGGCGTGCACCCATTATCTCCACACGGCAAAGACGCGGCCATCCACTCGGGGTATACCCGTCAAGGGGTACATGGAATGTACTAAAACTACACGGCGTGTAGTTTCAAAATTCTGGAATGTGTGGGAAAAGTCCATTTTACCCTCCAGAACACTTCTTGACCTGCTTTTTGACAAAGGAATGGGCCGGAGAGGTCTGGACCATTACATCAGATACCTCTTAAAACATTATCGTCCCCGAGAATTCAAAAACCAACCCAGAGGAAACCCAACAAGATACCTCTTTGGGTTATCGTTATAACAGGAACCCAATAAATAATCCTAATCATATGTGTTAGGAATTCCTTCTCCTATGTCGAGATATTATCCGCTTTAGGCAGCACTGACTCGCCTGCACGGGTTTAATCGCATCCTCATTAATGCGTATCGATTAAGAATTGGGTCTTCCCAATTTCATTCATTAGGAATTTTCAACTCGCACTAACCCCAACACCACAAAACCAACACACTGCCCAAACACATGGTTTTGGAAAATTCCTTCACCTATGTCTAGATATTATCCACATTAGGCGGCACTGACTCGCCCGCACGGGTTCAATCTCATCCACATTAATGTGTCTCGATTAAGGGTCAGGTTTTTCCCTTTCCCACACATCTAGACATGTTACACATTACCATTGAACAAGGAAACAAAAGCTCTCACAACTGACAAGCCAAGCATTCCATATAACAAGGGTACATAGTACAATATCAACACAAGCTCAGAAGAACAAGGGAAAAACACAAGTCAAAACAACTCTGGGTACTGAGCATGCATCTGGGTCTCCAGCTCCCAAGTGCTCTCCTCGAGACCGCCATGCCTCCACAACACACGAACCAAGGTAATGGTTCATCCAGGGAGAACCTTCTCTTTACGATCTTCGATTCTGACTGGTCGTTCCTTGAAGGTCGCGTCGTCTCCCATATCCAACTCTCCCCAGTCGATAACGTGAGAGTCATCGTGTAAGTACCGACGAAGCTGGGAGACGTGGATGACGTCATGGACTTTCTCCATCTGAGGTGGCAGGGCCAGTTGATATGCCACCTCGCCGACTCACCTTAGCACCTCAAAAGGTCTGATGAACCTTGGTGACAGCTTGCTCCCTTTCCCAAACCTATGCTGCCCCCTTCGAGGGGAAACCTTCAAGAAAACAAGATTTCCCGCCTTGAACTCCAAGGGCCTCCTCCAACGATTAGCATAAGACTATTGTCGGTCCTGATCCACCTTCATCATATCACATACAAGCTGGACTTTCTCCGTGTTTCTCTGCACTACCTATGGCCCAAGAGCACCTGTCTCACCAACCTCTGCCCAGCAAATGAGTGTACGACATGGCCTTTCATACAAAGCCTCAAATGGTTCCATTCCAATAGTAGAGTGGAAGCTGTTGTTGTAGGCAAAATCTACTAATGTTAAGTGGCGTACCCATGATCCTCCAAAATCCAGAACGCATGCTCGGAGCATGTCCTCCAGCGTCTAGATAGTCCGCTCTGTCTGCCCGTCGGTCTGGGGGTGGAAAGCAGTGCTAAGGTGTAGCTGGGTGCCAAAAGCATACTGCAACCCCCTCCAGACTTGTGAGGTAAACCAAGTATCCCAGTCTGAGACGATGGTCCTTGGAACTCTATGCAAATGCACCACCTCTTTTATGTACCTCTCTGCTAAGGTACTCACTAGACCTGACTCCTAGATTGCTAAGAAGTGAGCTGATTTCTCCAGACGATCCACCACTACCCAGATAGCATCATAACCACTGTGAGCTCTGGGTAGTCCTGTGACGAAGTCCATTGAGATTTCATCCCACTTCCACTCGGGGACATCTAAAGGATGCAACAAACCATCGGGAACATGGTGTTCAGCCTTCACTTGCTGACACACTAGGCACTTAGCAACAAACTCTGCCACTGCTCGTTTCACCCCGGGCCACCACAACTGATCCCTCAGGCCTCGGTACATTTTTGAAACTCCTGGATGTACCGCCAAGGCCGAGCTATGGAACTCACGGAGAACTCCCTCACGCATCGCCTCTGGGACAAACAACCTTTCATGGAAAAGCATCTGATGTCGGCTGTCCTCTGACCATCCCTCTGGAGCATTCCCCTAATCGACATGATCCCGCATCACCTCTACCTTGGAGTCCCCCCAATGAGACTCCTCCACCTGCTACGATAAGGAGGATTGCACCATCATCTGGAACAAACAGCCTCTAACACCTTCTTCCCTTGCATCTAAGTGCAGGGCAGCCAACTCTCCCATCGCCTTCCAAGCATCAGTGGATTCCCGAACCACTTCCTTGTGTTACTTCCTGCTCAGGGCATCAGCCACAACGTTTCTTTTACCTTCAGTGTAAGAGATATCGAAGTCATATTCTTGGAGAAACTCGACCCATCTCTGCTGCCGTAAGTTCAGGTCATGCTGGGAGAAGATATAACGCAGGCTCTTGTGATCTGAGAAGACCACAAAGTGCTCCCCAAAGAGTTAATGTCACCACAACTTCAATGCGAACACTACTGCTGCAAGCTCCAGGTCATGGGTGACATAGTTACGCTCGTGAGGGCGCAACTGCCTAGCCCCATAATAAATCACGCCATTCTTCTGCATCAGCACGCACCCCTGACCAAGTCCATAAGAATCACAAAACACTTCATACAACAACCCTTCCTCTGGAAACATGGGAACGGGAGCACTAACCAACTTCTCCTTCAGGTATTCAAAATAATTCTGGCACTGATCGCTCCATAGGAAGACCTGATTCTTCCTAGTCAAAGCTTTCAATGGAGAAGAAACTCGAGAGAAGTCTGAAACAAACCTCCGATAGTAACCCGCTATCCCCGGGAAACTACGAACTTCTGCCACGGTCTTGGGTGCTTCCCAAGAACAAACTACCTCTACCTTTGACGGGTCCACCGATACTCCATGCTGAGACACCACGTGCCCAAGGAATTGTACTTATTGTGTCAAGAACTTACACTTCGACAATTTCCCATAAATCTGGTGGTGTCGAAGGACTTCCAAGACTGCCCTGACATGCTCAACGTGCTCCTCCTCTGACCTTGAGTAGATCAGGATGTCATCGATAAACACAACGATGAACTGGTCCATAAAGTCTTGTAAGACAAAGTTCATAAGTCCCATGAACACAGCCGGTGCATTCGTAACTCCAAACGGCATCACTACAAACTCGAAGTGCCCATACCTGCACCTGAAAGTCATCTTTGAGATGTCACTGTCCTTCACCCTGAGCTGATGTTATCCCGATCATAGATCAATCTTGGAAAACCAACCTACTCCCCTCAGTTGGTCGAAGAGATCATCTATCCTTGGAAGGGGGTAGCGGTTCTTGACCGTTACCTGGTTCAACCTTCGGTAGTCTATGCATAGCTTGAGACCACCATCTGCCTTCTTCACGAACAAAACTGGAGCACCCCATGGCGACATGCTGGGTCGAACAAAACCCTTCTCCATCAGATCGTTAATCTGAATCCGCAACTCTTGCAACTCCAAAGGTGTCATCCGATAAGGGGCCATCGAAATCGGATTGGCACCAGGATGTAAGTCTATCCTAAACTCAACGTCACGTCGGGGGGTAGAGTTACAACCTCCTCAAGAAAAACATCTAGGAACTCCCCAACAACCACTGGGACATCCATCATCTCTGTATCAGCTGGAACCACTGATAACCTGCCTAACAAGGAAAGGAGAGGATCCACACGCTGGCTTCCGGCCTGATAGATTCTCTCACCAACAAAAGATATGTGTTGCCCATCTACGTCGGAGAACACGACTCTTCTACAGAAGCAGTCGATAACGGCACTAACAGAAAACAACCAGTCGATGCCTAGGATGACATCGTATGGCTGCATCTGTAATAGAAGAAGGTCCCCACTAGATCGATGTGGTCCCAACATCAGCCCACATCCCCGGAAAACACAATATACGCTGGTCTGGCCCCCAAATGGTGTACTCAGTACCAGTGGTATGGAATGTCTCTCTACATCTAGTCCCAAAGCATGTGCTAGACTAGGTGCAACAAAAAGTGCGAATCTCCCTAATCGAACAAAGTAGAAACAAGAGTGCTGAACAAACAAATCGTACATCGCACCACCTATGGTCTCGCTGGAGCTTCCAAATCTACTGCATGCAACTTTCCACACCCCGCTCCTCTTCCCCTCTGATGTCATCCACTTCTCCGACCACGCCCTGGTCGAGGTCCCTGAGGAGCACCTTGAGGTCGGCCTCCTCCCGCAAAGTCTTCCCTCGGAGGAGAATGGTCATGCTGCTGCTGGAAGGGCCTCGCCGGAAACTGGTGCTACTACGGTGGGCGTTGAACCTGCCCACCACCACCGTACAGAGCACGGGTTGGGCACCGACTCTGAACGTGCCCGAAACCTCCACAGGAAAAACACCTCGGTCCTGGGCTCGTGGAAAAGGGACGAGGACCCGAAGATCTGAACTGGAACTGCTGGGGCCTGCTCCCCACTGGCCTGAACCTGGAAGGTCCTGTTGCAGGAGACCTGCTACTGACTACCTTCCCCTTCGACGAACCTGGCTGAAACACCTCACGCGGTGAACCTCCCAGCGATTGCATCCTCTCTACGACCTATGCCTTCTTCTGCACTGCCATGTACGTAGGAAGAGTAGGGGGTGATAGAATACTGTAGCAAAGGATGAAGCGCCTCCTCCAAACGTCTCGCCCGAGACTCCTCATCCGGAAAGAGATCTGGAGCAAAGCGCAGAAGATCCTTGAACTTGATCCTCATCTCTCCTACCGACATACTCCCCTGCTGAAAGGAGAGTAACTCATGCCGCTTCTCCTCCTTGATCATGGAAGAACGGAATTCCTCTTGAAATTCCTTCTCAAAGTCAGCCCACAGAACCTCTTCCTATATCCCCTCTCCGAGGTAGAGTTTCCACCACTGTCGCGCCGCACCTCTCAGATGACTGACTGCTAGGGGAACCCAGTACTCCCTCGTAGCACGGATCAAGGTAAAAGCAATCCCCAGCTCCTCAAGCCACCCCTCCGTCTCCATATCCGAAGTACTACCCTCGTACTTCTTGAGGTTCTGCCGTTGGAAAGAATGGAGAGTCTTCTGCCACTGGCTATCTTTCTCCACTCGGTCAATCCCCAACTGATCGACCGTCTGGATCTGCTGGGCCATGGTCGTCTGAGCCACCCAGGGACGACGTCCAGGTGCCATAGTTGTACAGTAAACAAGGATCGCCTAAGCCCAAGTAGTAATGAAATTTCTCAAAGTTTTAATTATCATTTTATTTCAATTTCTTTCCCAGAACACCAAAATCGAGTAAACCACAATCATGATGATGCATGTACATTTCCTAGGGTCTCTACCCTAAAATCAATGTAGTCTCACTTGGTCGTTCGGTAGGCTCAGAGTCCTTGCCTCGGATCACGGGGGGCCCTAAAATCCTATGTCCTAGCCGGTCTTCTCGGGCCTATGTCACTCACTAAGATTAACTAACACTATTGCCCTACCATCCCATGCAATCCTCACTGTGCCTAACTCCAGACTCCATCCTATCTCTCAACCATCACCTCTGATACCATTCTGTCACGACCCCCTCCCACCAAAGATGCCCCTCCTAAGCTGGCAATGGTTAAAGAGAGATAATGACCCCCCGAGTCCTGCCTCTAGTAGGCCCTGGGTTGGCGACTAGCACCAAGGGTATGAGTTTTCAAAAATATGGAAGGCATTACCCTTTTTATTATTTAGGATCGGGAAATAGGATGAGTCAACCACCAAAAAGGAAAATAGCAAATGTATATAAATAAACCCAAACCAAGCCCACATGCATGTTTAAACAATTTTATAACAAGGTACAAGTACAAGAAGGCTCAAGAGTACAATACCAAAAGAAAAAAAAGAGAACATAAACTGCAACAACTCCAACTGCCTGACTAGTAGGGTCCCGCACGACCCTGGTAGACCTCCTGGAAACCTGAAAGAAAATGTAGGGTGAGCATACAAGTATACTCAGTAGGGAATCCTAAAGCTCTCGTGCACAAGTGGGGAGACATCCTAATGTCCCGTGAGAACAACAGAAGAAACCTAACAAGGAAATCTATCTACCCAACCTCACCAGCCACACACACCAAAACACAATCACAATAGGTAGTAGTATACGAACAAGAGTATTGGGTACCCCGCACCATTTCCCATTAGTTAGCTGAACGTCCTGACGTTGTCACACTCTCCCCGCCCGCACATACCTGGGCCTCCCAACCACGTATCCCACCCGCACACACATGGGGCTCACAACCACACATCCCACCCGCACACACCTGGGCCTCACCACCACGTATCCCACCTGCACACACCATGGCCTCACAACCACACATCCCCGCCCGAAGACACCTGGGCCTCATCCCGAAGATTCTTGGGAATAGTAATAGTAACAGAACTCTTGCCCGAAGACACCTGGGCTTGAAATCGAAACCTACCTGAGGAGTCTTAGGTGTAAGGTCACCTCAAGCCATTATAGCCTATAAGCCTGCCTAAAGAGTCTTGGGCCTAATCACCCCAATAGAAACCTACCTGAAGAGTCTTGGGTGTAAGGTCACCTCAAGTCATCACAGCCTAGGGGAGAAGGAGCAGGAAAGAGCCAGTAACTATGATAAAACACCCTCTCCCATGAAATGGGAGTGTTCAGCACTAAGTTCTCAACATGGGTTCAGTGCGATAAAACACAAAAGATACCGATATATATATGTATACCAAACACACATCCCAATCTATGGCTTCTTAAAATAGAAACTGAGCACGTTCCTTGACACTGCTACCATGAAGAATGCATACAATAAACAACCCCAACCCCATTAAGGTTTTCACGTTTCTGCAGAAATTAGCTTATTTAGTTCCTTAACTACTGGGCAACTATCCACAACCAACCACTTCAATCGTTCGTAAAACATATCCCTGCCATCCACAAAACATGTTAGGGAAACACAAGAAGCACAACAAAACCCTTCTTAACAACTAACCAACCCATTGATTATTATTTCTGTTTCATTACCAAGCCCTATCATTCATTAACTCTTCCACATTTATTATTTATTAAACACAACCCATAACCCGTTCACATTTAAACCCATCCCTACAGCCCCGCTGCCAACCTCCAAAACCACACCATACATCATTATCCCTTTAATACCATTTATCGCAGCCCCGCTGCCCATCACCATTAAACATTCACACCTTCCCACAACCAAGTCAACCACAGCCCCGCTGCTCACCCAAACCACAACATCCCACAAAACACCCCCATCACATTCCACGTAACCAAGCCAACACCCACATGTTCATTATTCCATTTTTGTTTAACCGGGGTGATCACACAAGGGTTCCAGATTTTATCAGCCAACTTTACGTGATTAACCAATTTCCACATTCAACAAAGTTCCACTCACAAGGACGGTCTAGAAAGATAAGGAAACATTTAATTGCGCAAGCAAAGGCCCCCAACGACCGTGATTTTCAGTAGGCATAATCCTATTCATTTCACAACATAATATCACAGGATATAAAAAGGTAAAGTAACAGCAATCACAAACATCCCATCCCCGTTCTTTAACCAGTTATTATCTTTATTTAAAGGTTCAACCATTTCTCATGAAAACAAAAAGGATATCCACCCCGCATGATGCACAAATTATAGAGATGAAGGTAAAACCCCTACCTCAATAGGTTCTTGATCGCAACACTCCCCCGGATCAACCTTAGAAGACGTCCATTGGCGTTCGTCACTTATGTCGGGTCCCGGAAAAACCTCCTCGGGTGGAAGTCAGAAAGGAAAAGCCGAAGGAAAGACAACGGATCCAAGCTCGGAAGATCCGCCTCATCCTTATGATCCCGTGGCCGCTGACGGATCGTAAATCGGAGCTCGGACAAAGAACTTATGGAAGAAAGAGCCTTCGAGTCTCTTGAGAGAGCTCTGCTCAGAGGAGAGGGGAGGAGAGGTGTGAGTTGAAAGGAGGAGGGGACCCCTCCTTTTATAGGTGTGAAAAGAAAAAGTACACGGCGTGTAATTATGGTACACGGCGTGTACTCGGTCATTTTCACATGGTCTCCATGCGGCCTCCAACACAGTTTCGCGGCCATTGACTGGTCAACACACGGTTTGAGGGTAACGCATATGCGGGGAAGGACTATACGGCATGTAGTTTAGACACACGGCGTGTACTCATTTATTGCACACGGCAAGGACACGACTCCAACACGGTACACGGTCATTGACTGGTAACGCGTACGCGGGGAAGGACTACACGGCGTGTAGAACTGGACACACGACGTGCACCCATTATCTCCACATGGCAAAGACATGGCCATCTACACGGGGTATACCCGGCAAGGGGGTACATGGCGTGTAATAAAACTACACGGCGTGTAGTTTCAAAATTCTGGAAAGTGTGGGAAAAGTCCATTTTACCCTCCAGAACACTTCTTGACCTTCTTTTTGACAAAGGAATGGTCCGGAGAGGTCTGGGCCATTACACACCATTGTCGTACCGACACCATTGTCCCATAGACACTGTTGTCATTCCAACACCGTTAGAGTTATTCAAAGTGTGTCATGACGAAACCGATGAATCGCTATTTCTATACATTTTATGTTTTTTTAATATGACGCTATTTCATTGATATTGTGGAACCCAGTTCTAGATTTCATGATTGTGAAATTTCAAAATTCATAAATGATATAAATTTCAATCGATCAACTCTACTCCTTTACTGCTACTCTCTCACAGCCGCCACTCTCTTTCATTACCCCCCGAACTTTCACTTTCAGACCTCCATACTGAACAGATTGTAATGTTACATATGAAATAAGCTCCTAAAGATGGTGATTCTCATGCTTCTAAGAAACATAATGGTGAATTGGGAAAATTGTCAACTCCTATAAATCCTGGTCCGACAAAACATGTCGTAACCTTAGATAAAGAAGTATTGGTGTCATGGATATTTATGATAAATTATTTGTTGTTAAATGTTGTTCAAGATCATGGATGTCTCTACACGTTCGTAAAAAATGGAAAAGTCTTTTACCTAAAGCTGTTACATGATATTTTTATGAATTTGGAAATTCTATTGGAAGGAAGTGATGTTGCCTATGTCAAGTCGATTTTAAAAGGAATGTGAATCTCCATTTCTTGAATACATTAGGATGAATGTCTTAAGGTTCCTCACGAAGTAATGTTTGATGATAATCAAGGATCATCTCTACCCGAGAGTGAATTATTTTGTTATGAGACAACTCTAAATGATATTACCATAAAAGAAGAACATAGGAGACCCATTTCATTATAGCTAAATGGTGAGTGCATAATTTTATTTTTGTTTATTAAACACCAATTTTGTCCCAAGAAATATAACTTTTATTCTCTCAGGTATTTGGATGTATACATGGTTTTTTTCTATATAAATGTGTCAAATGGAACCTATGAAGATATATGATGGTCCACATAATTGATGTGATAAAAACCAATTGTAATTAAAATTCTCTCTTCTAATCCAGAGGGATTCCAACAATGATATAGGAGAAAGGATATGTAAATTATGTTGATGATTTTGTTGTTAGGGAATGTAGTGGAATCTATTTTAACTCTAACATCTGTAAAAGAATGAAATTTAATTGGAACCCATGGGGAAAGGAATTGGTTGGTGATAAATATAGACTATATTAATAGTTCAATCATCTAGATCATACGGTCATACCAAGGTATCCTGTGGATCTGAGCCTCAGTCTAGATTCTCAAGTGATTTATTCTTTAGATGAGGAGGAGGAGCATACTACTCCTGTCATAGATATGGGATCAGGTGAGGATGATATATGTTACCCAGAAATAACTAGACCCACAAAAAGAGTCTCAAATGGACCTCAAAGTCCACCTTTGGACTTAGCTTCTATTGAACCTATTCTAAAATCAACTGGGAGTGAAGAAACATAAGTTGAAAGTAGTCTAGAATATTTCAGTGAATCTGATATTGAAGAATATGAAGGAGAGGAAGCTATTATTGGTGAAATTGGTTTAGAATCAAGTAGGGAAGAGGATTATGATAATGTTGATGATGATGATGGTGATGAAAAGGATGAAGCATGTAATAATGATGGATGTAGTGAAAGTGGCAGTGATAATGAGTATGCTTATCCTAATGGGAATACATATGTTATTAGTATAGAAATTTTTGAAGATAATGTTGGTGTATCTGTTGAGTGTGATATTCAAGATGATAATGTTTCTCCAGCCAAACATGTTTCTAATGTTGTATATACTAGAAAAATAACTTTACATAAGGATTAAAAACCAGGAAATGAAGAATTAATTGAGGTGGAGATATCTTCTGATAAAGTAGACACTGAGGGGTAGCCTCAAGGAAGAGTATCTCAAACTGACAAAGTGCATCAAATTGGAAAAGTAAGGTTGGATACTGGTACTCCTCCGGATTCTGATTTTATGGCTGAATGGGAAAGGAATCAGGGGTATGTGTCACTAGGATTATATTATGAAGATTTACATGATGATGTTTTTTCACTTACAATACGGGAAATAGAAGATGAATCTTTTTCTAGGGACTATTTCTCTCAGGCCGATTTTGAAATCTTCAAAAAAGATATTTTTTCATCCATAAAACATGCAGTACAATCTCAGATGAGATATGAAATTAATGAATCTTGGAGAGAGAACACTAATTAGACTAACAATATGAAATCTATCTGGTCTATGGACAATGGTTTAAGGGAAGATAGAACTTCTAGTTCCACTCCTGCCTCAACCAGTGTACCTCAAGCATATGCTGCTTTAGTTTCCAAGACAGTGATAATGGAAATTCAGAAAAATTTGATTACCAATGCAGAAACAGTTATGACAACAAACACCAAGCTCAAGAACGAGATGAATAATTTAACCAATAGCATTAATTATTTATCCACTGTGTAGATTAATACAATTGAATGTGTCATGAATGGCCTTTAGAATATTGTTTCTCATTTTAAAGTTGTTGGTTTTTTCAAACTAAGAAAATAGATTAAGGAATGTTTCTCATCTGCACTTGTTTCAACCTCTCCTCCACCTATTCTACCTTCAAAATCTTTGGATCATTCCACTATCAGTTTAGTTTTGAACTAAGAGTTTCAAACATTAATTTCCATTACGGACAAGGTTGAGGACACATTAGATAAGTTGCATGACCATGTGAAGTATCATATAGGAAGTGTTTCACACACTCAATAAGAGATGACCAAAAATATTAATTTTTTTTATAAACTCATCAAAAAGTATCAAATGAATTGATTGTTTAATAATATTTCCACCAATGTTACTCTTACCCCAGTGAAAAAGGATTTTAAGGATCAAATTCAGAAGCTAATAGAATTCACTACCTTATTAGACATGTTAATGGTAAATAAATATGATTTTTTAAAGTAAATTAAATATTGTGGTGATATCATTGAAGAGTTCATCAAGGTTATAAAAGCATATCTCCATGTAAAAGTGAACCCATTATGGTGCCTCCTGCAACACAACTTGGCCCTACTAGTTCAGTGTATGCTTAAGCTAAAATGTCTATCTCTCAGGCTTTATCAATATCATACCCATCATTACATAGCATGTTCGTCCTTGGATTATTTCGCAGCATAGAACTTCTCAAACTTCTATCGTACCTGACGGAGTGCCTCTTCCTCCTTTTAAAATACATTTAGACCCTCCTGATTCTCAGCCTAACCCTCATATTGATCCATCCATTAATCCTTCTGATAAGGGGAAGGGACCCCTTGATCCAACCATGTAGCATGGAGTGATATTTTTTTTATAGGGCTAAGTCCATGTACTTTTTCTAATTTAGTGCACTTTGTTAATAAATGTAATTTAACTCTTACTAATTTTCTATACTTAATTTTATTTTCAACATCCAATTTTTGCTAGTACAAAAAGGGGGAGAACATTATTAGGCATTATTAAAATGGGGAGAACATTATTAATAATTATTATGCCTTTAAGCATTATTACATGTTTCTGTATTATTATCTCTGATATATTATTTTATCTTAAAGGGAGTTACTAATCCGAATGTTTACCTTAATCATTCTATAATGATACTAAATAATGCCATGATTTGTGATCATAAAACGGGGAGGTTTTTGTCCCATAGATATTTTTGGCCTCTATCTATGACAATAATGGTATTAATTATCACAAATATTGTCAGATATTAACATATATCATACCTCATGGAAGATCCAAAATTATGTCAAAGCATTATCTTTTATATCAGGTGATTTAAATCATATAACATTTTATGTGTGGTTAACAATAAAGAAATTTATAACTGATTATATATTTGTAATTATGGGAATTAACACTCTATGACATTGTAGAACTATATTCCAGATAGAACATCTAAAATTATCTTATTTTGAGTCATTGAGAACAATAGACATATAACTCATAGATAGACTGTTTATATAGGAATATGTTATTAGTATATGAATATGGAACGATTGATAGGTATCACTACTAGAATGAGTCACTGATACATCAACTGTCTCACAGACACAGACAACCCACCATTGAATATGACTCACTGACATAGGAGACCTACCATCAGTCTAAGTGACATACTATTTCACAGTAATACCAACACAAAGACTCACATTCAGTTGAAATGAGTTACTAATATATCAACTGTCTCGCTGATATAATTCAGGATTCATCATTTCAACAAGTAATTGATGTAATGAGTAACTGATGTTTGGAATGGCCGATAAAATGACATACTGACATATTGATAAACTGACAGAAAGAGACAGCAATATAAGGATACACCGAAAGAATGAGACACTGACAGACGAGTCATAGATAGAAATTTTAAATATAAATTTATTAATATTATACTTAACGGTCGACTTTGTGTCATTTAATGATACTAACATATTTTATAATATTTTTTAGGACATTAACTGATATTATGATGTACGATAAACATATACATGTAGAAGGAACATGATCTTTTTTAGCCCAAAAGATAAGAAGTATTTTTTTAAAGAGAGAAGATATACATAAGTGTCATGGTGTGGAGTGGTGCATGCCTTTGTGAAAAAGATATAATGAAGAACATTTGGAACTATTGTGAACCCATGATCAAAAGGAATTACACCAAAGGCAATATCATCTAAGCTGAACACCGAATTAAAAAATTAGTTCAGCAAATAAAGGAGGGGAATATACATAAAAAACCATACATGAACATAGAAGCAAGAATATGACACTATGTTTTGTGACAGCTTCTAGAATATGACTCAATATTTTCATCTACTTCATCCTACAAGTCCAGAGCTACATAGAGCAACATAGAGAGCCTTTTATATCCTGTCTCATATTTTTTTTTCTCTATTGTGTGGTTTTTTTATACTTTTAAGTAGTTTCTGTATCATTCTGTTAAATAAATATTGTCTCATATATTATACTTAAGAATACAAGATATCCTTCCAATAATAATTTTTAACAGTTATTTAATCCCATGGTTAAGTGTGGAAGTGGTCCTAGTATGACCAGGTTGTTTGTACCCAAGAAGAACTATCATAGAGGCCGTGTTACCTGGATATCCTGTGTGATGTTGTGAACCCCAGTCCAGTGTGTGGTTCAAACTATTTATTAATTTTAACTATTATGTATAATTTGATCACCATGTAGAGCATATTAAGTCCTTTCATGAGACTAAACCTCTTTTTTCCATTGTGTTTTTACCTATTAGTTTTAATTTTTTTTGTCACACATTTCATAAAACAAAATTGAACTCTGATAGTTAGACTTAGAATGTGTTTATAACGATATTTACATAATAGATTAACTTCAAAATATGTATTAATTATCATATTGATGCAAATGAGAACTAATCAATCATTTAGAGAAATTAATCGAACTATCAAGATCTTATATATTCAGCACTAGCTAATTGAGAAATTTAATTATTAATATTAAATGAAAATAAAAATATACTTTTTAATAGAAATTTTCGTAGATGCTCAATTCGCCCCCCTCTTGAGTACTCTACTCAAACCAACAACTATGTATTCTCGATTTTATTATTTTTATTGACATATAATTTATTTATAGTTTTTTATGTACTCTTATATTTGTGATCATCACAGTTGGTAATCAATGATGTCTGTATGACATGGACGTTCGATCCTTCACTAAATTTTATTTATTATTATAACAATATAATATTTTATTTCATTTAAAACTTTTCACTCTAATTATTTTCTTCTATTTATGATGATTAGTAAATTTTATTGCTTTCAAATTTAATATGTGAGATTATTCGTGCAACTATCACACACTAGTCCCCCATTTGTAGTCGGTATCCTCTGGTGTATGGGCTGGTGTGCTTAAGGCCTTGTGGTGAACCAGCTCAAGGTGGTGGATTAATGACATCCAGGTTGGGATATTACAAGGGGAGGTATATTTCAAAGTGATTAGAATATTTCTTGTCTAATATAAAAAAATTTCTATTTTTTTCAAGAGTAGGATAGGGGCGAGCCATTTATAACTGGGTGAGAAAACACACTAGTAATTTTTAAAATAAATCATTAATTCTATAATTTTCTCATGATAAAGGATGAAACTGGCTAAAAAGGGATCATTTTTAAAATTTATAAGAGATATGGTCAAAATAAGGGCATAAAATTTTAATTGCATAAGTTGTGTGTCCTTTTTATCCCATATCCATTTAGTTTAACCCCTAGTAAACCCATATTTACCTTAAACACGTTGAATTTTTTTACTGTTTTGACAATAAATAATTTTAAAAAATCTGGTTAAAATTATTATATAATAAAAATATGATGATTAAAAATCGGGAATCCATTTTTTCAAATTCAACTCATAGAATGGATGAGATCAATATATAATTAAACCCACATATGTGTAGAAATATTTTTTTCTAGGAAAAGCATTTTTTAAGGTAAATATGGTCTCATTCTAAATATATGATAACTAATCATAATTATATGAATTAAAATTAATATTCTAAAGATATATCTTATATAAATTTTATATAAACCATTTTTTAATATGGTTGTTTTAATTATTTAAAATCAAGATACACTATGATGTTTAAAACTGTTTTCAAAAGGAATATTTGTTTTAAAGACTAAAGATAAACATATAATAAAATATACCATAAAGACGATTTAGATGTATTTATTTATTTTTTAATATAATTAAATAATACTTATGAAAATTTCAAATAAATTAAATGAATAATGGGAAATAATTTATAAAAAATAAATAACAATTTTATAAAAAATGGTATTTTATCAATTCCTTGAAAAATAAAATTTATCAAGAAAATCCTAAAAATATACCCTATGATAATTTTGATGTGATGATTTCAAAAATCAATTTAATTTTTAGAAAAAAAATTCAAAAATTGGTCAAAAATAATTTTAGTTTATTTGTGAAAATCATGACTAACCTGCCTTTAAACAAATCAATTTTTTTAGAAACAAATTCTTTTTATTTAATGTTATTTTTATTTTATTTATAATAAGTAGATAACCATTGAATTTATTTTATAAATTTGTAAACAATAATATTTTCATAATTTATTTAGCCTTATTCATACACTCCATATTTATAGATATGTTATAACAGTCCGGTTTAGATAATATTATTTTAATATAGTATCATGTTTTCTTTTAAACCCGATTTTGTATGCACCAAAATCTTTCTAAGAGATTGAATTTATTTAATGATAAATATACTATATATTCTCTAAGTGTTTAATTATACCCAACTAAATAAATTTCAACTTTCCAATTTTATCTTCTACTTATCAATCAATGGTTTCACAATTAAAAAAATATTTTATGGAAAACACAGATATCAAAAAAGGGTTAAAAAAACATCTACATAAAAGGAAGTAAAGGTAAAATACATGGGTCATAAAATAATAAGGTTTCCACATAGGATAATATTAGGGGAGTGTGAAGATATGGAAATGGAATAAATTCTCAAATAATTATGGATAATGGTATATATCATTGGTCACAAGAAATTGAAAGATCAAGGGATTTTTAGTGAACAAAAAACCATAAATATATGATGAGATAAAAGAATTTTTATTCATCAAACGTGATCAAAAAAGGGAAAAAATGTTTCAAACAATTTTTCTATATTTCTTATATTCATTTACTATCTAGAAAAATTAAAAGGAAATATACTTACTTAGAAACAATAATTTCATCCAATAATCAATTTCCACCACAATATCAATATTTTCTCCAAATAATAAGTATTATAGATGATCATTTCATTCCTAAATAACTAAAATAAATATCTATTGGATAAGAAAATCCAAAAAATGGAATATAAGTTATTCCTCCTATATTTACTAACGCCAAAAGGGTTATTAGAATTTCACCCCTAAATTAATATCTAAAACCTTATTAGTAACTCCAAAAATTAAACAAAATCCATTCCATTAGTATATATCCTTAAAAACCATCATCTTTAATCTAAATAACATAATAGAATTATACCATAGTAATTATTTATTTTAAACAAAAAGATTACATATACATCAATCTAATAAATAGTCTCTGAAAATACCATTAATCACCCCATAATCAAAAAACATGATTCTATAATATATTTTCCAATATCAATATTTTCATTAACATACACACCATAAAAGTAAAAATAATGTCATACTAACCAGTACAAATTTAGGACTAGTGTAGGTGATATACACTAATCATCCTTCAATTGTGTGTTCAAGCCCTACAACCTTATGATATGTGATGTGTTATCACCCAAATTTTGGGGTTTCTTTTTTATAATGCTACGTAAACACTTATGTAATGATAATATTTAAATTAATCAATAATCCTATATTGTTCTAAAGAATATGATGATCGTTATTTAAAATAAAATTAGTTATTAAATCAATATATTTTAAGAACTAATGTTTTCTATATAGTCTATTCTTGTTCACAAAATCAACTAATTATCTCTATATCAAGTTTATATCTTTGACTATATTTCTTAAAAAATGTGTTTTCCACAGAGTATCACATTTATAATAAGTAACATTTATAGGTTATTTGTCATATTATTTCAAATCCAAAAAAAAATTTTCTAGAATAAGACTTATATATATATATCATGATTGACAAAATTATTGAATTCTTATATATAAATGTTTCAATCAAAACACTTCATTGATAAACCATTAACTGGGCATCAGCATCTTATTCCTTAATACCTCTTTATATTCAAATGTCATTTATAGTCTCCTCTCAATCATTATAAATACAATTACTCGTATAGTCTTATTTATCATATTCTTGAGATTTCACCCCTATGACTTTGATTTACCAAACACCCATTCATTGCACAATTAAAAAATTATACCATTGATGATACCTTAGGGAAACCATTATTATAATTCATTTCATTAACTACCCTTTCCATTATTCCTTAGAATTTTCTTACATTATATCCTTCTTCTCTTCATGTAGAACATCATCTCGTTACATCAACATGTTACAGTGAGGGCTTCTTCCCACGTTTTCGACATATTGGGACCTGAATCTTCTTTCCTACACCACCTCCACCACCCAAACTCTAAGAAAAAGTTATCCTTCTATTATTTAGTGAGTTTTAGAATTGGTTATGGTTAATTTTGTTAATTATATGTTATGATTAAAGATTAGTAATTAACATATTGTCCTTAACTCTATTCATCAACACATTTGGTTTCTCGTCAACTCATTATATATCAAAATGAATGTTAACCTAGATCATTCTAGTTCATAACATTAACTAATAATATTGAAATAAACAAGGCGAGAATTCATTAACATATCAAAGGAAAGCCTACAGGCCATAAATTAATAACTTCTATATGATAATTTCATCCAAACTTATGGAACTCTAGGTTTCAATCTACATTATCCATTATAATGATTCATATTAGGTTTTCAAACCCAGCAATTTTTTCAAGTCAATTATAATGGTTTGTAAATATTTTTTTAAAATTAAAAGGGTATCAATAAGAAGTGTTAAACTATGAATTTTTTTGGTCTCGTTTTTGTGTACCAAGTAACACTAGAGTCATGAATGATGCACCTTTTTATTATTACCCAAAGGTATACACTATACCAAATATTTCAATTAATGGATGATTAAAAAACCACAACTAAAAAATGAAAAACATTCACATTTTATTTTTAAAAATTACAGCTTAATGATTTCCAATTAGTAAAAAATACACTTCTCCTTATGCTCACATTTTCTCCCTAGACCACCCCCTTGAGCATAGCTGCCACTGCCTTCCCCCCTCATTGGTGCTCCATCCACTTCCACCTTTTCCCCATTATCTGTGCTCCAGTTTCCCATGAGCCCCTAAGCATGTGACCCTTCCCAAGTCATCGTCCTCCCTTCTCCACTGATCCATAACCACTGAACCCCCATTATTCCCCAACTAATCCTTTTCCCTTATATTTCTTATAGTTTAGAGTGGTAATCCCTCCTTTCATCCTCTTTTCTCCTCCTACATTCTTCCCTTTCCCGTCACAAAAAGTTTCTCACTCCTACAAACACCATCCAATGTGTGGGTTTGGAATAATGTCTAGGGAAGTTATAATTATGTTAATTTGGGATGTATAATAATATTAGATTATTTGATGGATCTATTTTACATTCTCTGTAAAAGGAACCAAATTTTAGAGGGTTACTCTAGACATAAAGTAGGAATTTATATTGAATAATTTGTAACAATTTTTTAATATTTATATGATTATTTTAAATTATTTTCTATGATTTCAAAATCATTTTATAGTCTTTTTGAATGATATAAATGATTTAAAAATGAATATTTTGCTTGGAATGGTTGTGTATCAGGCTAAGATCTTCTGAAAATAGTTGAGTGTCCCTCATGGAATGGTTCCTCATGAAATTTTTTTATACAATAAACACATTTTGTTCTATAAATGGGTTCAATTAGTTAAAATAATTTTCACTTAACTATGTCACATTCCAAGTGGTTGTCAAAATTATTGGTGGATTTCTAATGGTAATAATCAATTTAATGGGGTTATCGACACTAATCTTGTCTTTAAAATGTGTGTGTGTGTGTTTTAGAGGTATATTTTAGAAATTGAAGGTTGAAAACCAATAATGTTGTTTTTAATGGGTTTTAGACAATAAGTCTCATTATTGATTAATTTCTTTAAAAAAGGTAATGTTGGGTCTTGGAAAATGGGTGCATGATAGAATTTGACTACCTATAATAAGTGGTTTCATTCCATCAAATGTAATTTTAAGGAAATAATTGGATTTAAAAATTGGTCTTTAAAATGTGATTTGATAAATTATTTTCAATGAAAAAGTGAAAAATAGTTTTCAAATGGTATGAAAAAATCTTTTCTTCCTGAGATCATTAACAAAGCCCCATTGAGTCTTTCTGAAAAGAGTTTTTATAAATGTGTGAGACCCTCTTGAGCCTCATTTTACTTTAGTAATTCCCAAATAGTCTTGTGAACTTGTGAGGGGATGAATTCTACTGATGCATCTTTGTATTTCTCTTAAGCATAGATGTGTTGGGTATGTGTATTATGAGGTTGTAGGAGGTGATGTGTAAGTTAATTTCAAATTATTTTTTCATGATGTATGTTACTATATATATCTGTTTTTTCAATGGAATGTTGTTCAATAAGGTGAAAATGTCGCTTGGGGATGTGGTGTGAGCCTTGGCATGTGGAAAATTCATCTCTATGCTAAAGAAAATCCCATGAAATATTTAAATATTTATAATTTTGAACAATATATTAGGTCACAGAATAAAACTTAATAATTTTATTATAAAATTAAATAATTCACTGGAATTAAAAATAATATAGATTGCATCATTTCCTTTCATGAAAAATAAGTTTTTTGGATGATTTTACTTTATGTCAGTTTAAATATATTCGAGATATATCAATAATGTGAAGACAATGAAACATGGTAATATTATTATATAATTAAATTATATTTTAGATTAAAAATGAAACAAGTCACGTGATACTAAAATTATTGTCTGTATAATTAACAATATAAATTACAATTTCATTTCAACATTTAAAAAAAATCAAAAATTTGAACAAAAAAATTGATGTTGACACAAATTTGGACTTAGTGACTCTAGAGTGTTTCTCCAATGTTGTCTTATTTAAATTAATGATTGTATGTTTTTTATCATACATTTATTTTACCGAATAATATATATGATTGATTTCATTTTTTTTACTCTGACATTTTTTGTACTTATATGACTCATCTTATAATATTATGGGTTATTTTTTCCACGATCGTTTATTAATTTTCTAAATTAGAAATAAATATATGAATTAATTTTATTTAAAAATTTGTAGTAACATTGTGATAATTATAGATTAAAGCTCAATCAAATTACTAAAGAACAAACATCAGAATTATATGGGTTTGGAGGAGTTTTTATATTTTAAAATTTCAAATATATCTATTGATAGGAAAAAAATATTTGCATTCCATAAATGTAAAATTATTAGCTGGTTGAAGAGACGTGATGTTTATGAACTATTTATATTGAATCAATTCATTACTCAATATTTTTGTTGGATTTTTCATAGATAATGAAATGTTACCAAAAATTTGAACAGTGATTTTAATCAACAGAATAAGTTCCCAACAACATTAAAATGATGAAGGAAATAAAAAACCTTATAAATGATGATTCTTTAATTACAAGACAACAATATCAACATCCAAACATATCTGCACAAAAAATTGAGGGTTATATAAATAGTAACCTGAAAAGAGATGTTTTGGGTACCATAGGGTAACAATATCATAACATATAAAAGGATCCTCCTCTTTATTATGCGAAGACTATTTTAAGAGGAAGTGTTACTGAGAATAAAAATGTGATTCTTCACATAGTCGATGATGGAAATCATGATTTGTATAGTGGATCTATGAAATACTAAAAACATTATTATCTATTGAAGTTGTAAATATCAAATTCATATGAAGAATTACAAAAAAGGTGATGTCAAAGATATTAGAATTTATTTGTGATGCATTTCCTAAATATATTATTCGAGAGTATTTTTATGATATAAAAATATTTTTTAACAAGATGATAATAAATTATACAAAAATACATACTTGTTCTAATGATTCTATTATTTATTAGGGAGAGGATTCAAGCATTCATGACAGAATAAAATGATCATTTTCTTGATGGAATTCATTAGGTGATGTTGTAATTTTGAACAAACATATTATTATTATTATGAAGAAGAAAAAGAACACATTGTCCAAGGTTTTCTATTACTTCCCTTTAGAACCACGATTTAATGGATTATTCTTATCATGAAAAACTATTTAGCACATGATGTGGAATTATATAGATAATAAAAATAATGGGTTAATGTGAAATCTATGATATTCAAAATAATTGAATAAATTTGATCTATTACCTCTAGATTAATCATCTAAACATAACAATGTGTGTTTGAGATTTTATGATAATGGATTAAACACATTTGGGACCTTTAATACCAGTTATATCATTTAGCTAGGTTTTTATCCCTTAAAATCTACCATTATGGATGTGTATGAAATATAAGACTTTTAACATTATTATTTTTATTCCTGGAAATTAAATTCTTGGAAATTTTGTTGATGTTTTCTTATAACCTTTAATAGAATAATTATCGGAGTTATGGTGAAAATGTGTTGAGACATATGATGTATCTTCTAGAATAATGTTCAAAAAAATGATACTTTAATGTACACCATTAGTGACTTCTCTATACTTGGGAACAAATCTAGATGATACATTTAGTTGGGTTTTTCTTATCCTGTTTATAACTTTTATCATGAGCCTGAATGAATGTGTTATAGTTAATAATGGTACTTCATGTGTCATAACATATTTCACAATGCATATCATTGTTTTAGTTGAAAAAATCAAAAATAAATTATTCTATTTATCGTAGACAACATCCAATGTTATTGATAGTTTTTTAAATTATGGAAGAACATGGAAATATTGAATAAAAATTTCAGATGGTGGGGCATTTGAATTATATTGGGAAATGAGTTCAACGTCCATAACAAATTGAAATTATAATGAAAAAATGGAATAGAAAAATGATATTCATAAAACATATGTATTGGTAATTTTATGTGTTGCGTTATAATCTTGATTTTAATCTTATTGAAAAGAATGTTGGTGAACATTTGATCTTCACACTTCTAAATGATAATGGAAAAAATAAAGACCAACTCAATCCTCATAAAACTTACAAAAACCGAACATAGAGCCTAATATATGTCTAGATGATAATGAAAAGTATTATTTGGAAACTATTTCAATAAAAATTTGTGTTAAAGATACATTCAATAAATCTTTAAATTATGTGAACATATCTAATGGGTATTTAAATAATTTCTCATGGTGTGTCAACTTAAATCCTCTTAGGTTATATGGATTAAATTTTATGATTCAAATATTTTCTTATATAACTTAATACTATTAAAATTTGGTACATTATTACCTGATAAGGTTACTGTAGTTGTTTTTATATATTTCATATTCATCATAAAACTATGTAAGAAAAATATACAACCAACCAATCTTGAGAACCTTCAAGATATATTTTTACGGACACTTTGTGCAATGGAGATGGTCATTCCTCTTTTTTTTACTATCGTGATGAATTTTATTATGAATATGGTCAAGGAAACTAAATTAATAGGTCCCATATAATATCAAATTATGTATCCATTTATGAGGTATAATGTTAATATATCTTTAAAATTATGTTATTAATTCTTGTAAATTCATTAAGGATGAAATTTTATTTTATTTATTTTTGTTCCTATATACCATTATCATTTGAAATCATATGTGATAAATAAATATCAACCCAAAGACTCAATTTTTAAATTCTATTTAGTTAAGGAGTGTATTAACATTTTTCTAGATACATTGATGATATTTAGACTATATTCAACCATATTGGACATATTAACAACATATCAACAAAAAAATGAATTCATTGGAAAAAAACATTCCAACAATAGGAAAATTAGTTTGGAGGATCTTAAATATTACACTAAACAAAATTGAATTATTATAGGGACATTGATATATGCTATTGAATAGTGAAATTAGAGATAAAATTATTGAATATCTTAGTATACAAATAATGATAAAAATGAGAAAATCAAAATTAAATGAAAATGATATAAAAAATGTTTAATCAATGAGATCGTAGAATGGCTTTCACATCATGTAAGATCATAAATATTGAAATAAAAATGGTTATTATGTTGACACATATGTTTTAAAAATATAATAATGTATATTTCCTTCTAAATATATTTAATAATATACTTGGGTAGAGTTGTCATGATATTTGACGTTTATGGATCGAGGTCCTATAAAATGGAATTTAATCTCCAATGAATACAATGTGAATTTCTTAAAATTTCATACATTCGATCAGGAATATTGTTTATGGACACCAAATAGTTTTATATTTATAGTTTCTGAATTGGGATAATATATAATGTTGATTGATTTTGTCGAATTAAACAACAATAGTTAAATTTTGGTTATTTTATTCAAATTCAAGTGGTTTGATATTAGTATGGGTATTATATGATATTCCTTTCAATTTACATCTCTTAAAATCTCTCGCTTGATGGATGTTGGTGATCATGAATTAAATGATTCTTATATCTTCTCATCACAAGTGAAAATGGTATATTATGTGAAAGATGTCAAGGGTGAAGGGTGGAGTGTAGTTTTTCACATAAAACAAACTGACTTTTATTTTATGGGAGATAAAGTGGATGATTTGACCAATGACATGGAATCAGAACAATACTAAGAAAAATATCATTCTTCCCCCATGATATTTAAAATATTAGTCATTCAATTGTGGATGATGTGGATGAAGTAATTATAGAGCAGGATAATGAAATGATTGAAGGAACAAATGATTGTATATACAATCATCCTTTAACTTATCACCCCTATGTTATTTTTTATTCATTTCTGATACTATGGGTCATTTATCATATTTAAATTAACTTTTATGCATGGGTGATTTGATTTTGAAAATGTAAATGTAATATTTTTTTTGTGAAGTTTGTAATTACCATGACTATGTATATTATGTTTGTCAGTATTGTGCATCTATTATCATTTTTAAAATTTCTTAATATTTCTGAACTTTTTGGAAAACATTTTATGATGTTATTTTTATTTGTTTATGTAATAGGAATGTCATGTAATAAGTGTTCCAATGATCCTAGTCACTTACCAATTGGCATTCCATCAACCACAACGACACCTAGTGGTCCATCTTGCTCTCTCCTGATAGCATCTGGGACACCATTCATTTTACTCACATCAGTGTTTAGTACATGCTATGTCTCCATCCTACCATCATCTGGAAAACCCTCCTTCTCTATCCCATCATCATCTAGCACATTGTCATCAGATTAAATAGGCTCATCACACGGAGACTCCAGAGTGAGGTAATATGTGATTACTCATGTTTAATCAATAGAATATATGTGGTTAATAGTTATATGTACAAATTTTAATGTGATTAATTTTATTTCACTTATTATAATAACACCTATATTTTCCAAAATATGGAAACAATGTTACTACCGAGAAAAATATCTATAGCTCAGATGTATGGAATTTAAATGGAATGAAGAAATTTTTTCAATTTTACTATTATGATGTCCCCACATGTGAAGTTTTGGAATTATATATCTATATTATAGTCCAGTTGGTTGCTGAGCCACTTACCCTTCCAATTATGTTTTCTAATTTTATATAGAGATAGTGAAAATGTTGAAATTAGTAAATCAAGTTGTGATGAGGGTTGACATTGGATTTAGTGATTGTTAGGGGTAACTAAATTGTCAACTAGCTAACAAAATTATATAGTGATTGAGAAACCATGTTGTCATCTCAGGTGGAGGTTATCTTTATTTTTCCTTGATTTAATTTTTTTTATGATGCTTAGTGATTAATTTCAAATTTTAATATTATTTAACCATGATTATTTAACGTTTCTAATATAACTATGTTTTTAATTTTATTCTTAATACAAGTTTTTTATATTTTGAAAGGAGATATGTAAAATCTTAATCATTAGATCAGAAATAATTTAAAATTTATTTTAAAATCTATTTTGGTTGAAATTTTCAAATTTTGGACTTTATTATAGTTTTAATTAAAACATTAGATTAAGGATTTATAAATTTTAAATTATTTTTCTCGGTACTAGTTATTTATTATTATTTAGATCATGTTTTAACTGAGAATAAATTTAAAGTAGGTCTGTTATAGTCCATTTATAGGTCGATGCCCACAATAATATTTTCTCTTTGTCTTATAGTGATTTTATATTCACGTAACCTCATTATAATTGTTTATATATATTTCTTTTTCATGTGATTTTTCCCATAAGATTTGGATGTGTTCGTGTTTTCATAATATTAAACATAGACCACCTAGTTTTCTAAACATTTTGATGTTGGTTCTTTGGTCAAATGACTTTCAATGTCCCTTTTTATGTATTTTTTTAAGGCATGTCCGACATCAAAAATGTAAAAATGTTTTTCATTTCTAAATGTGATTTTTAATGGTTATTGTTTTCTAAGAATAATTTAAATGGAAAATTTTTATCTATTAAATGTTTTTTCAAATAGTGCATAAAAACAAAAAATGGTTTTCTTGAAGGACATTTGTTACGATTTCACTATTGTTCTAACATGAGTATGATTAATTTGGTTCCTTTTGAAATAATTTTTAAAATGGATATTAATAGTTTTTAAATGGAAATGAAAAAATGATTTACTGAGATATTTTTGTTCTATATGAACTGTTATGGGTGACTCCAAGGATTTCCAAGTTCTATTGTTCTTTATGACTGTTCTACATCGGTGTGTATGTTAGTGAATGGTGGAGAATTTTTTGGAATATATACTTATGAGAATTTTTTTTCTATAGTAATGGTTTGGTTAACTGTTTATTTTTTAAATTTATCATGTTTAAATTGTAAATCCACTTTCAGTAGGTCTTTTATGGTTCATTCCTATTTTTTCTAATATTTTGAATATATAAGATTATATTTTTTCTGTATGGGGATAAATCTTTTGTAGGTTTTTGTTTTTTTAACATTAATAGATAGCAGTGATTCAAAAACCATTATATATAGAAAAATCAAGTTGTGGTTTTACAGTACAACTATATATGGAAAAAAATAACAGTATATTAAATCTATATTGTCTATTTTTCTTTATAGTAGTTGTTAAAACCTACTTGAGATACTCAAAAAAAAATTTGGAAAACCCGCTGCTAAAAACAAAAATAAATACCGCAAAAAAAATGTTTCATGACACTTCCTACAAACACCCAAAAATTGTCTAAAACTGACAGAAGAAAATTTCCAACACCATCTTAGGTAGAAGTTTTTTAAAACCAAGAAATAATTATTTAGAGATTTTTAAACTACCACCGAAAGAAAAAATAACCATTGCTAGAACACTATTATATTTTAGTGATATTTTTTATAGAACCACATCCACATATAGTGTCAAAATTGGGATGCAATTGCTTAAAATTTACTTCAAGAAGATTCCCTGATATTTTTCTATAGATAGACTTATCCTTAAACTTATTCCAAGGGTTTTCACTAAATTTATCTCATCATAGTTTCCACCGGATAACAAAACCTTTCCATTAATTCCAAATATGGAGACCTAATACTTTTAAACCTGATATTAAATAATTAATAAATACAAATATCCAATAATTACAACACATATGTTAATAAGACGTAGATTCTTTGGAATACTGGTTTCTTGTTAAATAAAACATGGAATCATTATTTTATTTTCCATAGTGAACTCCTAAAATCCATTTTAACTCATAAATATGCATAGGATAACATTAGTAATACATAGAAGAAAGGGTATTCTATATATACTAGTAAGGGAATAAACATGATAAGGAAACCTAACATGTAAGTGAAATTTATAACAAGATATCATAAAACAGAGGACACATTTGTAATTGTATTGAATAATATCATAAATAATATGTTATGATAAGATCGTGGTAACCTAGGAATTATGAAATAAATATATAACAAGACATAAACATGTGTCATGGATAAAATACATGATAATATCACATGGAATTAAATGTCCCATAATGGATTAAGATTACCCCCTAATACCATACTGACTCCTAGTGAGAATAATGGTTAACCTAGTGAATTTGAGTACTATCTGTTGGAACTTATACTAATATTTTTATGATCTAGGTGTTCTACATTAAGGAAATAAATCCTAATGAATAACATAGGAATTAACCATGGAATGGAAATGGGTTTCATATTCCTATTTAATATCACATCTGAAGGATAATTCATAATGAAGACATTTGAGAAATTGTCACAATGATTTTATTACCCTCTCAACTCAAGGGATAATAGACTATGTATATATATATATATGATTAATAAGTACATAATTTTTAATAAAAACATAACCTAAAATGTTTTTTCAATTGATGAAGACAATTATAAATAGATTAAAATCATTATTTTGGAAAATAACCTTTTAACATTATGTAACATCAAAGGATGTCATCTAAGAGGGAAAATTATTTGAAAGATCAAATTGAACATTTCGTGAGGAATATATCATTTCCAATTTGAAAAAATAATATTTAAAATGAAAATTTTGTCCTAGAAATAAATAAAAAATTTGTATTAAAAATATCCTAGGAATGTTTAAAACATCGAGTGTTCATAATGGATAAAGAGTTTTTTTAATATTGAATACGTTAAAAGAAAAAAAGTCCATTAATTTTTTTAAATAATTGTATGATTAATTTTAAAATACATTTTAAAAAGAAATATAATTATAAATATTACTTTAATCAACAATTTTAAAAGAGTTTATATTTTTTTTAAACATAGATTTAGAAGAAAATTGATTTTCAGCTGAAGATATAAATAATGTAATAATTTCTTAAAAATCAATAAAATTGCATTAAAAATAGATAAAAATAGTACCATTACATGAAAAAATAATTAATAAACATAGGAAATTAAAATTAAAGGGTCTTATTATAAAATGATCAAACAATTTCCTTCAATGTTAATTCAAGCATAAGGATTCCCAATTAAAATGAGATCAAACCTAAACTATTATTTTTCTAGAAACTTATGATTCATAGAATTACGTAAATTTAATAAATGATTATAATGTAAAATCACATTATTTAGGAATTAATAATTTCAAATTATTTAAATTGTAAATATATATTCACCATTAAAAATAAATTAGTTTCATAAAATAATATGTGTCTCAAAGAAGTAATTTTGAGGCGAAAAACTTACAAAGTTCATATCATTGAGGTTAGAGTTAATAAATATGGTGATTATGTTTAAAAAATTTAAATCTATACATAGAAAATTGGAAATAAATCCTTAATAAAAAATAATTCAAATCTCACATAATTTTTACAAAATGTAATCAATGAAGTAGACATATCACTTTATAAATGGAAGTAGAGTTAAGAACCCCCTTACCTCACACTTCTCTTTAGTAGAGTGTCCAATTAATAACATTATAGTATTTTTAAACAAGTTTTTAACTTATAACATAATCATATTATTTTTTATAATATAACATAAAATCCTTTTATAACATTATATTACACGTTTTTTAATAATAGTTCATTATCACTATTGTATCAGGTGTAATTTGCCTTCATTATTCTTTCTTGTTTTATTATAAAATTTATAGATAAAGAACAAATGATATAATTAAATAATATAAAAAAATATTAATGTTATAAATATCATTTTTTATAATATGAATCTTTATAATCATTATTAAATTTTGAACATGGTGAATTAATCGCATTGCTTCATGGATATAGTATCTTGTATATATGCACGAGTAGTGTCATAATTTCCGTAATGGGGGGAAATTATATAGAATTTTATTCTATATTAATTTTATAGAATCAATACCTTGTCATATATATCACATATATTCATTAATTTTATCCTTTATATCCATTCATGCAAAGAGTTTGGGGAAAACGAATCGCATTTCTTAGCGTGGCAGTAGTACGCCGCTCACACCGGAGACATTATCGTTTTCTCCAATGAATGGAAAGTAATAATTTATCTTTTTATTATAATTATAGAAGTACAATAATATTCTAAATATCATATATATAAATTATGTGAATAATTATATTCAGTAGTGAGATGCGATAATGGAAAACGAATTACGTCAGTTGTCAAGGCGGTAGTCTTCCAAGCACATGATCAATAGTTGCATATACCATTTTAAGGAGGATGAGATGATTATATAACATACCATTTACATAATAAATTATAATTAAATTTAATATACATTTGTATTATATCATCCTATTTTAATAATATCTTAATGAGGAGGAGGAATAAAAAAAATAAAAAGCTCAGTTAAGGACGCTACATCTTCTATGGAGAACATATTTTAGTTTTCACTAAAAAGTCTTACTAGGCTGGTTTTATATCCAAAAAGGGATTATATAATTATTTTAGTGAATTATGGAAGTTATTTTGGTAGTTATGGGAAGCACCAATACGTTATCCATGTGTGGAATTAAGATGAGAGAGGGTGTCCTTTTATAAGTGGGGAGAGGAGACCCTTGGAAATTTTGAAAAGAAAGAATTACACCTACATTTTATCATGTTATAGGGCTCAGAAATGGGTCATTCTCAAACCTTAAAATTAATAAGGTCATAATATGACAATAAATTTGGTATTGTATATTTTTATGGTCATTTTAACCCTTATCCTTATATTTAAACACCTAGTTAATCCATTTTTAACTTAACCATGATAAATAATTTTTACTTTTTTCACTATTAATTTTGGTAAAAAATTAAGTTGAAATTATAAGATAATATAAATTATTATAATTTCTAATAATAAATACATTTTCATATATTCAACACACATAAGATGATTAATCAAATTTAATATTAAATTCAAAGATGTATCGAAAAAACAGGTTTTCAGAAAATGAAATTTTTAAGGAAAATATTATCTCGTATAAGATATATAAAAACAGATAATTATTTTATGAATTTAAATTTATATTTAGATATATATTACATAAATATTTAAAATTATTCATTTTCCATTAGGATTATTTTAGTTGTTTAAAATGAATAATTATTTTACGCTTTAAAATGCATTTATGAAGAAAAAAAGTGTTTTTTACTATAGATAAACTAATATAAAAATACACTATAACTATTATTTAAATATATTTAATTGAATTTTATAAAAATAAATAATTATTATAATGTTTTTAGATAATATTAAAAGAATAATGGGACGTTATTTAAAAAATAAATGACTATTTTATAAAAATCGTCATTTTCACTACTTACTACGAAATGAATCTTTTTTGAAAAATCGAACAGACATACCATATGTTCATTTTTATGTGATTATTTAAAATATGTAGTAAATTATTTAAAATGGTTTTTATAAAAAAATTAATATCAATATTATATTATTTGTAGAAAGTTCCACAAATTAGCCTTTTAGGCAACATATAGTTTTTCAAAAAATATAGTTTTTATATAAAGTGATTCTTATTTTATTTCATACTATCTATATATGATCTAAATTACAAAAGGATTCCACAGTCATTATATAAAAACACAAAAATACTCTGAATGGAATACTCATAATTCCAATTCTGGAACCATGGGAAAAATATGAAACACATAAGAGAGAGGGAAAACTGCAGGCTGTGTACTTTGGTTACACAACCTGTAACCCCAATGGTCATATATTACCATGTGCCTTAGACCACTCGGTAGGTAAAATGTCCGAGTACATGAAATTTACCTCCATTACATGGTGTGTATCACTCATGGGTTACCTTTATATGTACTTATCCATGTACTCTTCCTTGGAATGTATACATATATAGTGTTCACCCCATATGGGGATTGTCTATGTTCACCACAAGGCCATGTACCCTAGAACAAGGTGGCTGGCTGAGTATTCGGTCAAACCCCAAAATCCAACTACATGGTTTTAACTCCCATGTGAAAATTGTGTAGTCCCCAAAACCTCATCTTATGAAAATAATAATAACATATGTTATGTTTTCTCTAAACCACATTCAATGTACATGGGTTTTCCTGAATGGAAATCCCTCCAAATATCTCAAAATTCCCTATCTCTCCTAGAAATCCATGAATATACCCACATGGTGTACCGAAAAAAGGATTTAAAAACTCAGAACTACTAAGTTATGGGGATTTAGGGTAAAAAACATATAAAATTCCTACCTTCTGGTGGAAACTGTTAAATATTCGATTTTAATCCACACCACACATACACAGAGCCAAGAGCTACCTCCATAGTAGCTCCCTTAGCAACGCCTCCCCTTCCTCTTTATCATCTCTCCCTCCCCCTCACCTGATTAAAGAGACCAAATAATTATTTCTCTATTGGAATAGAAATTAATCAGAGTGAGAAAATAATTAACAAAAATGAAAAGGGAATAAAAAATGGAAGTTAAAAAAGAAAAGGGACTCGGGCCAAACCCTAGGGCCCAATGCAAGGATTTTCTCCATCTAGAAAAAATCAACCAATTCCAAACTAACGATGAATTCTCAATCATACATTCCAATTAAAAGAAATAACTAAACTAAAAACTGTGAATGATTTATTGTTTGATTAATTTAATTAAACATTTTCATAAAAAAATTGAATGGCTAATATTTTTTACAAACTCTAGTCCCATGGTAAACACATTATTTTGGGTCCAAAAAAGTGGTCCATAAAATTATCTATTATTAAATTATAATAGAACATTCCATTTTTTCTTAAATACTACCATGATTTTTTTTCAAATTTTCCCTGATTTTCAAATCTTGTGATGATGCAGTAATCACAAAGTCAAAACCATAAACACTTCATTCCCCCCAAAAAACAATAATGGATAGCCAACAACCATGCTCTCACCCATGAACTAGTGAAACCAATGATATCTTTACTATCCAACATATGGTATTACATTTTCGACAACTCTCTCACAATATGGGCGAAATTAAAACAACCCTAATATGATTCTATCCACTATAGAATTATTATTATAATTGGACTACATCCCAACCAAAAATAAAATGGCCCACACTATATTTGTCAATGAACACAATGGATATACATGGCTAAACAACTCACACATGAGTAACCGCCTGAATATATGAATCCCTTATGCTCAACAAAGAACATAGAATAGCCTCAGAGCCTCTAACAGTCTACATTGAACACTTAACATAAAATTCTTTCTTAAACCACTATCAAAATCATAATATGTATTGTGCTATCACAGGCCATGTCCCAACAAAACTCGGTTAACTCACCTAACACCAATGACCATGCTTCTCATGTAGGATAGTTCTAATAAATCAAAACACCCTTAGAACTTCTCATAAATATAAAATGATTCTCCCTCAGGAAAAAATCAACCACATGACCACCCACCACTCTTCCTTTGATCAAAATTCATTATTGGTTAACCAATCCCCCACTTCTCTACCAATAGCACAATTGGAAATGAGGAGGGTTAGTGATCTAATCAAACCTACCCTATAATGAAATCCTCATGACGGTGAGAAATCCTAGAAATACACTTCACAAACACATGTAATACTCATTCCTAACCCCATACAAGTTATAGTGGACCTCAGTGGCCCCACCAATGATGAACATACTCACCCACCCCAGCCATCAGTGACAGCAGGCACACGATCCCCAATATATGTCCCAATAGAAAAAATGTGGCAATAAAATCTCCATACCAAGGAATAAAAAATTTGTAATTAAGAGGAAATTATATCTCATGTAAACTCAAGGCCAATCCAAATATCCCTCATGAATAATTTTCGTCGTTGTTTAACCAAAGGGGCACTCAGAGCCCACTACCAACCCACTAGGGTTTTCATGAATCCATCGATGAAGGGACTGCATCTCCAACACTAGAGCACCTTTTGAAACATTAACTACATGAGATTTTTGGATAAAAGAATATACACATGATGTTAGGTTGAGTATAATTCTACCATGTATTTACATGATAAAATATCATATAGGGAGTTATAAAAATACAATCATATAAACCTCCATCATTATCAAAACACCAACGACATGTAAATGTCATGTGATTTCTATGTGTCTATAATGATTCATGAATTTTTGACCCTTAACAATTGTTATTGAGACAAAAAACAAAATAAACACTAAATCTAAATACTGAAGTCCAACGCAGAAGGTTAATTCACACAACCTCAAAAACCAAATCCAAGAACAAAAATCTCTGGTATTCAAAATGTGGAAGTCATTTCAGCATAGCATTTCATGACACAATTTTATTATATCTATAAATATTTCAAATGCATTCCTAAAACACATATCTTCCCATTCTTCTTATTGTAAAACCAACCATCTATAATTCCATTTTTAATGAACTAATCTGGGTTGACCTGACATGTCACCCGATTTCGCTTACCATAAGGCCTCCATCATGTATTCCTGAATTCTATAGGATTACAACCAATTGAGTGGGTATAAAAGGTTCAGTGGGAGACTATACTCTCTATTCATTGTGAAATAATTTCATAAATAACCAAAACATATGTACTTATTAACATTAATGTAGGAATAATGTATAAATATAAGAAAAAAATACTCAATTAAATGGAATGAAACATATATATTCATACATAGTAATAAGAATGAAAACCATACATCATATGGTCACACACATGGATGACCACATATACAAAAAAATGAAAATAAATAAAACAATATATACTTTCAAAACAAATACAAACCTCATACCCAATCTCCACAACACTCAAGCTCCACAATCATGATCCTGATATTCCACATGAGTAGATCTCCTCATTCAACAAACAATAGGCCTTGGCCTTATCAATCGTGAAACATGTGCTCCAAATTGAATGAAAAAAATAAGATCTTCATTCACACTAAGGTTCATATACAAGGGGATGCTAAATGATTATTAAAATGCCACACCAAATGGTGGAACTATAAATATGCGGTCATAACAATTGCATACATATGTGATATGCCCAATTAATCCAAAGACTAAAAACTGCTGGAATAAATATAATAACTATCTAAAATTTTGGAAACAACAAAGGATAGCATCCACCTATGGGTTCTATATGGACAGTTGAGATAAATATACTCCCACCATGGACCACGCTATAAAATTTATAGCACATAGACCACCATGAAAATTGAAAAACAGCATGTCCCCAAGATCTACACAATATATCTATGTTGTTTAAATGCAACATGCATGAATATCAGACCCAATTGAATAACCAAAAGTTTAAAAATGAACAAGAACTTTTACTAGGCTCTTTGACTCCAATAACATGATCTAAACTAGCGATTAGGGCATATAGGTTGAAACAAGTAAATAAATATACAGTATTGATGGTCTAAAAGAATGAACCAGGAACCATAAATAGACCAAAAAATGTGGGTGTAATAAAAAAATAGCACATGGAATCCATGGCCAGGGGAGTGAAACAACATCCATGAAATAAAAAACCCCACTATGTTAGTTCCTCAATACATCAGGTGCCAGAATCCAAACCATTCTGGGATAACTCTCAACTAGATGAGAGGTTTCACTCATCAAGATCTTCCATTGTATCCCTAATCTCCTCTAACCATAACCTACCAATGTATGAGAGAAGTAGTTCAAAAATCAGAGGCATTGCCTAGTCCATTTTATCCCAAGGGTATCCTCCTCAAACAATAGTCATGATAAAAAAATACCTCAAACCTCATGTCAAAATTCTAACTAAATGTGGGACGAACCAACCTCTAACCCACCATCCAAATAGAAAAACTATAATCATTGGTTTATTATTGGATAATAAAAAATGGGGTCTATCTCGACACCATGGATATCATAATATAAAAAACCATGGGCTCTTACCATCCAACCTCAATTACAAAACAAAACATGGGGATCCCATGGTCTCTTGGGTAATTGTATAATGAAACTTCCAACTAGGTACTCCCTTACTACACCCAATATCTCATGCCATGCCCATATGTTGATCCACAAGAATCCCAAAGGAAATAGAAGAAGTAATAAACCCTATCAGGGGCTCATATAGGTCATAAAAAATCATGGGATATGCCTAGTGTAGAATCAACCTGATAGCCCTAAGTGGCCTCTATCTGATCCACAATCCGCAACGCACTAAATGGGCATCTAACACACAATCCCTCCAATATGGTAATTTACAATGGACCTCATGACCTCCATAACTATAGTACCCTCTATAATGGAACCTCAAAAAAACAAAATCCTTCTACATGGTAATTCTCAACCACCAACCATGGTAACCATTTATCACTCTCTATGTTACTCGCATGCAAGGGAATCCTCAAGAGTCCCTTAGATTTGTCTCAACACACCCACTAAACCCATCCATAAATGTCATCCCATCACATAGGAGAATATCAAAATCACCAAAATATATTATCCTAAATCATAGGATCCAGACCTCAACAGATCTAACCTCAATCAACCAGTCCAATCACTTAGGGAAAAACTAATATATCCTTTGATATACCACCCGATCATGACTTCTTAGATCTATCTAAAATGAATTTGAACAACACTGTCTGGAATCCACAATATTGTCCAACTAACAAGCTCACAACTCTCACATGTACCTCGAAGATCACAACCCAAATATAGAAACCTATTCCTTTTGCATATATTATTATAAGATTCGTAAACATAAATATGTAGTAATTTAAAAATGATTGTAATGGTCTACTGTCTTTGGAAGATAAGTTTCTTAGTAAATAAAACATGGAACCTCTATTTTACTTTCCACAGTTACATCCAAAATACATTTGACCTCCTAAATTTTCATTTTATAATGTAAGGAATACATTGATAAAGGGGTGATCTAGGAACCCTAGTAAGGAAATAAACATGATAAGAAAGCATAGTATTAAATAAAAAGGTATAACATGATATGCTAAAATAGAAGGCATGTGAATAATTACAATGAAGTATATAGTAAAGAATAAGGTATCATAATATCATATAAGAATTGAAAGTTTGGAAAAAAACATATAAAATGGCATAAACATGAGTCAAGGTTAACTTCCTAGATAATATCACTTAGTGGAGAAATTCTGATAATGGTTTTTGTTTACTCCCAAATCCAATACATGATGTATAAATAGAATAAAGATTTACCCAATGTATTGGGGTGCTATCTGTGCACAACCATCATAACATGTTCATTTTCTATGTGTGACACGTAAAATAAATAAATCATAATGTGTAACATAATAATTAACCATGGAATGAAAATGGATAGAATAATCTTTCTTCCTAAAATATTAAAAATAAATTTCATAGTAAATGTATTTGAAAAATGAACATAAGGTATGTATTACACTTTCAATGTAATGGTGAATAAAATATTTATATATGTGATAGGCATATATCAATATAATGTAGAATTATTCCATAACATCAAATTATGTTGTAATTCAGTATATAAATATTAAAAATATTAGAAATATCTTGAGGAAAATAATTTTTTCACTTTGAGTAACATCAAAGGAAGTCATCTTGATAAAAAATGATTTGAACGATCACATTAAAATTTTCTTGGGTAAAATATCATTTCCATTTTGAAAAAACATATTTATAATATAAAATTGTATCCTACATGTTTTTTTGAAAATAATATTTTAAGAATAAAAGGAATATTTAAATAATTGAGTTTCCATGATGGTGGAAGATTTTATTTCTTGTTTAATACTTTAAAAAGAAATATATTCCATTCATATTTTTTATTCAAAATTTAAAAAGTACCTTATTTGTATAAATATAAGAAGATTAGTTTTCAAAAAAAATATTATGAATGAAATTAAGGGGAAAATGACATTAAAAATCATAGTAAAACGGTTTTTAAAAGATTTTAGAATACATGGATTTGGAAGGAAATTTTTTTGAATGAGGAGAGAAATGAATTCATAGTTTCTTAATACATTATCTAAATCATTGTAAGTACCAGAGAGAGTAAAATGCTAATATTACATAAATATTTCATTAACAAAAAAATGATAATAAAATTAAATGTGGTTATTATTTAATTATTATATAAATTATTTCAATAGTAATTTAAACATAATTAATCCCGATAAAAATGAGATCGAAACATAAACCCTTACAACCATGGTAAAATTTGAATGATAACATCCCATGAATAATGTAAAATTAATTGTAAGATAAAATTTAAATATATAGGATTGATTGATGATATAGTTTTTAATTTGGAAATATATACACCATTAAAAATAAATTAGTCGCATAAAAAAACATTTATCTCAAAGAAGGATATTTTGAGATGAAACCTCTTCACAGTTCATATAATTGAGTTGAGAGTTAAAAAAAGGGGTAATAATGTGTAAAAAGTGTATATCCACAAAAAAAACTATAAATAAAACATAAATAAATTCAAATTAATTTCACACATAACTTTTTCCAAATATAATCAATGTATTAGTCATATAACGAAATGAATGTAAGTTGAATTAAGAAACCCATTACCATATGCTTCTCTTTAGCTAATAACTCTTTAACCTCCTATATAGTGGTTTTAAAATAGTTATTAACTTAAAAATAATCATATTATTATTTATAATATCATATATGTTCTTTTTATAACATATTATTACCCATTTTTATTAATATTTAATTATCAATATTTTTTTGATTGTTAATTTCCTAGTTTTCTCATAGATGTTTTTGCTTGAAAGTTCCAAATCATGAACATCTGATATAGTTCAATTATCTAAAACGTTATATATATTTCATAAATATAGTTTTTATCATAATATATATATATATAATTATTTAATTTCGAACATAGAAAATGAATCACATCATTTCATGGAGATGGTAAATCATACGTACGCTCGAGCGGCATTATCATTTCAATAATGGATGAAATTGTAATTAAGTGGGTTGTATAATTTTTTTACACAATTAATAAAATGTAATATATATCAAATATATTCATTAAATATATCCTCTTTTTCCTTGCATGTATAATGTGATGGAAAATGAAACGCATCACTTAATGTGGCAGTAGTCACCCATAGAGAGAACTGACATTATCGTGTTCTCCACATAATGGAAAGTAAGAAGGTATATATGATATTATAATTTTAAATTTATAAATATATCATATATATCATATATAAAACTTAAATACTTAATTATATCCATCCATTATAAGTAGGGATGGAAAAGTAATTACATCGGTCCACGAGATGGTAGTCTTTCGTACACACGATCAACAGTTTTGTTTTCTATTTTTAGGGAGGAGGATAAAATAGATGGTCATGAAAATTACATAAATATATATATAAATATATTTAATATAATTTTATTATTATATAATCTAGGATTTATAATATTTAATATATGTGTAGGAATGAATAAAATAAAATGCTCATTTAAGGATGTTACCTCTTTATGAGACATCTTCTTTTGGTTTTCCCTAAAATAATTCCTATGTTTGATTTTTGAAAAAAGAAAGTATTTTATGATATGGAAGGAACGTATAAAATTATTTTCGGTAGGTATTGGCTAAACAACAGTTTATTGTAAGTGTTAAAATGGGATTATATGGGTGAAAAATTATTAGTGGGGGAGAGTACCCACTTTGAATTTTTAAAGGAAATAATTCCACAAAAACAATTTCTCATTAAATTTTTTTAAATAGACCATTTTAGAACCTTAGATTAAAAATTTAAAAATATTACCATCCAATAGAAAATAAACAATCGTATCCCATTAAAAACCCTTATCATTTTAGTTTGACCCCCCAATAAACCTTTTTTACATTAACCCGACAATATAATTTTTATTTTTTTTTCAATTCATTAGGGTAAAAAATTAAGTTAAAATAATTAGGTAATATAAAATATATTGATTCCAAATTTTGAATCCTTTTTTCCAAATCACATAACAAAAGAAGAAATTTTTAATTTAATACTAATCTTCTATATGGGTAAAAAACGGTTTTTAACAAAAATAATTTTTTTAAAGAAATGATTGTCTCATAGAAAATATTTTTAAATTATACATAAATAGGTAAATTTAAAAAAAATTAATATTGATATATAAGCTATATATTTATTTTTATTCATTCCTCATTAGGGTTATTTTAATTATTTAAAATGTAAAAAAAATTTCACTTTAAAATGGTTTTCATAAAAAAAAGTGTTCTAAAGCCTAAAGATAAACATATACTAAAATATACAATAAAGATGATTTAAATGTAATTAAATATATATCATATAACTAAATAATACAGATTTTAATTTTCAACCAATTTTATAGAATAACGGGACATAATTTTTTTTAAAAAATGACAATTTTGTAAATAGAGTTTTTTACTATTCACTATAAAAATGAAAATTTTCTGAAATATCCAAAATAATTACCATAATATAATTTTCATATGATAATTTAAAAAATTAAGATCATTTTTTGATGAACCCTATTTTTTTAGAGTGTAAATTTTAGTATATATATGGATTTTTTTTATTCTTATAAGGGAAAAAATGCTCATTTTGGATTAGAAGATGATCTCAAATATTTTTTTTAGACAATCCATTGGTCTCATAATTTGGTGTTTCCCTTAGTAAAAAAGTTTTTTAATAATATTTTCCATTCAAATTTTTCATGGAATAATTCATATTTAATATATAATAAATTTAACGGTAAATTATTTTCTCATATCCATCCAACAATATATATTAAATAGATAATTGGATTGAGATTTTTTCTCCTCTATTGATTTTAGAATGTGGGGTTTTACCTAATAGATTCAAAATCATGATTTGTGATTCAGGGCTAGGCCCATGCCCCATTTCCATTTTATTTTTCATTATTTTCTAACTAGTTCTTCTTTTATTTTAAGGTTCTCCATTTCTCCCATGGATTCTATTATACACCCCTATGGGACTATTTTTCTACTTCTGAGAGATGATCGGTAGAGAGAGTGTGTAAATTTGTATGTGGTAAAGGGTGTTTCTCTATGAAGCTCAGGAGGAGTCGGATTGTCATGTTGATGTTTTGGATTAAGAAAATGAGTGATGCTTCGACAAATTCCTCCCCAATTTTGATAGTTATTTAGTTTGTTTCCCATATAAAATTATATTTACTTCATTTTATTTTTAAGTATCTATTATTGATACTTAGGACCCCTTCAGGGTTAATCATTATATTCTAGGGAGAAAGGGGGTTTCCAGGTGATTTTAGGTGTTTCCCATTTAGAAATATTGACCACACGATGTGTAATTAAAGAATACACACTGTACATTCTTCCCATTTAGGGAAGATAAACTTTTTATATAAACACTCCATGTATATGGTATAGACACAATGTAATGGTAATCAAACATGTAACTAGTTACATGGATAGACAAACCCTGTGATGGGAGATTGTTATGTAATGTACATGGCCAGACCCCGTGTGTGTCACATCCATGACTTTTTTAAAGGTATTTTTCATTTAATTACTAATATAGATTTTTTTGTGGGGTTTTCCCATGTATTTTTTGAGGAAAGAGTGTGTTTCCATGAGTTGGTCAAAATTGTGAGCCCATTTCATGTTTTAAAAACAAATTTTGTTTTTTATAACTACTTAATTTTTTAACATTTTATACAAATTACACATCCCAATTGATAAACCCGGGTATATTAAAACTTTCATTTCGATTTTTACATCATAGGAATCCATAATCATGATGCATTTCAGTTTTTATTATGGTATTGGGATCGCCCGTAATCCCATTTCCTGGTTTAAAAAAATAGTTCTTTAATATCTCATTCAATTGTTAATTTTATTTGGTGATTCCAACTCTCACACGATCCCAATTCCCCTTGTAAAGCCCCCATGCACTATACCCCCTCTTTGGAGCTCATTTTCATCTTGAATTAGGGAAAAACTTCTCTGGATTTCTCAAATCGTCTAGATTTGAAGAGGTTACTTGTTTCTATCATAACTCCTTCTATTTTTACTCTTATACCTACATTTCAATTCCCCGTTGACCTAATCAAGCGTATTTGAACCTCATATTAATTTTTGGAAGTTTTTTAATTAATTTACTTATGTATTTGGGGTGTTTCATTCATGATATCTCAAGTAAGTGGGTTTCCAACCTTCCTTCTTCCATTTCATTAATGTTTCGTCCTTTTTAGTTGGGTTTCATCCATATTTTCATGAATTTCCTTATTACCAAAATGTATGGGTTCAAACCTGGGGTTTTACCTTGGTATTATTTCTATAATATTGTGGTTTTAGGTTTTAAGTAACTCCCTTGTGGGGCGGCTTTGGTGCGGGTGACCTTTTGCACACAAATTTGGTGTTTTGACATTTATGGTAGGTGATTCTATGTGTAAGAATTTCATAATGAGTTATATTTCATGATTTATTTATTTATAATATGCTTAATATTCTATGTGTGCTGTGAAAACTATTTTTGGTAGAAATGGTTTAGTGGTTAATTTTATAGTATCATTTTTGTGTAAAAATGTGTGTTTGTCTTGTGTATTCCATGTTCAACAACATGGGGCTATTTTATGGTTTAGTAATTTGTTTTATTAAATGGTTATTGGGCTTCCATTTCTGGTTTTGTGTTTATTGGAATGAATTTGGTTTCCAAATAGGGTCTTTAGAAGTATTTTATGTGTAAATCATGGTTACACTCTTTGTAATTGTTTTATGAAGGCTTTAAATGGTATCTTTATTTATGTAAGGGCTGAATCTATGCCGGGAAACTTTTTTGGTGTTGCAAGAGTGGGATACCTAGACCCAATTCTGATGTACTTTTTATTACCATATCATGTGTACAGTTAGTTATGCCTGACATAATTCAACCATTTTAGTGTAGACTTTTCTGCATCCACTATTATAATGGTAATGTCTAAAGGATAATTGTCATATCGAGTGGTTGTAGCAGATCCTAGGATATACTGAGAAACTCAAGATACTATGACATTAATCTTAAATATATGTTCTATATCCTAGATACATCTTACTGACTGTACACAGTAGTTATTTGACTATGAGGTGTTGGGGGATCATAAGCATTGAGAATTCTTCTCATGAAGTTCGCACTTGGTGATCTCAAGTAGTGAGATCACGAGGACAGACCCACCAAAAGGAAAACCATATGTTTTGGTGTCATTGGTTGTTCCTGTCTCTGGACATGTGTATTGGTCTCCTGACTTGAGACCATTACCAATGTATTGTAATTTCCTGGATCCGTAATCCACTCATAGGGTGCCCCGCACCCAGTTGGTCACATGACCTCAAGCACATTTCCTCAAATGCCAGATGCTGCCAACTAGCAGCGAGGTCCCAAGTCTGATAGTGGGGAAACTATGCCCTCAATTGTCATAGTGTAGCTTAGTGGAAAAGATAAATAACATAAATAGTAGAAGCAGTAAACAATATGTAACTAATATGAACAACTTAAGTAAAATAGAATCAGCAGTTATATATATACGGATGAAGCATGTCACTAATTCTATAAAAGCGGTCAGAACAAGATACACTGCAAAACAATACAATACAACTCAAAATACGAGGTACAACCAAAAAAAACAAAGCAGAGTAAACAGAACGCCACAACATCACAAGCCTAAGCTCAGTCCCATGCTCTCCCACCCCTCTTCTACAATCAAGTACCTCTATAGGGACCCTTACCCTTATCCACAACTACAACAATATAGTCTGTTTGGGCCTAAAACATGACCAAAACAGGGTGTGAGAAATAAATTCCAGCAGGCACCCACCAATGGCTCATGCCCAACTGTTAGTGAATATGTGCAGCATCAGTGTGCATTATTCAATTAAATAAACTAAGCAGTACTCAAAAATAACTAAATCTACCAGTTATCTTGCCATTAAAATATTCATTTGTCCATTCCAAGAATGTGCTTTAACTTGGCAGGTACAATATATGAAAATCACCATGTTGAATATTCATGATAACATTGTCCTCAGATATACAATATTTACCATTAGGTAACCAGATTCAAAACCCACAGGTGATTTCCCAAAGGCAAAACGAATATTTCCCTCAGGTGTATGAAGTGTCGCCACAGGCACAGAATCTACTGCCCATAGGCATAACAAATGTTTATCTTAGTCTAAAAGAACTAATTACCTCTGGCTAAATGAAACATTGCCCTCATGGTAAGCAAGTAACAGGGCCGATCCCACACATAAGCAAGCAATTTATATACAATTCCTATCAAAGCAAATTCAATGAACAATATAATCATGGTATACCCTCGGGTATCCAGGACAAATGGTTAAACAGAGGAATGCACCCCTGGAGTGGTCCTAGATACAAGCAGTGATCCCAAACAGTAGTTTTAACTTATAAAAAGTTTATCTATACAACTCAAGATAACATTCAGAAAAGGCCACATCTATAAGACACGCCAAACAAGGGCTCGTAGAACAACAATACTCAAAAACACATAGCTTTTGGAATTTAAACTTCAGACTACCTACCTCGATCATCTCTGATCGGTATATGTGAACAACGCCTCCCGAAACAAACAAGAATGGTGCAGATATAAAGTGAACATAATCTCGTTCAACCTAAAATAATTTCACATAGAGTAAGTATTATTAAGAATGGCGTAAGGATAAGGAAGATCTTACTCGTGCGGTTCTAAGGAGATTGATGGCATAGGAATCGGGTTCCTGGTGTGAGGTCGGGAGATCCTTCAAGATTCGACCATCTCTCCTACTCTCCTACGGCATTCTAATGTTCCTCTATGAACAGATGATGCTACTAAAATTTTATGCGAAAAAAACAAACTACACGGCGTGTAATCTCAAGTAAATGGCATGTACTTCTCATTTTATTAATTGTTCCTCTGGCCACTTCTTTCAACCATGGAACCGTTCATCTGTCGACATGATTACACGGCGTGTAGTCCTGATTACATGACGTTTACTGTCACTCCACTGGTGGTTGCCTCCACCACCTTACTATTCACCTTCCGCCAAAATATGTGTCGTGTAAATGCCCTATACACGGTGGGTAGTTAGTTTTTACACCCTTTATTGCCGACAGGCCTACATGCCTTGTGTACCCATCCCACATGTCCAAAGTACACGACTTATATAAAAGTACATGGCATGTAGTAACAAAAATTTTTATTTTCCCCATATTCCTTATTTTCTCAAAAACACTTATGGGAAAATGAAAAGATGAAAATCCTACCTCAATAATAACAACTGGGTTCTTAAAAACTTCCCCCATTTTAGAAATTTGTCCCTAAATTTCCCATCCAAGGGTGGTGAAGATAAAGCTCAGAACAACACTGGCCAATGAGAACGTAAGTCAGTCTCTCATTCCTAGGTTTCATCTTGCACTCGACAAAGTTTTCACAGCACCCGTACGAGAGGAACTGACCGGCCTCAAAGAACCTTCATGCTCTTATCAACGATAAGAATCAGATTCTCTTCAAAGGAAGAATCGATCTGAATCTCAACCTCCTCAGGCTGAAAGACGTGAGATGGTTCTAAATGATAACGGCACAACTGAGATACATAGAAGTCATCGTGCATGTCCCAGTGCCTCTGTGGTAACTGAAACCGATAGGAAACTTACCCAACTCTCTCCTGAATCTCAAATGGCCCCACATACCTTGGTGAAAGTTTACCATGTATCCTGATCTGACTGTGTCCCAACCTAGGTGAAACAGGCAATAAAACCTGATCCCTAACCACAAAATCCATGGGTCATCTACGGCAATCAGCATATGATTTCTGACGAGACTGTGTAGTAGTCATCCACTTCTAAATCAACAGGACCTTCTTATAAGTCTCTAACATGAGGCGTGGTCCCTGTAAAGCTGCCTCACATACCTCCAACCTACACAACGGTGATCGGCATGACCTACCATATAATGCCTCTTAAGGTGACATCTCAATAGTTTCTAAAAACTATTATTATAAGAAAACTTGAATAGGGGTATATGCTTCTCCCAAGAGCCCCTGAAGTCTTGGATGCATGCACGCAGCATGTTCTCAAGAACCTATATCGTACGCTCTGACTGTCCATCGGTCTGAGGGTAGTAAGATGTGCTCCAAAGCACCTGTGTACCCAATGCACTCTGAAAACACTGCGAGAAACAAGACGTAAAGTGGGCATCCCATTATAAAATGATAGAACGAGGAACCCCATGAAGTTGTACTACCTCTCGAATATAAATATTTCTGAGCTATCCAAAACCGAAGATCACCTTTATCAACAAAAAGTGAGCCACCTTCATGAGTCTGTCCACAACAACCCACACCACATCATTTCCTCGAGGTGACCTCGGCAACCCAGTCATGAAATCCATCGCGACATTATCCTCTTTCCATTACGGAATGGGTAACTGCTGTAATAGTACAACTGGTCTCTAATGCACTGCCTTCACCTGCTGACAGGTGGAACATCTCATAAAAAAACTGGCTACTTCCCTCTTCATACCAAGACACAAATACTGACATCTCAAGTAACGGTACATTTTGGTAACTCTGGGATGCACAGCCCACAATAAATCATGAAATTATTGCATCAGCTCCTCACTTATATCCCCCATAACCCACACTCATCCATGGAAACTAAATTCCTCATCATCGCCTATAAGACATTAAGGAGGAGGGTCCTCACTAGCCACCAACTCCTATAGAACTAGGCCTTATAAATCTAATACCTGCCTCATCCTCACTATATCAAGGAGGGTAGATGTCACAACTAATTAAGAAAGATATGTTTTACACTGACTCTCGTGCACCTCCAAATTCATCTCAGAGAACAAAGTCATAAGATGCCACTCCCCACTGGCCTCCTGCACTACCTATATCTAAATTGTCCTGCTATGTGCATCAGCTACTACCTTACCTTTACCAGGTGTATAGTAAAGCTCAAAGTCAAAGGACTGAAGGTATTCAACCCACCATTGTTGTCTCAGGTTCAAGTCACGCTGAGTAAAGATGTATTTTACAATTTTTTGGTCAGTGAAAACCAAAAAATGCTCTCCCAAGAGATAATGGCTCCAACAGTGCAACACATGAACAACTGCAGCCAACTCGAGATCATGTGTCGGGTAATTCCACTCATGTGGCCTCAACTGCCGAGACCCGTACACAACAACTAGATCATTGTACCTCAATAATGATCCCAGCTTAATACCTGATGCATCAAAAAAAACTATATAAATCTTCCCTTTCTATAGAATTATCAGGACATGTGCAGATGTCAACCTTCCCTTTAGTTCATGAAAGGATATCTCGTAAGCTTCTGATCAATGGAACTTCACACCCTTCTTAGTCAAACCCATCAATAGCGCTGCTATGTGGGAGCAGTCCTGTATAAAGTGCATGTAGTAACCATCCAACCCCAAGAAACTCTGAAATTCAAACACGTTCTTATGCTTCTCCTAGGAAACTACTGCTCTCCCTTTCTCTGGGTCTAATGCAACTCCTGAATCTAAGATAATATGTCCCAGGAAGTGAATCTGGTACATCCAAAATTGTCATGTTGAGCGCATAGCATATAACCAATGCTCTCTCAGTGTAATTAGTATGATCTCAAGATGGGTGGAATGGTCGTGTCGAGCATGAGAGTACACCAAGATGTATTCCATGAAAACAACAACAAAAGAGTCCAGATAAGGGTGGAACACATGATTCATCAGATCCATAAAAAACTAATGGCCTGTTCATGAGTCTGAACGGAATCACCAAGTACTCATATAGATCATACCTGCTCCTGAAGTCTATGAGAGGTATATCAGATGGTCTAATGTGCAACTGATGATATCTGAATCTCAAGTCAATCTTCAAAAACACTCGTGATCTTTGAAGTTGATCAAATAGATCATCGATCCTCAGTAAGGGATATCAGTTCTTAACCGTCGACTAGTTCAACTTCCGATAATCCACACAAAGTCTGAGGGTGTCATCTTCCTTCTTCAAAATGAGGACTGGCGAACCCCAAGGAGAAGTATTGGGTCAGATAAAACCATTTTCCTATAACTCCTATAACAGCCTATTGATCTCCTACAACTCTGGTGTAGCTATCCTATAATGAGGAATAGACACTGGTGCTGCTTCTACCACATGTTCAATAGAAAAATCCACATATCTCTACGAAGGTAGACCTGAAAAGTCGTTCAGAAAGACATCCCTGAAATGATCAAATACTCGAGGGAAATCCTTCTGACATGATCCCTGGTCATCCAGATATAAAATCACAATCTGGGTTGTCACTCCACCTCACCCACAATGTTCAGGTCAAGCTCGGCTCGCCTAAACATCACATTCACACTTGTATAGAAACTCTCTTCCCTCTGGTGACATGAAATACACCCTGTGATGATAGCAATCTAAAAGGCTCAAATGGTTACCAACAAGTCCATCCTAATATTGACATCATATCTCATCATAATATGTAAGACATAGAGGACCCATAGAAATTGACACCCACTAACCTCTAGGGGCCCTCCCTGCACTGACGCACACTAGCCGTTCTAGTCCCTAATGGAGTGTCTATTGTCATAATATCCAATGAAAAAGAAATACAGAGCCCAAGGCTCTCCACAATGGGCACAGATATAAAGCTATGTGTATCACCCATATCAAAAATTATAGAATACAAAACAGAAACAACTTAAATAGTACATATGATAGTGGACGGTCCGGGATGCCGGTTATGTTGGGTCTATTGCACTGCATATGCATGCCCAATGTCGTGGCCCTACAATAGAGCCTGGCTACCCTGAGCTGACCCACCCTACTGTCTCTGAGATCCTAGTGTCTGGATACCCTGGCCACGACCACCATCTCTACCTGCATGCATATTCATTTTTCCTGACTGGTAAGAAGCTACTGGTCCTGCTCCCACACATGGTGTCTACATAGAACCCCTCTCACTAGCCACTGGTGGAAATGCCCTGCAAAAGTGGTGCAGATGACCCATATTTCTGCAGGCTTGGCACTCCACTGGGTCATGTGGACATTGTGGTCTCTTATGCCCCTCTATGCCACACTGGTGGTAAATAACCTAGCCACCTGAAGAATTCTTCTAGCTACTACTTCCACCGTGAGAGAAGTACATCTGTCTCTTCTTCTTACGGATAGAAATAGTACCAGAAATTGGTGTTGAACAGCCCTGTCCCACACCACTGGATTTCCACAGGTTCTGCTCTGTAATCATTGTCTGGTTCTCAAAATCATGCACTACAGGAAACCTGAAAACATTCACCAGTGCTCGGATGTCACTCTAAAGACCGTCCTCAAAGCTTTTATCCCTCAACACCTCATCACCTAGCATAATAAGAGAAAAATGTTGAAGCTCGGTGAAGTGAGCAGAATAATCCATCACTGACATGGAGCCCTACTGCAGATTCATGAACTCTCGAGATCGATCTTTCCTTAGCGTCTCTGGGAAGAAGAAGTCATAGAATGCGGTCTGAAAATCTTCCCATGCCATGTCTTGGTGATTCTCAGATTGGGTGGTAACATCCCACCACCTTTTGGTGGGATCATGCAGCATGTGTGTAGAAAGCCTGACCCTCCACCCCTGGAGGAAACTTTAGATGCTTGAATATCATCTGCATCGAACCCAGCCAAGGCTTCGCATCCTGTGGTCCACCATCCCCTGAAAATGTATGTGGATGCTGCTACTAGAAGATATGTGTGAGATCTTACATAGATGTGGTGGCCGGCAGTACTCCCTAGAAGGTCTGCATGAACCATATTATGCCTTCACAAAGTTGTGCCTCCACGCCTGTGTCTAGTAAAACGGATGGTGCCGCATCTGGCACTACTTGATGTTCCACTAGTATCCCATGGTCCACCGTCTCTAGAGAATAATCATCACCACTCTCCTGGAGAACAAACAATGGTAGTCTTAGTGGAACGAATCTACAAGGTCTCACACACACCTTAGATCTAGATTGTCAATGGCCGAACAAGGGAACATGAGAAAGAAAGTCATCGAATTTTAAAAAACATGACTACATGGTGTGTTCTCACAATCCATCCACATGGGAGTGTACTCCAGCTAAAATTGGTCATGTAACACCCCAAATACACAACGAGTCTTCTAAATACACGGTGTGTACTTGAATCCTCCTTCCCTTCCTGAGTCCATCTACATGGCTATGATAGATAGCTCTTCTAAAATGAAACTACATGGAATGTCCCACAGGTACACGACCTGTACTCTACAAGCTTTCATCGGCCTGTGTTGTTTGTGACTCGGCCTATTTACCCAGGTCACACTACACGATGTGCTCCGAAGAGACCTGGCGTGTTTATGGAAGCCCCAGACCGACCTGTGTTGCTTGCAACACGGCCGACTACACGACTGATACCACATGGCGTGTTCTATGTGGACACGACATGTACTAGGAAAGATAACATAAACCCGTGTTGTTAGTGACACGGCCGGGTACCTAGGTCGGACTACATGGTGTGTTCAAGGTAGACACGACGTGTATGTCTTATGGTTTTCTCCATCCATGTTTTTAGTTACACGGGCGGACACCAGGTCAACACTACACGGCGTGTACAACTGGTACACAACATGTTTTCCCAAGCCATTCCCTACCTCGTGTCCCCACCCACATAGTCTATGACACGGTAATAGACTATACGACGTGTAATTAAATATTTTTACCTTTCTTCTCGAACAGAAGAACACATGGTGTGTGTCCAAGGAACTACACAGCGTGTTTGCTGGGTTTTCTGAACAGTATGCCACAGAAACTACTCTAAAACCTAGAAAAACTTTGAAACAAACACCTAAGTGCCAAATTTTTATCCATGAGGGCCCATACTCCCTGTGAATCAAAATTTGGAATCCTACACATGTTATAACAAGGAAAACGCATTAATGATCCAGCAAATTACGTTCATTTAGGGCCATAATCCTCAAGAACAAAATTTTGGCATTCATTCTATCAACAACATCACAAAAAATACCCTATCAATAGAAAATTTTTATCAAAGCTATTATCACAACAACATGATTTTCTAGCACAACATCTATCACAACAACATTCAATTCATAATTCACCTACATTGGCGTGGAAAGAATGAATGACATGTTATTTCTATCATGTTCTTAAATAATGCATGAGATGGTATACCCTCATCTCATTGGGTTGCAACTAAACAGAACCCATGTATAAAATATAAACAACTCAATCCCAAGTGCGTCACCCAACAGTGAAAATCAAATCAACTGTAAAATTGAAAAACCCGCAATAATTGCAATAACAAGGTCGAATGGCATTTCCCAATACAAGAGATAGCTACTCTCGAGCACATCTTATTATCAACTACCATTTCTGTACTATCCTAGACAAAGGCTCCAAACAATATGTCAATGAAAAAGAACACCTTTGATACCACTTTATAAAATCCCAGATCTGGAAGCCACTCAATGGGTGCCCCAAACCCGATTGGTCACATGACTTCAAGCACATTTCCCCAAATTCCAGAGGCTGCCCACTAACACCGAGGGACCAAGACTTTTAGTTGGGAAACTATTCCCTAATTTGTCAAAGTGTAGCACAGCAAAAAAGATAAATAACAAACAATAGTGGAAGCAGTAAAAAATATGAAACCAAAATGGACAACTAAAGTGAAATAGAATTAGTAGTCATGTATATAAGGATGAAGCATGTCACTAATTCTATGAAAGAAGCCAGAACAAGATACACTACAAAACAATAAAATACAACTCAAAATAAAAGGTACAACCAAACGAAAAACAAAGCATAGTAAACAGAATGCCGCAACATCACATGCCTAAGCTTGGTCCCATGCTCTCCCACTCCTTTGTAGCAATCAAGTAATTGTATGGGGACCATTACCCTTATCTACACCTGCAACAATATAGTCTATTTGGGCCGAATACATGACCCAAACAGGGTGTGAGAAATAAATCCTAGTAGGCACCCACCAAAGGCATGTGCCCAACTGTTAGTGAAAATGTGCAGTAGTAGTGTGCAGTTGTAAATGGAATAAATGAAGCATTACTAAAAAGTAACTAACTCTACCAGTTATCTTTCCATTTAAATATTGATTTTTCCATGCCAAGCCTGTGCTTTAACTTGGCATGTACAACATTTGAAAATCACCACGGTGAATATTCATGATAACACATTCCTTAGACATATAATCCTTAACCTCAGGTAACCGGAATTGAATCCCATGGTTGATTACCCATAGGCAAAACGAATATTTCCCTCAGTCGTATGAAGTGTGGCCCACAGGCACAGAATCTACTGCCCACAGGCATAATGAATATTTCCCTCGGGATAAATGAACCATTTCCCTCAGGCTAAACGAAACACTTCCCTCATGCTAAGCATGTAACTGGGCCGAGACCACACATAATCACGCAATTTATATACAATTCCTCTCAATGAAAAATGAAATGAAAAATATAATCATGGTATACCATTGGGTATCCTGGCCATACGGCTAAATAGAGGAACGCACCCCTAGGGTGGTCCTTGATCAATGAAGTGGTCCCAAACAACAGTTTTAACTTATCAAAAGTTTATCTATACAATTATAGATAACATTCAGCAAAGGTCTTAGCCATATGACACTCCAAACATGGTCTCGTAGCACAACGGTACACAAAAACACATAGCAATTGGAATTTAAACACCAGACCACCTACCTCAATCATCTTTGATCAATATACGTGAACAACACCTCCTGAAAAAAATGAGAACGGCACAGATATGAGGTGAACATAATATCTTTCAAACTCAAATAACTTCCATTAGAGGAAAAATTAGTTAGAACAATGCAAGGATAAGGAATAGCTTACCCGTGTGGTTCCAAGGAGATCGATGATGTAAGAATCGGGTTCCCAGTGTTTGGTTGGGAGATCCTCCAAGATCCGGTCGTCTCTCCCGCTCTCCTCCGATGTTCTAAGAATCCTTTGTGAATAAAAGAGGCTACTGCCCGTTTTGAGAGAAAACAAAAAAACTACACGGCATGTACTCTTAAGTACATGGAGTGTACTTCTCATTTTATTAACTGTCCTATGGAGGCTTCTTTCCACCGTGGCATTGTTCATCTGTCGACATGAGTACGCGGTGTGTAGTCCTGATTACATGGCGTGTAGTCAGTTTTTACACCCTTTATTGCTGACAAGCCTACACGCCCTGTGTACTGATCTTACACGGCCAAATTACACGGCGTGTGGAAAAGTACATGCCATGTATTCACAAAATTTGAGATTTTTCCCCATTTTCCTTATTTTCTCAAAAACACTTAAGTGAAAAGGAAAAGAAGAAACTCATACCTCAAGAATAAGAATCGGGTTCTTACATGTATACCATTTGATTATGTACTTTAATACAAGGTGAAAACCATGGTATTGAAATCACGGTGAAATATCATCTGTTGGGTGTGTCGTTGGTGATATGACATTGGTTGATTGGTCAAGAAAGAATTTTTCACTTCCATGTTTAGGAAGTTGTATATCTCAGGCCAGGTGGATCTGAATGGTGCTGCCTTCATAGGTCAATGGCCAAAGCAGTAGAAGGGAAAATACATCCGGATAGATCCTAAAATAATAAAACAAGATAAGGACGATGACACAAGAGTGCATCCAACATTATGAAAAATTTAATGATAATGAGATTGTAGTACAAAGTCAGTGTTCATAGGATGGTAGTCGTTGATATGTTTATCCATATCTCTTTATGGGGAATGATGGGTTGCTAGACTTTTCTCTTGGACTATGGATTTTATTCACTACTATCGAGGTAATGGCCTAGAGGGTCCCACATAATAGCATATTCGTGAATCCACCCTATTTAGTTGAATAGGTATATGGACATAGTGGGTCTTGCCATGGGGTCCTAGTGTTTCCCATGTTATCGATCACCGATGAATTAAATGAATTCATTATTATTCAAGTTATGAATAATTGGGATTGAATTTATCTAATTCATTTTAAGAGTTTAGTAAACACGAGAAAAAATTAATCAAACGAATAATATTTTAATATTCAAGGATCATTTTACATTATGTGGGATAACCAGTCGAGTTTAATGGAATAGGTTTTATCACACAATATATTCTATATATATTACAAGTACGTGATAAAATAATAAATAATATTTGGGCAGTTTATTTTGTCAAAATTATTTATTTAGTGGACATTGAAATATACGGGGGCTAGGGAACCCAACCGGGCATTTTGGAAGTCCACTATAAATAAGAGAGGAGGATCTCTCCCTTGGTGTGAAATTCACTATTCACTTATTCCATGGAGTGAAATCTAGAGCCTCTCTCTCAACCCTCACTCTAGAGAGAGAACCACCTGATCCAATGATCTTGGATCAAGATCTCTCTTCTGTATTGAATGTGTCTCGATGCGGTGATCATTGGGACGTCAAAACCCTTGTCGGATCTCTGTGCTAGCACCCCGAAAATCGATGATCGATGCTCTCGTAGGTTTTGGATGAGCGTGCGAAAGATCTAGGGGCTTCCAACTTTAGATCCTTCAAGAGACGATCACCATCGACTAGTTGCAGTCAACCGTGACTTTGGATTATGAAACACGTATGTTTTAATTTATATTTTTTGCTCCTTTTGATTTACGCAAGATCCTCTGGGCTTTTGGGGCTTGTATCATCGGCGATGACAAGTTCTGTCCTCCCGCCGATGAAAATTTTAAAATCTCTGGCCCACCAGTTTCCACTGCGGGCCCTAGAACCTTAACAGTGTTATCAGAGGGATCATGTAAATTTTTTAGACAAATAAAATTAATTTTCAAAAAATTAAGTAGAGGGTTTAAAGAGGGTCACAACGGTTCAAACCTTGTGGTGATCTGATGTTGATTGACCAAGTTAGGGTCAGTTTAAATTTTTGGATTGTATCAAATTCGTGGTTTGATCTCGGGTTGTAATTTAATTTCATCTTGTTGAACAAAATAAAATTCAATCGGTTCATTAGAAATAAAATTATTTGTTGAAAATATTTTTTTTAAATAATATAATTTGGACAATAAATTTATTATAATAATTATTATTATTTTGTTATTATAATAATTTAATAATAATAAATTATTATTTCCTTATAATAATTATATTAATATTTATTTTAAAGGTAAATGTTAGAATATGGATTTTAATAAAATGTGGAGACATTTAATATAAAAAACTAAGGGGTAGGGGAGGAAGACATCCAATGAAGTCTTAATAAAAAAGTCTTTAATAAAAAAAAGGTTCTGCGTGGGTCCAGAAAGAAAACGAAAAAAAAACAACAAATAAAAATAGAGCGAAAAGGGGGTCTGCCGTGGACCCCCTGGATATCCTTCTTCAGGACGCCACAGAACCAGCTGATAGACTAGCCCCGGCCACCGTGAGCGGCACCCTCCGCACATCCATCACGCCATCACCCACCTCTTGCGACGATGCTATGGCATGGACCTCCTTTCACAATGGCACCTGCCATGCGCGGTCCTGCCTCCCGGCGTTCTCCTCAATCCCCTCACCAAGCGGGCTACCTCTGCACTGGGTCCGGACTGCGGATCCTGCTTCCTCGCTGCCTCTCTCTGAGGCTAGTCTACCTCCCTTCTACGCCAGAAACGCCACACCCCCTCCGCCATTGCAGTAGAGGGGAACCCCTACTAGCGCCCTACATGCAGAGCCAGCCACGATGCCCCTAGCCACCTGACTCTCTTGTCGTTCCTTCCAACCAACACCGAAGACCCCTGGTTGGCACCGTGCTAGTCTGAGCCTCCTCCGGACCTTCCGCAACACTGCTGGAGAAACCCCTCTCCAGACAAGACATAACTCTAGCCGCCCGGTCGAGGATTATCCCTACTATCACACACCTGCTGTTGGTGCAGGTCTCCCCGATGCCGCCCTCAGTAGTCCTGGTGCAGCCCTGCACCCCTCCTCTGCCAGGTACCCGTAAACGGATGGACCCAATTTAGCCCCTAAGTGGCTTGGATGGTTTGGTCAAATTCAAAACGAATTTGAGTATACTTGAATCACCTGAAAATGCCAAGCGTGGTCATTGCATGGCCCAAAACGGATTTGTGCACCATTAGCGTGACCGTCTTTGGGCCTACTCGGTGTTGTGGTGATTGATTTTTCTATAATTAATATAATAAATTAATATAATTTAAATAATTAATTAAAATATTAATTTATGGTTTAACCATAAATAATTTTAATACCCAAATGAAAAGATAATTCAATTTTTAAAATTAATTAAGTTAAATTAATTTAATTTTGGAATTAAAATTAAATTAATTAGTGGACTGCTAATTAATTAAATTATCTGAATTATTTATTTCATTTTATTTACGTTATTAACCCTCAAACATTTTTAATGCATTTTAATTTTATCATGAAATTTTACCCGCCTAGTGGTTTTGAGCATCAACCCATGTATGTCATATTTATTTAATTAATTATTTTAACTATGTGTGACGATTGTAATTAATTAAATAGACAGTCTATGCGTCGTCTTTTTTTTTCGGTTAAAATGTATAAGAACCTGCGTCTCCAATCCATCTAATGTACTTTTATACCATAGTCACCCTCGTCTGCGTGGGGGTATTATTGTACTTCGGACGATTACGGTGAGAGACGTGGACCCCGCCAAGATGAGGTGGTGTACGACGGTGCAAGACGACACGTGGATTCCACCAAGACGAGGTGGTACTCCAAGATGTGATGTTGACCCCACCAAGACGTGTCAATACTATAGAAGACAAGCGTACATACATGACATGTCAAGTTGCATCAAGAGTCAATCATTCGACTTAGGTACAATGCCCTTAAGCCATTTAGACGATCAATGCCAGTTGGGTAGTAGTTTTCCTTTATGCGTTTATTTATTATTTTATGCATTATAGAACAGTAGGAAAATACATAAAATAAAAGATAATAAAATGAATAATGAAGCGGCATATGTTTTTCTATTAAAATTTTGTTGTGAGCATGAAAAAATATATGAACATTTTTAATATAAATTGATTACATTAATTGAGAGAGAAACCCAATAAAACCATAAAAGAAAATATTAAGTCACAAACAACCTTCCATCATTCAGGTTTGAACAAAACTAGGGGTTCGAGGAGTCGGTCATGCCTCAACTGAGGGAGCCTTTTACTACCAGGGAGTTTTTATTAGGGTGATGGGTTGACATAACTAAAATTGTAGCGAACAAAAAGTCATATCAAGATTGTTGTAATTTTAGAGGCAAGCATTGAGTCAATCAGTGATGATTTGTGAAGCTTGGACTTCACTCAACAGATCAAGGAACGACATGTTAATGTGGTCAGCCAGCCAAAAGACTACCTTGGACCGTCCGAGTAGTGGTGTAGCCATAGCTTGTAGACAATGAGGGAGGTTTAGGAATCCTTTCTAATAGAATACTCAAGAGTGTTCAAATTCTTGTTGAGAGGGTTCCAAGAATTAGAAAAATTAGTAGGAGAACATTAATGATTAAATAATCATTAATGTCACATTTGGTAATCAACATTAAAGTACAATCTGCTAAATATTATTATTTTTAAGAAAATGGAATATGATACCATAAAAAATGTGATAAATATTGGACATATGTAATGTCAAAACAAGCACAAAATTACAAGTGTAGTATTGGTGATCGCACACATTACTACTATATTGGAAACTCAAAGTGCTTGTGTCCCAGCCTGTTAAGCCACCTTAGGAAGCGAAGGTATAAAATTGCTTACAGGAGACTCATGAATCAAGCATATGATGGTTCTCTTTCAATGATATCATCAATGTTTGATGTTAGTTGCAGCTGCTAAATCATGTCATGGATGATGTTACATGAAGTCTCATCTCCAAGAAGTTTCCAAGGAGAAAGTGAAGCAAGATTTGAATGTGATGGTCGCACTCGGTTTGTGTAAAGTGAAAGACAGTTCAGAATCTTTCATGTCATCTCATAATTATAATTTTTACCCCAAACTACTGTAGATTCATTTAAGGGTACAAACGAACGATATAGAGTATGTGATTCATTACCTTTAAGGAAACATTCTCTATGAAATAAGATAACACAATTTTTATTCTTATAGAGAATAAATTGAATGACAATGAATAAAGGCCTGTGGAAATTTACGAAAAAGGAACATTTTTCATGTCCTTAAATGAAAAGTGGATTTTTTATTTTAAAAAATGTTATTTGATTCACATAATGAAATAAATTTTTGGATGTTTATAAACTCAATAAACTTAAATACCAGAAGCTAGTTCCAACTTCTCGTTCAGTTAATATTCATCAAATAAATTATTGTTTTCTCAAATACTTCTTGGGTATTAAAATACAATATTATTTCTCTTTTATGTATTGAAATACAATAACCATATGATTAGAGAAACATTACTAGATGTAAATTGTCTTCTAAAAGAAGGTGAGAAAGGGTGATTCCTAATTCAGTGGTGAAAACACATAACTTCAAATTGACGATTAATTGACTCAAACTGAATAAAGTTGTAGAGTATAAACATAAAATTTATCTCACATTCCATTTGAACATAATGAGACATCATTCCATATTTTTGGAATGAATTTTTATTTCTGGTAACATATTCAACATAGAGTTCAGAAATACTTGAATCAAAGGAAATACATGATGAATATAAAATTTTAAGACCTACCTAGTTATAGAAATGTGATTCCTTGTCATGTAAAACAAAAATTGGATGTCAAATATAAATCCAGTTTGGTATTTAGGCTTGGAACAGCTAAACACCTTTGGTATTATTGAAATTCGTAGTTTAGAAAAAGAAACCATTAGAAATAAAGGTATGTGACAAACCTTTAGAGGTTAGTTCAAAAATAGAGTGTTAACTATTTCAAAGTAATTCTATAGGTAAAGATACTTAATATTATTCCTTTAAACTATAAGTAATGTAATAGTGAATTATATGCATGGTCAGAATATATAAGTTTCTTCAGATCGGCATTCTGAAGAATATCATGACTATGCAATCTTCGATCATGATAATGTAGCGTGGAGTAATTCCTAAATGCATGTTACCTTATCTGCATCACCATATTGATGTTCATAAAGAGGATCAATGATGTGTCTTATATATTAACATTGATCAAGAAAGTGTAGCGTGGAGTAATTCGTAAATAGACATTTTATGCATCAATGTTATGTTGTAAGTTGTTTTAATGTTACAACCTACAGAAACTTCCATTATATTTCAAAATGTGATTCGCAAATAACAGCATAATCCCATAAACAATATGCCAAATAAAATGAAAAATGGATTCATATGAGTCATAGTATGATGAAAATCCATTATAACATAGATCATGTGTTAAGATGTAAAGAGTTTGTTAGAAACAAACATTCATCGGGATGAACACATGGTGCGTCTAAGTTAATTATCCTAACAGTTGCATATGATATTACCTAAATCCCTATGATATAAAAGAGGGAGTCATGTATTACACTACATTTATATACAAGGGAGCACATATCTATTAGAGATAGTGGGAGTTGAAATGACTTGGACTTAGTCAATTCCAGAGAAGCACAAATGATTGGGATAGCAAATAGTTCCACAAGTACATGTGGAATAGAATTGTTCCAGAGACACATACTGTGTAGGAAGAATGAAACCATGGCGATAGTTTTATATTCACCATGACTGGTGATATATTATTAATTAAGAATAATAATTCCTACAAGTATGCAGTATATGGAAATAAGATAAGATTTACAAGACCAAATAAAATTCAATAAGGGATTCCATGTATCAAATTGAGAAGGGGCTTATAAATTGAATATTGTGGTTGGTATTCAAATGAGAAGATAGATTTATGGTATAATCCTGTTACCAGTAAGGCTCGATTTGTTATACCAATTATGTATGCCTAAATTCATTAGAGTTTTACTTGCCATATATAACTTCTAAAATTATTTTATTTGTCATTAGATGTCCAAATCATCTTTCGTTGAAGGTGTCTATATGACACAACCAGAAATAGATGATGACATCATATGATGCCAATAAGGGTTGCATGTTACTGATATCCAATTCTGGATTAATGTAAGCAACATGATCTTTGAGAATTAATTATAAATGAATATTTTCAATGTGTCTACAAAAGGTTAGTGGGAGCGCCAAAGTATTACATGTGAAATATGTTTGGAAACATATGGAAAACAGATCTTGATCTTACTGTTATATAAGATTATAATAAAATAAATTCTCCAATGATTGACTTAAAGTATTAACCTAGGTTTTAGGGAACATGATCTACTAAGGTAGATCCATAAGTTTCTTGGACCTAGTCAATCGTACATATAGACATTTTATTGAAAAATACAATTTTGAACAACTCAAGTTCAGAATTGTGGCCAATATCCGATGGATTAATATCTCTAGGTTAATATGTTTGGAACATGGGAAGAGATTAAATTTGTGAATTGATACCACGCACTTCAGATATGGATCAATCACACATGCCATAATATGTACAATAATTTATATTTCCAGAATATGCTTTATAGTAGGAAGATATCAATTAAATCTAGGAGAACTACAAGTGAAGGAGTCAGAACTATCATCTTGTTCTTCGACGAGTACAAATGATAGTACTCGTGACACTCCCGGATGACTGTTATGACTGATGTATCTAGTTTGAATCTTGGGATAGGCATATTAAATCTCTATAGGGCCTGAGGAAAGTACTTTTCACTGGACCTGAGAGTGGCCCTTATGAGCCCAGTTCCCGAGTTAGGTGCTGGGGTTGCACGACCTGAGACCCATTTAGTGGTGCATGGTCTGCTAAAAAGGAACCTTTTGTTGGACATGTGATTCTCCCAACAACAGACCATAACCTGGAAGATCCCACTCACTAGGGATGCACTCAACTGGCAGGGGGACATTACTTGAATACGACCCAGTTAGTGGCCCAGTTGAGTGCATCCCCAGTGAGTGGGCTCTACGGTGTTCTGATCCATTGTCGGGAGCATCACGAGTCCAACATTTGGTACGAGTGTAGTTTCAAAATGGTCCATTTCAAAATGGTCCGTTTTGGTGTGAGTATGGTTTCAAAATGAATATGATTGAAAAAAAATTATGTGACTTGTGTGTGGTAGTTTGGGTGTGTGTGTGACATGGAAATGGTATTTGAATGTTAAACTGTAATTTCATGGCATTTAGAACATGTTGGAGAAAAAGAGGGAAAACCCGGGTATCTAGGTGGGTGGACATATACTAGTATGCTAGCGATCATGTGGGGTTTGGCCCCTGTTTCACGTAGAATGTTTGATGATGAAAAAACTAACAAAACAATGATTTTTTATGATGATTGGGGACCACTAGGTTATGGGTATGATCCCAACTAGAGTCTTGTGTGCATGAGAACAAATATTTGTATGGTTACTTTCATTGAGATATGACATACATGGGACCCATAATGATCTTGTGCCTATGGGTGCTCTTGTTTCTAGATCTCTTGAGAAATTTTGCACTCATTTCCAACATATGGTGTGTTTGGATGAAAAAATTCAGTAGCTTGTGAATTTTATTTAAAAATGATGATTCTTTAAAATTTCCCACTTGAATAATGATTTTATTTAATGTTTCATTTCCTAAACATTTTTACAAGCATTTCTTATTTACAAAACATGGAAAAACATTCATATAATGATTATCACATGAAATAATTATGGGGGTGGCGTTCTAATATGCTTTGGCTCACTCCCTACTTAATCCTTTGGGAGTATGTACACTTGGTAATGTTGGTTGTAGGTTTGGGTAAAGCCCTTAGAACAGGTTGTTCGAGTTTCAAGTGGTCCATCATAGTTTGGTATTCTGGAGAAGGCTTGAGGATGATTCCCGTTGGACTTAAGGTGGTTCATGGGCTGTCCATTTTTCCTTTTATTATTTTATTTTGGTATTTTGGCTTTGTATAAACCATGTTTCCCAATTCTGAATTTCATTAAAGGCTTTTTAGGGTAAAATTTAAGATTCAGTTTATTTATTTTATTTGGTTTCCTGTGTTTTTGAACTCAGGTAAATCGTTCCCAAACACTAATATATGTTACGCGAGAACTTGTGACTATTAGTGGGGATTAGGAACGACCACCGGGTCTTTCCACAGAATGGTTCGGGTGCCAGTTTTGAGGCTGGCCATATCTGATTTGTGACAAAATATTATCTCATCTAATACTCTATCTTGGTTAATGTTATTTGATGAAGAGTCGGGATAGTTCAGGGCTAGGATATTCAGGATAGGACATTCTGATTACGAGTAGGGTCCCTGGATGACACACCTCATGATGAGATTCAAGTCTCCGTGGGAGATGGGTTTTATCTGCGTTCTTTGTTTCTAATGATTCATTGATGATTGGGGAAATTAAAAAATAGTTGGGTTGATAGTCCCAATGAGCTCACAAGGACTGGAATGCCATGTGGAGCTAGAAATATTTCCCTAGAACACTCTATGTGAGGGTGAAGTGATTGGTTTATGGCCCCAACCCTATTTCCTAGTCACCCACCAACACTAGTTTCCTCTCATATTTTATTTTGTCTTTTTTGTTTTGGAATCATTGAAATTTGGTTTTAAAAAATGACTTGTTTTTAAGAAACATGAAATTTTTGGGAATGGATTTTCTAATAATGTTGAAGTCATTTCATTTCATAAAGAGTGGAAATGATTTTTTAGAATAGTTTTGAAATGTTAAATGGTTTTTTACACATCCTTTTAAAACATAAATTATGTTAAAGTTGTTTTTTAAAATATTATTGAAATAAAATTTCTGGAACTATTGAAAATTGAATCGAATTGAATAAAAAGTTTTAGAAATTATGTGTGGGGGTTGATATGGATTATTATTTGGTAACTACTGATCATTTGAAAAGGATTATGATATTTTAGAACATAGTTTTGGATTAATAAGAGTTGAGTTGTTAATTAAATGGTTATTTATGAATTGGGGTTTTTCATGAAATTGGAAGTGTTTTGAAATGGGTTGAAATGTTTTGAAATGATTGTGTAAGGAATTAAAGGTATTTTTTTATTGAATGATGGTTGTTTTTCTAAATTGGTTCGTAAGATGTAAACTGTGTTTTGATGTTATTGTTAGTAGTATTGAGAATGGGGAACTATGGTAAACATGTTTTGATTTTGAAGAAAGGAATGGTTTTGTTTTGGTCTTTATTGTTCTCAAGGGTGACCACATGAATGGGTTTGTATGGGAATATGGATCGTTAATGGCACGAATGGATGAATTTCACGATGGATATTAGGTGGGTGCCGGGTGTGGAAAGTAATTGTGCATATGTGAGGCTCATTATATACCATTTATAAATGTTTAATGCACCAACACTATTTTTTAACAAAGATTTTTAAGGAAAGTGTTGGGTTTGTATAATGTGTGGTTGGGAGGTGTAGAAAATGTGTTTTTAGGATTGTTAAAGAGGTATGTTTCATTTTATAGAGACCTTATTTTTTAAACAATGTTTTGGGTTGGTGTTTCATCGATACTTTTGAATTGAGCGTTTTTCTGCGGTCTCTTTTGAGAAAAAGTATGGGAGGCCAATGTGGTGGCTACCATCATGTGTTTGGTTCTAATTTGTGGTATTTTATGACCAAATTACTAGCTTGGTGGGGTACATGTATTTTCTTGTTGGCTAGGATATGTCCCTATAAATTGTTAATGCATGACTGATGTGGGGCACATGGTGATTCATTGTTGGATGATCATCCAGTTGATCTACATAAGGACTTTCTTCATGAGATTTGGAGATTGAGTTTACCCCTCTTCTTTTAAGGTTATGTGGATCCCTCCGTAGAGGGAGAGTGGTGGTGGGGGATGAAATATACCTTAGATTATATGTTTTATATGTCATCTAAGGTGAATTTAGTTAATGGTTGTCAGTGTAGAATGACGTCTTAAAAGGACATTGGGTCTTTCATCTGTCTCATCGAAGAGATAGTTCATGTTAGTCCACCAGTGTAGAAAATATATCCAAGAGAGGATATTATTGTTGCTTTCCAGATTGTGTGTTATTTGAGACTCATCATAAGGTCCCTCCCTTTTTTTTCTATTAGCCTCAATGGTCAAGTTCGGTGATGCCTTGTGATGTCATGTGTTCGTTTGAATGTAAGGGTGAAGGTTTTGCAATCTTATGAGAGTCTCTGTTTTTTCAAATTCTTTTCTCGCATCAGGGAATTTCGAAATCATATGTTCAAGAGGAAGTTGTTTCTATTTTTCCATTCATTCCATTATTTCCCATATGAAAAAACAAGGGGTGATGTGTGTGATTCATCTAAGCTCTTGTTTTGGTAAAATGATGGGTTAGGGTAATGTGAGTTCAAAGTGTGTCATTTCTCATTGTGGCCGTCTGATATCACGATGTAATTGTTTGTGGCACAAGAACAAAAAGTTAAATTTGGGAGATTCTAATTACTGACTGCGAGGTATGAGATACTTAAATCATCTGATATCAAGCCATTAGTCTTGAAGTAAATCTTGCATATAGTGAGGGGAAATCATTGGGTCATTCAAACATTTGGTCAATGTCATATCCACAGTCTGAAAGATGAGAATAGTTTAAATATCTCGTGTCATCATCTTGTTCTAGTTGTCCCCATTTGATGGTAGAGGTAGGAGGACATATTTTCTATGTTATATCCCTAGTTCTTGTTATTACATTGGGATTCAATTTAATTTTTATAGAAAAGGATCAAATTTGGCCCAGGCAGATTGAAGAGCACAGTTTCTACATGGTAAGTAGTAACTCTAAGCCATCCTAGGAAACTGTCCAATAAGAGATAGTAGCTACCACATGACCACGCTCCTAGACTAATGTAACTATGATAATCTTCCCCTTTTTATAGAATTATCTGCATGATTAGTGCACAATTTACCAGACAGTGTCCACTAACCATGCAGTCGTGTCGGCTTTTTTAATTTTGGGGTCTTTTCCTGGCATCCTGTGCTAGTAGATTCTTATGGTGGGGAGACCCACTATGAGTATTAGTATTTTTTAGGGAAATAATAATTAAATACTACCCCTTATGTTGGGAGTCCATTCGAGACTCCCCTTATTAGTGTCTCAATTCTATCTCAGAAAAAAATTGAGTTTCCCCATATGTTGGGGAGTCTGTTTGTGTCTCCCAATATTAGTAACATGGTTCTGTCCCCTGTGTTGAACAAGAAATATGTAGTATAATCATAGTTTTTTAACATCCAAATTAATACTTTAGTAAATTCTGGTATTGGAGTGCACCCAATAGTTTTGTTCATGTAAGACTACAGTGACCTCGTTCGTTTTCATTGGTCATTCCAGCTATGCTGCTTGAGTCTTGTTCAGATAGTGTTTGAGGTGTTTTGTTTTGGGATATATTTTTAATATTCTTGATCATTTCATGAAGTGTTTTATTTTTTTATTGTATTCCTTCCATGATTGATCAATTGAAGGTGTTTTTGGCCTTTTTGGGCAGGAGAAACTTGGAAAAGGTGTCTATTTTGGCCGTTCAGTTGGGATTGGTTTTTCCTTCTAGGCATGTTTGTTATTTCTGAGGGCAGAAAGTTTTATGGTGAATAGAATTTCCACATCAATGAATTATTTTAATGGTATTTTTCATTTAATTACTATTATTGATTTGTTTGTGGGGGTTTACAATGTAATTTTCGTGGAAAGGTATTATATTCATGATTTGGGCCAAACTGTGAGGCCATTTCATCTTTTAAAAACAATTTTTTATAACTCCTTAATTTTCAACATTATTCAACCCTTCCACATCCCAATTGGAATCCCATGGTATATTAAAACCACCATTTTCATTTTTACCTTATAAGAATCCATAATCATGATGGATATGGGTTTTTTAAGGTATTGGGCTAGTCCGTAAGCCCATTTCATACTTTAAATAAAAATTAATTATTTAATAAATAATTCATTTTTTCTGTTTTTTTGGTGATTACAACTCTCATCTGAGCCCACATATCCAAGGTGTTCCCCAATGCTCATTTTCCCTAATTTGGATCTCATGTTGATCATGAATTATGGAAACACTTCTCTAGATTTCTCAAATCATCTAGATTTGAAGAGGTAAATTTCTTCTTTGATAACTCTTTAATTCATTACTCTATTCCCTCCATTTATATTCTCACCAAACCTAATCAACATTATTAGAACCTCTCATTCATTTTTTTCTATTTGGAAATTAATCTACTAGGGTATTTGGGGAATTTTATTCAAGTTATCTCATGTATGTGGGCATCCTTCCTTCTCCCATTTTCATAGGGTTTCTTCCTTTTTTCTTAGGGTTTTATCAATATTTTCCTGAATTTACTAATTTCTAGAAAGTACTTACTCTATCCAAGGGTTTTATCTCTTGTTTATTGGTCTAATCTTGTTGTTTTTGGTTTTATTTAACTCATTTGGGGTGCAGTGGTGGTGCAGGTGCACTTATTCACAAGGATTTGGTGTTTCGACATTTGTAGTAGGTGATTCCATGTGTTTTCATTTACTGATGAGTTTGATTTCATGATTTATTAATTTATAATGTTCCTAATATGTATTTTTGTGGTGGGAAAACTATTTTTGGTAGAATTTAGTTAGGTGTAAATTATATAGTAGCATTTTTCTGTAAATTTTTTTGTTTATCTTGTGTATTCCATGTTGTACAACATGGGTCTATTTTAGGGTTCATTTAATGGTTTTATTAAATGGTTATAGGGATCAAAATTCTAGATTTTTGTTATATTGGCATGAATTTGGTTTCAAAATAGATTTTTCAGAAGGATTTTATGTGTAAATATTTGTTATACTCTATAGAATGGTTTTATAAATGTTTTAAATGGTTTCTTAATTAATTTCGTAGTTGAAAATATGTTAGAAAACTGTTTTTGTAGGGGGGTATTTTTGGAAATTTCCATTTTAATGTGAAAGGGATATTATGTGATGTGTACTATCTTAGAAACGTTTTATAAAATTGTTTAACATATTTACTAAAGTGTAAAAGAGATTTCATATAAGTTGTGGGCTGTTTTTGTGTGAGTATGGTTTGAAAATAAATTTGAATGAAAAAGGAGATTATATGACGCGTGTGTGGGATGTTTGGTGTGCGTGTGATTTGGAATTGGTATTTGAATGTGAAAATGGTATTTCATGGCATGTGGAACTTTTTTGAGCATAGGAGGGAAACACGGGCATCTAGGCGTGTGGACATGTACTAGTATGCTAGCGATCCCATGGGGTTTAGACCATGTTTTATGTATCAAGGTTGAAGATGAAAAAAGTGACTATAAATAGATGATGATGATGTTGGTGGACCACTATGTTATGTGTATGATCCCTACTAGTGGCTCATGTGCAGGAGAACAAATATTTTTTTTTACTTTCACAATGATTTGAGGTATATGAGACCACAACGAGCTTGTTCTTAGGGGTGTTCCCGTTTCTAGAGCTCATTGGACATTTTACACTAATCATTAGAATACGATGTGTTTGGATGGAAAAATTCATTTTATTTTTCATTTTATTTAAAAGTGTTGATTCTTTAAAATGGGCCACATTAAAACTTATTTTATTTAAAGTTTCATTTCCTAACCATTTTTACTAGATTTTCTTGTTTACAAATCATGCATAGTTTTTCTCTTAAAATGATTATCAAATAGAATATTTTTTTTGTGGAATTATAATAGGATTTATCTCACATCCTAAATACACGGTTTAGTGAATGTAGACCTAGTAATGTTTATTGATGGTTTGGGTAATGCTCTTAGAACCAATGGCGAGGGTTTGTAGCGGTCCTCCAGGGTATGGTATTGTGGAGAAGGCTTGAGGGTGATTCCACCAAGCCTTTAGGTGGTTCTTAGAATGTCTATTTTGTATTTCTTATTTGTAGTAGTATTTTGGCTTTGTATAAACCTTGTTTCCCAATTATAAATTTTATTAATGGCATGTTTGGGGTATAATTTCAAATTCAGTTTATTTATTGTATTTGGTTGTCTTGTGTTTTTTTCAACTCGGGTAAATCATTCCAAAAAACTCATATATGATACTTGAGAAGATGTGAAACCCCATGGGGATTAGGAACGCCCTTCAGGTATTTCCACAGAACGGGTCGGGTACTGGTTTTGAAGGCAACTAGATCTGGTTTGTGATAGTGTGGGTCACATGTCATGTAGATGTACATGATCAACATGAATACATGGCAAGTTCGTGTGAGGTATAAGGTTAGAAACCCAATATAGGGTACACACCAAATCCATTGTATACATTCCATGTAAATTATTTTTTACTCCATTTTTAGTTGATGTACATGCCTAGGTGAGGCCTCAAGGTTATGTGTCATGTACTTGGGTATACACATTGTTTACAGGTCTAATGAAACCTATAGTATTTTTCATATATTCCCACCCTAGAGCTATAATAGTACATGATTAGTTCATATTGAGAATATATATGTTTAAATCATAATATTTAAAACCTTGATGTGGTTTCAGGACTTCAAGGAGGAACTTCATGATTTTTTATAAATATAGTGGTTCTTCATTTGGTGATCAAATCCAACAATCTCCATCGAGAGAAACTACTAATATGAGGTGGGACAAAAGCCATATCTCTCCATGTGTGTTCAAATTAATTCAATTTTAGTCCAAGAGGCCATCATATACTTTTAATTAGAGTATCCCATGATGGATTCCCCTACATTTTAATATTACATAGGGTCCCATGTGGGATTCCTTCAAATAAATACTTATCTAGGAAATCCCTTATATGATCCCAAAAACAACTTACTCTTCTTGAGGATCCCAGGTAGGATGCCACTTCCTACATACACCATTTTAATGATATTGTGTAGGATTCCTCATCTTAGGATCGACCTAAAAGACCCTATGTAGGATTCCTCTTCCAATACAATTCTTATAAGTTTCCCATGTTGGATTCCACAAGCAGCTTACCATTTTTGAGGTTCCCTAGAGGGATGAAATTTATTATGTATAGAATTCAAGGACCACATGTAAAATTCCTCTCCAATTTTCCTAACTTTGTGGACCCAATGGATGACCCTGGGTTCAACCAATCATAATATAATATGTTGGGTTTGTGTAGAGATGGTAGAGTGTGTAACCATAGAACTCATTCCAAAAAAGAATATCCCCTCAGGTAATGATAGTAGTGGTGGGTTTAGGTGTTTCCCCAACATCACTCTTTTATTTATGCATTCTATAATTTACCATGCAATAGTGAAATCCATGGGTTCATCCTCATTCTCCATTGAAGAGTCTATCACATTGTGATATTTGATTTTGGATTCCCATATGTACATCAAACGATCTTCCTTATGTGTCTATTAATTTATTATAATAATCATCCATATATCCTAGATTTTGGATTTTGAGACTTTTAATAGGATTTTGTTATTGGGATGTCAAAAATAATTTATGGGGTTCAAATTTTATTCCTTTTTTGTCAGAAAGTATTATTAGTAAACCCAGATGTACTTCTTAGGATATGATTTATTAGACCCATTAATTGAATATTACTAAAACTATTACTAGAAATCCCATAATCTTTGGGATTTATCCCTGTATGGGAATTATAGAGGTAGCTCATTGGGAGTGTATTTGAACCCTCTTATATTAGTCTATACTAGAAATGGAGTGATCACTAGAATTCTAGGGGATGTTAAATGTTATCAAGTGTGCACATTTTCCCCTACCAGAAGGATACTGAGTGATCCTCAATGACAGACTTGATATCCTCATCTAATTCCTAGGATACTCCCTAGTATCATTGATTGGACAACTATAGCGTCTCCTAGATTTATTTGTAAATGAGGTTGTTGATCCAGTTAATGAATGATTTAATGTTTATATACATAATAATGAGAGTATTCCTTACATATTTCTTATGGGTAATCCCCCATAGGGATTATCAAATTTTCAATTTCAATATTTCCTATAGATTCAGACTATGGAATCAGACATCATAAATGAGTACATGTGAATAAAGTTATAAAAAATCAATCTCTATGCCTTATAGTGGGGATGACCAGATATTACCTAACACCATTAATCTTAGTTACTAGAGGTGAGTACAAGTGATCCAAGGGCTAGGACATGTATCCCCCTTGTGTATATATATCTTGTTATGAGTCATTTCCAGCTATGGCCATAGCAGGTATTGTCGATTGGGATTACAGGACCGAGCTTCAACATAATGATATATGGATTGGGTGGTAAGATTACATCTCAATTCAATTTTATAGGATTTATAGACTTTTTGAATTACATTCCCATGGATCAACTATTGTTTATTATGTTATTTGTTTCACCTTATAATCACACACACACATATAGGTAGATATATAATTACTCGGATAATATTCACATATAAATATATATATTTATATGATGGAAAATTGACTAGTTAAATTGGATCATAAAAATTGGGATCTATTATGGATTGACTTGATTTATTTCATTTATATTCTCTATTGTGTCTCTTAGAGGATGATCATGTTGTATAATCATGCCCTTATGATAGAAAATTTATATGATCATCATTTTGGGGGACTTTTGAGATTATTTCTCACTCATGTAAGTGCACCTTAGTCTTCATACTGACAATATGTCTACTTTTCATGTTGAAAACTAATTGTATGATGGTTAGATCTAATACTCATGGCTTCATGATTGAGCATGGCATCTTATGTGGATTCTTTTAATTAGGCTTCCACTACTCAATAGTGTCTTGGAGACTAGGTATTTGGTCCAACTCATTAGTTATACTAGATAACTATACATTTATTTAAGTTTATGTTTTTTTATCTAATAAATTGGGTTATATTAGTGGGAGATCATTGTTATATGTTTCATATGGCCATTAGATACATTACTGCATTTCATTTCTTATTACATCATGATTCTATTTTAGTCTATTTACTAACTCTTCACACCAATTATTTATTATTAGGGATGATTATTATTTATTTACAGTATTTTATACTCATATATAATGTAATAGTCTCCCTACTTTCACAAACTTGGTCCTCATTATGTGTTGGAAGCTTCTGGAGTACAACCAGGCTCACCAGAGGCCTTGTGAAGAACAAGCTCGAGGCACTGGATTAATGGCATCTAAGTCGGCATTTGATAAATTTTTATCTAAGGAATTCCTTTCCTATTATATTACTATTTTCAATAAGGTATATTGGAGTATTAGTATTGTTTCAAAATCTATGATGGATATCAGACTGGTTCATTGAGAACACATATTCTACTAAGAAGTTCCGATTTACAGGGATATGGGATTGTTGTTATGATTTGTGATGTTACAGTTCTATATGATATTAGAAATCATAAATGAACATATTTTGGGAATTTTATGTTTTATTATATATCTTTGTACCTTCATACCTTTGAAAGAGGCCGATGAATGGTTTTTACTCATGGATGAAAAGGAAATTGGTGTCTCACATATCATATTTAGTATGTAGTTTCTATATATTATGGGTTTTTTGGTGTGTGATTATTTAGAATGAATTACACAAATTGTTTAAAGAATGAAAAAACATATATGGTTTTTGAAAATATAGTTTCTAGGTTGTATTATAAATGATTTTCTTAACTATCATGTATTACCTTATGATGTTGGGCAAAATGGATCTACAATGAAATGTTTTATAGTGAATAAAATGACTAAAACCTCAGGTGTTGGAGGTTTAGCGGCCCTAGTAGATTTATAGGGAACATTATTCCAATATTTCATAGGGTTTTGATACTTAGGTTCATTTATTTAAAGTGTCACTGACAACATATATAGTGTTTTTTTCATATATTGGAATGAAATTCAACTTCACCAAAATGCATGCTTTTGATATGACTTGGATAGTTGAGATGATGTTGTGTGCATATTGTTGACCCTTATTGGTCAACGTCGACAGAAAATAATTTTTATTTAGGTTATGTTTTGAAGTCTCTTTGTATGATTTAATAAACCCTTAATAAATTATAGATAAATAGAACCTAGAGGGGGTATTGTGTGTACAGATACCCGATGAGTGTTAGTTTATCATTCTTCCAACATTCATATGAAGATTCTACAAGGGAAGTACATTATGTGGATGATAAAAGAGGATCAGTGATGAGGTAAACTAATTCAAGGAATTTTTTTAACCATCATAGGTCTATGTTATATGAACCTCCCTGGGAGAGGTTTGACCTTTTGGATAAGTAGTCGGACCTAATTAACCTGTTATGTGACCTGATCAGAAGATCTATGTGGGAAATATAGAAATAGTTATTTTAAAATAAAAAACTACAAGTTTTATGTATATATTGTTTGAGGGTAACCTAAATGAGAGAGTTTCCCATGTTTATGGAATCCTTTTTAGGTATTGATTTTGGTTTGATTCTCATTTTTCAACTAATTCATAATGTTTCTCTGGTTTTTCTTGTATAGGAATGTCGATGAATTTGATTTCTGAGAAATAAACTAGGCTTCTTATGTTTTGAGACCAAATTCAATTGGATGGAATGTTCGGATTTCTATACCTGTTGACCTATAGTTTTGCATTTGACACACAAATTCAGAGGACAAGGATGTGTTGTGGGAGGTTATGTAATGAATCATGGAATGAGAGAGGTGAATGATTTTTATGGGGAGTTACAAGGGTGATTTTGGATTATTGAGACTGAAATTTTATGTAGTGTGAATAAATTGGATTTCACGGATGGCTCATGGGAGTGTAAGTTTGGTGATAAGGGTATGCATTGGTTTCATGTGGTGCTATTTAAATCTAATATCGGTGAGTGGTTGTGTTCAAGAAGATTACTAATGGTTTCAAATACATGCTACAGAAGTAATTGTTGGGAGATATGATAAAATGAGGAATTACCCTCTATGATATATGATATGATGAGAATAATAAGGTGTTTGGAGGAAGTATAACCATGTTTGGACCTAGACACACATTTAAAAAATACTTCATGCCAAGATTTGGTTAATGTTAAGTGTAGCTTATTTGATGTAATTTTGAAATAAAGAGTGATATATACATCTATCTATTGAATATTAGTGTAATTTTAGTTAGAGATGATAATTCAATATCTTCATTTCATCCAAAGTATACATTGAAATTGTTATTTATGTGTTAGGATTCTTATTTTTAAATATATGCCTTGGTTTTTTGAGAAAACCCATTGAGGTTGTAGTCAAGGAGTTATATAATGTAATATAAATTATGGGGAGTGCACCATTTTTCATTTAAGGTGGTGAATCTCATTTTTAATTGAAATTATTCATTATCCATTGAAACCATTATCAGAAAATGAAAATGGGTGGTGTTTTAATTCATGAATGTTAGTGTTGTAGTATGAGTGGTTTTGTCATTCTAGTCATTGCATTTGGTGATGGGTGGAGTGTAGGCCTTTGAGATCAGAGTTTAGTTCTGAGTAAATTATAAGGGTATTACTTTAGTGGGGAGTAATAGATCAATCATATTTAAATGACTTCCTTGGTGGATTTATTATCAATGCTTAATTATTGATCATTGGATAGTAGAGATAGAGTATTTTTGCATACTCTAGGGATGATAAAAAATCAGCATTGGACCATTAAGGCTTCTAAGTGATGATAAGGTTTGGGGTAGGGAATTTGTAATGAACTTTTTTATCGAACTGGAAATTGTTGAATAAATTTGAATTTTTTCTTTCAGATTCTTATAAGGGTTAATATGATCATTTTTCCTTAGTATGTGATCTCGGGTAATTTTTATAGTTTTAGGTTTTGTTTTAAAATGTAACTTTTTGTTTTACATCATAGTTAACATATTTTAAACATAATATTTATAATATCATTTTCAATATTAAATGGTTAAAATTTTATTTATAAGTTGACAATAGGCTCAAAATAGCCATGGTATGACATTGCCAACCATATCTTATCAACATTTTACTATATCAAGATTTTCTTTATATATAATTTAATAAATATTTATTTTGATAATATATTTTTATATCAATTTTGACACTCTTCATTTAATTTGATATAAATCCAGTAAATAAAATGTTGTAATTTAGATATAATCCTTTAAGAAAACAATAAAATGTCATAATCATCTATAAACTTTGTTTAACACTCTAACACACAATATTATATAACTATTAAATTTTTTGAAATTATTTATTCTATTTTTCTATGAATTGAATAAATACTAGATCAAAGTTGCATAATAATTAAAGGTAATAATATAATTATGAAAAAGTATAAATAAATTTCCTTCATGAAAATAGATCAATTATAATCAAAATAGTAATTTAGATTCGTTGATTACATTATATTTTCCCTATGTGGACATAAAATAGATATTTAACGCTAAAGGACTGAAATATTTTCATTTTCATTGATTTAAATATTCTATATGTCATTTATATAAAGAAATATCTTAGGTCGATCTGACACGTCTCCCAATATTTCTCACCACATGGGCTTAGGTGACACTCCAAGAATTCTAGAGGTTTCTAACATATGAAATGCGTTGAAAAGGTAAAATTAGGATATTATACCCTCTCGTAAGAGTGAAATAACATCAGAAATAACTAAAATATCCACATGGTTATACATCAGTGTATGCATTACAAAGTAATGTAATAAAAAAGATATAATAAATTAATTGATCCATACATTCAAATAGAATCATAATCATGCAAAAAATAAATTATTCGGTCACCCACTAGGCTGACCACTATACATAATAATCAAAATGAAAATATATACAGTAGGCTCTATAACCAACACCGAGACAACCCACATACTCGTTCTCTATTATTCTTGAGCTGCAGCCACAGAATACTAAGACACTATATGATTTTTTCTTCTCAATCAATCATCATTTGTCCCCATCCCCATCCATCAAACAAACTATGGTCCAATCTAAAATCATACATCAGGTTTGTACACACACTGAGGTATATGTATAGGGTGTGAGAAATGAGTCTCCTAAAGCCACCCCCAATGGTGTACCTAAAAATATGATGTTATAAAAAGTTCACACACATTTTATATGCCCATCCTAGCCAAAGTGTCATGAACCCTCTTGAGTCAACCCTGAATCGATCACCTAAGCCGACCCGCGACATGCCCTGAAGGGCGTTCCCGATCCCCACGGGATGGAAACCAGTGTTGGGCATCAAATCTTACAAGAAGAAATGATTTTTCCCACAATTAAAACATAAAAAACAAATACTGATAATACAGTAATGTCTAGCAGTAGATAAGAAAAAAAATTACACATACCTCCATGTGACCTTCTAGGTCACCACCCTACCAAATGTCATCCTAGATCCAATAATAAGCATCTCATCCAAGAGAACATAGGAAATGTGAACCTATAGATGAAATGATAAAATAGGCATGAGCAGTAAAAATGATCCGTAGGGTTTCCCAGATAAACCACAAAATCCAAAGTCTCCATTCCAGAAACAATCTATTAACACATGTTTCAAATAAAAATACAAAAGTAAGGGTTTTACATTTTAAAATAAGAAATATTATTTATCCATTAAATTCCCAATATATTTTACATACTATCTAAAAAAACCATTTTTCATCATATAAAAAAAAACCAAAACAGAAGATTCAAATGCTAGTCTAAAATAATACAGTTAAACAAGGAATGCTGGAAATAAAATATTACCCAAAAAATTAAACAAGAAATTTAAGTAATCTAGTAACCATGGTTGATCCTAAACATCCCTAAAATAACCCTGGATATACTCAGTTTATAACATCCTTCCTAAATATGGTGAACCTCCTAAGTCTATAACCAACTGGACACCCTAAAACTAACCAATGTAGTTTTATATCCCACCTGGCCTAATAAAAAATCCTGGGTGTACTAACCCATCAAATCAAGGTTGATGATCAACCATCATTTGACCATCTAAAAAAACCCCATGAACCCATGGTGGTTATAATAATACTATGTAAGTAGGAGTCCCTCTCACGTGTGTCTCATCTCACCGCACTTTCCTACCCCAAACATGGACACTCCATGTGATAACCCATATTATATATACCCCCGATTGAGGTGCCACAAAAATATATATACATCATATCATCAATGTTTCTAACCAGGCCGTCATGAAATGAAATCATTAAAACTATTTGAGTCCTCTTAAAAAAATTTAACATTGATAAATGGGCATACAATGACAAAAATTTCATCTTTTAATGAAACAACACAAAAATTACACTAAAGATGAAATTTCCAAACAGGTTATCATGTCATATCCATATCGAAACCATTTTTATAAAAACATTTAAAACTTCAACTAGAAAATCATAATTTTCCAAACCACATCCTTAAATAAAATCTTATTCAGCAATAACCTTTAATGTTTAATGTTCCAAATGTTCCATTGGATACTAACTAAACCCAAACGTTTTATATTTTCCAAATGGGACCTTATCCTTTCTAGACGGTCACTACAGGATTTTCAAGGCCCAATGGGGGAAAACCTTGAGAACTATATTTGAATCATTTATGTGAACCACACTAAAGACCACACCTCATTTAGGAAAACAATAAATATTTGTAAAACCAAGGATTTGAGGAAATCCCCTTTCAATGGTTCCATTATCATTTGTGAGAACATCCATGTGAGCACCCAGTGCTCCCAGATGTCCCAAAATCCAATGGTGCAATAAAAAACCAAGGAGATATTTCAGATCCATTTCCACCAAACACCAACAGCTATAAAACCAAAACTAACTATTCACCTCATTTTAGAAAAACATAAACACCCCCTTTTAAATCATTAAAACCTTCCCAAAACATTTTAACACACATTCCAAGATATGAACATACCAATCCATACACCCAAAACCAATTTTTCAACAGAAAAATTCCATTGTAACATAATAATAGTTATATATTTCATAAATTACCACAATTTAACCTTACAAGTGAAATGATACTTTATCCAATAATTTCGGTTCATAAACACATAAGAGATTTATTGAAATAAGAATTATCAAAATTGGAATCAACATACAAAAAATTTATTAACACTATAATGGGAATTAATTAGTCTCCATTCGCATTGCGGTAGATAATCTAAATTAAATAAATGAACTAAAACTGTTATTTTAACAACTTCTATCAACTGAAAAAACATCACAACAGAATATTAAGAGAAAAATAATGATTCCATTCAGATAAAATAAATAATTGGAAGAATGAAAATTTCAATAGAAATCATAGAAAGGGAAAAAAAATTAATCTACATCAATTCAAGCGTGGATACAACGATGCATCCAGTGAAATACGAACAACACCCAACAAAAAAATTGCACACCCTAGAAAATGAGAAGAATCTGTGAAACATCACTAGCAGTATTAGGATTTATCCAAAACAAATAAAACACCAAATATGAAATAATAAAAGACAAACCGTATAATTGGGGATTCAACATGAAACTTGACAAAGAATAGGGGAGAGTGAGGGGTTGTATGCTGCTGTGGCGAGGCCAACACAAGGAGGGGCAGGCCTTACCAGAGTGTGGAAGGCTGGTGGTTGGGAGTTTGGGTGCATTACTAGCTGGCAGGTTGGAGTTGGCTCGGTCGGGTGGCCGGAGAGAAGGTCGGAGCTGAGGGAGTCCGGAGGTAGGCTTGCCGGTGATGCAGATGGGAGAAGCTGGAAGCCGAAGGGCTAGGGCGCGACCTAGCTATTGGTGTGGTGGGCAGGAACGGGGTTTGAGCAAGGCTGGAGATGGGGTGGGAGACCTAGAGGATGTGAGGGAGGCAGGGGTAGTGGTCAGGAGTAGGAGGGGTGAGGCCTGGGTCGACTGGGGCTAGTCGGCTTGGTGGAGGCACAGAAGGGTGTAAGAAGGGTGAAGGGAAACCTAGGGTATGCCGCTCTGTGTCGAATGTAAGGAGAAAGGGGGTTGATCCATGTAATGCTTTGGGGTTTTCTATTTAACATTTTATCTTATAAAAATAATAATATTAAAACCACATATAATAATAATAATAATAATATAAATAACAACAAAAAAAATGATTATAAAAAAAACAAAATAATAATAATAATAATAATAATAATAAATATAATAACCATAAAAGTAATAATAAAAATAATAACAGTAATAATAATAAATAATTATAATAATAATAATAATAATAAAATAATAAAAATAATAATAACAATAATAAATATAATTTTCACGACACCTGGGCCAACTACGCGGCTACCACCAATAGCAAGGTGACCACACACTGGTAAAAAAACATAGTAAAATTGTAAAATGGAAAATATTTTAAACCAGGAGCCAGTACGACCTTTATAGAATGAACTTGGATCCAAGAAATAATAAAATTAAAATTAATTTAAAAGCCGTTTGTGACATTTATCACTTCCATAGACACGTTCTTCTCCTAGAAAGTAACCTAGCTGAACAATAGAAAGAAGAAGAATCCATTACCGATTGAATCTAAAAGAAACTAAAACACAAGAGAACAAGATAATAATAGAGGATTCTCCCCACAATAATAACTCAACTAGTGCAGAAATTTAAAACCCAGACATACCACCCTGGGAAGGGGGTGACGCACGAACTGTCAACCGTTCCAAACTAACTTCTACAGTGCGAGTGAAATAACACCTCCACTAAAACATGGAACTTTTGAACCAGACCAAAAACATCCAACTCTAGGGAAAAACCTCTAATCATTACTACAATCATCGATTATTCTACAGGAATTTACATCTCCAAATTAAAAAGACTAAACCATGATCAACCCATAAAAGGTCCAAAGACACATTTTATAAAAACACACGATTTAGAAAACCACATCCACACAAACTATACTAATGGGATTATACTAGAATGAGTCCATCATAACATCACGATGAAACAATGAACCTACAACACCATCAAAACATTAACAGCAGAAAAACTATAACAAAAATACTTCAAATGTTTTTCTACCAACACGGAACACAAAACCTGGTCCAAGGATTCACACCCATGGAAACTCCTGAGTGTACACGAGCTTCTCCCCTAGACCTGTTTCTAGGGCTCTCATGGCTGAAGCATCTCTAGACTCATAGTCAGGAACTTGAATCCTCTGATCACAAAAACTAATTCATGAGATGCTTCTTACAGTGGTTCTCTAGATGACCCAAACACAAACAATAATGGTACATCTTCGGAGGGGTGTGACATGATGGGTTCATGTGCCCAAAACGTCCACACTGGTGGAACACCATCGAATGGTTCGATGAACTGAAATCCAGAACCACTGTAGTGGACCCTTTATAAACAGATCCATATGGAACACCCTGCTCACCAGATGGGGAACCTTCACGAGCCACTAGAAATAATGGATTTCTAACCACCTCTATTCTGGAGAACAACACAGCTAGGAACACCTCATCCACCAGCTTCATGAAACGATGGACATTAAAAGGGAGGGACTTTCCTTGATCTCAAGATGAAGAACATGGATGAAGTGGGAAATCTTCAACAAATCTTATGACACTTTTTCCATATAAAATGAAACATGTTTCTCGAAATGGTCAAAATATACTGTTTATGTCTGTATGTGTTACTAAATATCCATGAGATCTTCCCTTTTCATCATCTTCACCACTTCATTTATAACCCATTGGATGAAGAAGGATTTAAAGACATCCCACATCATCCCAACTTACAGTGATGGTAGGGAGAACAACTCCCATTCATCCAGTGATGGACCTTCAAACAGATCCAAAATAATATGCAGTTTGACAACTTTGGGAGTTCCTAATACACTGAAGAGGCGTTCAACCTCTTCAATACACTCTAATGCCTCTGAAGGACCTCGATCACCCTAAAGGATAGGTAATGTCTAAAAAGGACTGAAAACTGGGCATGACTTATCATAAACCATGGGGATCTTTCTGGGCTGCATTTTCTGAACAACACATAAAACAAAAATCCGAAACTGATTTCCAATCAAAGTATAATTAAATGTAACATCTTGATAAAAAATGACCACCTCAAATAAAAAACAAATAGAAATACAACCCAAAATTACCTTTTCATTTTATAGTTCCAAACCTCCGTCTTTCAAGGCCATTTCAAAATACCGCACACACTTTTCAAACCAAATTCAATTTCCAAAAATCATTTTCCCTTCTAAAATTACATTTAAAAAACATGGTCAAGCCTTTAATTCCATGTACACACCTCAATAATCGCACGAACCATTGAACATGTCTTCATTCACTTTCATCCATACACATCAACACACAATTCCCATGTATCCCTTCACATGTACAAATGTTCATAATGGGTACCCGAGGTTGCACCCAAACCATTTCTCTACCAATTCCGAGAAAACATCATATTTTTGGACCAAGATCTATTTTTTTCAAAACCCATTTCATGATTTTAAAACCATTTAAAAGAAATCAATCCTATTTCAAAATCCTTTTTTTTCAAAAGCATACTCACACAAACCAGGACCAAGATGACACTCCACTTACATTAAACAACCAGATTAATGGACTAGTAGTCATGCTTCACCTAGGGACATGGTAGTGGCCCGTGGCCGATGTTAGAGTCAAAAAATAAGAGGAACTTAAATCATGTAATCAAACACCACATGGGTCACTACTCTATGTTAAATCACAATGTAACATCGACTTGCCATTGTTTTAATCCCTCAATCTTAAACAAACCTCAACAGGACAAGAATTCAATTCTCAAACTACCCCTGGCGACTCGAGGTTTGAAATGAGTGTAGGTTCATGATGCACTACCTGTTACTCCATACCAAGCCATGAAAGTCATAATATCAATCTCTCGAACACCCCAAACAAACAAGGGCCTCCATTGATTCAATTTTTTTTAAGAACCATCCCGAGTCGACCCTGAACTGGTCACCCGAGCCGGTCCACAACATGTGCCGAAGGGCGTTCCCAATCCCCACATGATGGAAACTAGTGTTGGGCATCAAAAACAACATGTGGTAATGATTTGTCATATAAGTAAAACACAAATAAATAAAAAATATTAACAATAAAATAAATAATACTAGTATAAATGAAAAGAAAATAAATTTCACATACCTCTATGTGACCTTGTAGGTCACCACCCAACCATTGGACGACCTTGCTCCAATAACAAGCTAATCAGCCAAGAGAACCTAAGAAAATGAAACCTGTAACTAAAGTGATAAAATAGGATTGAGTATTAAAAACCCTCAGTAGGGTTTCCAAGATAAACAATATGATACAACGTCTCCTTTCCCGAAACAATCCATTAAAAGAAGATTGAAATACAAATATAAAAGTAATGTTTTCATATTTTAAAATACGAAACATGATTTTTTACGTTCAAAAATCAAATATATGATTCATACTATCTCAAAAAACCATTATTAGTTTTATAAATATAACCCAAGAATAAAGATACCAAGGCTGGGATAAAATAATATTGGTAAACAAGGACAACTATAAATAAACTAGTATGAATGAATGTTAACAAGGAATGTAAATAATCAAGTAACCCTGAGTGATCATAAACATCCCAAGAATACACCTGGAAATTATTGGTTTAGGACCACCATCTAGTATATGGTGAATCTCGCTTGTCTATAACCAACTAGCCTCACTAAAACTAACCAATCACTACAATATTTATAGCTTTTTGTAGTGGTTTTTTAGTATAGGTTTACTAAAGTGCCGATAAATTATTTATTAATGATTTAGTGGATTTTTTTTGTAAACCGCTGGTAAATCATTTTATCAACATCAACACTCCCCCCCGGCGACCCCCAAATCCATAGACCCTCATCGCCTCGTCGCACCTCACAAATTCTTCCTATTTTAATATTAGGTCATCTTTTCTCCTTAAAATTTATTTGAAACAGATCCACCAATTATGATTCATAAACTATATTAATCTAAATTTACATCATGTAAATAAAATTCCATAACATTTTCTTTAATAGTGTTGGATTGATATAATTTTCATTCTCACATTCTCTAGGATTTATTCCAACCAAGATTGGAGTTTAAACTATCTTAAAATATTATATATAAAACTTATTTAGTATCTTATTAGTATATTTAACTTGAGAGAAAAATATTTATTCAATTTTTTGATTCACTTGTAGCCTAAAAAAATATGTGATTTATCTAATCATATATATTTGAAACTATAGACTCATCAAGTTACTAAACTGCTCAATTAGTTAGTTCATATCTCATCCAAATATGACCTTATTTTTATTGATGATTACTATGAATTATTACTCATTGGATACATTCATATAATGATTACAATCAACACCACATCTCTTCAATTAAAACTCCTTCATGTTTGTATTCAAAGGATCCAAAAAATATAGAGGTGTTTATTTCAATGCATATAGATAATTCTTAAGACTCCATACCTTTTTTCATCATCTTAAAATTAAAATACAACCATTTGTTTAATATATAACTCTAACCCTTCCATTCCATTAAAAAATGTTACCATTATATCCTTTTGGTAGATCTGGAATATCCATTGTATTTCCAGAGATAATAATAATCCAAATGTTTAAAGTCATGAAAATAGTTAGAATGTTTATTCAATATCAATTAACTCCACTTGTTAATATCCTTTACATGTTATTCTTTCCTTATCTCATATAACTTTTCAATGTTCATCGTGTTTTATCTTGAATGCCTATTTTATTTCAATTCTTTTTCTGATCATCTGAACTCTAAAAAAGCACTCGTGTCTTGTCATTTTCAATTCGATATAGTTATTCATTCATGGATTTAGCCTATGATTCATCATTTTTTTTCTTTTTTTAAGATATCATTTTTCTTGAGATATTAAAATTTTTTTCTCGATGTTTCTAATCCAATGGGTTTATATTGGATATTTTTTTCATCAATAATGTTTGACTCATAAACATCGACCCTTATTACGCTATTTATTATTTGAGTTTGTGAATGAATAAACTCAAGACATTCAAAATTTCTAATTTATTCTCAAAATACTAGGGTTGATATGATGATTCATAATTATTTATCAATAGTCTCTATTGGGAATTCTAATCATGTATTGATGGGTTTTCCGATTGATTGTATTGATTGTGACACACTTTTCATTTTTTCTGTTCATTGATTTCTATAAACTCGTGATGAAAAAAAATATTTTTCTTTTACCATGGTTTTTGGATGGTTTTTTTCAATTGGATTTTAAATATGTTTTAAAATTTATATTTTAAAACTGTTTTAGTGAAATGGTTTAGTTTTCTTTTAGGAAAAAATAAATGTTTTTTAAATTCTATGGTTATCCAATAAGTTTTTATTTGATGGAACCATTTAATTAAATTGATCAAAGAAAAGGTTTCATTTTACTCAAATATCATGAATTTAAATCCCTATAGAATTTTTATTCTATACATGAAAACATGAACTACGTTATGAATTTTATTTGATAGATTTTTTGGGTCACGATGCATACATAAATATTGTAGGTTTTGATTCATGTTCTGGAATGGGTATATATCTTGTCTCCATGATGATGATTGGGATGTGGTAATAAATTATGGGTTTATATAGAACGTATCACAATGTGATTGAGGTTTGGTTTTTTATTTTGGTTGTTATTTTATTAATTTTTTTTCTTTTTATCCATCTCTTGTTTTAAATATTATGCACTATATATATATATTATTGGTTTGATGATTTAGAGGTTTATTTAGAATTTAATTATTATTAATTTCCATATATTATTAAATGGATAAATCATTACCAATATAGTGTTTCATGATAACCAAGATATTTTTCTTATCCTATGTAGATCGGGAACACACTTCAAGATACTGGCGGATTGGGTATGTTTTTATCATTGGTAGTTTTTCTAGATGGTTTGATACAAATGGTATTAGATCCATAAATACCATAATATCCTAGCTTGTATAATTATCTACTTTTATTTGGGTATATTCAAAGAAAGGAAAATTGATCAATCATAAATTAAGATGTAGGTGTAGGGAGGGCCTCATGAGAACTTTATCTCCTTAAGTCTTGAGTGACCTAAGGTTCTCAAGAATTTGATTTTATTTTGATTATTTTTTATGAATTGATATTTTAGATGTTGTTGTCTGATCCTCATTATCATCATGTCATCTACCATATGGATTTTTATTAAAGGGATATATTTTTCCACTAAAATAACATTGAAAATATAATCATCAAATCATTTGATGGTATTTTGGTAGGAATTTTATACAAAATAAATTAAATAAACCCAAATTGGCCCAATGAGTATTCTACCCAAAATTGATGTCTTATACCTATATATACAAAATGTTAAAGTCCATATTGAACCATTTATTCTGATGGATATTAATCTATTTGATAAAATGGTTACGTGTACCTAAAATTTTCATTATAACCCCATGATAATATAAATTATCTTTACTTGTGATGGATCAACACATTTGGTTCTGGTTTCATTTATACATAACTAATATATGTTTCAATTACATATGTATAATTTTAATTGGGTGGTTTTTCAAAGATATGAAAAAATATTCTCTTTGTTTCTCCCTACGTCCACTCCTCTAGCTCCACCTCTTACACATTCCCATCATCCCAACAACTATTTCCCTTCCTCTTTGATTCTTCCATCTTTATCCTTGATCACACAAAAATATCTTAAAAATATAATATTCTACTCTTTTCTTCACATCATTATTATTTATTTTTATGTATCAATTCATCAATGAAATCTATGATCTACATATAAACCCTATAATATTCCTCTTAGGCAGGTTATCTAGGTTGTTTTTTTACAAATTGTTTTTAAAGGAATTCATGCCTCTTCTTAGAAATTGCAATATAGTTGGGGATGTTTTGATAGACATGAGATAGTATTTCTGTGACTTAATATGTATATTATGAGAAAAATCTTGGCCAGATATCATCTTAATGTGACTTCAGTTACCATGGGTTATTGGGAAAAAGTCTCTTTGAGGATATTTTATCTAATACAAGACTTATTCCAAATGGTTAACATATTTATATATCATTTCCACTAGTATTTATGAATATATTTCCCTATTTATTAAAAGTTATGTGTTTTAATTTTTTTTAATAATATGTAGGCATATTATGATATACATGGAAAAAAGATGGATCACATTACAGAGGAACACACCTCAGTATGTTAATGGTTTGGAGAGGTTTTAGATTTTCCAATTTCAAATAGATCCACTGAAGGGAGAATAAGATCTCCAAGTCCTAAATGTAAATTTAGTAGATGGTTTAAGATAGAAGAAGTTTATGAACATTTAATATTGAAGAAATTCCCTGGTCAATATTTTTGTTAGATTTGGCATGGAAAATAAAATGTTACAGAATGGTTGGGCACTGATGTCAATCCACATAATGATCTCCCAGCATCGTCAAAAATGGAAAATGAAATGAAAAAACATATAGATGATTAACTTGACACTGCATGAAACCAACATCAATATAAAAACATATCAGAACAACCATATGAGGGTACTACAAATAGAATCATGACAAGTGATGTGTTTGAGACATTAGGCCAACCAGATGAAGATTGTAACATATTAGTGGTTCATACTCTTGATTATTTGGAAAAAAATGGAAGGGAAAAAATCACTAAGGAAAATATGTTTCATGATTTAGTTGACGATGGAAATCAAGTGTTTTATAGTGGATGTTTGAAATATTCAAAACATTCCTTTTTTCTAAAATTGTACCATATAAAATGTCTATATGGAACAACAAATAATAAAATGTCCCTGATATAGGAATTGTTGTGTGATGAATTTCATGAAGAAAACATCCCTGAGTCTTTTTATGATATGAAAAAATTTGTCAAATGGCTAGGATTTATATACAAAAATACATGTCTGTCCTCAGGATTGTATGCCTTATTGTCGAGAGGATTCTAATAGACAGGATTGAAAAAAATGTTCTTCACCTAGATGGAAATAAATGTGTGATGTTTTAAGTCTGAATCAACATACTACCTTGAATAATAAGAAAAGGAACACACCTGCAATGGCATTGTGTTACTTTCCATTAAAGGATCAATTTCAAAGATTATTCATGTCATCGAAAACTACCGAACACATGAAGTGAAATTATTTAGATAATAACAATAATGGGTAAATGTGACATCCACGAGATTCACAATTGTGGAAGAAATATGATTCATTACATCCAGATTTATCATCTAATTCAAGGAATGTTCGATTAGGATTGGCTGCCGATGGATTCAACCCATTTGGGACATTGAGTACCCATTATAGCATTTGGATAGTGATTTGATCCCTTAAAATCTACCTCCATTGATGTATATGCAACAATGGTCTTTTATTTAGATTATTATTCATAAAAACAAATTATTGGAAATGATATTGATGTATACTTATATAATTTAATTGAATAATTACACGAGTTATGGAGATAATGTGTTGGGAAATATGATGCTTCTCTTTAAGTAATGTTCAAAATGCATACTGCTTTAATGTGGACCATTAGAGTCTTCCCTGGGCTTTGGAATTTATCTGGTTGGAAAAAATACACAGTTTCGACTTGTGCTATTTTTAACATTGATTTTGAGCCCAAACAGATACCTCATAGTATATAATTCTACTTATTCTCCCATCGAAGATTTCTCATTGCATCTCATAGATTTCAGCTGAACAGATCAAAATTTAACGGTTTCATTGATCATAGAACACCTCCGACATTTATAAATGGTTCTGAAATATTGAAACAACCTGAAAAAATTGATATATAATTTTGGAAGGTTTATCATTTGAATGATAACAAGAAACATGTTCGAAGTGCATCGTCATGTGAAATCAGAAAAAAAATATAAGAAAAAAAGTAAATTCTTCAAACATTCGTATTTGGAATTTAATTTGTTGCGGAATAATCATGATGTGATGCATATTTAGAATAATTTCTCTGAAATTTTATCACCACATCACTTAATGTGCATGAAATGTCGATGGATCATCTCAATGCTTAGAAGGACATAGAAGTAATGAACAAAAAACTTGATATCTCACCAGATGAGAATGAAAAGTAAGCTCTGAAAATTTTTGGAATAAAAAATAGGGATAAAGATACATTCCTATGAATTTTAAAGCATATGAAAGTTTATGATGGGCATTAAAGTAACATAACATGTTGTGTTAACTTAAATAATTGTATGTTACAAGGATTGAAAAGTCATGATTCACATATTTTATTACAGCAGTTACTACCTTTGGCATTGCATACATTATTTCTAGAAAAAGCTTCTTCTATTTTACTCTAATTCTGATCATTTTTCAGGAAACTATGTGATAAATATCTATATCTATTTGTTCTTGAAAAAATTCAAGAGTGGTTTGTATTGACACTTTGTTCAATTAAGATGATCTTCCCTCTGTAATTTTTTACTGTCATAATGCATTTTACTGTGCATTTGGTTGAGGAATCTAAATTAAGAGGCCCTGTTCATTATCGGTGGATGTATCCAACTGAGATGTACATTATTTATATGTTTTTTAGTAATGTAAAAAAATCATACTTAATTAAATTCATAATTATTCTTGTTTTTGAAGTTCATTAATATCTTGGGAATTTGAAATCATACGTGAGAAATAAATCTTAACCAGGAGGCTCTATTGCTGAAGGATATTTGGAAGAAGAGTGTATTATCATTTTTCTTAGATACTTGGATGACATTGAGACAAGGTTTAATTGAGTTTTACATGTTGATGAATCATTCACACAATCTCAAATACATGGGAAGTCAAAAAATATTTCCTTATATTGGCCGATCAGTTGGGAAGACATCAAATGTTACACTAACAAAAATGGAATTATTATAGGAAAATAGATATGTGCTTATGAATAGTGAAATTTTAGATCCATTTTCCGATCAGTTGGGAAGACCTCAAATGTTACACTAAAAAATGGAATTATTATAGGCACATAGATTTGTGCTTCTGAATAGTGAAATTTCAGATCCATTTATTGAAGAGTTGAGGATACTAACAAAGATATAAATTAGAGGCTGAACATGAAATGAGAATGAAATAACGAATGTTGTTAATAAAGAGTTTGTAGAATGGTTTGTACATCGTGTTAGTTCATAAATATTGTATAAAATACGAATATTAGGTTGACACATATATTTTTTCATTCTAATAAATTGTGTTTCCTTTTTCAGGTAATGAATAATAATACTCGAGTAGAGTTGTCAGAAGATTTTAAGTTTCCTGCTTGAGGTCCTCTAAAACAAGTTAGAAATTTAGACACTTACAATGTGAATAGATTTATATTTCATACAGTCGATCAAGAAAAGATTCAGAAAACAAATTATAGTGGTATATTTACATTTTGTGAAGTGTTCTACTATGGAAATCTGACCGATATTTTTTAATTAAACTACCACATGCATTTTTCAGTTACATTATTCAAATGCAATTGGGTCGACATTATTATAGGGTTTAAAAGAGATTCCTTGCAATTTACTTCTATGAACATTTCTCTATTTATAGATGTTTGTGATCATGAAATGATTGATCCTTTCTTCATATAATTGCAAGATCTAATGTTATATTATAAGAATGATATTATGGTTGAAGGTTGGAGTGTAGTTTCTCACATAAAACAAAGATATTTGTATGATATGGGTCATGAAGTTGAAGATTTGACCTAGGACATTGAATCTCATCAACAACAATAATCGAAATTATCTTTCTCCTTGGATATTGAAAATATTAGTCTAGCTAGGATGAATTAAGTGGATGAAGTAAGGGACAAGGAAGACGACATGATTTAAGGAGAAAATGATTTTTTGTACAATTATGCATTCATTTTGCAACCACTTATTTCATCTATGTAATCATTCATTATCATTGTAATGTATATTTTTTTTGATAGTGTTGCACATATGTTATCTTTTTTAATTTTTTTATACCTAATATATTTTGAATTATATGTTATGAACAGAATTTTATCTGATTAAATGACAGAAATTTCAAGGAGGAAGTGATATATTATTCCATTGACCACTACGACAGATGAAGATCCATCTTTCTCCCTACCTATGACATTAAATCCACCATCCACCATCCCCCCTTCACCATCTCCCCCTCCCCCTATCTCACAATCTCTTTGAGCATCCCTTCGGTAGCGCAGTCGTTGCCTCCCACTTCAGTAGCCTCAACAGTGGGGGAGAAATGCGCCACTTCTAGTTCATCATGGGGATACTGTAGGGTGACTGTAATAGGTAAAAAATTTAAAATGAATAAATTTATTAATTTTTTTTAAACTAACTGTTTTTTCATTAAATATGAAAACAATGCAATTGTGGAGAAAAATATAAAATGTTCATATGTATGGAATCGAACCTCAATGAAGATATTTGTCCCATTTGATTCATATAGGGTCTCTACGGATGACACCACAAGATAACTTTTCCTGATATTAGGCTAGCTGGACGAGGATCCTATTTCCCTTCCCATTTGATATGATGATTGGTGAATTGTGCCAACATGTTGGAAAAAATAAGTTTTTTATTCCCAAATAAAGGTAATTTTAATACATTATGGTTTAATTGAATTTCATGTGTTTAATATTTTCAAAATGAATTTATATGTATATATGTTTTTTAAAATTACAGTTGCTGATGTGATAGAATAAAAGTGGATATTAAAAAATATTGGAAAAAATGGAAAGACATTAAATGGAGATTGTGTAGAGATGACAATGATACTTCATTAACCACCCAACAAATGTATGACAAGCTACCTGATGGGGTACCCAAAGTGAAATGTAATGTTTTTGTTGACAAACATTGTGATGAGAAGCAAATGGTATTTAAATATATATTACTATAATTATATAATTTTACATTTATATATGTATATGAAGAGTATATGGCATTAAATAAATTAATATTAAATTTCATTTAATTTTTTTTATGATCTTTCAAGAATGAATGCATCATGCCGTGAAAAGCTGGCCATCCCTTACACCACATGGTAAAAGAGTTTTTCTAGAGGCCGACCTACTTTGGTAGTCTTTTCATTAGTTTAAATATTTATAAGACAATATTACTTCTTATTAATATATTATATTATTGATTTATTTTTTAATGTTGTCACATAGTTTAGGGCACTAAGCATCCCGAATAGAAGTGTGGTTGGATGTTCACCAAAAATCTGATAGATGTTTTTTAAACAACTTGCCAAAGAAGTAGGGGTATGAACTTATTTTTCATTATAATAACTTATTACTAGTTGTTATTGTGTTAATTTATAATAATTCTAATATTAATGATATTTTATTTATAGGTTAAAATTAATTAATTTTGGGATGCCAATCTTGCACCGCCCTACTCAGTCTCCCGAGATGGCCCGTTTTCTAAAGTCCATAGGAATGAGCATCTTGGTAGAGTGTGCGAGATGGTTTTGGGACCTGTACCATCTGAGTCTTTGGCAGGACACTGGGGATTTTCGTTGTATCTACTCTTGGTTATAGTCATACCATTCCCTGAGATACTTAAAGAGAGATTATTTCTCTTCGAAACCCAATTCATGACCGGGGCTCTCAGATATCCACTTTGCAGAAAGGGCGGATTTATTTATATCAAAAGATGACTGGATCTTCCCCTGGTGGTATTATATCAACTTGTGGTGAGTAGGAAAATAAAAAAAATCAAAATCATATAGTTTTAATTCTTTTATTGGTTTTATATTTAAATATAAATATAAAAAATTATTTAATTTTCTATATAATGTTCTTTCAAGAGGTGGCAGGAAGTAGATATGGAAGTGAAGAGGGTGACGAGATTTCTTCATTATCGGACTATGGCAGAAATCATTTTTTTTCATTTTCTGAAGCCGGTTTGAGGGGTTGCCGGTACCCATACACCCTTTCAACCACATCTTCACATCCGGATAAAAAATCACATTTCAAATTTCAAAACCGGACACCGCCAGCAGCCTCGAACAACGAACCCGAATCATCACGCGCCCACGATCTCATCACGCCTGTCAACCACTCCCGCGACAGCACTGACACCTCGCGCCGCGCACCGTACGTCAATCCATCATCCTGCACGCAAATCAAGCCACCATTCACCGGAGCACCGGCGAGATGCACCGGCTCCCGTCGTCATCCTCTCCGGCGACCCTCGAGGTCGCCCCTGGTAAACTTCACCAAACAAACCAGCATGTCTATGGCGAGAGAACCCGGCAAGCAACATCCATCGACATCGGCGAACAACGACGAATCTACACCATTCAAAAAGCTTCCCAAAACCACAGCGCCAGTGAGCTTCACCGACGCCCATCAACACGCACTCACCCGCGCCGGTGACGAGAAAGCACATCACCGCCGGTGGAACCGTTCACCGATTACAACGAGGCAGAAATCCTCATCCCTGGTATCTGCGAGGCAGGAACCCTCGGCGAAAACCGCTAGACCCAAACACAAAAGCGCAAAACAAAACACAAAAACGAAGAAAACATCCAAGGAACGAAAGAGCCCGCCGCAACCAGACAGACCAACTGCGTCAACCAAAGGTAAATCCCAGATAACTCACCCGGGAGGGAGAAGAAGACCCGCCGACGCGTGAGCACAGCCCTCAAACATGAGAGAAACCCTACCGGGCAACAGACAACCGCCGAGATCTGATCCATGGACGCTCCGAAGAGTATGCCGTCACCAAGACCGGTCTTACACCCGTGAACTAGATCCAGCCACCACCAACGCCGGAGAGCATCTCACCGCCAGAGAAGGACCGCGAAGCATCACAGCAGCAGCAGAGATCCACCTCCAACCCACCGAGCGCAAGACAACCCTATATCAACAGCGGAGAAGCCGGTCGCGGCGAGAAAGCGAAGAACCCAGAGCGAGAGCCCCTTACGGGCCCATGGTTATAATCTTCATTATCGGACTATGATTAGCTGTTTTATTGATATTTTTAGATAAATATGGTATCCTTTGGTTTGTATATTTATCATGTATGGAAGATAGTTTCCACCAAACATATTCATGGCCTAAAAGTTTCTTAATTTATCATGTTTCATATTTTTCATTTTATTGATTTCCGGTGTTTCCTTTTGTGTATTGATTTCTCAAGTGAGGAATGTACCATAAATGTTGATTTTTTTCATGATTCATTTTTTATAATTCATTTTTTAAAAATTTATTAGGGTTTTTTCCCAAGGATGTACGATACAAAACATATCCTATAGTAATAGGAATCAATAAATTCATAGATCTTAGAATAGGTCCTCTGAATTTTTTTTCTCATGTATAGGAGGAGAAGGATGAGTTGTATGGGAACCATTATGTGAGAAAGAAATAAAAAAATTGATGCAAATGAGTATGGGTCTCACCTTTTGGGTATAACCAGTATGATTATAATTTTCACCAAGACCTATTATTAGAGATCCCATCATAATTACATTTTTCAAAACATCATGAATCAATCTACATATTGTTTTTATATAATCCCCTATGCATATTACACTCTTTCCTAGGGTTGGAATTATTTTTTTATAACATATGTTTATGGATAAAGAACCACATGTTAAGGATCCCTATGTAGATTTGGATAATATATAGAGGAAGACAGGTGTTACTAGGTATAATTCTCTAAGAAGTTTCATGTCTTACAAGATGGACCTAGCATCACATAGATTAAGATCGTGTGAAAATTACTAAAATAATCTATAGTTTATTATCATATGAAAAATACCATATTTTATGACATTTAATGTAGTTTAAACTAATGTTTAAAATGAAATGAACATGTCTTGATGCCATTATTATGGATGGAAAACGAAAGTGAATGATGGAATCCAGTTACTTAGATAAAGTGGGGGATTTGATATTGGTTTTTTGGGTTTGAGATTGGAGATCTAGGAATAACTATGTATACCAAGAAAATAGGAATCAATCCAGACGTAGTTCTTATAATTTTGGGGAAAATATTATCACCTTCACTTAGAATTGAGAAAAAATAGGGAAACCAAAATAAATTGATTGTGTGTAGTGTTAAATACGCTGTATAAACATCCCTTTGTGCATTATCATGTGTTGGGGATGATTAGGGAGTGTTTGGTGGTGATTTTGTGGTTTGATGTGATGTTTTATACTTTTAAAGGCCAACACAGCTTGTGCAATGACTTGTCTAGATATGAAGGAGGTAATTTTAAGATGGACGTGCTCTTGAGTAAAATGGGATATATAAA